>JAMPIV010000845.1:0-600000 GCA_024509875.1 Oreohelix idahoensis | reverse complement strand
ATTGGAATCCTTTTTTAGTAGGGCTGTATGTCATATGTGCTTGTTTGTACAGTTTACCCAAACTACAAAGAAACAAAGCATTGAAAATTATAGTAAATTCATATAAAACACTAGTTTTGTGTTTGACTTCAGATATTAACGAGTGCCAGTTAAGCCCTTGTGACCAGAATGCACAATGTTTCAATACTGCTGGCTCTTTCCAGTGCCAGTGTTTACCTGGCTACTCTGGAGATGGTCGTGTGTGTAGAGGTAAGAATTTAACAGTGTTTGTTGCTTGTTGTATTGAACATTGACAGAGTTTGAACTGTTGTAATGGACATTTACAGTTCCTTTGTTTGTCTCTTTGAATTGAACATTCTTACTTACTTAGTCGTTCCCATTATACGGTGAGGTGTAGAGGTTTGGAAGACAGAGCGCCAGACTATCCTATCGGCTGTCTTCCTCCTGGCCTGGTTCCATTCTAGTCCTCGGTCCTTCAAAGATTGTCTAATGTTGTCCTCCCAGCGGACTCTGTGTCGTCCTGGGGGTCTGGATCCCTGGCTCTTTGTTTCCCATGCTTGTCGTGGTAGCCGATCTTCTCCCATTCTGCAGACATGGCCAAACCATCTTAGTTGGGACTGTTCTACTTGGGTCTGCAGGGGGTGGGATTTTAGGCCTTGACATATCGTCTGGTTGCAGACCATGTCTCTTCGAATTGAACATTCAGTTTGTTTTATCTGTTCACAGTGGAAATTCTCACTTCCTTGTTTTATTTTGCTGATTGATAGTGTGTTTGCCCAACTGATTCAATTAGGTTACTTGATTCTAGTTCATACACTTGAAGTAACTGATTACAAGCCATTTGTGGCTTCATTGCTATTTGTTTCATGAACGTTAATTTAAAGTTTTCCTTTTCATTCCATGTACTCAATGTTCCAAGTCTGTTGCTACTAACAGAAAATTCTTTCTTTTCCTACTTCCTAGACTGGGGGTCTCATATTGGCCAAAAACTCAGCATTTCCGCTTTAAGTTAAAAAACATTTTTTGGTTTTTGTTTTTAAAATAGACTGGCGTTACTGACAATTAATTTTGACAAAGCTCAAAAGAGGGTTGGTGTTAGGTTAAGGCTAGCTGTTTAACAAAGCTTGAAACACAGTTAGTGTTAAGTTAAGGCTAGCTGTGTTTAACAAAGCTCAAAACAGGGTTGGTGGTTAAGGCTAGCTGTTTAACAAAGCTCAAAACAAGGTTGAGGTTAGGTTAAGGCTAGCTGTTTGATAAAGCTCTATGCATGTTTTTTATTTTATTGACTACTCACAGGCCTCGAGTTTCCTTTATATTTTATAATTCTGCAAATTTGTTTCCATTTTTAATTCAGTGTTTGCAGTGATGAAAAATTGGTTTCTTTCAGCTGATGTAAGACTGTGTGGTCAGAGTATTTGTGACAGAAATGCCCGATGTGTTTTTACTGAAAACACACGTCAGCCTCAGTGTGAGTGTAATGTAGGCTTCCAAGGGGATGGTGTAAGATGTGCAGCTGTAGGTGAGTACAACACACAACACTAGTTACTTTAACTTTATAAACATTGTTGACTAAGATCTGTTTACATCAGACAAAGGACACACATTAACCCTCCAGTAGGCGCGTTGGCGCACAACGTGCGCCAAATTAAATTAAAATTTCGCAGTTTGTTTTGTGGTTGGCTGCATTGAACTCTTAGCTATTTCTTCATTCATGTCTTAGCTTTCATTCTGAACAGTTGTGTTGTTAAGTGTTGTGCGATGAAATATTTAGGGTCCTGCAACTCGAGGAGTGTCATTAGTGGTGTATAAAGTGCGCCACGCGCTAGGTGATGTAAGTATATTTTTCATTTCAATTTTCTGTTTTTCAATTAAATTTGAGACCGTAACAGGCCACTAAGAGCCTAATACATGTCAGGGCGACAGCGATGATGATGATAATGAAAGATTGAAATACCGGGACCACAACTCAAGTCAATATAAATACGTTTGTTTTAAGCAGCGCACTCTGTGCGTCACGCGCCTGCTCTTGCGAAGAAACGAAACGCACCTGCCGGAGGGTTAAACACTTTTCAGCCAGCATCACAATTCAGTCCTTGTTTTAGTACCATCAGAGTAGAAGAAATAACGGATGACCCAAAAACTAATGGAATTGAGTACAGCAGATAGAAACAAAATCAAAGAAGACTTGGACTAATATGGAGCAGAGTAAATTAGAAGTCCGTGAAAAGAACTGACTCACTATAGCCTACCAAGGATGGAAAGACTTTGAGAGGGGTAGCTCAATACCTATGCTTCACATGGAGCTAAGAGTTAATGTATGTCTAATGTCAGAGGTCAGCTGGGAAAGAGGAGTAAATTTATATATATTGTCTAATATCAGCTGGGGAAAGAGGAGTAAATTTATATATATTGTCTAATATCAGCTGGGGAAAGAGGAGTAAATTTATATATATTGTCTAATATCAGCTGGGGAAAGAGGAGTAAATTTATATATATTGTCTAATTTCAGCTGGGGAAAGAGGTGTAAATTTATATATATTGTCTAATTTCAGAGGTTAGCTGGGGAAAGAGGAGAAAGTTTATGTATATTGTCTTATTTCAGAGGTCAGCTGGGGAAGAGTAAATTTATATATATTGTCTAATTTCAGAGATCAGCTGGGGAAAGAGGAGTAAATTTATGTATGTTGTCCAATTTCAGAGGTCAGCTGGGGGAAGAAGAGCTAATTTATGACCACTGTCTTATTTCCTTTCCCCTTACTTGTTTAACATTTATGCCGAGAATATTATGAGAAACGTAAGAGATGACCAAGAATACACAGAGTTTGACCCATTTAACATCGGCGGATACCAGATCCCGGAAATCAGATGTGCTGATGACACAGTACTCCTATCAACCAGCCCGGAAGGACTTGATCAATTAATTCTGTCAACCAAAAAACACAGCAAGGCTCAGAATTTATACCTAAACACTAAGAAGACCAGAGTATTGACAACAGACAAAGTAAAGATCAAACCAGAAATTGAAATTGATAACAAAGAACTGGAAGGTGTTAATGAATTTGAATACTTAGGATCAATAATCAACAGCTCTGGCGATTGTGTAGTAGACATTAAAAGAAGACTTGCAATTGCCTCACATAAACTAATACAGATGAAAAACCTATGGCAAGGCACAAGCAAAGAAACAAAGTTACAACTGATCAGAGCATGTATATTTCCAGTAGCAGCATACGGCTGTGAGACATGGACACTCAATAAAACAGTTGCAAAAAAGATTACATCATTCAAAATGAAATGCTACAGAACGATGTTGAGAATACCCTGGACAGAAAAAAAGACCAACAGAGAAGTACTGCACTCACTAATTGTAGAGGAAATTGGCTCCAATATACCATCGCAATAAGGAAGCTGAAATTTTTCGGTCATATAAAAAGACATAATAGTCTGGAAAAATTAGTAATGGAAGACATGATCCCTGGAAAAAGGGAAAGGGGACGACCTAGACGACAATGGATCAAGGACATCACAGAGAGTCTGAACTTGTCTTTGGATGATGCAGGTCGACTTGCCCAGAATAATGATGCGTTCAGAGCAGCTGTAATGGAGACAACGTTCTGGAGAGAATACGTCACATGATGATGGTCTAATTTTAGAGGTCAGCTGGGGGAAGAAGAGTTAACATATATATATTGTCTCATTTCAGAGGTCAGCTGCAATGAAGCTAACATCTGTTCTGAAAACGCAGAGTGTTTATATGATGAGAATCTCAGACAGTATTATTGTGAATGTATGGATGAATTCAGCGGTGATGGGTTCTCATGTGAACCAACTAGTAAGTCAATGATAGTCTCACATTAAGTGAATGTTCATTCATTTCCCATCAGCTCCCCAAGGAGCATAGACCTTCAATAAATTCGTGCCAAATCCTGCTGCCCCATTCTATCAGCTCAATGTCTTTTCTTGTCTCCAGTTCTCAAAAATCAGATTTTATTGTCTTGAATATATTAGTATATATCCTAATTATAACCCATCAAGGATTGAATGGGATACTTTGTTTTTTTTTTTAAATTTCTCCAGTTCTCTTCTTCATGTGTCTGTTTAGTTTCCCTCTCTGACATTAGGTTTATGAGGCAGCTTTAATTTGTTGTATCGTTATTATAGTTCTAACTTTCGGTCACTGATAAAACCATGGGTTTTTTCCCTCATAGCTGTTATGGTTTCTCTCTCACTGGTGTAGGCATGATGTTTTTCTCTTCAGCAGGTCTAGGTTTTCTGTGTCACTGGTTTTCTCAATCACCTGTTGTAGTCAGGGTTTCTCTGTCAGGGTTGTAGTCAAAATGTATTTGTCATAGTCAAGATATTCTCTGTCATTAGTCAAGGATTTTCCTATCACTGCTGTAGCAAATATTTTCTCTGTTACTGCACTAAATTTTTGTTGTGTAACTATTACTGATATATTAATGGTTTTCTAACCCACTGATGTAGTCATGGTTTTCTGTTCCACTGATGTAATGGTTTTCTCTTTCACTGATGGAGCCATGGTTTTTTTCCATCACTGATTTAGTTATGAAATTCTCTCACACTGATGTGTGTTTCATTGATGTAATCATAATTTTTCTTTCTCTGATATAGTCATAATTTTCTATCCCTATGGTATAGTCATAGTTTTCTTTCTCTATGATATAATCAGGGTTTCATCTCTCTATGATGTAGTCATGGTTTTCTTTCTCTATGATATAATCATGGTTTGATCTCTCTATGATGTAGTCATGGTTTTCTTTCTCTATGATATAATCATAGTTTTATCTCTCTATGATGTAGTCAGGGTTTTCTTCCTCAATGATATAATCACAGTTTTATCTCTCTATAATGTAGTCATAGTTTTATCTCACTATGATGTAGTCAAAGTTTTATATCTCTATGATGTAGTCATAGTTTTATCTCTACATGATGTAGTCATAGTTTTATATCTCTATGATGTAGTCATAGTTTTATCTCTATGATGTAGTCAAAGTTTTATCTCTTTATGATGTAGTCATAGTTTTATCTCCCTATGATTAGTCATAAATTTCTTTCTCACTGATTTATTTATAGTTCTTTATTACTGATGTAGTTATGGTTTCCTGTCACATCCATGTATGCCTCATTGAATGTAGTCTTAATTTTCTCTTTTACTGATATAGCCATTATTTTCATATGTGCAGTCATGGTTTTTCTGTCTCACTGATGTAGTCATGGTTTTTTTCTCTTTGACATAGTCATTGTTTTCTCTTACTGCTGTACTCATGACTTTCTCTCTCACTGGAAAAGTCATGGTTTTCTCTCACTGATGTAGTCATGGTTTTCTCGCTTATTGATGCAGTTAAGGTTTTATTTTTGCTTTAGTAAAATTATAGGGCTTTTTTTTTCACTGTCATGGTCATGATCCTCTTGATGGATCACGCAGTGTCGTCTTCATCAGCAACATTCATTATCACTTTTCAACTACCCAAGGAGCACAGACCTTCGACAAACTTAAGCCAAGTCTTCCTGTCCCGTGCCGTCTGCTCAAGGTCTTTTCATGTGTTCTTCATCCCTTTCATGTCTGTCTCCAGTTCTCTTCTCCATGTGTTCTTTGTTCTTCCTCTACCTCTCTTACCCTGGTGATTCCAGAACAAGGACTGCCTGGTAACGCTATTTACAGATTTCTTCAGCGTGTGGGTCCTATCAATCTCCAGCTTTTTTTTCTCATCTCTTGTTTGACTGGCACATGTATCAGCAATATTACGGTCATCTTATTGGTTTTTTTAATAATGTCTCACACAACTTTTTCCTGCATTAATGTAATGTTCTAATTTTTTACTGTTCAGTATAATAATACTTATCATTGCAGCAATTATCATTATTCTATTTTCGAAGTAATTACAGCATTTTGAGTTACTTTGTCTTTTATTAATAAACTAATATATATATGTCACGAAGTGGTTTTAATTTTATAGAGTGTGCCTGAATGAAAGCAAGACCCTAGTATGAGAAAGTCTGAGAAAATAGAATTTAGATGGAAAATGACATGCCTGTGGACAGACGCGACTATTGGCTCAAGGGATAGAACCAGGATTTGAATCTCCCCTTGCCGCTTCGTGACTTTAGACTGGCTATAGTCTCGCCCTCCTCTGACTTCCTTTAAATACAAGGAGATAAGGTGTATAAATACGACCACAAACACCACTATACAGACAACATAGAGTAAGTATAGTAAAGAATAGAAGCTGATCCAGTAAATAATATATGTATATATTTATTTACATACAAGAAAAACATAAAAATGGCATATTACGTCATCAAGTCAGTCGATAGCGTGCACTGTTGCACGGCCTGGAAAAACCAAAGTAACAATTAAATTGAGAGACACGAGAGACAAAAAAAAAAAAACCCCATATCACATTCACTCTTTCTGTCACCCTGCTGAGGAACAATAAAAATGGTTAGTGATTTAAACCAAATCTAATTTGGTGGGGCTGTCAACTTTAGCCTCCACTCTCTAACACTAATAAATTTCTACTGTCTTAGTCCTGGTGACTTCTTCCTCAACGAAACGCTACACAGCTTTCTACTTGTTAGGCGATATGCGCTGATAACTACACCACAAGAAATGCTAAAATAATAGACTTGGTTTTTCGAACGCCCACCCGTGTGTTACTGGGGCCCGAAAGGGGAGCAAAGAATAGTAACACTGTCCCCTGCCAAGCATGTCGTAGAAGGCGACTAAGGAGGGTTGGGCATGGGGCTGGTTACCCCATCCTGTAAAAAAAAATTTAAACCACAAAAAACTTCAACAAATATGGACAAGTCAAATAAAGAAAATAAAACACAGCCATCCAAGACAGGGGAAGGTCCTCTCGCGGGGAGGCGTATGATGCAACACAGAGAAAGCCGAAAGGAGTCTGTGTTGCTGACTAACCTTCTTTCTTCTAGGAGAACTTCCAGATTTGGCACCTGGAATGTTCGGACATTGAACGAACAAGGGAAAGTGGCACAAGTAGCAGCAGAAATGAGGGAATACAAAATCGAGGTTCTGGGAATGTGTGAAACAAAGTGGAAGGGGGTAGACAGGAAGAAACTCATCACAGGTGAATTGGTGCTGTCCTCAGGACACGAAGACGAAAGTTCACACCACAGTGAAGGGGTAGCTCTTATGTTATCTAAAGAAGCACAGAAAGCACTCATTGAATGGGAAGCTGTGGGACCCAGAATAATAACAGCTATTTTCAAAACAGCTAAAAAGAAAATTCATGTCAATGTCATCCAATGTTATGCACCAACTAATGACAAAGAAGAGTCTGTGAAAGAAGCATTTTATACAAAACTACAGGAAATTATGGATAAAGTAAAAAGAAGAGACATCACAATTTTGATGGGTGACATGAATGCAAAGATAGGTACAGTCAATACCGGATTTGAAGAAGTCATGGGAAAACATGGGCTAGGAGTAATGAACGAAAATGGAGAACTATTCGCAAACTTCTGTGCTTCAAATCAACTGGCTATAGGAGGAAGCATGTTTCCACATAAGAGAATACACAAGGCAACATGGATATCACCAGACCATAGAACAGAAAATCAGATCGATCATATATGCATAAAGAAGAAGTTTAGATCATCATTGCAGGATGTAAAGGTATATAGAGGAGCAGATGTGGCATCAGATCACCATCTTCTGATAGCCAAAGTAAAAATGAAACTCAAAAGATATGCAACAATGCAAAATTATAGACAACAGTTTAATGTAGGACAGCTAAGAAATCAAGAAACAAGAGACAAATTTGCGGTCACAGTATCCAACAAATTCCAAGTGCTCCAACAGTTGGAAGATGTAGAGAATACAGAAGACTATTGGCAGCAGGTCAAAAAGGTATGGAAGGAGACATGTGAAGAAATACTGGGGAAAAGGGAAAGACAACAAAAAGCATGGATAACAACAGAAACCATCAATAAGATAAAAGATAGAAAAAACAAGAAAGCAGAGTTAAACACAAGCAAAACCAGAAGTTCCAAAGCCAAGGCTCAAGAAGTGTACACAGAAGCAAACAAAGAAGTAAAAAGAAGTATCAAAAGAGACAAGAGGAAGTATATTGAGGAGTTGGCAAGAGAGGCAGAAGATGCTGCAGCCAAAGGAAATATGAGAGAACTGTATAGCAGCACAAAGAAGCTAACAGGGAAATACAAGCAAACAAGTTGCCTCATAAAAGATAAGAATGGGAAACTGCTCAGCAATATACAAGAGCAAATGAAGAGGTGGACAGAATATTTTGGGGACCTTCTCAATAGACCAGCTCCACAAAACCCGCCGGACATCCAGCCAGCAGAAGAAGAGCTACAAATTAACTTTGAAAGACCAACGAAGGAAGAAATAAAGAAAGCCATAAAGCTTCTAAGAGATGGAAAAGCGTCTGGACCTGATGGCATTCCAGCAGAGGCCATCAAAGCAGATATCGACACGGCTACAGAGATGTTATATAAATTACTTGGTAAAGTCTGGGAAAAAGAAGAGATACCAGCAGAATGGAAGGAAGGATATCTGGTTAAGTTGCCTAAGAAGGGAAATCTACAAGAGTGCACAAATTATAGAGGAATAATGTTACTATCAGTGCCAGGAAAGGTATTGAACAGGATTATCCTTGAGAGATTAAAGGAGTCTATAGACAAGAAATTGAGAGATGAACAAGCAGGTTTTCGACAAAACAGATCATGTACAGACCAGATAGCCACTTTGAGAATAATAGTTGAACAAAGTCTGGAATGGAATTCACCACTATACATCGGATTTGTGGACTACGAAAAAGCATTTGACAGTGTGGACAGAGAATCACTTTGGAAATTGATGAGGCATTATGGAGTTCCCCTGAAGATCATTAATTTAATAAAGAAAACCTATGAAGACATGACGTGCAGAGTTCTTCATGAAGGACAGCTTACAGAACCATTTGGGATAAGAACAGGAGTGCGACAGGGATGCCTCTTGTCTCCATTTCTTTTCTTGCTGGCAATAGATTGGGTTATGAGATCATCGACAACACACAACAGAAATGGAATCCAGTGGACTCTGACTAAGCAGTTGGATGATCTGGATTTTGCTGATGATTTGGCTCTCCTGTCCCATAACCGTAATCAGATGCAGGACAAATTGAAAACACTCGATGAGAGGTCACAGCAATTGGGTCTGAAAATACACAGGGAAAAGACAAAAATAATGCGAATAAATGCAGGTAATGAAAACAGGGTTGAACTTGAAGAAACGCCAATACAAGATGTAGAATCATACACATATCTTGGCAGTAATATAGATAAAGTTGGAGGGACAGACAGCGATATCAAAATAAGAATACAAAAGGCAAGAGGAGCTTTCATTGCATTGGGAAATATATGGAGATCAAGACAAATAGGATCCAACACGAAAATAAGAATCTTCAACTCAAATGTGAAGTCAGTCCTATTGTATGGCTCTGAAACATGGAGAACAACAAAGACAACAACCAACAAGCTACAGACTTTCATAAATGGGTGCTTGCGTAGAATAGAGGGATTAAAATGGTATGACAAGGTTACCAATGTGGAACTGATGACAAGAACTGGACAAGTGCCAGTGGAACAAGAGATGAGAAGAAGACAATGGCGATGGATAGGACACACACTGAGGAAACCTGTTGATAGCATTATAAGGCAGTCCTTGTTCTGGAACCCCCAGGGCAAGAGAGGCAGAGGAAGACCAAGAAGTACATGGAGAAGAGAGTTGGAAACAGAGGTGAAAATGATGAGGAGAACATGGAAAGAACTTGAGATGATGGCACGTGACAGGAGGACTTGGCATGTGTTTGTTGAAGGCCTATGCTCCTTTGGGAGTGGAGGGTTATGATATGATGATTTTTCGAACGCAGACTCAGTGTCTATCTGTCCAATGGATACTGAACAGACCCTACTGCTCCTGTCTATTTTCTCCCTCCTTCTCTCTCGTGGTCTCAGTGTCTCTCTAACACTCGAGGGCTGATGATGCGGCGTCTCCGTTACTCTCTTCTCTCGATTTCTATCAGGACCTAGGTATGGTAACCCTGTCACCTGTTCCTGAATTTGGTGATGACGATGCTGTTCAGGTATCAAGCCTGAGGTGCTTGATAAACTGTCGACAAAACTTCTCTGCTGCTGAATAGCTTCCCTCTTTTAACCCGCTCCGGAGTTAGAGGAAAAAACACAGCCTTGATTTCAGGCTGTACAAAAATGAAACCAGTCTCCCGGCCACCTGCCGTTGTTAGAGACTATAATAGCGATGCTCTCGGCTGTATGATAAATAAACCTCGGTCCAGCTGAAGCATAGGGACTTCACTGCCAGAGACCATAGGTCTGACCCTTAAGCTAGGTCCTGTTGCCGTGGGTAATTTTGCACATGGGCAAATTTACGCTTCCCACTATTCTTGCCGGGACTCGCTGAAATTAAAAGAAGATGCGTCTATTGTATAACAATTCCAACCTAACGCATCTCTAACCTAACTCCCCTTCACTCGTCATTCACAACAATACAAAAATAATATTGCCCACGTGGCTCACTCGTCATGTACAACAATACAAAAATTAATATTACCCACGTGGCACTTAAATCTCTCTCCTTCTCTCGTTCTTCACACAATACATAAAATACCACTATCCCACGTGGCCTCTTCATTCCCCCTCCCCCCCTCCTTCTACTAAAATCTGCCAGGTAAAATAAACAAAACCTCCCGACATGTTACATGGCCGTTACGCATGGCCGATCACGTGTTCAAACTTGACAAAAATAGGGAAATCCTTTTTTAACATTTACACATGAGGTTTCCCGGCTTGCTCCAAAATTAAATTAAATCTCGCTATAGGAATAGTTTCCTTCCCTAAGCAGTATAATTCACTTACAACGTAAATCTGAACCCTCCGACGCTCAGAAAATTTAACGAACACACCAGGGATTTCCCCATAAATTACATTAGTAAATACACAGAAATAAATGGTGGTTTTACATAACATTCTACAAATATGGGCACACGTGTTCCTCACAACTTCACACACTCCTATCTATTGCCAAAATCATAGAAAGAATAAGCACACTGTTGCAGTTACGTCGTTCTTTAAAAATGATAATGGATGGCACTATCGTTTATTTTAAAACTGAAAAGTTAAACTTTATCTACGGGCGAATTTCTGAAAAACCCACTAATAAGTAAAACGAATTAATAAAATGTTACATACCAAATTTATCGCGGTTTTTCCCCGCAAAAATGGAGACGATAAAATACGTAGTCGTCCGGCCAGGCAATTATTTCTTCAGAGACAATTGCCCGCAGTTTCCCCTCTCATTATATACAAGAGAAACCACCCACGCGAATTCCTCCCACGTCTATCCTAAGTTTTCACTCGGACCAATGGGAGCGCTAGAAAAAAATCAATACTATCAACCTACGCAAAATCCCGCGTGCTTAAAATTGCGTCACATTACGCGATTTCCTCGTGTTGATGACGTGTCATACAGGAGTGCCCGAAAATATCGATTTTCGTAAACAATGAAATCTACGGGAATCGCGAAAAATCATAAGAAAGTAAAACTGGCCGAGTGAAAAATAAATCTACCGTCGTAAAACGACCCCATTAAAATTACCTCCTCAAAAATACCAAACACGATATATTCACATGGGAAGAACCAAGGCAAACCCCATATAATTACAAAGAGAAGAGAAATGGTGAAACTCAAAACAGAATCGGGCCTGATGAAAGTCAGAATTTCAGTGTAGCATCACATAAGTCCCCCCTTTCAAGTGCGGGAATCCGTGCTCAATCACTGAAATCTCTGGAATTCATACTGGTCCGTATCTAGATCTACATCCCGATCTAATCACTATCATAATTAGCATTATCATACAGGCCCATCTCCATATCCTTGAGAATCTTGGCCAGCACTGGATCGTGAGGGTCACGCCATGGGATTTTCTCCTGTCGACTGCAACATGACTGGTCGCCCTTCCTCCTCCCTCTCATGTGTTTCCTTCGCCCACGAATTTTCCTGGCGGCGCGTGGTAAATACTGATTACCAGATGGTGCGACCTCCCAGTGTTTTGAAACAGTCTGACTGGCTTGGCCAGACATCACCGTAACAGGGCGTAACTGTTTACAGTTGACTGAAGAACCGTGCACATGTTCCTTCTTGTCAGTATTTCCCTCCCTTGAGAGATGTAATACCATCGGGGGCCTAATTCCCGACGACAAAGAAGATACTTCTGAAGTAAGAGGCGTCACCACTGTTTGACCCTTAGGCTGAACAGGGCTGACAGGCGAATACGCCTCTGTAAATAACATTACACTGTCTTTAGAGGCGTCTCTCCTCCTCATAGCAAGACAAGGATGTTTGAGCTCCCGTGGGGCTCCGTGAATCAGGGGCTCTCCCCTTTCACTTCTCTGGCCTGCAGTAGGCCCTCTTGCATTAGCAAGAATCGGTGTGGTTGGGTTTCCCAAAACTATGTATGGGCTTCCCAGGATGAAATCATGTGCTGGCTGTGCCATTACAGCTGCCTTGATGGTGCCAGACACAAACTTGCATTTCACCTCAATATTAGCTACAGGCAGACGCTGTGAGATACCTCTTCTCAAAATTCCACCAATCTCAACTATTTCTCCGGTCCATTGCCCTGGTTTCACCAAATGACGAGCGATGATACTGGGGTAAGTAAGCCCGCTGTCAAACAAACACGTAGTGGCCGTCCCATTCACTACGGCTGGTCCACTGTTAGAGAACAACTTCTCTGCCTGGACTGGTTCCCATTTATTCCCTTTAGTCCATCTCACCGGCCTTAAACAAGCTGCATGATGAGCTGGGGGTTTGTTCATGCACCGGGATGTCCAGTGGGAAGTGGTTCTACAATTCTGACAATACCTCTCATTATCTTCTCTGTTCCTAGCGGGTTCCTGAGAGGTTGTTGTCGGTGCTCTGTTATGCTGCTGGGGGCGCAAGTTATAACCAGAATGAGGCTCCTTGCGAGAAGGCCCTGGTTGCTGATGAGCTGGTGAAGTAGCCGACTGCGATGATGAAGCTCCTTGGTCTGGGTTTTTCCGTTTCTGTCCCAGTACTTCGGCCTGTGCTGTCTGGTACCTTTCCGCGAACAGAATAATCTGATCGAGTTGCTGGGCTCCCTGCTCTGCCAGATACCGCCTCAAGTCGGGGGACATGTTTGCCTTTATCTGCTCACACAGAACTAACTCCTCCAACCCTTCAAAAGTCTTCGCCAGTCCTGACAGTTCCCTCCACCGGGTTAGGTAATTTCTCACCCGCTCGGCAAACTGTGCGAAACTCTCTCCCTTCTCCGGCCTGCTCTCCCTGAACATGGTTTGGCATTTACGGGGTGTCCACTGAAATCTGCAATAAAGCGTTTCGCAGTGCCTCAAAGTTGTTCTGGTCATCTATGAGCAGCTTGTTGTAAACTTCATACGCATGACCTTTGAGCGATTGTGATAATTTCAGACACCAAAGACTCTCATCCAACCCGTATGCCTTTGCCATCCTTTGAAATTTTTCCAAAAACACGTCAATCTTCTCATTCCCATTAGGGAACGAGTCAGATGGGAAGCTCATGGCTGCCATCCGGGGCCCTCCGTTTCCTGAGGTGTCGCTCACTCCTGCTCCGGGTGAATCTCCATTAGCTGAACTGCCCTCTGAGGATCGGTACTGCAGTTCCAGAGAACGCAGGGCAAGTTCGTGCTGTCTCTCCGCTGCCTTTTCCTCTTTTGCTGCTTCCAATTTCCGAAGTTCCATCTCTGCTGCGGCTGCCCTCTCTTCTTTCGCTGCTTCTGCGGTGGCTGCCCTGTCCTCCTTCTCTTTCTCTCGCTGATTATGCCTATCAGTTTCCCTTATCAGGTAGGCCTTAGTCTCCTCCTTATCCATTCCCATATCCTGAGCAGCGTCACGCCAGGCAGCTCGTAATTTGGCCATATCCGCCATCTTACCTGTAAACTGCTGTAAGTTCACAAATACAGAGAAATGACAGAAAAGGAAAAGAGAAGGAACAACCTGTTACGAAATATCAAATACTCCCTCTTTAACCGCTGTTCCAAAAACCCGACCTCAGACTAGTACCAAGTCTGAATAATAACCTGAAAATTTTTTTGTTAACAAGCTACCAAAAACCTGAAATTACCTTCCTGTTAAAGAAAAATATGTCGGTATGCCATCAATTACCTTTATGTCATATACATCAAAATTACCACAAATCTACTAGACTGCAACCTGTGGAAAAACCCATAACTGGATCAGTTCTAGTAGCTCAAGTCTAGGGGATATTTAAAGAAACTCTATTTTTCAGAACTTCCTAGAGACAATCTATGAATGTAGATCACAGAATTGATCTCACCAGAATGATCCACCGGACGATTGCCGCCCACTTGTCACGAAGTGGTTTTAATTTTATAGAGTGTGCCTGAATGAAAGCAAGACCCTAGTATGAGAAAGTCTGAGAAAATAGAATTTAGATGAAAAATGACATGCCTGTGGACAGACGCGACTATTGGCTCAAGGGATAGAACCAGGATTTGAATCTCCCCTTGCCGCTTCGTGACTTTAGACTGGCTATAGTCTCGCCCTCCTCTGACTTCCTTTAAATACAAGGAGATAAGGTGTATAAATACGACCACAAACACCACTATACAGACAACATAGAGTAAGTATAGTAAAGAATAGAAGCTGATCCAGTAAATAATATATGTATATATTTATTTACATACAAGAAAAACATAAAAATGGCATATTATGTCATCAAGTCAGTCGATAGCGTGCACTGTTGCACGGCCTGGAAAAACCAAAGTAACAATTAAATTGAGAGACACGAGAGACAAAAAAAAAAACCATAAATCACATTCACTCTTTCTGTCACCCTGCTGAGGAACAATAAAAATGGTTAGTGATTTAAACCAAATCTAATTTGGTGGGGCTGTCAACTTTAGCCTCCACTCTCTAACACTAACAAATTTCTACTGTCTTAGTCCTGGTGACTCTTCCTCAACGAAACGGCTACACAGCTTTTACTAGTTAGGCGATAGGCGCTGATAACTACACCACAAGAATTGCTAACATAATAGACTTGGTTTTTTTTCGAACGCAGACTCAGTGTCTATCCGTCAAATGGATACTGAACAGACCCTACTGGTCCTGTCTATTTTCTCCCTCCGTCTCTCTCGTGGTCTCAGTGTCTCCCTAACACTCGAGGGCTGATGATGTGGCGTCTCCGTTACTCTCTTCTCGATTTCTATCAGGACCTAGGTATGGTAACCCTGTCACCTGTTCCTGAATTTGGTGATGACGATGCTGTTCAGGTATCAAGCCTGAGGTGCTTGATAAACTGTCGACAAAACTTCTCTGCTGCTGAATAGCTTCCCTCTTTTAACCCGCTCCGGAGTTAGAGGAAAAAAACACAGCCTTGATTTCAGGCTGTACAAAAATGAAACCAGTCTCCCGGCCACCTGCCGTTGTTAGAGACTATAATAGCGATGCTCTCGGCTGTATGATAAATAAACCTCGGTCCAGCTGAAGCATAGGGACTTCACTGCCAGAGACCATAGGTCTGACCCTTAAGCTAGGTCCTGTTGCCGTGGGTAATTTTGCACATGGGCAAATTTACGCTTCCCACTATTCTTGCCGGGACTCGCTGAAATTAAAAGAAGATGCGTCTATTGTATAACAATTCCAACCTAACGCATCTCTAACCTAACTCCCCTTCACTCGTCATTCACAACAATACAAAAAATAATATTGCCCACGTGGCTCACTCGTCATGTACAACAATACAAAAATTAATATTACCCACGTGGCACTTAAATCTCTCTCCTTCTCTCGTTCTTCACACAATACATAAAATACCACTATCCCACGTGGCCTCTTCATTCCCCCCCCCCTCCTTCTACTAAAATCTGCCAGGTAAAATAAACAAAACCTCCCGACACGTTACATGGCCGTTACGCATGGCCGATCACGTGTTCAAACTTGACAAAAATAGGGAAATCCTTTTTAACATTTACACATGAGGTTTCCCGGCTTGCTCCAAAATTAAATTAAATCTCGCTATAGGAATAGTTTCCTTCCCTAAGCAGTATAATTCACTTACAACGTAAATCTGAACCCTCCGACGCTCAGAAAATTTAACGAACACACCAGGGATTTCCCCATAAATTACATTAGTAAATACACAGAAATAAATGGTGGTTTTACATAATTCTACAAATATGGGCACACGTGTTCCTCACAACTTCACACACTCCTATCTATTGCCAAAATCATAGAAAGAATAAGCACACTGTTGCAGTTACGTCGTTCTTTAAAAATGATAATGGATGGCACTATCGTTTATTTTAAAACTGAAAAGTTAAACTTTATCTACGGGCGAATTTCTGAAAAACCCACTAATAAGTAAAACGAATTAATAAAATGTTACATACCAAATTTATCGCGGTTTTTCCCCGCAAAAATGGAGACGATAAAATACGTAGTCGTCCGGCCAGGCAATTATTTCTTCAGAGACAATTGCCCGCAGTTTCCCCTCTCATTATATACAAGAGAAACCACCCACGCGAATTCCTCCCACGTCTATCCTAAGTTTTCACTCGGACCAATGGGAGCGCTAGAAAAAAATCAATACTATCAACCTACGCAAAATCCCGCGTGCTTAAAATTGCGTCACATTACGCGATTTCCTCGTGTTGATGACGTGTCATACAGGAGTGCCCGAAAATATCGATTTTCGTAAACAATGAAATCTACGGGAATCGCGAAAAAATCATAAGAAAGTAAAACTTGCCGAGTGAAAAATAAATCTACCGTCGTAAAACGACCCCATTAAAATTACCTTCTCAAAAATACCAAACACGATATATTCACATGGGAAGAACCAAGGCAAACCCCATATAATTACAAAGAGAAGAGAAATGGTGAAACTCAAAACAGAATCGGGCCTGATGAAAGTCAGAATTTCAGTGTAGCATCACATAAGTCCCCCCTTTCAAGTGCGGGAATCCGTGCTCAATCACTGAAATCTCTGGAATTCATACTGGTCCGTATCTAGATCTACATCCCGATCTAATCACTATCATAATTAGCATTATCATACAGGCCCATCTCCATATCCTTGAGAATCTTGGCCAGCACTGGATCGTGAGGGTCACGCCATGGGATTTTCTCCTGTCGACTGCAACATGACTGGTCGCCCTTCCTCCTCCCTCTCATGTGTTTCCTTCGCCCACGAATTTTCCTGGCGGCGCGTGGTAAATACTGATTACCAGATGGTGCGATCTCCCAGTGTTTTGAAACAGTCTGACTGGCTTGGCCAGACATCGCCGTAACAGGGCGTAACTGTTTACAGTTGACTGAAGAACCGTGCACATGTTCCTTCTTGTCAGTATTTCCCTCCCTTGAGAGATGTAATACCATCGGGGGCCTAATTCCCGACGACAAAGAAGATACTTCTGAAGTAAGAGGCGTCACCACTGTTTGACCCTTAGGCTGAACAGGGCTGACAGGCGAATACGCCTCTGTAAATAACATTCCACTGTCTTTAGAGGCGTCTCTCCTCCTCATAGCAAGACAAGGATGTTTGAGCTCCCGTGGGGCTCCGTGAATCAGGGGCTCTCCCCTTTCACTTCTCTGGCCTGCAGTAGGCCCTCTTGCATTAGCAAGAATCGGTGTGGTTGGGTTTCCCAAAACTATGTATGGGCTTCCCAGGATGAAATCATGTGCTGGCTGTGCCATTACAGCTGCCTTGATGGTGCCAGACACAAACTTGCATTTCACCTCAATATTAGCTACAGGCAGACGCTGTGAGATACCTCT
The DNA here is from genome assembly GCA_024509875.1 of Oreohelix idahoensis. Taxonomy (NCBI): domain Eukaryota; kingdom Metazoa; phylum Mollusca; class Gastropoda; order Stylommatophora; family Oreohelicidae; genus Oreohelix; species Oreohelix idahoensis. Next base: position 582,140 of record JAMPIV010000845.1, on the reverse strand, counting down.
TCTCAAAATGCCACCAATCTCAACTATTTCTCCGGTCCATTGCCCTGGTTTCACCAAATGACGAGCGATGATACTGGGGTAAGTAAGCCCGCTGTCAAACAAACACGTAGTGGCCGTCCCATTCACTATGGCTGGTCCACTGTTAGAGAACAACTTCTCTGCCTGGACTGGTTCCCATTTATTCCCTTTAGTCCATCTCACCGGCCTTAAACAAGCTGCATGATGAGCTGGGGGTTTGTTCATGCACCGGGATGTCCAGTGGGAAGTGGTTCTACAATTCTGACAATACCTCTCATTATCTCCTCTGTTCCTAGCGGGTTCCTGAGAGGTTGTTGTCGGTGCTCTGTTATGCTGCTGGGGGCGCAAGTTATAACCAGAATGAGGCTCCTTGCGAGAAGGCCCTGGTTGCTGATGAGCTGGTGAAGTAGCCGACTGCGATGATGAAGCTCCTTGGTCTGGGTTTTTCCGTTTCTGTCCCAGTACTTCGGCCTGTGCTGTCTGGTACCTTTCCGCGAACAGAATAATCTGATCGAGTTGCTGGGCTCCCTGCTCTGCCAGATACCGCCTCAAGTCGGGGGACATGTTTGCCTTTATCTGCTCACACAGAACTAACTCCTCCAACCCTTCAAAAGTCTTCGCCAGTCCTGACAGTTCCCTCCACCGGGTTAGGTAATTTCTCACCCGCTCGGCAAACTGTGCGAAACTCTCTCCCTTCTCCGGCCTGCTCTCCCTGAACATGGTTTGGCATTTACGGGGTGTCCACTGAAATCTTTGCAATAAAGCGTTTCGCAGTGCCTCAAAGTTGTTCTGGTCATCTATGAGCAGCTTGTTGTAAACTTCATACGCATGACCTTTGAGCGATTGATATAATTTCAGACACCAAAGACTCTCATCCAACCCGTATGCCTTTGCCATCCTTTGAAATTTTTCCAAAAACACGTCAATCTTCTCATTCCCATTAGGGAACGAGTCAAATGGGAAGCTCATGGCTGCCATCCGGGGCCCTCCGTTTCCTGAGGTGTCGCTCGCTCCTGCTCCGGGTGAATCTCCATTAGCTGAACTGCCCTCTGAGGATCGGTACTGCAGTTCCAGAGAACGCAGGGCAAGTTCGTGCTGTCTCTCCGCTGCCTTTTCCTCTTTTGCTGCTTCCAATTTCTGAAGTTCCATCTCTGCTGCGGCTGCCCTCTCTTCTTTCGCTGCTTCTGCGGCGGCTGCCCTGTCCTCCTTCCCTTACTCTCGCTGATTATGCCTATCAGTTTCCCTTATCAGGTAGGCCTTAGTCTCCTCCTTATCCATTCCCATATCCTGAGCAGCGTCGCGCCAGGCAGCTCGTAATTTGGCCATATCCGCCATCTTACCTGTAAACTGCTGTAAGTTCACAAATACAGAGAAATGACAGAAAAGGAAAAGAGAAGGAACAACCTGTTACGAAATATCAAATACTCCCTCTTTAACCGCTGTTCCAAAAACCCGACCTCAGACTAGTACCAAGTCTGAATAATAACCTGAAAAAATTTTTGTTAACAAGCTACCAAAAACCTGAAATTACCTTCCTGTTAAAGAAAAATATGTCGGTATGCCATCAATTACCTTTATGTCATATACATCAAAATTACCACAAATCTACTAGACTGCAACCTGTGGAAAAACCCATAACTGGATCAGTTCTAGTAGCTCAAGTCTAGGGGATATTTAAAGAAACTCTATTTTTCAGAACTTCCTAGAGACAATCTATGAATGTAGATCACAGAATTGATCTCACCAGAATGATCCACCGGACGATTGCCGCCCACTTGTCACGAAGTGGTTTTAATTTTATAGAGTGTGCCTGAATGAAAGCAAGACCCTAGTATGAGAAAGTCTGAGAAAATAGAATTTAGATGGAAAATGACATGCCTGTGGACAGACGCGACTATTGGCTCAAGGGATAGAACCAGGATTTGAATCTCCCCTTGCCGCTTCGTGACTTTAGACTGGCTATAGTCTCGCCCTCCTCTGACTTCCTTTAAATACAAGGAGATAAGGTGTATAAATACGACCACAAACACCACTATACAGACAACATAGAGTAAGTATAGTAAAGAATAGAAGCTGATCCAGTAAATAATATATGTATATATTTATTTACATACAAGAAAAACATAAAAATGGCATATTACGTCATCAAGTCAGTCGATAGCGTGCACTGTTGCACGGCCTGGAAAAACCAAAGTAACAATTAAATTGAGAGACACGAGAGACAAAAAAAAACAAAAAACCCCATATCACATTCACTCTTTCTGTCACCCTGCTGAGAAACAATAAAAATGGTTAGTGATTTAAACCAAATCTAATTTGGTGGGGCTGTCAACTTTAGCCTCCACTCTCTAACACTAATAAATTTCTACTGTCTTAGTCCTGGTGACTTCTTCCTCAACGAAACGCTACACAGCTTTCTACTTGTTAGGCGATATGCGCTGATAACTACACCACAAGAAATGCTAAAATAATAGACTTGGTTTTTCGAACGCAGACTCAGTGTCTATCCGTCCAATGGATACTGAACAGACCCTACTGCTCCTGTCTATTTTCTCCCTCCTTCTCTCTCGTGGTCTCAGTGTCTCTCTAACACTCGAGGGCTGATGATGCGGCGTCTCCGTTACTCTCTTCTCTCGATTTCTATCAGGACCTAGGTATGGTAACCCTGTCACCTGTTCCTGAATTTGGTGATGACGATGCTGTTCAGGTATCAAGCCTGAGGTGCTTGATAAACTGTCAACAAAACTTCTCTGCTGCTGAATAGCTTCCCTCTTTTAACCCGCTCCGGAGTTAGAGGAAAAAACACAGCCTTGATTTCAGGCTGTACAAAAATGAAACCAGTCTCCCGGCCACCTGCCGTTGTTAGAGACTATAATAGCGATGCTCTCGGCTGTATGATAAATAAACCTCGGTCCAGCTGAAGCATAGGGACTTCACTGCCAGAGACCATAGGTCTGACCCTTAAGCTAGGTCCTGTTGCCGTGGGTAATTTTGCACATGGGCAAATTTACGCTTCCCACTATTCTTGCCGGGACTCGCTGAAATTAAAAGAAGATGCGTCTATTGTATAACAATTCCAACCTAACGCATCTCTAACCTAACTCCCCTTCACTCGTCATTCACAACAATACAAAAATAATATTGCCCACGTGGCTCACTCGTCATGTACAACAATACAAAAATTAATATTACCCACGTGGCACTTAAATCTCTCTCCTTCTCTCGTTCTTCACACAATACATAAAATACCACTATCCCACGTAGCCTCTTCATTCCCCCCTCCTTCTACTAAAATCTGCCAGGTAAAATAAACAAAACCTCCCGACACGTTACATGGCCGTTACGCATGGCCGATCACGTGTTCAAACTTGACAAAAATAGGGAAATCCTTTTTAACATTTACACATGAGGTTTCCCGGCTTGCTCCAAAATTAAATTAAATCTCGCTATAGGAATAGTTTCCTTCCCTAAGCAGTATAATTCACTTACAACGTAAATCTGAACCCTCCGACGCTCAGAAAATTTAACGAACACACCAGGGATTTCCCCATAAATTACATTAGTAAATACACAGAAATAAATGGTGGTTTTACATAATTCTACAAATATGGGCACACGTGTTCCTCACAACTTCACACACTCCTATCTATTGCCAAAATCATAGAAAGAATAAGCACACTGTTGCAGTTACGTCGTTCTTTAAAAATGATAATGGATGGCACTATCGTTTATTTTAAAACTGAAAAGTTAAACTTTATCTACGGGCGAATTTCTGAAAAACCCACTAATAAGTAAAACGAATTAATAAAATGTTACATACCAAATTTATCGCGGTTTTTCCCCGCAAAAATGGAGACGATAAAATACGTAGTCGTCCGGCCAGGCAATTATTTCTTCAGAGACAATTGCCCTTTTTTTTTTTTTTTTTTTATAATGTGTTTGCTACTTCATTTTGTAGCACGCCCCTTTCAACCATCTACCATGTACATGGATTTGTTGGTTATATCAGGACGTGTTTCTTTTATTGTAATATGTTTTTGTTTGTATTTGTTTTATATTATATTATCTCTAGTCGGTATTTTTCCTTTTGTAGTTAAAGTTCAACATGGTTTTTAAAAAAAATTCCAATATATGCTATTTTCTAAGTTAGTATGTTTTTGATTTTTTACTGGATGGTTTATTTGGTTAATCTGTATGTTTCTGGGGCGAGTCTTTCACCAGTTTGGACTACTGGTTCAATTCCTTATTTGATTTTTATATGTTAGCTTTAGTTTTTGTAATATAGTGTTTTATTAACTTTTGCATTTCTGAAGGGCTCTTTGTGCCTATGAGATTTTCTACACTCATTTCTACCTTGTGGTTACTACAGTATGTCTTAATGTTTTGCCTCTGTTGGTCATATTTTTTGCAGTCCACTAGAAAGTGCCTAATTGTGTTTGGTTCTTGACACTCTTCACATGTGGGTTCCTCTATCATGAAATATCCAGTTCCCAGCTTGAGTCTCAGCAATTTTTTATTAATTGGTATTTTTAGTTCATCTTTTATTTGACATTTTTTGCTTGGTTTTTTAAGGATTTTATATGAGTGTCTTGCTTTTTTACTTAGGTCCCATGCTGTTATCCATTCTTTAGTTATTTTTTTGAGCAATTAAGCTCTTAATTTCAAACTTCCCTAAGCCTACTTCAATTTGGTTATGGCTAGTTCTCCCCCCTTTGGCTTCTTTGTCTGCTAGCTCATTTCCTGCTATCCCCACATGTGATGGTATCCATGTTAGTGTTGCACTGCATCCTATATTTTGTAGATATGTATTAACCTGTAGTATTTCCTCTATAATGTCTGGCCTGCTGCCTTCTGTTCTGTTTCTGATTGCTAGTACTGATGATAGGGAATCTGTGAGAATGGTTACTTTTTTTGGTGGATTTTCTGCAGCTATTTCTAAAGCTTTTAGGATTGCCACTAATTCTGCTGTAAAGATAGATGTATTACTTGTTACTTTGTATCTTTTATAAATTTTTAGTTTTGGTATTGCTATTCCTGCTCCTAATTGTCCTTCTTCATCTTTGGACCCATCTGTATATATAGTTAGGCTATTATTTGTATACCGTTCTATGTACTCTAGTGTTTTACTTTTTGCTGAGATTATGTCGTTAGATTTATTTATGATCTTTGATAAGTGGGAGTCAGTTTCTGGCACTTTTAATTCCCATGGTGGGATCTTTGCTTTATACAGAGCACTACTGTTTATCGCATTAAACAGGTCTGGGTATTGATCCACTTCATCCATTGTTTTCCACCCTGACGGGTATCTATTATGGTTTAATGGAATGTGGCCTATGTACTGGTTACCCCTATCAAAGGTTTTATGTGCCGGGTGAGTTGGATCTTTTGCCACTCTTGCCCAGTAGCTGAATCTCAGTTCTTTTCTCCTTAGCTCCAGGGGTATAATGCCTAGCGCTACTTCTAGTGCTTCTGCTGATGTTCCCTTTGAGGCACCTGCTATTATTGATAGTGCCTGGTTTTGGACTGTGTCTAGTTTCTTCTTATTGCTTGGGGCGGCTGATGCATAGACAACACTGGCATAGTCAAGTTTGCCTCTAATAAATGATTTATAGAATGTTAACATTGTCTTATTGCAGGCGCCCCAACCACTTCCTTTCATATATCTTAGCATATTAATAAGTCCTCTACTGCTTTGCACTAAAAGGTCTATGTGTTTGTTCCAGTTTAGTTGCTGGTCTAGTACCATGCCAAGAAATCTAGTTGATTTTGCTGTGCATACTTTTTGCTTATTAATGCTTATGTCAATTATATTGTTTTTAATTACACGCCCTCTACTGAAAATCATTCCTATGGTTTTTTTAACGTTTAGATTAAATCCCCACTTGTTCATCCAGTCAGATACTTTATCTATTTGTTTTTGTACTGTTTTATAGAGGAATGGGAGATTTCTTCCCGTTCTCCATATCGCAGCATCATCTGCAAACTGAGATAGGTTGTTTTTTAAGTCCTTAAACTCGTCGCCTAGGTCGTTGACCATAATCGTAAAAATTGATGGTGATATTACTGATCCCTGGGGAATTCCATTCTGTTGCTCATATACCTCAGATCTATCATTGTTTATTTGTACCATGAAGTATCTATCCTGCAGGAAGTTTTCTAGGTAATTGTAGGTTCTGCCTACTATACCTAGTTTCCTGATTTTATGTAGTGCACCCTCCCTCCAACACTCATCATATGCTCTTGCTACATCAAGGAATATAGCTACTGTCTTTTCATTCCTTTTGAAGCCTGTTTTAACATCATGTTCCAGCCTCAGCAGTTGCTCTATTGTACTATGTTGGCTTCTAAAGCCTGCCTGGGTTGGACTGTACAAATTATGCTTTTCGAGATGAAATTTTAGTCTGCTGTTGACTATTGTTTCTAGAATTTTTCCTAGATGTGATGTTAACGATATTGGCCTGTATGAGCTGACATCATGTGCTTCCTTATCTGGCTTTAGTATGGGGATGACTACTGCTGTCTTCCATGAACATGGTATTTTTCCCGTGTGCCAGATTTTGTTGTAGAGGGAGACAATTGCCCGCAGTTTCCCCTCTCATTATATACAAGAGAAACCACCCACGCGAATTCCTCCCACGTCTATCCTAAGTTTTCACTCGGACCAATGGGAGCGCTAGAAAAAAATCAATACTATCAACCTACGCAAAATCCCGCGTGCTTAAAATTGCGTCACATTACGCGATTTCCTCGTGTTGATGACGTGTCATACAGGAGTGCCCGAAAATATCGATTTTCGTAAACAATGAAATCTACGGGAATCGCGAAAAATCATAAGAAAGTAAAACTGGCCGAGTGAAAAATAAATCTACCGTCGTAAAACGACCCCATTAAAATTACCTCCTCAAAAATACCAAACACGATATATTCACATGGGAAGAACCAAGGCAAACCCCATATAATTACAAAGAGAAGAGAAATGGTGAAACTCAAAACAGAATCGGGCCTGATGAAAGTCAGAATTTCAGTGTAGCATTACAATATATATATATATATATATATATATATATATATATATATATAATTATTATTTTCTTCAGTATTAATGACAGGACATAACAAAAAGGGTAAAGGTTCTCTTTAGACATGTACATTATAGTGACCTCTCCTTAATGTTTGTCTTAGTTATTGACGAATAGGTAAAGGCTCTCTTTCACTTACAAGGGGAGGTCACTGTAATGCACATGTCCAAAGAGACAGTTTCGATGAGCACACCTTCAGTCAAGAACAAAGGGCATCATGCTGGCTGTAGAACAACCACAACGAGCTATGGAACTCAGGACAGTAATTTGTTTTCACAATTGTCTCCTGCTGGCAGAAAACAAGAGTGAAAATGAAAGTTGCAACCAAGATAGAGCGGGTTCATTTCTCTGCACAAGACAATAGGAGACTGACACTTGGGAGTCATGACTCAAGTGGGCCTGCCTCCCCCCCCCCCCCCCCCCCCCCCTTCCCCAATGTAAAGGAGATTAAGGGGCCAAAACACTTGATTGATGGGGGACCTCTTCTGTTGTATTTCTCTGTATAGAGGTTCCTATCACATGTCTAAAGAGAACTTTTACCAAGAAGAGTGTCCACCTTCCCCACATTCTTTGTCAAATAATGTAGTTTCTGTCATTTGATTAAATAACTAATTTATTTGTTGATGTGTAGATATCATGTATAAATTAGTTCTACATCACTATTTTTGTCTCTGTTCTAAAAGTTAATGGATGTAGCGACTGTGACAGATATGCCCAGTGTGTACGTGACCTTACCAGAAATACTTATGTATGTCAGTGTGATGCTGGGTACACTGGTGATGGACAGCAGTGTACTCTGATTGGTGAGTTTTGGTTTTCTGATGAATTGAAACTTAGGAGACATAGGCAGTTTATGAATAGCCCTGCTTCATGTGGAAGCAAATCATGGATACTCAGTAAACAAACATGCCTTGTATATTTCCCAGGGTTTTCTGATGAGACACAGAAAGAATAGAATTAATTCCTCCATCAGGCATGTCGTACAAGGTGACTAATATCAGATTGTGCATGAGGCCAGCAACCTCATCATAGAAAATATATTGCTACAGAAACCACTGCTACAAAAGCATGTGAATGCTTCCTGTGGGGACCAGCTACAGTAGTGACTACACATTACATAACTACAGTAGTAACTACACATTACATAACTACAGTAGTGACTACACATTACATAACTACAGTAGTAACTACACATTACATAACTACAGTAGTAACTACTCATTACATAAGGAGCACAAAGGAAAATGATGAAGTGACTAATGCCTGACTGTCTTTGTTGTTTGTTTGTAAGAGGAAACATGTATGTAGTGGGGTTTGTGTCTGCAGATATCTTTTCCTGAGAACATTAGTCACACACGTTATATAAATTACTTCGTAAAGTCTGGAAAAAGGAAGAGATAGGCTACCAGCAGAATGGAAGGAAGGATATCTGGTTAAGTTGCCTAAGAAGAGTGAAAAGTCCCAATCGACTTTATAAAGGCTCAGGGTTTAGACACATTTGACCCGGGAGCCATTTAAGTGGCTTCCGTATTTTTTGCTCCTATCCATTTTACCTTGGATAAAACAACAAATTTGTTTATGCATATGAACATTTAAAAAAATTATTTCCAAACAACAACAACAGCGTTTGTTTGGGCCAAACCCACTTTTCTGCTTGGGACTGAAAGAGCTAAGAAGGGAAATTTACAAGAGTGCAAAAATTATAGAGGAATAATGTTACTATCAGTGCCAGGAAAAGTATTAAATAGGATTATCCTTGAGAGATTAAAAGAGTCCATAGACAAGAAACTGAGAGATGAACAAGCAGGTTTTCGACAAAACAGATCCTGTACAGACCAGATAGCCACTTTGAGAATAATAGTTGAACAAAGTCTGGAATGGAATTCACCATTATACATCGGATTTGGGGACTACGAAAAGGCATTTGACAGTGTAGACAGAGAATCACTTTGGAAATTGATGAGGCATTATGGAGTCCCCCTGAAGATCATTAATTTAATAAAGAAAACATATGAAGACTTGACATGCAGAGTTCTTCATGAAGGACAGCTTACAGAACCATTTGGGATAAGAACAGGAGTGCGACAGGGATGCCTCTTGTCTCCATTTCTTTTCTTATTAGCAATAGACTGGGTTATGAGAACATCAACAAAACACAACAGAAATGGAATCCAGTGGACTCTGACTAAGCAGCTGGATGATCTGGATTTTGCTGATGACTTGGCTCTTCTGTCCCATAACCGTAATCAGATGCAGGACAAGTTGAAAACACTCGATGAGAGGTCACAGCAATTGGGTCTGAAAATACACAGGGAAAAGACAAAGATAATGAGAATAAATGCAGGTAATGAAAACAGGTTGAACTTGAAGAAGCACCAATACAAGAAGTAGAATGGTACACATATCTTTTCAGCAATATAGACAAAGTTGGAGGGACAGACAGTAATATTAAAATAAGAATACAAAAAGCAAGAGGAGCTTTCATTGCATTGGGAAATATATGGAGATCAAGAGAAATCGGATCCAATACGAAAATAAGAATCTTCAACTCAAATGTGAAGTCAGTCCTATTGTATGGCTCTGAGACATGGAGAACAACAAAGACAACAACCAAAAAGCTACAGAATTTCATAAATGGGTGCTTGCGTAGAATAGAGGGATTAAAATGGTATGAAAAGGTTACCAACATGGAACTGATGACAAGAAATAGACAAGTGCCAGTGGAACAAGAAATGAGAAGAAGACGATGCGATGGATAGGACACACACTGAGAAAACCTGTTGATAGCATTACAAGGCAGTCCTTGTTCTGGAACCCCCAGGGCAAGAGAGGCAGAGGTAGACCAAGAAGCACACGGAGAAGAGAGCTGGAAACAGGAGTGAAAATGATGAGGAGAACGTGGAAAGAACTTGAGATGATGGCATGTGACAGGAGTACTTGGCATGTGTTTGTTGAAAGCCTACGCTCCTTTGGGAGTGGAGGGTTATGAATGAATGAATGAATTAGTCACACAGTGGATTAGGGAAGAACCTTTTGAAATATGTAACATTTTTGGATAAATCTAGACTAAGAACCATAAGTCACAAAAATAGTCCTAACATAAACCACCTTTGTTATTGACCTGTTAAAAGCTGAGCCATTCTTCTGTGTTGGATTGGCCAACACATGGTCATCATTTAAATATGTGGATGAATCACTTTACCAGTCTAGTCAAAGTACATGGTCTATGAACTACTTGACTCAAATCTGCAAAAATTACAGGCCACAAAGTTATTAAAGCCTGGAAGATTTCAGGCAAAAGTCACTATCAGTCATGAAGATTTTCCACATTATGAGAAAGAAGAGATCTTAGATTTGCAATGTTTAGGTTTGTTCCCATCCAAATCACACATTCAGATCATGTGTGTTTTAATCATGTTTTAATCATGTTTTAATCATATTGAATGTCCACCATTTTCTGTCCCTTTGGTTTGTTTTAAGGACTATCTTCACTGCACACAAAAATCTCCATCAGTTCTCCAGTCTCCTCCCTTAGATCACACAAGGAGGTTCTCAGCACAGTGCTCACACTCTGTAAAACTGGCAAGAATCCCAATGTATGTATGTAGGAATCACACATTCTATAAATATTTTTGTGGTGGGCAGGTTTCTGATGTTTTAAATTTTGCCAAGGCAGCAGCCTTATGGCCTACTCTTTACGATTTTTAACATCTGCAACTTGCAGACGGGACCTACTATTTTTTTTTCCTTATCCGAGAAGGCTTGGCATTAGATCTCACTACCCAGAAGACCAGGGGGGAGTATAACATCATTAGGACCACTGGTTCTGAAAATACTTTTCATACAAACATATTCCCTCAACTGGGAATCAAACCCGGTACCTGTAGAATTCAAGGCGGACGCCATACCTCTTAGCCACTCCAACCCCCATTCTGTCCCTTTAAATCCCTACAGATGACTTGCCATCTAAATTCTGATGCTTCTTTTTCACTGAGATTTTTTCCTATATCTGCATGATTGCCTTCAGCTGATTGGTCCATCATGATGATGACCTTCACCTCCCTCAGAGGCATATGTCAAGTAGTCCTGACGCATGTCATCAGTTCAAGGTCTTTCCATTTCTTCCTCATCCCTTCCATTTCTGTCTCCAGTTCTCTTCTCTAGTTTTTTTTTTAGTCTCCCTGCATTTCATACCCTCGGAACTCCAAAAAAAGGACTCCCTTGTAATGCTATCGACAGTTTCCTCAATGTCTGTTCTTTCCATCACCAGCATTTCTTCTTCTCATCTCTTGTTCCACTGATTCTTGTCATCAGTTCCATATTAGTTATTGTTATTGTTGAACAGAATCGACATCATTGCACTCTAGGCAAACCCATAGGTGCTCAGTCTCCCTCAGCATATGTCGAAGGGTATGAATGCAAACCGTTCCTGTAGCGCTGTTTGTATACACGGCGGTTGCATCCTCTCATGTGTTCATCCCTGCTAGCCTTACATTTAGGCTAAATTCCAACAATATTAACCTTGTTGATTTATCTATTTCAGTGCTGTTCTCTTACAGGTGATCATTAATTGTCCTCAGTATCTCTCTTTTATCCATAACCAGTGTCCCCACTATGGGTGCTCTTGAGGCTAGTCTGTCAGCTCTCTCATTACTGCGTACGCCTGCATGACCAGGACAGTGGATCCACACCAGTTCCTGTTGATTCTAAGCTTCTATGAATGTTTTCCATTCTTGCTGTAGCCATCCATTTTGAACCTTTTGAAGCATGGACTGGGTTTCTCCATATTAACTGCCTGTAACGTTTGGGTTATATTCACCTTCAGTAGTAATGTTAGTCCTTGTATTTTATTTGAAGGTGTACTTTGAAGAGGTCCCTTCTGTCACAAGTAATAAGGCATGCAGATATGCCGGTTATAGTTTTACTTTCACCCTTCTTGCACAAACCTGTTCTCCACCAATAAAGAAGCTGCAAGGCCAGGTTGGACGTTAAGACGACATAATATTTATTCGAAGTACAAGCTCCAGTAAATTCATTCAATATATATGTAAGACGATGGCCTACACCTAGCCAGTCTTGAGCGTCGCTAATCCGTCTACTAATGATAAAATGTCCTCGACATTTTCATGCAGACTTTATTTTAAAAGTGCCAACTCACGTGCAGTAGAATACAGCATACACTTCTCTCAATATAAATCTTTAGCATCAACCCAGCGAAGCATGTGGGCGATCTAAATGTTGGCACACGTTATGACTCTGTAGAATTAACACATTCTAGGAGCTGGACAAATATGCGTCCGTCCACATTGAAGAACACATAGAAAAAGCCTCGAAGGCTCCTTGACTTTTGCCAAGTTGAGACCGGTTTTGACCTGCTAAAACTGCACCAAACGACAATGACATACTTCCGGGTAACCCGTGGATACAGTACATCAACAACATGGTATCTTCAATCGATACCCAAATGATAAAGAACGATATGTTATGAGTTTTAATCATAACACTGCCTTTGTTAACTCTTTCAGTCTCAAGCAAAGAATTGGGTTTGGCCCAAACAAAAATGGCCACCCCAGTGCTTTTTTATTGTTGTTGTTTGGAAACAATTGTTAAAAATGTTCATATGCTTAAATACACGGGGTATTTAAAAGAAAGTACTTCCTGTCAGAAATGACATTTTGGGTTGTTAAAATTAGAAAACAGCTCTAGAAAGAAGCAAAAGATACGAAAGCCGATTTAACGTTGATCGAGCCAAATGGATCTAGAAGGAAGTACGATATATTGGCTTTTGAGACTTAAAGAGTTCATGAAGTTTCTGACAACCACCGTAAGGCTGCAGTAACTGCCTCTACCTCCATTCTCATGTTGGAGGTTGTTATCAAGAAAGCCCTGCTATGTTCACTTTAGTAATCTTGTCATACTATTTCTATTTTTCTATGCAGCGTAAGCACCCATGTACAAGTGCTTCTTGGTTGTGTTTTCTTTGTTCTCTTTGATTCACATCCATACAATAGGACTGACGACATTTCAGTGGAAGATTCTGATTTTTGTGTTGGACTTTATTTTTGTTTTATTTTGATGTCCATATATTTCCTAAGGCAATTAATTATCCATCCATAATGAATACACATTTATGAAATACTTGATTTTTCTCAGATACATGTGCTGACTGCAATTTCAATGCCAGGTGTGTGTTTAATGATGACACAGGAGATTATGAGTGTGTATGTGTCCGTGGATATAAAGGTGATGGAAAAACCTGTCAACTCCGAGACTGTAGAGAAGATCCAAGTATGTGTGACCCTGAAGGTGGCATCTGCTGGCATGATGTTGATAAAAACATCAGCATTTGCAGGTGTAACTATGGATACCGAGGTATGCTGGTAAATTTACCTCCGTAACTATTATGATTAAAGTAGTGAATGCAGCATAGTTTGGACTATTCCTTTTGGTTTATGGTTGCTGATGAAGAGTTTTTTTCTTTAAATGTTCTATACTATTATTCTACTGTCCTTTCATAACAGTAACAAATCTAATATATTTATTCTAGCATCCTACGACATGTTTGGTTATTTGCTCATCATCATCATAACTCATCATGTCCCTTCTTTGCTCCTTGTAGCACATGAAGCCATCAATGCAGCTGGTCTCCTACAAATCTGCACCAAAGCATTCAGTCATCTTGCAGCGATGGTGTCTGTAGAGGTGTTTTACATAATAAGGTTGCCAGCCCCATGTAAAACACCATATTGGTTGTCCTTTATGCTGAGAGCAGCAATCCTGTTCTTTCACCATCTCCTCTGTAAGCAAAAGTTAAGCTGTGGGTTTCTTAATTTTAAACATTTTTTATTTATTATATGTCACTTTAAAGATAAATGAAATTACTATTACAAGAAACTGAACAGGGTACATTTACACAGTATGGTAGATGTTATTAATAATATAATTATAAATATGATTGACAGACAAAAAAAAATTTCAGAACTTACCAACGTAAGCTTGTTCCTAAGGCAGTTAATGCCTTTCTCTTGGTGATTATCATATGATATGTCCAATGACAAGAAAAACAAGCCCAAGAAAACTATTTACTTTATTAGTAAGTTACATTATCACACCTACACCACTTCCCAAAAAATCTCATAAATTTTGAATAAATAACGCCTTTGAGAAAACACAACACCTATAACTTATTTACAGAATGTCAGTGTCTTTAGTGAGTTAGTTGACTTATCATGTGTATGGTACAGCCCAAAACAGTTCTTTGGATGGTGGTGGAGCTTTCAGGGCAACCAGTGCAATACAAATTTGTTCAGACTCGCTTCACAGGATCTGAGCACACTACACAGTTGCTATATTTGTCGGTGTGATCCACAATGTTCTTTCCACCCTCAAATCTTTTAATTTTATTTCCTACTACATCATCAAAATCGCTAGATCTACCAATCAGTTGTTGAAACAAGTTTCTAGCCTGTTCTTTAGTACGGGTAATTTTTGTGGCCTTGTCACTACTAATTTTTATCAATTGTTAATTTCTTTCCATGCCACAGTGTCAAATTGTCCAGTATTTTTTCTCTTTGTCTTCCTCTAACTCTTTTTCCATTAATCTTTCCTGTTGTTATGATGCATTCCAAAGAAAGTGAACTGCTTCTTTCTATCATAAGGAAAAAGCTTCCTTTACACATTGGCCTTGTTCAGGGCATCCTCAGTACTCTTTTTAGCTGTCCATGGTATTTTTAACATTCTTCTGTAAAACCACATGTGACCTCTAGTGCTTTCCCTACTTGTTTACTAATTGTCTGTGACTCACGTGTTATCTATACCAAGGAAGGATTTAAAAAAAATTGTTTGTACTGTCTATGTACTGTTTTGTTATCTGACATTGCAGGAGATGGGTTCAACTGTCAACCAGCAGGATGTGATGTGTACAGTGACTGTGATGAAAATGCCATATGTGTTTCTGATGGCTCCAGATTCACATGCCAATGTAATGAGGGGTTTTCTGGAGATGGAAAGAGATGTATACCAGAGCAATCATGTGAGACCACAGTACTGTCTTCTTTGAAGTTGTACTTTGCTATTGTAAGATGAGTTTAAAGGGGCGGAAGCGCATTTTAAATCAAAATAAAAAACAAGAAAATTTGGATTAGTGTGCTTTCTGATAAATTCTAATCTCCTGAATCTAAAAATTTCAAAAAATTAATTGTTAGACCCTATTCTAAGCAAGCATATTTTTACTTTGAAAATTGTATTTTCTTATGAAATTATGCTTCTCCTATGATGAAAACCATGAATTTCTCAGAGCTTTGTTTTACTTGTATGTTAGTTTATAATTACTTGCTTATTTGACAGAGTTACTTTCCATTGCATGATAAAACTTTTATCAGATCAGATTTCTGATATCTTATAACAATTTTTATTTATTGCAAATGATGTTGCAAAACTGCAATTTTTTTTTACTGTTTTTAGATGGAAACTTTTATAGCTTTAGAGTTCTATAGCATATGATGTACTAAAGTACTAAAGACAATACAATGATGAGCGTCCATGTTAACTTTGTTGCTCAAAACTGAAAATATAAAAAAGCCTTAGTAAATTGAAAAATAGGATTAAAATCCAATATGGCCACCATTTCAACTAGTAGAATTATAGGATCAAATGCTTTGTTACTCATTACTGTTAGTGTTTTAAGTTAAGCATGTGTTTTGAATTTTAACTGAAATTGTGCAATTATGTATTGAAGTACACTTTCCCATAATATATTTGAATAAGAAACCTGTGAGAACTAATATTCAGTGTTATGCGCCCTAAAATAATGAGGAAAGGTGATGAAGATTATAATATGAAGATTATAATATGTTACTTATAATAGCACTGACCTTGACAATGATCCTATTTTTTTTTTATTTATTTATTTATAATCATCATATTTCCATTGTTGCTCCTAATGGAGCACGAGGCCACTAGTGCTGTTGGCTTCCAGGAAACCTGAACCAAGGTCTTCATGTGCTCTTACAAGGGGAAGGTTCTGTAGCAGTTTGTTTTACATTATGAGGTTGCCATCCTCATGCACAACCTCGTTTTAGGCACCTCTTATGACCTGTGTGAGAGAACAGTAGTCCTGTTCTTTCTTTGACGTCTCAGAGAACTACAGGAACTAAATTAGACAATGATGCATGTCAATCAATCAATACTCTTTAGCTCCCCGAGGAGCATAGGCCTTCAACAAACACATGCCAAGTCTTCCTGTCCTGTGCCATCCACTCAAGTTCTTTCCATGTTTTCCTTTTTGATGTCTCAGATAACTACAGGAACTAAATTAGGTAATGATGCTTGTGCTAAATGTTTATTCTTATTTAAATATGGCAGTGCCTCTTCCTGGCTGTGATGTGACCTATGACTGTGATGTCAATGCGCAGTGTGTACCAGATCCTACTATTCCAAAACGCTACAATTGCGTGTGCAATCCTGGTTACCAAGGAGATGGCAAGGTGTGCCTACAGAGATGTAAGTCAAGTAAAATAAGCTGATGATTCAATAATGCGTGCTTGATTGATATTTCAATAAATCACTGATTGGATGACAGTACCTGCTTGATGAAAGAAAATGGAAGAGGATACAAAAAACATTGAGAGTGAGCCAAGAGGAATAGACAAGGAGTCTTACAAACATGCAGAAATATTGACAGATAAACTGAGGGACCTTGAATTATAATCAGGAGATAAATTGTAAATAATTAGTGAAAACATAAAGATCTTTTTTTTTTCCAGCAGAAATTCACTAATCATGGAGAAGTCCGTAGATGCAGATATAACAAAAGGGTGATAAATTGTTAATATTACTGTGTTTTCTCTTTATCACCTCTTTATGTTTCTCTTTATTCTTGTTTTCTTTTCTCAGAATCCATTTTGAATAATTCTTTATGAAGGATAGCCTATAGAACTCTTCGAGTTAAGAGCTGGAGTGTGGCAAAGTAAGGAGAAAGACACAGAGAGAAGACAGTGATGGAGAAAGACACAGAGAGAAGAGAGTGAAGGAGAAAGACACAGAGAGAAGAGAGTGAAGGAGAAAGACACAATATGCACAAGGGACTTTCAGTGCACTGAGAAATACAAGATGGAAATCAAAAGAAATCAAGTCTAGATTACAAAAAAGAGATTCTTCAACTCTAATGGATGAGAGAAGATACTTGGGATAAAATACAAGAAAGGAAAACAGCAAAACTTAAACTACTAGCGGCAAGTACACATAATGCAGTTGAATCTTGCAAACTAACTTATAACTTGTTAAATAAAGAAGTGAAGACAAAAACTCGAAGAAATAAAAGACATTTCATCAATGAACTGGCCATAGAAGCTGAAAATGCTGCAAGAACTGGTAATAGTAGGTGCCTTTATCAAATTACAAAACAACTATGTCACCAGCCTACTGATATGGAAACACCTGTTAAAGATAAATTAGGGAATCCAATTCCAACAGAAAAAAAAAACAAATGAAGAGATGGGCTGAGCACTTCATGGAGGTGCTAAACAGACCACCACCAACAGTAACACCTGATTTTAATAATGAAACACCCACAACCACCTTGCCAATAACTTGCGATGAATTCACGCTGGACGAGATCAAACAAGCCGTTAAAAGATTAAAAAAATTTTAAAGCTGCTGGAGTTGACGAAATTTCAGGGGAAATGATTAAAGCAGTTAATGACAACAACCTCTTGAGAATTTTAGATATTATAAATGAAGTATGGAGAGAAGAACAACCACCACAACAATGGAAAGACAGTATTATTATAAAGTTACCGAAGAAAGGTGATCTATCAGACTGTAATAACTGGCGTGGTATATCTCTATTATCAGTACCTGGAAAATTATTATGTTGCATGATGTTAGAAAGACTTAAATTGCATGCTGACGAAAAGATCAGAGAAGAACAAGCGGGTTTCAGGCCGAAACGATCATGTATTGATCAAATATTCACACTAAGAACAATTATAGAAGAATCAGTGGAAATGCAATCGCCACTTATTATCACCTACGTCGATTTTCAAAAAGCCTTTGATAGTCTACACCGCCCATCATTGTGGAAGATACTTACAATCTATGGTTTTCCAACAAAATATTTAAATATAATCAAAGCGCTATATGACAATGCAAGATGTTGTGTTAGAACAAATAAAGGGAATACAGAATGGTTTACAGTAGAAACAGGGGTGAAACAAGGCTGTATTATGTCACCACTACTTTTTGGAATAGCTATTGATTGTGTTATGAGAAACTATACCCACAATGAACAATTAGGTATAAAATGGACAAATGGAAAATTCCTGGGGGACCTGGATTTCGCAGATGATTTAGCATTCTTAAGTTCAACACCCAGACAATCCCAAGAAGCAGTAAATAATTTGTGTCATCTTTCGGTTAAAATAGGTCTCCAAATAAATGCCTCTAAAACTAAAGTTATGAACTTTTCTAACGAGACCTTTAATATCATCCTGAACGGGGAAAAACTACAGAAAGTTGAAAGTTTTAATTATTTAGGCAGTAAAATGACTCAGGATGGTGACACAACAAGAGAAATTCATACTAGAATTGCTTTGGCAGCTAGCGCCTTCAATAGATTATCTAACATTTGGAAATTACGATCACTGAATATACATACCAAGCTTCGTCTGTTTAATTCAAATGTTATCTCAGTGTTAACATACGGCTGTGAGAGTTGGAAAATAACAAAATCATTGGAGAACAAGCTGAATACATTCGAGAACAAATGTCTTAGAAAACTCATGAACATCAGTTGGAAGGAATTCAAGACTAATCGACAAATAAGAGAAGACTCTAGGCAGAAATATGTCTCCAACTATATAAGGAAAAGACGATGGTCATATATCGGTCATGTCCTACGAATGCAAAACAACAGAATACCACTACAGGCGCTCACTTGGGTTCCTGAGGGTAAGAGGAAAAAAGGAAGACCAAAAGAAACACTCAGAAGAACAATAATAAGAGAAGGAAGAACGTTGGGATTAAACAATGTGCAAGAGCTAAGAGGAGTGTCGTCACAACGAACAACCTGGAGAGCACTGGTTTCTGCCTTATGCGCTGTGTTTGGTGCTTAAAGAATTTATTAATGTCACAGCTGTCCTATCGTTTGGCTCTGAAACATGGAGAACAAAATAAAACAGCAACCAAGATGCTACAGACTTCCATAAATGGGTGTTTTCCTTGATTAGAAAGATTAAAATTGTGTGACAAGATCGCCTATGTGATACTGATGGACAGATCTAAACTATTACCCATAGAGCAAGAGGTGCGGAAAAAGATACATTTGCATTGGATAGGACACACATTGAGAAAACGAGTTGATAGCATTACAAGTCAGTCTTTGCTTTGTTCCAGTATAGAGAATAAGAGGGAAACCTAACAACACATGGAGAAGAAAATTGGAGACAGACTTGAAAGATATAAAGACAACATAGTAAGATCTTAAACAAGTGGCACAGGACAAGGAAGCTTGATGTGAATTAGAGGCCTATGCTCCTTGACGAGCTGAAGAGTAATAATGATGATGCTTCTCTATCTGTATTTTTCTATCACTCTCTTTTCTCTGTGTCTTTCTCCATCACTCTCTTCTCTCTCTGTCTTTCTCTGTCGCTCTCTTCTCTCTTTGTTTTTCTCCATCACTCTCTCCTCTCTGTCTTTTTCCATCACTCTCTTCTCTCTGTGTCTTTCTCCATTGCTCTCTTCTCTCTTTTTCTTTCTCCATCATTCTCTTCTCTCTGTCTTTCTCCATCACTCTCTTCTCTCTGTCTTTCTCCATCACTCTCTTCTGTCTGTCTTTCTCCATCACTCTCTTCTCTCCGTCTTTCTCCATCACTTTCTTCTGTCTGTGTCTTTCTCCATCACTGTGTTGTCTTTGTGTCTTTCTCCATCACTGTCTTCTCTCTGTGTCTCTCTCCATCACTCTCTTCTGTTTGTGTCTTTCTCCATTACTCTCTTCTGTCTGTGTCTTTCTCCATCACTCTCTTCTGTCTGTGTCTTTCTCCATCACTGTCTTGTCTTTGTGTCTTTCTCCATCACTGTCTTCTCTCTGTGTCTTTCTCCATCACTCTCTTCTGTCTGTGTCTTTCTCCATCACTCTCTTCTGTCTGTGTCTTTCTCCATCACTCTCTTCTGTCTGTGTCTTTCTCCATCACTGTCTTCTCTCTGTCTTTCTCCATCACTCTCTTCTCTCTGTCTTTCTCCATCACTCTCTTCTCTCCATGTCTTTCTCCATCACTCTCTTCTCTCTGTCTATCTCCATCATTCTCTTCTCTCTCTCTTTCTCCATCACTCTCCTCTCTCTCTTTCTCCATCACTCTCTTCTCTCTGTGTCTTTCTCCATCACTCTCTTCTCTCTGTGTCTTTCTCCATCACTCTCTTCTCTCTGTCTTTCTCCATCACTCTCTTTGTCTTTCTCCATCACTCTCTCCTCTCTGTGTCTTTCTCCATCTCTCTCTTCTCTCTGTGTCTTTCTCCATCACTCTCTTCTCTTTGTGTTTTTCTCCATCACTCTCTCCTCTCTGTCTTTCTCCATCACTCTCTTCTCTCTGTCTTTCTCCATCACTCTCTCCTCTCTGTCTTTCTCCATCACTCTCTTCTCTCTGTCTTTCTCCATCACTCTCTTCTCTCTCTCTTTCTCCATCACTCTCTTCTCTCTGTGTCTTTCTCCATCACTCTCTTCTCTCTGTCTTTCTCCATCACTCTCTTCTCTCTGTGACTTTCTCCATCACTCTCTTCTCTCTGTGTCTTTCTCCATCACTCTCTTCTCTCTGTCTTTCTCCATCACTCACTTCTCTCTGTGTCTTTCTCCATCACTCTCTTCTCTCTGTCTTTCTCCATTACTCTCTTCTCTCTGTCTTTCTTCATCACTCTCTTCTCCCTGTGTCTTTCTCCATCACTCTCTCTCTTTCTCCATCACTCTCTTCTGTCTGTGTCTTTCTCCATCACTGTCTTCTTTCTGTGTCTTTCTCCATCACTCTCTCCTCTCTGTCTTTCTCCATCACTCTCTCCTCTCTGTCTTTCTCCATCACTCTCTTCTCTCTGTCTTTCTCCATCACTCTCTTCTGTCTGTCTTTCTCCATCACTCTCTTCTGTCTGTGTCTTTCTCCATCACTCTCTTCTGTCTGTCTTTCTCCATCACTCTCTTCTGTCTGTGTTTTTCTCCATCACTGTCTTCTCTCTATGTCTTTCTCCATCACTCTCTTCTGTCTGTGTCTTTCTCCATCACTGTCTTCTCTCTGTGTCTTTCTCCATCACTCTCTTCTCTCTGTGTCTTTCTCCATCACTCTCTTCTCTCTGTGTCTTTCTCCATCACTCTCTTCTCTCTGTGTCTTTCTCCATCACTCTCTTCTCTCTGTGTCTTTCTCCATCACTGTCTTCTCTTTGTGTCTTTCTCCATCACTGTCTTCTCTCTGTGTCTTTCTCCATCACTCTCTTCTCTCTGTGTCTTTCTCCATCACTCTCTTCTCTCTGTCTTTCTCCATCACTCTCTTCTCTCTGTGTCTTTCTCCATCACTCTCTTCTGTCTGTGTCTTTCTCCATCACTGTCTTCTCTTTGTGTCTTTCTCCATCACTCTCTTCTCTCTGTGTCTTTCTCCATCACTCTCTTCTCTCTGTGTCTTTCTCCATCACTCTCTTCTCTCTGTGTCTTTTTCCATCACTGTCTTCTCTTTGTGTCTTTCTCCATCACTCTCTTCTCTCTGTGTCTTTTTCCATCACTGTCTTCTCTTTGTGTCTTTCTCCATCACTGTCTTCTCTCTCTCTTTCTCCATCACTCTCTTCTCTCTGTGTCTTCTCTCTGTGTCTTTCTCCATCACTCTCTTCTCTCTGTGTCTTTCTCCATCACTCTCTTCTCTCTGTGTCTTTTTCCATCACTGTCTTCTCTTTGTGTCTTTCTCCATCACTCTCTTCTCTCTGTGTCTTTTTCCGTCACTGTCTTCTCTTTGTGTCTTTCTCCATCACTGTCTTCTCTCTCTCTTTCTCCATCACTCTCTTCTCTCTGTGTCTTCTCTCTGTGTCTTTCTCCATCACTCTCTTCTCTCTGTGTCTTTCTCCATCACTCTCTTCTCTCTGTGTCTTTCTCCATCACTCTCTTCTCTCTGTGTCTTTTTCCATCACTGTCTTCTCTTTGTGTCTTTCTCCATCACTCTCTTCTCTCTGTCTTTCTCCATCACTCTCTTCTCTCTGTGTCTTTCTCCATCACTCTCTTCTGTCTGTGTCTTTCTCCATCACTGTCTTCTCTTTGTGTCTTTCTCCATCCCTTTGTGCTATCTTTATTTCGCTGTCACAAATGCAAATTTTTTTTCTCCCTCCCAACCCTTCCTACCACACTATATATAACTAACATATATTGCACCCCCCCAGCTGTTCCATGTAACCAGGTCAACAACTGTGACCGTAACGCTGAATGTCTGTATGACCCTGACATTCTCTCCTACACATGCAGATGTTTCAGAGGTTATGAGGGTGATGGACTTGCATGTATGAAGAAGGGTGAGATATAATAATGACTGATTACACTGACTAACAAAAAAAAACTTTTTTTTTCTTTCTCTAACATTTCTATGTTTTTCTGGTCAATTTTAATGCGCTGTTTTTAAATCTGCAAACCGTTTTTCTCTATCAGGTCGGGATCTCTAGAAATACGCAATTGAAGTTTTTTAACAAGGCATAAAGTATTATAACATCATTCATACAAGAAGTGTAACAGTTATGTAGGCTTGAATTTCTTACACCCGTGTGTTACCGGGGCCCGAAAGGGGAGCAAAGAATAGTAACACTGCACCCTACCACGCATGTCGTAAAAAGCGACTAAGGAGGGTATGGGCATGGGGCTGTTTACCCCATCCCGTAAAAACTTCGCACAGTGGGCTGATCACCTGCTTGCCAACCAATCTGATTACGGAAACAATGATAGATTGTTTGGTCTGTTTTTGTTCCACAAAGACGCCACTAGGCGTGGTGGAAACAGCGATAGATTGATCAATTTGTTGTTGCCCTAAGACACCACTAGGCGTACTGGCCACATACTGCTTTGCCGGTTGATGGCTAAGGATGGAAGAAGAAGAAGAAGAAGAATTTCTTTGCAGTCGACTTTCGTCGGTGAATGGCATGTGGTACATCGCGATGAAGCATCCAACAATAATCGGCAAGCATGGTCACACTCCACCGTCCTTGATAGCGTGATTCCATTACGGCGATATCTTGATGGAATCATTCTCCATGTTCATCGCTGACTTCGCCAAGTTTGTCAGGGAAAAAGTCAAGATGCGAATCAAGCAAATGGATTTTGAGGGACATGTTACATCCCATAATTCTGTATGCATCTATGCACTGCTTAACAATATGCACATAGTCGACAGATTTGTGATTTCACAGAAAGTTATCGACGATCGATTTGAATGCCATCCATGCGCGAAGTTCACTACCATGTAACAAGTTCTCGAATTGTTTGTCTGCAATAACTTTCCTAATCTGAGGTCCTACAAAGATACCTTCCTTTATCTTTGCATCGCTAACTTGCGGAAACTTTTCTCGAAGATAAGTGAAAGCTTTTCTCGTTTTATCTAACGCTTTTACGAAATTCTTCATGAGCCCCAACTTTATATGTAACGGTGGTAAAATGATGCCGTCTTTGTTATTTGTTAACTAATGGCTCATGTATTACATTTTTATGCCAGAGCTGCATACGATCCCTGATAGGCCACACCTTTCTTGCATAATGTTCCTGTCTGTTGCGGCTGTCCCATTCACATAGGAAGCAACAAAATTTAGTATACCCAGTCTGCATGCCCGTGAGAATTGCAATGACCTTTAGGTGTCCACAAATCCGCCATTGGTAGTCATTGTACTTTATTTTTGCCAAAAGTATAGCCATATTGTCATAAGTTTCTTTCATATGAACAGAGTAGGCGACTGGAATTGATGAAAATAAATTTCCGTTATGCAATAACACGGCTTTTAGACTAGTCTTGGAAGAATCGATGAAAAGTCGCCATTCGTTGACTATGTGCTCACGACCGAGGTGCACCATTAGACCGTTTACATCTTTGCAATAGCAAATGCCATCATCCATCTCAAAGTATTGAACAAGTTCTCTGTGTCTATGACGAAATTTAGATATCGGAGTATTGGGCGCTAAAAGATTCCATTCTTTGAGTCGCGAACCGAGTAATTCCGCTTGTCCTTTGGTAAGAGCGAGATCACGTATTAGATCTGAAAGTTCTGAATGGTTAATTAAGTGAACACCATCATTCACCGGTATATAATCCGAGTCAGAATTAGTTTCTAAAGCAGGTAAACTATCACTTTCTGATGGTTAATTCACGTCCAACGGATATTGTTATGGTGGAACTGGGATCGGACACGTGATTGGATCATGAGGCACTGGTTTCGATACCGATTCTACAACTTCTAGAAGCCATATTTCGCTCAGAATTATTTCAAAATACAGTAACTATTTGAAAAATAGCGTAACATATGTCATGCATCTTTTAGCAGTATAAAAAGTAGAATTATTTTGCATTTTATTAATTTTTAATAAGTTATATAGTAAAAATGAAACGGAGCAAATAACGGTTTCCCAAAAATATATTTATTCACAAATATCTTAAGAACCCGACGTGATAGAGATAAACGGATTTCAGATTTGAAATCAGCGCAAGAAACTGACCTAAGAACACTTATTCTTATATAAGAAAGAAAAATGTTGTTTGTCAGTGTTATTAGGGACATTTACTCAGTAACATAAGCTGTTGGGGTAAAATTAAGATGGAAACATGCCAGTGTTCATTTGTATGATGACTTAGAACATGCCAACTAAGGAAACACCTAAGTTGGAACACGCTAATTTGGAAAACACAAAGGACACAGTAACTTAGAAAACATTAATTTAGGACAGGTTAACTTAGAAAAATTACTAAGTTAGACATGTTAACTTGGAAACCACTAAGTTAGGACACTGTTAACTTAGAAACCACTAATTTATCGCACTTAGAAAGCACCAAGTTAGGGCATGTTAACTTAGAAACCACTAATTTAAGACACTGCTAACTAAGAAAGCACTAAGTTAGGAAACGTTAGGTTAGAAAACACTAAATTAGGATATGCTAACTTAGAAAACACTGAGTTAGTACACTGCAAACTTAGAAGACACTAACTTAGGACATGTTAACTTATAAAACACTAAAGTAGGACACACAAACTTTAAAAAAAAACCACTAATCTAGGACACATTACTTAGAAAGCACTAGATTAGACCATGCTAACTTAGAAAACACCAAGTTCATACACAGTAACTTAGAAAACACTAAGTCAGGACATTCAACATTACAAAACACTAAGTCAGGACATTCAACATTACAAAACACTAAGTCAGGACATTCAACATTACAAAACACTATGTTATAGCATGCTAATTCAGAAAACTCTCACACACTAACTAAAAATAAACCACTAATCAAGGACACACTACTTTAGAAAACACTAAATTAGTACATGCAAATGTACAAAACACCTAGTTATGGTGTGCTAACATAGGACATGATACAGCTGCTTCAGCTGAGTGAAGGGGTAGTAATGTCCCTTTCTTAAAGGACCATATTCTTGGATCACGTACAAATAGAAAATATAGGAACTGGAAGTCTTATAGTGAACGGAAGTTTATTTTATTATGTTTACACGGTGAGGACTGTTACAAAATATGTGTTGCTACAAATACATTTAGGGGTGTGCTTAGTCATATATACATTTAAAGGGGTGCTTGGTCATATATTCATTTAAAGGGGTGCTTGGTCATATATACATTTAAAGGGGTGCGTAGTCATACAAACATTTAAAGATGTGCTTGGTCATATTACCTTTAAAGGGGTGCTTCGTCATATAAACATTTAAAGGGGTAAAAAGGTAAAGGATCCCGTTACACACCCATTGAGGCATATTGGGAATATGGTGTTAGGCCCATATTTTCTTGACCATCAGCACACTAGGGGTGATGTGGTCAGCATCACGCCGGCCGACTTAACCTTCCCAGAAGTTGCTCTGGTACCCAATTGGGGCTGGGTCGACCCAGGAGCCGTTTGCGGCCTAAAAATATCCCACATCATCTGGGGATCGAACCATAGACCACTGAGCTAGGAAGCCAGTGCACTAACCACTATGCTACCGCGGCTAAAAAGGGGTGCTTAGTCATATATTCATTTAAAGGGGTGCTTGGTCATATAAACATTTAAAGGGGTGCTTGGTCATATATACATTAAAAGAGGTGCTTGGTTATATATACATTTAAAGGGGTGCTTGGTCATATATATATATTTAAAGGGGGGGCTGGGTCATAAACATTTAAAGGGGTGTTTGGTCACATATACATTTATAGGGGTGTGCTTTGTCATATAAACAGTTAAAGGGGTGCTTAGTCAAATATTCAGTTAAAGGGGTGCATGGTTATATAAACATTTAAAGGGGTGCTTGGTCATTTAAAAGGGTTCTTGGTCTTATATATATTTAAAGGCATTCTTGCACAGAATAGAAGCATTGAAGTGATACATCAAGGTTACCAATGTGGAACTGATGACAAGAACTATGACAGTGGAACAAGAAACGAGAAGAAAATATTTAAGGTAGAAAGGAAGCACGTTGAGGAAATCTGTTGATAGCATTACAAGGCAATCCTTCTTCTGGAATCCCCAGGGTAAGAGAAACAGAGCTAGAACAAAAAAATACAAGCAGAAAACAGAAGACAGAAATGCAAATGTTGAGGAAGACATGGAAAGAACTTTGAGCTGATAGCATGTGACAGGAAGACTTGGCATACCTTTGTTGAAAACCTTTGCTCATACAGAAGCAGCTGAAGAGTAAAGAATGAATACATAAACTGTCAACTTTGATTGTTTTAATGCATTCACACAAATGAAAATCAGAATGGATGATGATAAGAACGACAATAGTTATGATGTATGTCATCGCTGAATTTAATTTTTGTACTTTCTTGTCCCTGTCCCAAATTGAAATTTAAAATCAACATTGAGTTTAATGTTTGCTGCACTTGCTTGTACCCTTCCCAAGTTTGTGGTTTTGAATGTCTAAGTTCAATAACCCTGCAACTATATTAAAACCGTCAAGACTGTTTTTACATTAAAAGAAAAATATTTTGTTTTCAGAGATAATTGACTGCCGTCGCAACCCAGAGTTGTGCTCAGCTAATGCAGAATGTGTTGAGGGGGCTGAAGAAGGCTATGTCTGTGTATGCAGACCAGGGTATAGAGGTGATGGAGCAACTTGCAGTGGTGAGTACTTGGGTATTTAAGACACTTCATTGTTTGAGTTGATTGTGGTGATAGTGAATGTGAGGATGATTATGTTGACTGAAAATGGTTGGTGGGGAGGGATGGTCGCATGGATAGTTCTGATCAGTGGCTCTCAACCTTTTTATGACCATGACCCAAATTTAACAGTTTATGAAGCTGGCAGCCCATGTAACAAAACTGACAAGTAAAAATTAATTACAGGAATTCAACCAAAGGCTTAAAACTCTGAATATGTTAAGGAAATGTAAGGGACGCAACCAACCGTAATGTTTACCACATGTCATTTTCGGTCGTGACCCATAGGTTGGGAATCACTGGTTATGATGATGGTAATTATATCGATATTAGTGGTGTTTTGTTTGAACAATGGGAGATCATCTTCTCAATTTCTTGCCAAGAACTGAATGCTAATTTAGTGGTTTTGATGTTCTGTTTAACTAGCTTATATGTTTGTATTGAATAGAAGGATTGAGATTGTATGACAAGATCACTAATGTAGCCAAAATGGAAATGTTAATTGATTATGAGGAGCCAAACTACTGCCATGAAAATACATCTATCAACACAGAAGTCCCTGAAATAAGAAAGAAAGGCCACCAGACAACTCCAGAACTAAAAATCTTGGCTCATTAGATGATTGAAAAAACATACAACCCGAAAGAGTGGACACTCATATACACAGATGGATCTGCAGAGGGAGCAGTAAAGAATGGGGGAGGAGGCATTTTTATAAGATTCATATACGGGAAGATCCTCCATAAGGCCTTCCAACTGGAAAGATCTCCTCCAATTTCAGGGCAGAAGCTATGGCACTACTACAAGCTCTGAAAATCCTCACTAGACCAGAACAACAGCCACCAGCTAAGATAGTAATCTTCACTGACTGTAGATCATTACTGGAATCAATACATAACACCAGAAATGAAAACCTGACGCATGAGATCAGATTTGAGCTAAACAGTATCCAAAGGTCATCAACCATTGCCCTTCAGTGGTTACCCTCCCATTGTGGAATCACTGGAAATGAAAGAGCAGATGATCTATCTAGAAGTGGCAGTAAAATGGAGTAATTTAGCCAACCATTGCCATATCGAGAAGCTAAAACCATCATCCACAACAAGTACAAAAACCAGTGGAAGGAGGAAGGTGATACATACAGCAGAGATGACTCAATCCACCAACTTTAACAGACACCAACAGACCATCATATTCCGCCTGAGAACTGGACACTGCAGACTACTGGGCAATCTCTATCGCCTCGGGATATCTCATTCAAATGAATGTCCATGTGGAACTGGAATCCAAACCCCCAAACATATACTCCAAAACTGCCCAACCTATGATGACCCACGACATCTGACCTGGCCAGGGGGTGCTGAGCTCAAGCAAAAGCTATGGGGCTGCCGTGCTGACCTGGAAAAGACTGGGGACTTCGTCCAGGCAACAGGCCTGCAGATTTAGCATGACTACAAACTGATCGCAGAAGAAGAAGAAGAAGAAGACTAACATGGAACAAACTATTAGAACCAGACAGGTGCCAGTGGAATAAGAGATGATGATGATGGATAGGACACACACTGAGGAAACCTGTTAAAATTACAAGTTATTCCTCATTCAGAAAATCCACAGGGTAAGAAATAAGAGAGATAGAGGGAGACCAAAACACATGTGAAGAAGAAAAGCAAAGACAGAAGTGAAAGTAATAAAGAGGACATGGAAAGATCTTGAGCTGATGGCACAGGACAGGAAGACCTGGCACAAATTTGTTGAAGGCCTATACTCCTTAGGAAGCTAAGGGCTAATGATGATGATATTATTCAAACATTGAAGAAAGTACAAAGCTGACAAAAATGTTGACAACTGTTGTGACAAGTTTAATGGCACTCTAGTGATAAGAAGGGAACACAAACTCCAGATGCACTTTTTCAGTTGCTGAATTTAAGCTGTGCATTTATTCTCGTATTAAATATACTATTTATGAGTGGATGGAAGGAGGCAACATTTTGACAATGTATTTCTGTGGGGTCGCGGAGGTGACATGGAAAGAATAGAACTATTGCACTTTCAGGCGTGTCATAAGAGATGATTAACATGGGATTGTGCATGGGGTCGACAACATCAGCATGAACTAGAAGTTGTCACAGAAACCATTGCTGGAAGAGCACCTGAATACTGTGGTGCAGGCTCCCAACAAGTCAACCCAGCTTGCACTTGGGGCTCCATGCTCCATTAGGAGCGAAAAGGAAAATGATTATTATGATTTATTCTCAGATTAAATATAATATTTTAAAGTGGGGAAGTTGGGGGGGAGGGGGTGGGGACAATGGTCAGCAGCTGATTTTTATAGCTGGTGAGTGCAAGTAAAATCGTGTAGAGAACAAGTATGTGGGGGGGGAACAGAATGGAATTTAGCATGAACACAGATTCCATGTCTTCTTCATCTATAAAGAATACATGACAAGACTTTGAACAGACGGCACAGGACGTGAGGGTTTGGCATGTTTTTGTTGAGAACCTGTGCTCCAGAGTGAGCTAAAAGGTAATGATGATGAGGTTGATGATGATGAGGATGAGGTTGATTATCATGATGGTGATGATGAGGATGAGGTTGATGATGATGAGGTTGATGATGATGAGGTTGGTGATGATGAGGTTGATGATGATGATGAGGTTGATCATGATAATGATGATGAGGATGAGGTTGATAATGAATAAAGATGACAGCAGGAGAGGTGATGTAAGTCAGAAAATGTAAACAACAAGAAAGAAAGAATTAATCAACCTTAAAAAAAAAAAAGAGAGAACTGGGAAAAAGCATGAGTAATGATAATCCAGTGTATTTCAAAATTACATATACTTACTTAGAATGCATATGTCACACATAACTTAACACATAATTTTGCTGTGTGCAAGAACAGAGCGGAATAATACTAGATACAAATGAATAATACCATTAGATTATTCCTCGTGAAGTTTTTTTTTTTATAGAACGTTGTGCTCATCTCATAACACGCACAGTGAGGAACCTGAGGCACCAAGTTAAAACTGCATGTTCACTATTCATTTTTAGTAACAATACAGAATGGCAGTCAGTTGTTCATTGCTGTGAACAAAGCATTGTTTGAACATTTGTAACTTTAAATGTCCAAATGCCATATTTCTATCTCAAATGATTATTGAGTAATCAGCATTCAAAATGTGTATACACAGTTTTGAAAAACCCTGTATTTGAAAAGTGAAATGAGGAAGAAAAAAATTTTTTTTAACAGGCAAGAGGC
Organism: Oreohelix idahoensis; assembly: GCA_024509875.1. Taxonomy (NCBI): domain Eukaryota; kingdom Metazoa; phylum Mollusca; class Gastropoda; order Stylommatophora; family Oreohelicidae; genus Oreohelix; species Oreohelix idahoensis. The sequence continues at coordinate 551,426 of JAMPIV010000845.1, read as the reverse complement.
TAGGAAAGACAAAAGAAAAATAGAAATTATTAAAACATGAACAAGGTTATACGTAAATGAAAGAGGTGGAGGTAACTGGGGAAATTTTGTTTGTTTTAATGAGTAAACTAAGTGCTGTGTGAGTGAAATGTGCTGGGAATGACTAGACAGATTATGAAAATATCAGAATGAGTTAAGATGTAAAAATTGAGAGTTTATCAAAATTAAGAGAATGATGGGGAAAAAAATAGACTGGGGCAGTGGTGAAATTTTAAGATGTTATGACAGCACAACCAAATAAATGAAAGAAATGCTGAATGATCAGAGAAGAGAATAGTGAAAAGAAAGGTGAAGAGAAAGAGGAAATGTAGAAGATAAAAAAATATATAAATTGAGAGATAAAACAAGAGATAATAATGTGGTTGCTGTTCACAATACATATATTCAGGACCTCTGATAGCTCAGACGAGGCCCAGGCATTTGATATTGTGAGGCCCTTTCACTGTTTGGGAAGAGGGATAAAAATTACTTTATATTAAAGTAATTTTTATAAATTATCTACAGTCATGGAGGATTATGTATCCTTGGCTGAGGTGAGGCCCCCTGTGAGGTAAGACGCAGGCCAAATGGCCCTGCTGGTTCCCACTCTTATAAGGGTCAGCATACAGTTACTGTCTATACCTTGTATAAATTCAGGGTCATTGGCTGTGGGAGTGGACACAGACTGCCAGGATGGGGATGTGTACTGGACAGACGCTGCCATGGGCATGATCAGACGGGCGAAACTGAATGGCTCTGGCGTAGAAACCATTATAACAGGTAAGTGATACAATACCCCTGATGATTCGTTGTAAGTTTTCAGTGATGACTGTTTGTGTTTCTCTGTCCCATACCCTTCAACAATGATGATAGGAAGCTCATTACGCAGCATTACAACAGGAGGTAATATGATCATGAGAAAAACAATTATAGCCAGATTGCATTTGTAGAAACACCCTTACAAGATGTGTGCCCATACATATATCTTGTCAGCAAAGTAGAGTTTGAGAAAAAGACAGGCTTTCAGGGCATTGGGACATGTTTGAAAATCAAATGGGATCGAGTTCAACTCAAAAATAAGAATTTCAACTCACATATCATGGCAGTCCTATTTTATGACTCTGACACATTGAGAATAATAAAAACAACTACCAGTATGTTACAAGCTTTCAGGAATAGGTGTTTGTGTAAAACAGAAGAATTAAATTGGCATAACATGACCATCAGTGTGGGATTCATGAAACAAAAAATGATTAAAGATAAAAACCTGGAACAACAAGTAAGGAAAAGATGTTTGGTTTAGTTTGGTTTTAAGGACTATCTTCATTGCACACAGACAACTCCATCAGTGCTCCGATCTCCTCCCTTAGATCACACGAGAATCTCAGCACAGTGCACGAACTCTGTAGCACCGGCGAGAATCCCAATGTGTGTATATAGGAATCACACATTCTATAAATATTTTTGTGCTGGGTAGGTTTCTAATTTTTAAATTTTGCTAGGGCAGCAGCCTTCCAGATCGGCCTACTCTTTACGATTTCCAAGTGCCGTGGGATTTTTAACATGTGCAGCTTGCACATCGGACCTCTTATTTTTTTTGCCCTGATCCGAGAAGGCTAGGGATCCGATCTCACTACCCAGGAGACCAGGTGGGGAGAATGACATCATTAGGACCACTGGTTCTGAAAAAAAATTGTCCATAAATTATATTCCCTCAATTGGGAATTGAACCCGGTTTTTTAAATGTGTGTGAAAGAAGTAGAAGAAGGTCCAAAACACACGCAGACAAGAATTGGAAGGAGACATTAGAAGGACAAAGAAAACACGAAAAGAATTTAATCAGATGGTTTTTTTTTTTTTTTTTTGGTAATGATGGAGAAATATACCTCCATTCAACCTATGGGTCTTTATAATTAGGATATGTTCTGTCTCTAATATCATATAATATTCTCAGTTGAAGTTACTTGATCATGGTATCATCTCTTTTCCAATTTTCCATCACTTTCCATATTGTAAATGGAGTAAATTAAAAGTGACAGATTGTTTGAATGTGTGTATGTAGTGCAAATTAAGAAGGCTTGGTGTAATTTAACTGAAAAGCAAAGAAAACGAACCTTTTTTCAGTCATGCATGTTATGCAGTTTTAAAACAGTATCCTTTTGTGTTCATGAATATAATGTTTTGTGCCTTAACCTTCATTTATGCATACATTCAACAGGTCTGAAGTCACCTGAAGGTGTTGCCATTGACTATGCAGCTAGGAACCTGTTTTTTACTGATTCAGAGCTGGATGTTCTACAAGTTTCAAGACTGGATGGCTCCTTTAAGAAAACACTAGTCAGCACTGACATGGTTAATCCAAGAGCTATTGTCCTGGACATCAACAGAGGGTATGTTATGTATTTTTACACCAGATGTTTGTGCAGCTCAGGCCTTCAACAAATGTATGCCATACCTTTCTCTTTCCTGTGCTGACTCTTCCGAGTATATCCATATCTTCTTTCATCCTGTTATACCTGTATGGCTATCATAGAAGTTTCATCAGATAACTCACACCATATGCCACCTGGCTCTGCAGCCTCCAACTTTAAATAAATAAAGTGATTGTATCTATAATTAGTCTGAGTTGTTCCTTGGTCTGAAATTCTGTAGTTACGTTTTGGCAGTCATGCTAATGTCCACTGTCCATGATGCACTATTTTCGGTGCCTATTTGGCAATGGGGTTAGTCACGATTCCCTCTCATAGTGAGGTGGTGGTGTCATTCGGACGGACCTTGGTTCGAGTCCCTGGTAAGTCTATCACTTCTGTTGTTTTTCCTGTTTTCTAGTTTTTTTACTTATTTATTTCTTACAAGTGTCTGCAACATACCCCTTTAAATCTTTGACTCCGCAATTATTTTCCACCCTGTGCCATATTTTTAATTCGTGATAGACTAAAAACAATGCTCAGAGAGTTGTTTTGGCACGGGTGTAAAATCTGACCAACACTCTCAGCGTTGATCCAGCGTCAAAGAGTTAAGTGTATTATTTATTTAATCTTCAACTTTCTATATGGTTTGGTACAGATCTTTTCACTGAACATTTTTATAGGTCATCTTCTGGACTACATATGTTTTCACTGAACATTTTTATAGGGTCATCTTCTGGACAGACTGGAACAGAAACAGGCCACAGATTGAAAGGATCAATATGGATGGGAGTCAGAGAAAAGTGCTTGTTGAAGAAGAACTTGGGCTACCTAACGGCTTAGCATTTGATACATTCTCTCAAATACTGTGTTGGGGAGATGCTGGTAAGTTTAGTTTTTTTTTAGTAGGAGTTTTGTCTCATTTTGGTGAGGCGAATTCCATTCAACCTCGACACAAGGTTTATCAGTTATTTAAGGGCATATGTCCAAGTACAAAAGACCTTGCTGTTTGGAGATAGCAAGTATGTGATATTTTGTCTACTTTAGGAATGGTAATAATTACTTTCTTATGGTAATTACTTTTTCTTACATACTGTACTTAGGAGAAAGTGATATTTTCTCTAACATGCTGTACTTTGGAGATACAGCTGTAGTAATTATTATTTTTTCTTACATACTCGTCTTGGACAAGCTAATGATATTTATATCACATTTTCTACTTTGGAAATAATAATCATTACTTTTTCTTACATACTCTGGTTTGGAGAAGCAAATGATATTTCTATCATATTCACTACTTTGGAGATAATAATTTTTACTTTCTCTTAAACCCTCTAATTGGGAGATGCTGGTTGTACTTTCTCTAACATGCTCTACTATGGAGAAGGTAATAATTACTTTTTTCTTACATAGTGTTATTGGGAAGTTCTCAAGTTGAATTTCACTTAAGTAGAATCATTTCTGAAGGTCCCAGCCAAACGTTTTCTTTGCCTTTGCTAACAAACTCTGGTTAAGATGAATTCTAATAACTAGAATTTTCTAATAAGTTGAGGTAATTTTTCTGTCCCAACTCAAATTTGGACTCACATAAGTAGAAGTTCTGCTTTCATTGCCTAAGTTACAGTAAAACGTGGCCGTACGTAATTTTTTTTTAACAGGCGATAACAGGTTAATAAACGTCCGAGCTGTTGGCAGTGTATTACAATGCTAACATTAATTAAACCAGCAAGCACGTAATCATCATGTCCACTAAGTGAACACTGGTTCCCCTTGGTTTGCAAGAAAAAGGCTTGTGTTAAACTCTGACAGCAATGGGAATATGCGTTTGAGATAAGAATTAACAAAGAGTGAAACCTGAGAGCTGTGAATAGTAAATAATAAACATAAACCACTATTTGTCAGGCAATCATAAGAAACAAGGAAAAAAAACACTTGACAACAGGTAACTCTTTTATCAGCTTACTTGTCCTGCAATAGTTATTGCTCCAGGAATCCATGTAGGAACCTCTAACAGAGCAGGCAAAAATACTAAACCAAAAACGTGATTTGAAAGTTTTTACATTTGTTACTATGCTACTAACAATTAACGTGACGCTATATTTTAGGCTTTGCTAAACTGCTTTTGAGAACTTTTATCTTTTTACAAGAAAATACTTGTTTCTGAATGGTTAAAAAAATTGCTTCATGCTTTACCTCCTACCCTGATGTAAATGACCATCTTTGAGCAGAATTCTAATAAGCAGAATTTTTGATAAGTATTTTAGGTGGACTGCACTGTATGTGGTATCTTCTTTTACATGTATTACTTTGGAGGTACTAGCACTTAATATGTTCTCCTTCACTCTCTGTTTGGGAGATGCTGATAATTGATATATTTTCTCTTCAGAAGATGCTGATATTATAAATTGTATCTACAACACTTTCTGGGACGATACTGACAATTCATATTTTCTCACATACTCAGCTGTGGTTCACATACTATGGTTCGATCCCCAGATGAGGTGGGATTTTTTTAGGCCGCAAACGGCTCCTGGGTCAACCCAGCCCCAATTGGGTACCAGAGCAACTTCTGGGAAGGTTAAGGCGGCCGGCGTGATGCTGACCACATCACCCCTAGTGTGCTGATGGTAAAAAAAAAATGGGCCTAACACCATATTCCCAATATGCCTCAATGGGCGTGTAACGGGATCCTTTTACTCAGCTCTGGGTGAGCTGGTATTTGAACCATACTTTTAGCTTCTCAAAGAGCTGTTGACCCTTTTGCAAGAAGTCTGCACCCCAAGCACTGCATGTGTTCTTGCTGTGGTGGCTACTCTAGTAATTTGCTTTACATGATGAGGTTTTTGTTAATAATGAAGTATGTCTATCAGTACAGTTAATGAGTGGCTAATCATGCTAAACTATTATTCAGTGGTATTTTTTTAACTTTATTTCAGGAACACACAGCATTGAATGTATTCGATCTGATGGAGCAGGCCGACGTGTTGTGTTTGATAAAGCTACCTATCCCTTTGCTGTTGTTTTACTCAATAACATTGTTTACTGGACAGACTGGGAGAGGTATGAGATCTTTGTGATGATTTATTATTATTGTTAATGTTTTTCTCTATAATTATCCCTTTTTTTCTGTTGCATTCCATCTCCCTTAAGAATGTTGTTGATAATGTATTTGTTTTTTAGCAGTAATTACTCTAATACTGGCTTATATTACAGTTTCGCAACAATACATTTAATCAACATTTTTATGGTAACTAATGTCATTTTTTATTTGCTAATAGGTTAAAGCCATAACATACTTTTTCTGATCCAAGATTTTCCTGCTTTGTGGAGAGGATCTGTGAAAGGAAATTCTCAAGTCAAAAATCTTGATCTGCTATAATTAGATGAAACATTTTTTGTCTGGTGTGAAAAAATTCATGTATAAATCAAGAGTATATCATCTATGTCTTGCAGCATTGCCAGGTGATAAATATTTGTTTATATCGCAAACCTTCAATAGTTTTGTTTTTCCAGTTTTTCTCCTTCAAAACTTGGGGCCAGTTAGATTAAAAGAACAGCACCAAAAACAGGCCAAATGGAATGTGACAAACATCTCATTTGTAAATTTCAGCAATTTTTGTGACTCGGTCACCACTTCGAATATATTTTAACTGTACATAAGATTTTTATTTTAATTGCATGGGGAAATATATATGGAAATAATGGGAAATTTATATGGAAGTAATCGCATTTGGAAAATGTATGGAAATAAAAAGAAATCAAGTTCAACATAAAACAATCTTCAAATCAAATGTCAAGGCCGTCCTATTGTATGGCTCTGAAAAATTGAGAACAACTAAAATGATAACCAGAAAGATACAAGATATCATAAATGGGTGCTTGTACAGAACAGAAGGATTAAAATGAATGACAAGGTGACTGGGGATTACAGTTCTATGACAAGATCACTGATGGGAAGCTGAGGGAAAGAAACAGACAAACACCAATAGAACAAGAGTTCAGGAGAAGACACTATTATTGGATAGGACACGCATTTAGGAAAACCAGCTGATAGCTTTAAAAGGCAGTCCCTTTTTCTGGAATTCCTAGGTTAAGAGAATTAGAGGGATATTTTAAAAAAAAACTCATGGAGAAATTCACTAAAGACAGACATGAAATGGACAAAGAAGACTGTTATGTTATTTTATGTGATGAACTAGAACGGTATTGAAGTAATAATGCACTTTATTTACACATCAACTGGTTTCTGCAATATACATGTCGCTTGACTGAACTGGGAACCCGCGTTCAGAAGGGCGGAAGTCCGTTTACTGACTCTATGCTCTGCGCATGATTTGTCAACATCCAAGGGTAGCTAAAACTATTGGAACGGAATCGTTCATTATGAAAACACAACAAAGACATAGATAGATCTTGAATGGGTGGTCCATGACAGGAAACTTGGTTCATTTTTGTTGAAGACCTGTGTCTCATGGGGAGCGGACTGGTATTGATGACTGATGATAAAGCAGGGCCAGATTAAGCCAAGAAGGGCCTCTAGGTTTTTTGATGTTTGGGCCCCCTTCACCTAATAGGCAATAATTTTAATATTTTTTTTCCAAACCCCTTAGCATGGTGATGGCATGTACTAGTATTATTAATTTACTGATATGTTAGTTTGTATGTTAGTTTGTTAGCATTGCTTACCTCTTTTATTAGTAATTATTATTTATTAATGTTTATTTGTATTATTATTTAGGTTAACACAAAAAAACACATTTTACTGAAAAATATCTGCATTAAAAATTTTTTTTAAACTTATGCAAAAGCCTATTAATCAGAGTGGAGGTGATGTAAACAAGCCCTTGAAACAAGCAGTTGGAGGTCATGGTCGTATGTATGGAATCACATCTGTAAAAGATCAATGTCCTAGAGGTAGGTTTTCTCACTTTCAATATGAATACATTCTGATAGTTTTACTAATTTTGTTCGTGATTTTTGGCTAACAAAAATGGACAATTTATTAACAGTTTATAGTTTCAGCTAACAAAGATCTTCTAGTAGTTTTATTGATTTTATTTTCATGTGACAGATATATCATAGTTTATACTTTTATAAACATTTTTTAACATGTATGAATCGATGATCACTTATTCTTGCTAAAATCTGTGTTTTATTTATGTAGTACGAACTCAGTTAATAGTCTTAAATACATGAGCCACTCTTAGCAGGTCATAAAGTTATTTAGAGAACAAACATTTTTCATTCTTTTGTTTGAATGATACTTATTGAGTGAATTATTTGTTCTACATAGGATAACAGTGGTGCTGAGCAAAACAATTTTAATCTTTGTCAAATTAATAATGATATAAATTTTTTTCATCGGTTTTACCAAATCTCTTAAAGGCTTACATTTAAGTTACTGCTTATAGACATATAAAAAAATAATGCTATTCCTTTTTGATCATTCCATATAAATGTATTTTTAAAATATGTTTCCTGTTATAATATGTGACCATGTATAAAAAAAACTATAATGTTCCATCATTATGTGTAAATGAAAAACTACCTCATGTGGTTTCCAGCAATTCTTACTGAGGCAAGGAAAAAATATGATCACTGCTCCCATCAAGCAAGTCATAAGAGGTGACAAAGGGGAGGTTGTGCATGGGGTTGGCAACCCTACCATGTAATACAAATTGCTACAGAAACTGCCACCATAAGATCATGTCAGTGCTTTAGTGTAAACTAGCCCCTACAGAAACTGCCACCAGAAGGTCATGTCAGTGCTTTAGTGTAAACTAGCCCCTACAGAAACTGCCACCAGAAGGTCATGTCAGTGCTTTAGTGTAAACTAGCCCCTACAGAAACTGCCACCAGAAGGTCATGTCAGTGCTTTAGTGTAAACTAGCCCCTACGGAAACTGCCACCAGAAGGTCATGTCAGTGCTTTAGTGTAAACTAGCCCCTACAGAAACTGCCACCAGAAGATTATGTCAGTGCTTTAGTGTAAACTAGCCCCTACAGAAACTGCCACCAGAAGGTCATGTCAGTGCTTTAGTGTAAACTAGCCCCTGCAGAAACTGTCACCAGAAGATCATGTCAGTGTTTTAGTGCAAACTAGCCCCAACAGAAACTGTCACCAGAAGGTCATGTCAGTGCTTTAGTGTAAACTAGCCCCTACAGAAACTGTCACAAGAAGATTATGTCAGTGCTTTAGTGTAAACTAGCCCCTACAGAAACTGACACCAGAAGATCATGTCAGTGCTTTAGTGTAAACTAGCCCCTACAGAAACTGTCACCAGAAGATTATGTCAGTGCTTTAGTGTAAACTAGCCCCTACAGAAACTGACACCAGAAGATCATGTCAGTGCTTTAGTGTAAACTAGCCCCTACAGAAACTGACACCAGAAGATCATGTCAGTGCTTTAGTGCAAACTAGCCCCTACAGAAACTGTCACCAGAAGATCATGTCAGTGCTTTAGTGTAAACTAGCCCCTACAGAAACTGTCACCAGAAGATCATGTCAGTGCTTTAGTGCAAACTAGCCCCTACAGAAACTGTCACCAGAAGATCATGTCATTGCTTTAGTGCAAACTAGCCCCTACAGAAACTGTCACCAGAAGATCATGTCATTGCTTTAGTGCAAACTAGCCCCTACAGAAACTGCCACCAGAAGGTCATGTCAGTGCTTTAGTGCAAACTAGCCCCTACAGAAACTGTCACCAGAAGATCATGTCAGTGCTTTAGTGTAAACTAGCCCCTACAGAAACTGTCACCAGAAGATCATGTCAGTGCTTTAGTGTAAACTAGCCCCTACAGAAACTGCCACCAGAAGATCATGTCAGTGCTTTAGTGTAAACTAGCCCCATACAGAAACTGTCACCAGAAGATTATGTCAATGCTTTAGTGTAAACTAGCCCCTACAGAAACTGTCACCAGAAGATCATGTCAGTGCTTTAGTGTAAACTAGCCCCTACAGAAACTGTCACCAGAAGATCATGTCAGTGCTTTAGTGTAAACTAGCCCCTACAGAAACTGTCACCAGAAGATCATGTCAGTGCTTTAGTGTAAACTAGCCCCTACAGAAACTGTCACCAGAAGATCATGTCAGTGCTTTAGTGTAAACTAGCCCCTACAGAAACTGTCACCAGAAGATCATGTCAGTGCTTTAGTGTAAACTAGCCCCTACAGAAACTGCCACCAGAAGATCATGTCAGTGCTTTAGTGCAAACTAGCCCCAACAGAAACTGTCACCAGAAGATCATGTCAGTGCTTTAGTGTAAACTAGCCCTTTGGTGGCACCACACTCTATTTGCTAAAAATAGAAGGATGGATGTTTTAAGCTATAGCACTCCAACTTTATATTTAAACGCACATAAAAATGTTGGTCTCAGGGATCTCTAAAATGACAAAGGAATAATAAGACTACTACATTCTTAAACATTGTAATACAAAGTGACTAATATGAGGTTGTACATGAGGCTGGCAACCTCATCATGTAAAACAAATAGTCACAGAAACCACAACTGGAAGAGCATGTGAATGTTTGGTGTAAGCTTCCTGGAAGGGGACGGTAAAGTAGTAGCTCCATTCTCCATAAGAAGTGCAAAGCAAAATGATGATGATACATAAAAATATAATGTTCCATCATTGTATGTGCTCATATGTAAAATAACATTATTATGTAAAGTAACAATATGTAAAAAAACATTATTATGTAAAGTAACAATATGTAAAATAACATTATTATGTAAAGTAACAATATTCCATCAACAGTCAGAAGCCCATGTGGACTAAATAATGGTGGCTGCAAGTTTCTATGTCTGACGTCAGCAAATGGTGGCCGTGTCTGCTCTTGTCCTGATGGTGTTGATCCTAGAATTTGTCAACAGTAGTCGTTGGCTAACTATTTTTGTGCTGTCACTAATGAATACTATAGATGTGATGTACCATTGAAAGACTGCTTGGCTGTTTTATATTCAATAACTATAAAAGGTTAAAACTTGTATGCAGCTAAATTTGTGGAGAGCAACAAAGACAACACATACACAAAAAACAGACATTTATATACATATCTTGAAGAAGGATCCAGAGAATTTGGTGTCTGGGGTAAGTCAGAAATGAGGACTTCAAAGACATAAAGAAGACATGTATAGACACTGAGCTGACGATACAGCAATGAAGGACTTGGGATGAGTTTGCCGAAGGTCTTTGCTCCTTGGGGAGCTGAAAGGTGGTAAACGAATGGTGCAATGAAACCAAAAGGGCTGTAAATTAAGTCCTGCGGTTACAAAAAACATCTTGCTTGACATTGGAGAGGATAAAATAGCCAGTGAAAGCAAAACAGTGAAAGATGTCCACACACAACAAAAGTTAAGATTAAACTGAACCTTTTGCAGGTGAAATGGTTAATAATAAGAGATTCCAATCTTTGTAATGCACAGTTGACAATAATTTGCGAGCCTTTTCTAGTTTTTCTACATAATGAGTGTTTTGTCAGTTGAATTGCAAGGATGTCTGAGGTCAGAATTTCAGGACTTCTAGTAGCAATCATAAATGTGAATTTGTTTGTATAGCATAAATTGAGCTGTGTAAGTTTTAATTCACATTAAACAAACTCATGCAAATCAATGATTACCATATTATATTTTTTTTATAGTAAATATTAAGTAAAAAATTAAGTTCTTCATTCATATATGAATATTAAGCATTTATTCTGCAGTATTAACATTTGCACACACTCCTACATCACACACACAAAGAATTCACACACTGAATACATCATGCACACAAACATAACACACCAACTACAACAGGGCATGCACACATATATAAAAACTGAAGTGAAATAGTTAAATCATCTATACTATATTCACCAGTCATCAGTGTCCACACAGATAGTGGTGTACAATACCTGTACAGTATTTTTTTTAATTGGTGTAACATCTTAAATCATTCTTTCTTGTATTTGTTTACACTTTCATGAAAGATCTCATCTAGATAGCAGTTAAGTTCTTTATACGCCAACAGAGTTATTCTGTAAATAAGTTTATTAAGGTCAGTCTATGTCAGTGGAATGCATGAGGCTTTTTTTTTTATACCTATTGTTCAATCACTCATACTGTATAGATCAGAGACATGTAAAATGAACACAGAAAAATGATGGCCACTTATAGAGATTTGTGGGTTTCTGCCCAAATAGAATTCTAATCTAAAGGGAAAATTATCTAGTTGAATTCTCGCAAAGTCCAAAGGCATTTAATAACATCACTGACGACGTCAAAATGAAACATTCAGATGGGAATGACTGGCACACACCGAGAATGCAACACAAACAAATACCCTCAATAAGAATGTGTAAAAACAGATGCCCCCATTGAGGCAGTGTAAAAACAGATGACCTAAGAATGACTAAAAGCAGGTGCCCTTATATAGCCTTGAGATGGATCCCTACAGAAAGAAAGATGTAAAAGTAGAATCAAAGCCTAGAAAACAGTCATAGAGAGAGAGAGAGAGTAGACATTTTTTTTTTTTTTTTAAATGTAAGTTTTACCTCATGTTGGCAAGGCATACCATGTCAAACCTAGATACAAGGTCTTTAGGGAATGGCTAAACAGATGGGCCATGGGAAACACTGGGAGAGAAGGTTTACAGACATATGGCTGGTCCTGATCCTAATGACAACATCAGCCATCTTATGAGGAGGAATCAGAGCACCATTTTTCGGCTCAGATCACAACATATACTACTCAACAGTCACTTGAACAGAATCCAACCACAACACACTCCAGAGTGCCAGCTTGGTAACTACCTCTACAAAACTGTTGACCCCCACCTCTTTGAATGCCCAGCACATGATTATGTTAGGAAAGTGCTCCATGCTCCCAAGCCAAATAAGTGGAACATATTGTATGGAGAACCAAAACTTGCGAAAACATGCAGATGGCATTGGGCTGAAACTGAGAGCCCAAGCGCCGCTAGATCAAAAACAACAACAACAAGGAAATATGACCAAATATAATAAAAGACCTTGTGGCATTGGGGCAAACCTGTAATGAACTGGGCTAGTTAATGCAATGCTTATCTAAATAAGATCATTTGTGTGCTTTATATTGCAAAAAGGAAAATATTGTGTTTTTAAGAGTTCTGTAATTCTACATATTTTGTTTTAGAGATGCAAATAACCAGAAGCTGACAACTACTTTCTTTGAAAATATTCAAGAAGATATCTGAGAGTGATCGAAGAAGAAGTTTTGCAGATAACTATTTTGTTGAAGAATGGCGTTTATTTTTTTCAAACAACTAAGACCATAATGTGTTCTAAGCTTAGTTTCATTAATTAAAGCAATTTTGTATGAGCGACAAGAGTGTTTTATGAGTACATTTTAAAAAACAATGTACATTATAAGGCAAATGTTACTATAGTGTTTAAATTGGTGTGTTTCAGTTGAATCAAACTTTGAAATCATGCACTGTGGATATATAGTAAAATTACGGATATGAAGTATTATCTTTGAAATTTTTAAAAATCTACTTTAATTTGGAAGTAAACTTAAAATTAAAATGAACTTGATAATAAATTGTTGTATACCAAAGGCATGAAATCAGTATTAGGTTTAATACCATTAAGAAAGCACAAGGCAACTAAGATGAGGTTGTGCATGGTGCTGGCAGCTTCATCATGTCAAACAAACTGCAAACAAAAAACCAGCACTCCAAAAGCACATGAATGATTGGTGCAGACGTCCTGCACAGGAAGTAGCTACAATGGTGGATCTTTGACAGAAACACAAAGAATAATGATGACGGCCATTATGATTTTTTTTTATATACGTGTCACATTTTACATAGAAAACAGTATTATCATTAACATATCAACTATAATTAGCTTTAGGATATAATTTCTAGGACATAAATTAATATCAGCTCAAGAATGCATTTCATTACCATCCTCAAGATGGAATTTAGTTTCCTCTACAGGCAGGGCCGTAGCCTACCCCTTAGGGTTTGGTGACAAACATTTGTGGGGAAATTTTACTATACCAAAATAGTGCATTAAAAAAAATTTTTTTTAATAACCCTCTCTTTAAAAAGTCCTATCTAAGGCCCTGTCTACATGATAGAAATGAACAATTAATGTAGAACGGAAATCACAGTCAGCCTTACAATGGAAGATAATGAATGATACAAATTAATTTTAACTGTAAGGAAATCTATTTGTTCAGTGTGCTTTCCAGGGACTCCTGATGAGGCAAAGAAAGTAAAGCTCACTACTTCCACATGTTGTAAGAGTTGACTAAAGTGAGGTTGTGCATGCAGCTGGCAGTACCACCAAGTAAAACAAATAGCTACAGAATCTACTCATACAAGCGTGATTAGTGCCTTGGTAGGCCTACAGGCGTGATTAGTGCCTTGGTAGGTCTACAGGCGTGATTAGTGCCTTGGTACAGGCTTCCTGCATAGGAACTACTGCACAGGTGGTCCCATCCTCCATAAGAAAAAGAAAGGGAAAGAAAAAGTTAAGTTTTTAACATTGTTTAGATACAGTAGGTATAAGCAGAGTAATAGATGCTTACTAAGTATACTTCTATGTCAGTTTTAAAATACATTGACTGCACAAGAGACGAGAAGTGCTTCTTAAGCTTGGTGTCCATTCAGTTGTCTGTGTTTTAGAAAATTAACTTTTTAAAATAATTTTTAGTTGATTATTAAAAATTAAAAATTGTATCCTGATTATTTGAAATCCATTTCCAACCATATTTGAGTAAACATTTTCAAGCAGATATACTGCGAACAGGGGACATAAGCTAAATGCTAGTAGTGAAGTGTTACGAGTTTTTTTCATATTCATAATCAACTTATTTTGTTTTTGTAACTGAACAGTTGTACAATAGTTTTGAAGTCAACCTATTCTGTTGTTTAGTTTTAATTGTTGTATCATAGCTGCGAAGTCTTTAAGACTCTCAAAACATATTAACAGCTTTGTTACATATTAATAGTAACTTTTTCAAATACTTTGTTAACAGCTTTGTTGTAAATTATTAACAGCAATTGTTGCCAAATTTATTTTAAATTATTAACAATTTTGTTAGAAATCTTTAACAACATATTTGTCATCAGCTAGTTGTTTTTATATGGAAAATATCTTGTACTAAATATCTATTAAATGTATTGAGATGTATTCCTGCTGATGTTTTGGCTTTGTTTTTGTCAGTCTTGTCAGCATCAACATCATTATCATAGTCTTTTCCTGTGTTGTGGCTGACTATCAGGAACCTCCACTCCTCTCTCTCTCTCTTTCTTTACGGGGTACTTCAGATCACTCTTCATAATTTAAACCTGCCCCTTTCTTTAAATCCTCACGGTTAAGAGAAATGAGGGAGATTGAAAAACATCCAGAGAAGGGAACTGCAGATAGACATGAAAAGAGCTGAAATGGATGGCACAGGATGGGAAGGTTTGGCATGAACTAGTTGAAGGCCCATTCTTTACAGGAAGCAGAAAAGTAATGATGTTGATGATGATTCATTCAAATTTAGCAAGAAAAAGGAAGAAATATAATATATCATTGTTGAGGACTGCTGCATGGTGTGTAACCATCTTGGTTGGTTTTATTCTAACTGAGATGATTGTACCATTCAGCATCCCAACTAGATATCCCAGAATGTTACGCATAGTGAATGATGATGCGGAAGACTTGGTTACCATACAGTCTGTGTTCGGGCCTTAGGCCTGTAGGTTGTGTATAACCTTCTAAGTGTGGTCTAACCACTCCGCAGTGTTAATAAATGTGTGTGTCAGTTGACACTTTGAATAAAGTAATAAGTAGACAAGGACCTGAGAGTCCATAAATGTGAGTAGGCGTTATTACTAAACGCAGAATTAATTTCAGTATTCATGAGATAACAATGTCGTGGATAAGTGTGTAAATTTTAATGAAGGCAATATATGGCTTTTTTAAAATGGCATGAGATGCCAAATCTAGAATAATATATCAAGACAGAGTTTTGAATTCTGAGCTTTATTCCTAATAAGTGGATGAAGAATAGCACAGATATGTATTGACACTGTCTGAATATCTTAACGTGATATTATTCAAGGAATAAAAATGAACATGTTAGTCTATGCTTTTGACGGTTATGATAAATGCACTATGTCATGTGCACGACATTAACAAACAGTGATGTACGAATTTTCCTTCAATGTGAAATATAAAAACTGCATGCTTCATATTTGTCGTGAAATGACGTCTGGTTCACATCACGAATTCAAATAACTCTGGTCTTAACGGCGCGCCATACATTAAAAAAAAGATATGATACCCCGACCAATGAAAACGCTTGTTTTGGTCCTGTGTTTACAACTGCAGGGAGCATCAAAATGGCCAGATCCTATTTGTGTAACATGATGAACTTCAGAATTTTGCTACAGTAATATAAAAGAAATATCACTTGGCAGAGGTTATCAAAACGATATTAGGGATGTTACTCTACCCGTAAGTAGTAAAACTTTTACTAATACTATTATAGGACGGGAGAAATATTAGGTTAAATGCATTCGAAGCTTCAGGTTGGCCTAGGTTTAGCTGTTTAAACTATGCACAGCAGAAAATGCAAGTAGTAACCAAAGAGATTATTATATATACAGGTAAAGCCTAATTTTAAGTATAAGGGAAACTTTAATTGACTAAAATCGCATCAGGAATAACGGAGATAATTTAAAAAGCACTTTTCCTACATTGTACGATAGGCAGTAAAGTCCCACCTTTTAGGATTTTGATTACATTTTTTGGGACTTCAATCTCATACGGACAAGGCCAGACTATAAATAGAATCGCCTAACAAACTTCGGTCAGTCACGATTTGAAAAACACAGAAAGCAGGGAAAGCAGTGCATAGATTAATGCCAGTGTTTGCCTTTCTGCAACTGTAGCAGACCTTATTCAACCATTGAGGGCTAGTATGTGTGTGTGTACCTGAGGGTAAGACCGAATATATATATATATATATATATGTATATAATTGTGTGTAATAATAATTAATCCACTGTGCGATACGATATGTATAAGATGTGTAGGAATTCACTGTGTATTCTGATGAAACTTACAGGCTCATGTGTACTTCTAGAGGCAAAGCCCGCCTTCAGAAATATTTAAATATATTGAGAAAGATGGCTAATTGTGTCTGTAAGTTGGGAAATGTATTTTAAAGAAGTATTTCTTGAATGGAATGAGACACCTGATAGGAACATAAAGAAGGATGAAAGGATTGAGTCACAGTATCGTTTGACATATTGTTAAATAGTTTTACTCACAACCAAATTATTGTATGGAGGTGAATCATAGGATGATACTTACAAATTAAAAGGTAGAATTAGATTGTGATCACTTTATATTAAAATGATTGTTGTTGACTACACTATACCTTCACAACGGGCTGATCACCCGTTTGCCAGTCACTTCGATTACGGAAACAACAGCAAATGGGTTGATTTGCCGTTGCCCTAAAGACGCCACTAGGCGTGATGGGAAATAATGGCAAAGAAAACCTATCTGCTGTTGCCCTAAGACGCCACTAGGCGTAATGGCCACTGACTGCTTTGACGGTCGGTGGCTAAGGACGGAAGAAGAAGAAGAAGAAAACACTATACCTTGTGCTTCTGCTGCACACTTATCTGAAACTGTCTATCGTCCCCATCTGTGTCATAAGAGGGGTATGGATAGAGAATACAGGGATTGCGTTTGAATTCATTGCAGGTTTAATCCTTTAAACACAAGCTTCAAAAAGCAGAAGAGGCTACTCTTACTAAAGTTTAAACGTATGCAGTGCCAGTTGGTGATAACAGGCCCGTCATCACGTGAATACTTACTGGAACAAGTTCATCTGGAATTGTGTTTCCAGCCTATAAAGGAGCCAGCTGCCGTGATGCAGATAAGTTGCGTACTGCAACTGTCAAGCTTGTCCAGATCCAATAAAGACATATATTCTCCAGTTCAGGATGACTAAAGCAATATACTGTTTTATAACTTTATAGTAAAATTAATAAACAATCCTACTAGTGAATAATCAAGCCATAGGAGTTGTCTATGAGCTGATAGACATTGTGAACCAAGAAAACAAGAACATTTATTTAACTATTATTATTTATTTCATGCTGTAAAATATTTGAGTTCAACATTTTCAAACAGAGAAAAATATCTGTTAATTAAATTGTAAATGATCACCAGAAGACTTTTCTTAAGTTCTTTAAGTTGAATTACAGTTCTTGTTGGTGAATATAGATATATAAATTACCCCTAGCAGAGTCAGAAACATATAATCACAGAGGCGGATCAGGAGAGGTAGCATTTAGGGACTCAACTACATCATCATCTTCTCTGGGAACTTACATAGCTTGACCCTACCTTTGTGTCTATACACCCTTACTCTCTTCAGAGAAGGGGGTATTATTGATGAAACCAGACTCTTATCTGTCACTATCCTGGTATCATCTGATACATCTTTATGTCCAGGATACTTTATTCTTATAACATCTCAAACCTCTCGCGACATCTGTTGTCTCAGTCCGGGATTTATTACTACCCTGGGGTCTTTTCTTTGAGACATTCAGTCTTTTAATAGTTATTTACATCCTCTGAGTTAGCAGTAGGAGTAAAAATTAAAAATAAATTAAAAGTAGAATAAACTTAAGTTAAATAAAGCATATTGAAGTACCATTGAGTACAAAACAAAATTTTGGTGACTGGATAAGCTGACAGTGGTTTTATATTAATTAGCCTTGTATAAATTAGTTGTGTGAGTGGTCAGTTGATTGAGTGTCTGCAACTATTAGTATGGCAGACTTGGCAAAGTTTAGGTCTGCTACAGTGCAGGTGGCAAAAGAGTTTGGATTAAGTGGGGAGGCTCTTATTCAGTATGTCACTACTGAATGTGCTACGATTGTCTGCTTCACCACTGTGCACATGTGGATTAAACGAACAAACTGCTGAGCATGTTCTACAGGACTGTCCTCTGTATGACCAGTTAAGAAAGATATACTGGCCCAATGACTCAACACTAAACTCAAAGCTATATGGAGTTAAAGAGGAACTTCAAACAACAGTCGAATTCATCATGAGAACTCGTCTGACGGTGTAATCATCAAAGATGCGATCGCAAGAAGAAGAAGACTACTGAATGTGACAAATATATAGAAAGAGAAGATAAGAAAGTGGAAACTGAAAGGAGATTACAAATAGAAGCTGATAAGGAAGCTAAAAGATTACAATTAGAGGCTGATAGAGAGGCTTAACAAATAGATGCTGATAAGGAAGCTAAAAGATTACAATTAGAGGCTGATAGGGAGGCTAAACAAATAGAATCTGAAGCTAAAAGATTACAGTTAGAGGCTGATAGGGAAGCTAGGCAAATAGATTCTGAGGAAAGAAGACAGGCTGCTGAAAGAGAGGCTGACAAAGAAGAAAAGAGATTGCAAAGGGAACATGAGTTGAGACTGAAAGAGCTTGAACTTCAAGGACATGTTTCAGGAAATGGAAGTAGCCCAACTACCTCTGACATGAGTGCAAGTCAAGGTGCCTCTAATGGTGCCATGAACTTCCATTTGGATCCATTTGTGGAGAAAGAAGATGATATTGAGTCTTATCTCAGTAGGTACGAGAGATTAGCTACTAACTATGGCCTGGAGAAAGAGAAATGGAGCTTTAAGTTATCACAAGGGCTGAGAGGAGCTTTGTATGAAGTTTTAACAAAACTTGGGAGAGAAGAACAAGAAGATTTTGAAATAGGCATTGTTGGTTCGCTATGAAAAGAATTCAGAATTTTATAGGAAGAAATTTAGAACTGCCAAGCTACTTTCTGGAGAAACCACCAAGACGATTATGACATGTTGAAGAAGGCTTTGCTCGAGCGTTTCGAAATGAACGCTCGAAAATGTTTGCAACTGTTCTGTAACAGCAGAAAGGAGAGCACGGAAACCTTTCACCAGTTCTCTTCACGTCTGAAGGGATACTTGACAAAGTGCCTGCAGCTTTCACAGCTTACCTCTACCTATGAAGGACTTGAGGAGTTCATTGTAACCGAACAAATAAAGAACACTTTGTCAAGTGACACCCGTAGATTTCTGGCTGAACAAGGCGCAGAAAAGCTGCAAGACATTTTGGAAAAGTCTGAGCGATATCACAATGTGCTGGCCGAACTGCCAGTCACTAAACGTAAACCGACAGAAGAGCCTTCTCAGAAGAATAAACTAGAACAGTCTTCCCATTCTTCTCACCACCATAACCTCAGAGAAACTGTACCCCAGAATTCCCCTCCGGAAAAATCTAAATTCTATAAAAACAGGTACCCCACCAACAAGAATTCTGATCAACCCAACCGGTCTACATGGCAGCGCGGCCAGAAGGGACAGGGTGACAAAGGGAAAACCCCTACGCACGGGACAACTGATCAGAGCGAGCACACCGGGCCTCATCGCGTCGGATGCTTGCAAACAGCCTCGCAAGGAAGAATTAATGTCAGGCCCTCAACGCAAGATACTGTTATTTTGCACGGGACTTCAACTTATTGTTTGTTTGACACAGGTTTATCTTTTGATTGTATTGTCGCAAGGCATTTGGTCAAACCTGGTCAAGAGACACAAGAAACCGTCAAACTTTGTGGAGTTTTCAAAGGAGATGCACCCATGACGCTTCCGATCGCATTGGTGGAGATACACTCTGATTTTGTCAGAGGTGTGATCAAAGCGGCTGTTATGGATGACCAGATCTACACCGTCATACTTGGCTGTAGATATGTGTTTATTGGGAAACCGAAAGAGCCAATTGTGGCAGCAGTAACCACAAGAGGGCAAACCAAGAAGGAACGGGAGCCTGCGCCAAATTTGTTACCTAAGGAACTAAAAGAGGCGCAACAAAAGGACCCTACCTTGGAGCCCTGCTTTAGGAAACTGCCCATGGCCAAGGACCCCAGACACAACGGGGACATTTTTTCTAAAGATGGCGTACTTTATCGTAGAACGGGCAACCCTGATCAAGGGCATAACCAGCTCCTAGTACCGACACAGTACAGAGACCAAATCTTAGAAATGGGGCACTCTCTTCCCTTTAGCGGACATATGGGACAGAACGCCACAAATCAGCGAATATCGACTCACTATTGGTGGCCAGGAATGAACACTGATATTATCAGATATGTGAAATCCTGCGCCAAATGCCAACGGGTGGCACCCAAGCATTGGACACCCCCAGTTCCCATGGGTGAAAGGCCAATAGTGGGGACACCATTTAAACGGGTTGTAATCGACATTTTAGGACCCCTAGAAAGGACTGAAAGAAGGCACAGGTTCATCCTGACCTTAGTCGACACATGCACTTTGTGGGCAGAAACTATACCGCTAACATGCACGGATTCTAAGCATATCACAGAAGCCCTTGTGCAGATATTTACACGGTTGGGATTCCCTCAACAAGTTTTGACGGATAACAGATCCCAATACCGTAGCCTGTTGATGGAGGAGATCGTTAAGATCTTGAGGAACCAGCACATCTACACAAGCCCTTATAATCCGGCCGGAAGTGGGTTAGTAGAACGTGTCAACGGCAGCCTCACCATGATGGGACAAGAGAAACATGAAGATTGGGACCTTTCATTCCTGTAGCCTTATTCGCCTACAGGGAAGTTCCCCAGGCCTCTACAGGATTTCCCCCAGCTACTCTTTTATTCGGCAGACCTATTAAGGGGCCGCTAGAAGCCTTACTTAGGTCCCTGGCAGACTAGAAGGCTGATGAGACAGTCGTCTCGGCCAGTAAATATGTATCGGAATTAAAAGAAAGGTTACAACTAGGATGGGATCTAACAACGACCAACCTTAAGCGATCACGCGCAAAGCACGCTAAACGATACAAGAAAGCCGCGAAAGAAAGATAATTGCAACCAGGAGAGAAAGTTTTGTTGCTACCCCCAACCGGGAACAACAAACTACGTATCGGATGGCAAGGGCCGTTTACCGTCCTTAAAAAGATCTCAAGGGCTAACTACCAGATCTCTAAAGGAAAGGAGAAGGTCTACCATGTAAATCTGTTAAAGAAATACTTGGAAAGACCGGTGCCGTCCTCCGAACATCTCCTGGCGGTCGCCATAGCTACCGAAGATGTTAAAGATGACGATAGTTGCAGGGAATTTCCATTGCAAACACACGGAATCCTTCAACGATGTCAAACTAGACGACACTCTTTCAAACGCACACCGATTACATTCCAGAGAAAGAAAACGTTGGGGCAGACTTCATGAGTAGGAATTGGACAACGGAGGAGGAGGAAGATGAGAGTGAAGAAAACAGTCACTCGGAAGCTACGGATATAGGTAACTCTATTTCCATAATGTAGACATGAAGGGGTTTCATATCTTCAAGCGGGGACGTACTGTGACAGATTTATGTAAATATATTACATATATCAACACGTTTTGCTTCCACCTGGTTTCCACCTTGGCTCGCTTATTAATATTCATGTTTTGTTAACGCAGAAGGCATGCGCTTCGATGTCTGTCGAACTCATACTTTAGCCACGCCTATTTTCTTTCTCTATTGTCTTACAGACGATAGGAATGTTTACAATCAGACCCATTAGCAAGTCCAGAGCCGTTAACTGAATTATAACGCGAACGATTGGACAACCGTTGTATAGGACAGGCCAGACTGTTTCACGTGTAGAGAGAGAGGGGACGGATCATATATCTGTAGAACCAAGAGCGATAATTCATGAGTGCACTTTCTCAGGGGGAATTAATCTGAGGAAATGGGAGATAATCACGGTTAACCCCCCCCCCCCCCTATCCGTTCGTTCGTGAATGTAATTAAGCTACGGAACGAGGGAGATCAAGAGACGATTTGCTCGCGGAACCACGTCTGCAGTCGGCATAAGACCTTAATCTGAGAAAATGGTCTAAGTCTAGTCCAACCAATACAAGAAAAAAACATTCTTATGTAAAATATATCGGGTCTTCGAGGTTGACCGGGTTGGTCTCTTGTTTCACCTAGAGAGAGAGAGAGAGAGAGAGAGAGAGAGAGAGAGAGAGAGAGAGAGAGAGAGCGTACCAATATATGACACTAAGAATAACAGTAACTGGACATTTAGCTACCCAAATTTCTTTTCCATTTTTATTTACATTCAGCCCGCTGTGGCAAAGTTATCAATATTAACATTTCCCGATTACCGACCACTGTGTTATGGCAGGATTTATCCAGAAAGATTTATCTACCTGACATTCTATTTAACTATCGAATATTTCAAGCTACTGTATACTGTGAACATTAGATCTCAAGTATTTTCCTACCTGGACTAATTGCGGTGACATGAACAGATTCAATAAACAGTAACAAAGCAAGCGTTCCCCAAATAAGAGGATTAATCAGTAAATTTGAGGAACTGGGGCTTGTTTTGCTAAAAATCCAATACTGGATTTGTGCATGTACTAAGGAGTTCTGTTCTAGACGTTGTAAATCAGCAATTAGGTAAGCGAGGTTGAAAATGTGGCCACGTGTTTGTCAGAGCGAGAGAAAGCAGGAATGAATAATTCTTGTATTGTATAATCAATGTACTCACTTTGTTTTTTTTTTCTTATGTTTGCTAATACTGTTCACTTCATCATCATCATCATCAGTTGCCATCTCCACAACGAAGGTTGGCTGTAATGGATCTCCAACGTCTTCTGTCTCTTGCCTTGGTGGTACACTCTGATAGACTCTTTCCCGTCCATCTCTTGATGTTATCTTCCCACTTATAGCGCTGTCTTCCCCTTGCACGTTTGCCTTCAACTCTCCCTTCTGTTATGGTCTTCTGCAAGGTGTTATGCCTTTTTATGTGGCCAAAGTATTTTAGCTGCCGAACTTTGACCTCTCTCATTAGTTCTCTTTTCATACCTAGATTTTCTAGGACCTCCTTATTTGTTTTCATCTCTTTCCATGAGATACGCCCCATTCTTCTATATATCCACATTTCAAGAGCCTCAATTCTTTCTTCCAAATGCTTATTCATCGTCCATGTTTCTGCACCATACAGAAATGCAGAATATATATTTTTTATGATTCTCAGTTTTAATTTGTGAGATAACTGTTTGGATGTCAGTATATGTTTCATGTTGTTGAATGTAGCTTTGGCCATTCCTATTCTCTTCTTGATTTCTGTTTCACATCTGCCATCTTCTGTTATTATATGACGAAGATATACGTAGCTCTTGACTTGTTCGAGGATTTTCCCATTTACGCTTATCTTTAATGTGGGTTTATCGTCTGTTTTGCTAATTATCATAGTTTTTGTTTTCTCAATATTAATGTCGAGTCCATATTCATGACTTATACTGTTCACTTGCTTCACTAGTTCTTGTAACTCCTGTTTGCTTTCAGCTAACAACACGGTATCATCTGCATATCTAAGGTTGTTTATTGACCTTCCACTGATGTTCAGTCCTGGTATTTCCTGTATCTGTTTGAAAATTTTTTCAGTGTATAAATTAAATAGGCAGGGGGACAGCACACAACCTTGTCTGACACCTCTTTTTATTTCTATGTATGGTGAATAATTCCTTCCCGATCTTACTGTGGCAGTTTGCTCCCAATAAAGGTTACTGAGTATTCTTATATCTTTTCCATCAGTACCTATGTCTTTGAGGCATTCAATTATTTTCTCATGATGGATTCTGTCAAAAGCCTTCTTATAGTCAATGAAGCACATATACATACTTTTTTGGACCTCTGTATATTTTTCTGCTAATCTTCTTAGGCAAAATATTGCCTCTCTTGTTCCACTGTTTCGTCTGAAACCAAACTGTTCTTCTTGGATTTCGCTGTCTACTTTACTTTTTATTCTTTCCTGTATGATTTTGAGCAGTATCTTAATTGCATGACTCATCAGGCTGATTGTTCTGAAGTCCGAACATTCTGTTGCATTTGGTTTTTTGGGCAATGTTATAAAAACTGATGTCTTCATGTCGTGTGGTAAATATCCTGTATTGTATATATCGTTGCATATTTCTGTGATTGTATCTATACCAAAGCTCCCCAGAGCTTCTATCATTTCAATTTTTATGTTATCCATGCCTGCTGATCTTCCTTTTTGTATCATATGAATGGCATTCTCTACTTCTGATCTGAGAATGTTTGGGCCTTCATTAGAATCTGGTGATGGTTTTTTACCTCTGTTCAGAATAGACTAATTAGAAACTCTGTTCTTGACAGTATATTCAAATCCTATACCATAGTGCTAATCTTTTGACCTTTTGGGGGTTAATTAACTTCTTCTTGTGGGATCTTGTCTCAACAGAGGGATTGCACTTATGTGTCTATTTCTTTATTAATTCTGTAACCTATGATTTCATATTTTGATATATGATATTAAATGTGGTGAAGTTCCTTTCGTTATGATAAATAAACTTAACATAAAACTTAATTACCTGTGTCGGTCAGCTCGTCCCAATATCCCTACTCCATTAATATAGTTTCACGTTTGTGCGTCTAATTGTCGTCACTTATCTGTGTGTGTATATGTGAGTGGTTATAGTATATATGTTAATATATACAGAGAGGTATACTGTCTGATCAACAAATCTCAGTCGTAAATGATAGGCTGGACTAGAGTATCTTCTCAATCCAGGGACAGACTCTACCTTTCACCATTTCACTCGTGAAATCTATTTCTTTACTTTATCTCTCACTGAGTCACCAACTGTTCTAGTTCTATTCAGACGGGACCAGAATCGATCATAATTACCTATCAAAAATCTACGACAGGCATGCATCACCGTACTGGACCTTCATTCGCCGATGAATTTCTATAGGTTTCACCCCTTCACTGTTCAAAAAAAACGGATAACATAACGCTGCTCCTCTTTGGTGTATGTCACTAGTGGAGCGGCCATCTTTAAACTCCTACTGTGACGTCATGTGGTTCGTCTGCAGCGTGATGCCACCTGCAGGACACTCTTGATGTCCTTAGCAACAATACTGTCAACTTACATACAGGCCTTCACAACGGGCTGATCACCCGTTTGCCAGTCACTTCGATTACGGAAACAACAGCAAATGGGTTGATTTGCCGTTGCCCTAAAGACGCCACTAGGCGTGATGGGAAACAATGGCAAAGAAAACCTATCTGCTGTTGCCCTAAGACGCCACTAGGCGTAATGGCCACTGACTGCTTTGGCGGTCGGTGGCTAAGGACAGAAGAAGAAGAAGAAGAAGAAGAAGAAGAAGACATACAGGCCTCGGGTTTCCCTTCCGTATGTGTTATAAATGTTTATACAACTTACATGACAATGGCACGGTGTTTCGAATTTCTATAGCAAATTTAAGGTTTTCATTTGGAGCCCCCTCGTATATATATATATATATATATATATATATATATATATATATATATATATATATATATATATATATATATATATATATATATATATATATATATATATATATATATATATATATATATATATATATATATATATATATACATATATATATATATATATATATATATATTTATATATATTTATATATATTTATATATATATATATATATATATATATATATATATATATATATATATATATATATATATATATATATATATATATATATATATATATATATATATATATATATATATATTCAAAAAACTGATTCATGAGTTCCTTTTAATTATGCTCTTCTCTTTCTTGCTCGTGTTTCATCTCTCATTTTTGCCGGCTAGATTCTTCTTCTTCCATCCTTAGCCATCAACCGGCAAAGCAGTATGTGGCCAGTACGCCTAGTGGTGTCTTAGGGCAACAACAAATTGATCAATCTATCGCTGTTTCCACCACGCCTAGTGGCGTCTTTGTGGAACAAAAACAGACCAAACAATCTATCATTGTTTCCGTAATCAGATTGGTTGGCAAGCAGGTGATCAGCCCACTGTGCGAAGTTTTTACGGGATGGGGTAAACAGCCCCATGCCCATACCCTCCTTAGTCGCTTTTTACGACATGCGTGGTAGGGTGCAGTGTTACTATTCTTTGCTCCCCTTTCGGGTTCCGGTAACACACGGGCGGCCGGCTAGATTATAAATCAATAAAAGGTGTAATTATTTGGCCACGTGGCGGATCCCTTCTTTTGACAACAACCCCCCCCCCCTTCCCCCAAATAAATAAACACTCATCAAAATATGTTATGCTGTCAAGTAGATTTATTAACGATGTAGCGCTGTTGTAACAGTATCCGATGACACCCTCCTTTCCTTGCTGTCATCCAGGGCGGACCCCCCCCCCTTCCGCACCCCTTAGTACACCACTGGGGAGAAGCTATGCTATTTACCCTATTTTGTTGTATCAGAAGTAAATAAATTATCAGCAGCAGCATCAGCAGAAGTAATAAAAATAGCATTAGTAGGAGCTCGTGTCATCTTTCACTGCGCTTAGTAATCTATGTTTGAATGCGAGAGCATTAATTGGTTTCTTTTCCAGCGAACAGATTTGCAAGTTCACGCGGCGATGGCGTATACATATTTTAAAAAAATGTCCTATTTGTTACATTAATTGATTTCGGTACAGAAAAGCGTGCTTAGTCAAAACGTACGCATCAAGCTTGAGAGATGGCGCGCGCTGAAGCCACAGAAACTGCTCGCTACCTGACTAGACAATGACGCAATAGATTCATCGATTTTTCAATTACTACTCAATTTATATCTATAAACTATCTTTCTGGGCTCAGAGCGTTCGCGGTTATTTGATTATTAATATCTAAAATTATTTATACTCATATAGAGAATATGTGACACTCAGAACAGAAGTAAAGAACAAAGTGCTAGCAGCAAAACAGAAGTCCTGGGAAGAATTTGGAGAAAAGCTAGAAAAAGATGCACAAGAAAACCAGAAATTGTTCTATAAGACCCTAAAGAACATGAGGAAGGAAAAACAATGCCCTCTCAAATTTATAAAGGACAAGCAAGGCAAATTGCTTACTGCCCCGAAGGAAGTAATGGAAAGATGGAAAGAATATTTCTCAGAACTCCTTGATGGTGAGCAAGGTCAAACATCAGAAATGATAACCACTAGCACAGAAGAGGAAACCAATGGTGATGAAGATGACATAAAGATGGAAGAACTGAAGGTGGCACTGGAGAAAATCAAGATGGGCAAAGCAGCAGGGCATGATGGTATAACACCAGAAATGGTTAAGTACATGGGAGCATCAGGCGACCTGTTACTCCTAAGGTCCTACAGGCAGCATGGTGCAACAAGACCATACCAAAGGATTGGGAGATTGCCATCATAACACCAATTTTCAAAAAGGGTGACAATCGACAATGTGGAAACCATAGAGGCATATCCCTTCTCAGTGTCCCTGGAAAAATCTACTCTAGAATCCTAGAGCAGAGACTCCGACGCCTAGCTGAGCCACAATTGGATGAGGTCCAGTGCGGAGTCCGAGCAAACCGAAGTACTCAAGACCTAATCTTCACACTCAGACAGCTGAGTGAAAAGGCCCTTGAGTATAAGAGTGAGATCCATCTTTGTTTCATAGATCTGGAAAAGGCGTTTGACAGGGTCCCTTGGAGCAAACTTTGGGACTGTTTGGCAAGGAAGAATATTCCAGCACCTCTGATTCATGCTATACAGAGCTTCTACAAGTCTTGCAGAAATTATGTGAGGACAGCAAACCAAAGTCAGAAGAGTTCAGGACCACCACTGGTGTAAGACAAGGTGATATCCTATCACCTTACCTCTTCATACTCCTTATGGACGATGTCATCAAGGCATGTAAGGGGAACGCACGGGTAACCTAGTTGATGATGTAGTTTCTGACGTCATGATTTGGAGGGGCAAACAGAAGGGACCTTGTTTATGTCCGTAAAACAAAATCCATGGTGATATCATGAGAAGAAAGAAGACATCAGATTAAGCTGGGAGAACAGGATTGAGCTATTATAGACCGAAAGGGAGGCATCAAAGAAGAGTTATATCGAGGATTCCTCAGCAAGAGAGAGGTTGGTAAGAAAACGAAGATGGCTGTATACCGCTCCACCTATGTCCCAGTCTTGACATATGGATGCGAGTCATGGGCAATGACTACAACCCACAAAAGCCAGATCCAAACCTCAGAAATGAGGTATCTGAGGAAGGTGGTTGAAGTAACAAGAAGGAATGGTACGCAACCAGACGATTTATAAAATGCCACCCCCTACAGACCCAAGTAGAACAGTCCCAACTAAGATGGTTTGGCCATGTCTGCAGAATGGGAGAAGATCGGCTACCACGACAAGCATGGGAAACAAAGAGCCAAGGATCCAGACCCCGAGGACGACCCAGAGTCCGCTGGGAGGACAACATTAGACAATCTTTGAAGGACCGAGGACTAGAATGGAACCAGGCCAGGAGGAAGACAGCCGATAGAATAGTCTGGCGCTCTCTCTTCCAAACCTCTACACCTCACGGTTAGTTGTATTTATACTCGCTGTTTTACTCTTCATTTCCTTGTACAGTAGGTCGAATGATCATATTCGATATACTGTGTAAGAGTCGTACATTTATTACCTAAGGGGGGAGTCTTCGGTCCTGCCAAATGTACGCACCCTATATATGGTTATATTATTTGTGCGGTCGAATGATTCGCGTCACGTGCACAAAGCCAGTTTGAGTTGCTTTGGGACGCACGGGTAACCTATTGTGTAGTTTCTGACGTCATGATTTGGAGGGGCAACATGGACCTTGTTTATCCGTGATTGATATATATTATTATTGTATTCATGGACGTGGGAAAGATTTATTCTAGTGATCTGTATTGGTCTTCAGGTGAAACCAATAGCAGTAATGTCACGTAAGTTATCGCCCCATTCATGTGTGCTGTATTGAAGGCCGCTCTTAACTAGTCTAGCGGGAATATTTATTCCTAGAATGCCAAGAGTCGTTAGCCTTTTTAGGATTCGTATCGTAGAAGAAGGATTCCTACGAGTGGGAAAGAAGATAATTTGATTGCAGTATTCATGTGTGTAAAAGCCTTTATTGTCATGCCAAAATCGTCGCATGGATACCGAGAGGTTAGCCAACATGAAATACTAACCTAGATGTATCTCTATGTATGTACCCTTAATATGATGTTGAACAGACGGAATGAGAATTGAAGTCTTGGATCAAGACAGTTTTATTGCATGAATGCAGGATTCAGTGGGTTTGAGATTTGTGTACCCAATTGGATGTCCTTCGTAAAGGTCAACGGACATTCCCTTGCTGTTAAAACCTAGTATGAATATTATTGGATTCTTATTACTTACGTGAGAGAGGATTTTAGATATGAATGACCAGAGATGTATCGTTTTATCGGAACTGTCACTACTATGTATAAATTGTTCATCGTACCTGTCAAGGAACATTGTACCGTCTTGTCAAACGTCTTCGTACCACGTAATAAATTATAATAACTTTACCGACGAGTTGAGTATGATCATGTTGGCCTGATTTGCCTTCCACTCGTTGAAGTTCTGTTGGATAGCTCTTCATCTAATTTTCATTCTACATTCGCGTCAAGATGCTAGTACATTGGTACATCTGCTACTAGCTATCATATTACCCGAAAAGAGCGCTCAACAGTAAATGGTATGCCAGTGTGGTCTGGAAATCAATAATTTCAAAGGAAACGTACCCTATACAAGTA
Source organism: Oreohelix idahoensis (assembly GCA_024509875.1). Taxonomy (NCBI): domain Eukaryota; kingdom Metazoa; phylum Mollusca; class Gastropoda; order Stylommatophora; family Oreohelicidae; genus Oreohelix; species Oreohelix idahoensis. Next base: position 521,338 of record JAMPIV010000845.1, on the reverse strand, counting down.
TCGGTTGAATGGAAGATCTGAACTTTCAAGGCGACAACATCTTGGAATCTTACGGACAGGGTCAAGGTCATCAATCAACATCCACGTCAGGTTGTACAGTGACTGACTACCTTGGAATCACCTCTTCGTCTGTATTGCGTGCGAGCTGTGGTCTAATACTCAGAACGAAGTATTTTATCCTCAAACGTACATACACGGAGACGAGGCACATTGATTTTTTACCTGCACGCGAGATGAGTATAACGTGTTTTCGTTGTACCCTTTATTACGTTTAGCTGTGCCTCATGTAGTTATGTCCACATTTATATTTTTCATGTTACATGTTATATGTGTTGTATTCTTCGTGGGAGGTAGGGAGGTTGATCTGACGAACGAGATCCATCTCGAAGCCAATTCGGGCTCTTCGTCAGACGTTCTGTAGGGCTCATTTTGTAAGTTTCAATTGAGCGATAATTCCGGTACAAGGCTAGAAACCTTGCCGAAGTTCCGATCGCTAGTTGTCCCTTATAACAGTATCTGTTTAGCTGTTTCGTCACGTTTTTAATTGTTGTTTTCTTAGTTATTTTACTCGTATTTAGTTTTATGATGAATTTTGTTTGTATTATGCGTCCGTCTAATCTTCCTGTCGTTCAGTTTTTTACAAAACCTATGTTTTTACACTGTGTTGTCAATTGTCTTGTACAAGTTTATCGCATATTTCATTGCATTTTTTGCAACAGTACTTCTTAATGTTTCCATTTTTATTTTTTTTTGATTTATGCGAACGTTTTCAGTCGTTGATTATCGTGTCGTGTCAGTATTGTGCTATTGTCTGTCACGTTATTGCTTTCACACCATTACATGTTATAAATTACATTATTAATTATTAACATTATTGCCTATTAAATAACTTGATTTTACCGTTCTAGGACAGGAACGAAGACCACTAGTTGTAGTAACACTTTTAAGTAGTATTATTACATAATAATATTGAATAATGTCTACCTTAGACTATTTCATTAAGCAAGCAAAAGCTCTTCAGATGGCTCCTGATGAAGTAAAAGCATTTGCACTTGCAGAATATAAGAAAGCTCAAGAAATAGAAGCCGAACAGAGAAAGTTAGAAACTTTAAGACTAGAAAAACTTCAATTTGAAGCAGATAAAAAACGGACTGAGGCTGAGGAAGATGAAAAGAAGAGGAAATTTATAGCTGAGGAAGAGGAGAAAAAAATGAGATTAGCCGCTGAGGAAAGTGAAAAGAAGATGAGATTTCAGGCTGAGGAAGAGGAGAAAAAAATGAGACTAGCCGCTGAATTAGAAGAGAAACGATTTCAGCGTGAGTCCGAACAGAAGCAAAGGGAGGCTGAAGAAAGACTTAAAATTGAGATGGAATTTAAACAGAAGGAAATGGAAGTTAAACAAAAGGAAATGCAAAATAAACAAAAGGAAATGGAAGAAAGAAGATTAATAGCTGAACAAAATACATTACGACTTCAGCTTGAGATGCAAGAGAATGAAAAAAAACGACAGCATGAACTGAAATTAGCAGAGTCAGAATATGAGAGACTTAGGTTAACTCAGGAAGCTAATTCTCGAGAACTTTTGAAAGCCAAACTTCATCCAGACATGACCATTTTAAGGAAATTCACCTTAAATTACCAAAATTTAATCCCCCGTCTGATGACGTGATATTCTTCCTAGATAGGTTTGAGGCCACTTGTGTGTCTTATAACGTGGATAAAACACTGTATTGCACATATTTATCCAGGTTACTTACTGGGGATGCTTTAGCAGTTTATCATACTACCAGTATTAATGAGAAGAATGATTATAATGCTCTTAGAGCCGCACTTCTGAAGAAATTTCAAATGTCAGAAGATGAATACCGATTAAGATTTCGTACATTGCTACCGCAATCAAGCAGAAATTTCAGTGATTTTCTGTCACAAATACGACTCACCCTCGAAAGATGGATCGAATTATCCAAAATTGAAAAGTCGTATGAAGGTCTCTTCGATTTACTGATGCGCGATAAGGTACTATCGTCTGTAAATCCTACATTTCTCGCATTTTTACACGAACGGAAACCTTTATCAATGAAAGATTTAGAAGAACATGCAAAAAATTTTTGCACTGCTCACCCAACCATGGATCTGAGTAATGCACAGATTAAGAGTGAATTGCCTGTTGCTTTTGCAGCACAACAAAACAATTTTTCACGCAATCGTTCTTTTAGTGCTGATAGGTATGTCAATAAGGGAAATAATTACAATTTTAACAATGATAACTTTTACAAAGGGAAGCAATTTCAACAATCTGCTCCATTTAATGTTTCTTGGAACCAAGCTCACAGATCGCGAGATTTTGGTAACAATAATTTTAAAAATAATCAAGGACATTATAATAAACAAAACTGCAGATCAAAATCTCAGGGTTCACAAAACAGACAATTTTTTGGAAATAAACCATTTAACCAACATCATAACGATCATTCTACAAATTATCGGACTCATCCAAATTTTAACTCAGGCAGAAACTACAATTGTGGCAATTTTAATGACAATAATCAAAATCGATCGCGTCGTAGAGATAGATCGTCGAGTAATACACGTAGACATTCTAATGTCTCTTTAATTGATCTTTAATTGATACACAGGCTAACATTGAACAGGGTAAAGTAGCTGAAACTCACAATGCTATGTCTTGTTCTCTTGATTGTACCCAGGTGAAAGACTGTCCAGAATGCTCGACTCTTTTCCAGCCTAAGGCGATCACGACGCTGCGTTGCGGACATACCTTGCCTAGTCTACCTGCAGTCTGTACGGCCACTGCTGCGTCAGTACACCAGGGACAGGGCTCTCTTATGTTTAACAAGGGATTTGTCAATAACATTTCATGCTCTATCCTATTTGACTCAGGTTGTAGCACTGTGGGCGTCCGGACTTCGCTGATCAACCCAAGTTGTGCCACGGGCAGGGTTGTCAAGTGTGTGACTTTCGGTGGCACCATTGAAACATTTCCCACCGCTATTATTGACCTTAATACTCCATTTTTTTTCAGGAAAGATCCAGGCATGTCTCCTTCCGAATCCAATTTGTGACGTAATACTGGGTCGCATACATGGTATTAAAGAGTGTACACCACAGCAAATTGCTGAATGGGAAGAGCGACATATTCAAACTGCAAATGCAGTAGTGACTAGAGCGCAAGCTACTAATATGTCGCATGATACACCTATTGAACCTACAGTTCATACTACTTGTGATGATGATGCTCCTATTTCACGGGAGTTGTTTGCAACATTGCAAAAGAATGATGATTCATTAAAAAAAAATTTTCAGTATGTGAACAAAAAGAATACCAGCAACAAACTTGCAAAATCTAGACATGACTTTATACTTAAAAATGGGATTTTGGTTAGAGTAATACGGGAAAAGGATTCATCCTTATGTTATCAGATCTTAGTCCCATCCTCTATGAGATCTCGTATATTACGACATGCGCATGACTCGCAATGTGCGGGCCATATGGGTTTTTCGCGTACCAAATCCAGAGTGCTTTCGGCATTCTACTGGCCAGGCGTCCATAGGGACATCACTCTCTACTGTCGGTCTTGTTTGATATGTCAGGAAGTTAAGGTACGGGGTCCATTTCATGCGGCTCCTATTCAAACTGCGGACATCCCGATTAGACCATTTGATAAAATGGCTATAGACATTATTGGTCCTATGCTACCATCTGCTAGAGGGCATACGCATATTCTTACGTGCATTGATATGTGCACTCGTTGGCCTGAGGCCATCCCTCTCAAGAACACTTCATCTGCCAGTGTAGCAGAGGCATTGATGTTAATCTTCTCACGCATTGGTTTTCCACGGAAAATCTTGTCGGATCATGGGGTTCAGTTCATTTCTGAATCCATGTCTCAAGTTATGAAGACATTAGGTATAGACAGATCTCTTAGTTCTATTTATCATCCGATGTCAAATGGGTTAATTGAGCGTCTCAATAGGACACTCAAGCAGTTGTTGGGTAAGATGACCCAAGACCATCCCCAAGACTGGGATCGGGTCATACCCGCGGCTCTGTTTGCGTATCGCGAAGTACAAAATCAAGCCACGGGGGTTTTCTCCATTCCAGCTAGTTTTTTGGCATGCAACCACGCGGTCCGATGTCGTTAATCCACGACTTATTGGTTGACGAGAATATTGAAGAGGAAACTCAATCCTCTTATGAGTATGTGATCTCTCTGAGAAAGAGAATCATAGATGCTTGTAGACTAGCTACTGCATCATCCGAACAAGCCAAAGAAAAAGCTCGTCTATTTGCAAACAAATATAGACGTCTTCGCCAGCTTATTCCTGGTGACGAAGCTTTTGTATTACTCCCTGCGCATAACAATCGTCTTTTAATTACCTGGAGAGGTCCTTTCAGGATCATCTCAAGAATATCCGATGTCGACTACATCGTTGATGTTAATGGTAAACATAAAACCTTCCACATTAACATGTTGAAGGAGTATTACTCACGTCCTGATTATCTACAGTCAGTGTTCCAGGCAACTGACGATCCTACACCTCCTATTCAACACTATTCTAGTTTGTCAGTCATCCAAGAAGAAGAATCTTCTTTCGATGATGTACAACTACCAATACCAGTTGTACCACTCCATTCCACTGAGAAATGGAATGATGTTACAATCTCATCTACTCTTTCGGCTGATCAACGTCAGCAAGTCTCTAATATTCTGCACTCGTATGAGGATGTCCTCACTGACATCCCAGGTCATACGTCAGTCATCCAACATGACATTATTCTGACTGACGATACGCCTATTCGAGTTCGCCCATATCCTATCCCTTTACACTTTCGTGATAAGGTTGATAAGGAATTGGATGAGATGCTTCAATTAAATATAATTGAACCATCTTCATCACCATATTCTTCTTCTATGTAATCATTAGGAAAAAGGACAACAATATACGTCTTTGCGTAGATTACAGGAAATTGAACAAAGTTACAAAATTCGATGCGGAACCGTTACCTCTTTTAGACGACTTATTGGAGAGGTTATCTCATGCCACATTCTTTTCGAAATTTGACCTTTCAAAGGGCTATTGGCAAGTGCCACTAACTCCTAAAGCAAAGCCATTTACCGCTTTCTCGACGCCACGGGGTCTTTTTCAATGGAATTTTATGCCATTCGGATTAATGAATGCGCCAGCTACCTTTGTACGCATGATGCGCCGCATATTGTCTCATCGTCCCGATGTCATTACTTATATAGATGACATCTGTCTTTTCAGTGACTCTTGGGATGAACATATTCATGGATTAAAAGCTTTACTGTCTACCTTACGAGATTATAACTTAACAGCAAAACCTTCAAAGGCTTTTGTCGGTTTTCATGACATCTCATTTCTGGGTCACCGCATAGGTCATGGTTTCATGTATACAGAAGACAGTAACGTCTCTAAAATTTTAAACATCTCAGCACCTAAGACAAAAAAACAAGTTAGGTCTATTTTAGGACTAATACAGTTCTATTCAAAATTCATCCCTCATTTGTCTACTATAACTGCACCTTTTTCGTCGCTACTGAAAAAAGGCACATCTAATGTAATAAAGTGGTCGCAGGATCACCAAACGGCGTTAGACTATATAAAACGATTTTTTTCAAAAGAACCTTTTTTGAGGTTGCCTAACAAAAATCTCACTTTCATTCTTCGCAGTGATGCATCTTCTTCCGCTATTGCTGCAGTTTTGATGCAGGAATATAACGGCACCTTATTTCCGGTGATGTACGTGTCCAGAAAACTTACGGAGAGTGAACTCAAATACTCCGTTCTAGATAAAGAGCTCCTCGCGTTAGTGTGGGCAATCACAAAACTGGAACGTTACCTCCTTGGCTCACACTTTGTGGTGGAATCTGATCAAAAAGCTCTTACCGCACTGAACTCAAAGAACGTTAAATCATCGAAGTCAGCGCGTTACGCTATAGCGCTTCAACCATTCTACGAATTTTCACTTCCAGATGTTGAAACATCCTCACATCTGAATAACTGTGTAGACATTGATACATCTATATAAAGACTGATATAACTGAAGTATTCGTATAAATATATCTTTCAGGATATACTTACTTATGGATTATAACATTACTTCTTGTGTAGTAACGTTTTATTAGAACGGGAACAGTGTTATTAGAGTAACATTTTATTAGTACTGCAACATTGGTACTACAGTAACTTTTTATTAGTATGGAAACATTGTTAAAAGCGACAAATATACATTTGTTATTCCTATGGAACATATTACACTACATATCGTGTTCGAGAATATATTTTATCGTGTATGGAACATTGAGAACATCGTCTCGTCGATTACTAACTAGTTGTAACTGAACATTGACAATGATTGATATTGGAATTACTTAGAATATATTAGTAACTGGTTATTTGTTAGTAATTAAGAAATATATAAATTACTATAATTCAATTTAATCTATTTAATTAATTATGGATCACACATATACTAACTTTCTTAGTTGTCACGTAATACATGCATTCACTGGTCTTAGTTATGATATCTCACTGTTAAGATCACTAGTCAACCATACTAGTGTTAGAAAACATTAAGGGTGTTGATTCTTAAAGTGTTTAATTTTGCATTGCTTCATTTTTGCACATTGTATTTTCAATTTTTCTGTTTTATTGATTCTCTTGTCATTGATTATCATCAGTGTTGCTGTTCATTTTCATTTTTGAAATCATATGTTTCAAATTTTTTTTAGAAAACTTAGTTGAATTTTATTATCATCTTTTTTTTAATGGTTTTTTTCATTTTCATTGTCAACTTCTTTTACTTCGAATATTACCACATCGTTCCAAAGTAGGTCGATGGTGGATGTGTGCTTTAATGCATACTATCATTTAGTTATATTGATTTCGTTTAATATTCTTTTCTGAATATGGTATAACTTTATGCATTTCATATATCTTGTTGTAGTTTTGACTCACCTCTCCCGGGTACTAAGTTCAAAAAAAATTAATAGAATTAATTTTTTTTAAGGGGAGGTAATAAGGGAGCTGTTACGTACATTTATTACCTAAGGGGGTAGTCTTCGGTCCTGCCAAATGTACGCACCAGTCTCAATATAGTTATATTATTTGTGCGGTCGAATGATTCGCGCACTAACGTGCACAAAGCAGTGTGAGTTGCTTTGGGACGCACGGGTAACCTAGTTGAGTAGTTTCTGACGTCATGATTTGGAGGGGCAACATGGACCTTGTTTATGTCCGTGATTGATATATATTATTATTGTATTCATGGCACGTTTATGGAAGCCATTTATTCTAGTGATCTGTATTGGTCTTCAGGTCGAAACCAATAGCAGTAATGTCACGTAAGTTATCGCCCCACTTCTTATTGTATGCTGTATTGAAGGCCGCTCTTATACTAGTCTAGCGGGAATATGTTATTCCTAGAATGGACCTACAGAGTCGTTAGCCTTTTTAGGATTCGTATCGTAAAAGAAGGATTCCTACGAGTGGGAAAGAAGTTAATTTGATTGCAGTATTCATGTGTGTAAACGCCTTTATTGTAATGCCAAAGTCGTGGCATGGATACTGAGAGGTTAGCCAACATGAAATACTAACCTAGATGTATCTCTATGTATGTACCCTTAATATGATGTTGAACAGACGGAATGAGAATTGAAGTCTTGGATCAAGACAGTTTTATTGCATGAATGCAGGATTCAGTGGGTTTGAGATTTGTGTACCCAATTGGATGTCCTTCGTAAAGGTCAACGGACATTCCCTTGCTGTTAAAACCTAGTATGAATATTATTGGATTCTTATTACTTACGTGAGAGAGGATTTTAGATATGAATGACCAGAGATGTATCGTTTTATCGGAACTGTCACTACTATGTATAAATTGTTCATCGTACCTGTCAAGGAACATTGTACCGTCTTGTCAAACGTCTTCGTACCACGTAATAAATTATAATAACTTTACCGACGAGTTGAGTATGATCATGTTGGCCTGATTTGCCTTCCACTCGTTGAAGTTCTGTTGGATAGCTCTTCATCTAATTTTCATTCTACATTCGCGTCAAGATGCTAGTACATTGGTACATCTGCTACTAGCTATCATATTACCCGATTCCTAGAATGGACCTACAGAGTCGTTAGCCTTTAGGATTCGTATCGTAGAAGAAGGATTCCTACGAGTGGGAAAGAAGTTAATTTGATTGCAGTATTCATGTGTGTAATCTGCACGCGAGATGAGTATAACGTGTTTTCGTTGTACCCTTTATTACGTTTAGCTGTGCCTCATGTAGTTATGTCCACATTTATATTTTCATGTTACATGTTATATGTGTTGTATTCAACCATACTAGTGTTAGAAAACATTAAGGGTGTTGATTCTTAAAGTGTTTAATTTTGCATTGCTTCATTTTTGCACATTGTATTTTCAATTTTTCTGTTTTATTGATTCTCTTGTCATTGATTATCATCAGTGTTGCTGTTCATTTTCATTTTTGAATTGAGCGCTCTTTTCGGGTAATATGATAGCTAGTAGCAGATGTACCAATGTACTAGCATCTTGACGCGAATGTAGAATGAAAATTAGATGAAGAGCTATCCAACAGAACTTCAACGAGTGGAAGGCAAATCAGGCCAACATGATCATACTCAACTCGTCGGTAAAGTTATTATAATTTATTACGTGGTACGAAGACGTTTGACAAGACGGTACAAACATTTATTACAAATAAGGGAGGGAAACCTGAGGCCTGTAAACAGTAAATTAATATGAAACAAATATAAAGGTATGTTATCAGGCACTCGCAGGAAATAAAGAAGTAGAACACCAGACAACAGAAAAACAGCAGACATGAGTGGCTTACCCAGACGATGAACAATTTATACATAGTAGTGACAGTTCCGATAAAACGATACATCTCTGGTCATTCATATCTAAAATCCTCTCTCACGTAAGTAATAAGAATCCAATAATATTCATACTAGGTTTTAACAGCAAGGGAATGTCCGTTGACCTTTACGAAGGACATCCAATTGGGTACACAAATCTCAAACCCACTGAATCCTGCATTCATGCAATAAAACTGTCTTGATCCAAGACTTCAATTCTCATTCCGTCTGTTCAACATCATATTAAGGGTACATACATAGAGATACATCTAGGTTAGTATTTCATGTTGGCTAACCTCTCGGTATCCCTGCCACGACTTTGGCATTACAATAAAGGCGTTTACACACATGAATACTGCAATCAAATTAACTTCTTTCCCACTCGTAGGAATCCTTCTTCTACGATACGAATCCTAAAGGCTAACGACTCTGTAGGTCCATTCTAGGAATAACATATTCCCGCTAGACTAGTATAAGAGCGGCCTTGCAATACAGCATACAATAAGAAGTGGGGCGATAACTTACGTGACATTACTGCTATTGGTTTCGACCTGAAGACCAATACAGATCACTAGAATAAATGGCTTCCATAAACGTGCCATGAATACAATAATAATATATATCAATCACGGACATAAACAAAGTCCATGTTGCCCCCTCCAAATCATGACGTCAGAAACTACTCAACTAGGTTACCCGTGCGTCCCAAAGCAACTCACACTGCTTTGTGCACTTCAGTGCGCGAATCATTCGACCGCACAAATAATATAACTATATTGAGACTGGTGCGTACATTTGGCAGGACCGAAGACTACCCCCTTAGGTAATAAATGTACGTAACAGCTCCCTTATTACCTCCCCTTAAAAAAATTAATTCTATTAATTTTTTTGAACTTAGTACCCGGGAGAGGTGAGTCAAAACTACAACAAGATATATGAAATGCATAAAGTTATATCATATTAAGAAAAGAATATTAAACGAAAACAATATAACTAAATGATAGTATGCATTAAAGCACACATCCACCATCGACCTACTTTGGAACGATGTGGTAATATTCGAAGTAAAAGAAGTTGACAATGAAAATGAAAAAACCATTAAAAAAAAAAAAAAATGATAATAAAATTCAACTAAGTTTTCTAAAAAAAAATTTGAAACATATGATTTCAAAAATGAAAATGAACAGCAACACTGATGATAATCAATGACAAGAGAATCAATAAAACAGAAAAATTGAAAATACAATGTACAAAAATGAAGCAATGCAAAATTAAACACTTTAAGAATCAACACCCTTAATGTTTTCTAACACTAGTATGGTTGACTAGTGATCTTAACAGTGAGATATCATAACTAAGACCCGTGAATGCAGGTATTACGTGACAACTAAGAAAGTTAGTATATGTGTGATCCATAATTAATTAAATAGATTAAATTGAATTATAGTAATTTATATATTTCTTAATTACTAACAAATAACCAGTTACTAATATATTCTAAGTAATTCCAATATCACTCATAGTCAATGTTCAGTTACAACTAGTTAGTAATCGACGAGACGATGTTCTCAATGTTCCAAACACGATAAAATATATTCTCGAACACGATATGTAGTGTAATATGTTCCATAGGAATAACAAATGTATATTTGTCGCTTTTAACAATGTTTCCATACTATAGCACGTTTCACTAGCTTTGCCCAATTTCAAAATGCTATATCTGAGCGAATATATAACGCATATAAGTGAAATTTTGTGTGTGAATTTGAAATGGTATAGACCCTATGAATTAAATTTTTCATTAAAATGCGGCCATTGGTTTCAATTTTCGTTTCTTTGCGATATAATATAAAATCCTACTTGCCAACACACATCACACGCACACATATTGAAATGTCTACAGTAAATTATACGACCTCATTTGCACATTTTTGGTTTATCAAGCAATTGGCATGATTTTTGAGTGAAATTGCGTGAAATCGCACTTCTTGAACATAAAACAGTTTATATCCGGTGCAACGCACACATTGTCAATCAGATGTGTGTCTACAAAAATTATTGTGTGGTTAGGAAGGAATAATGAGTCTGCGAGTACATTTTATGACATTACAGCAAATCACAAATAGGATTTTTAAGTATTTCTGCAATGAAGCTACTCGAGGAAAACTATATCATTCTATTTCAAACCCACAAAAGAGGACTATTCACGCCTTGGGGATAAGCAAACGATCATTGCACCGCTGGATAGCGACATCTGAAATGTCTAATTCCAGTGTTTTACACACGAAAATTAGGCCAAGAGTGGTAGATAATTTTGACAGAGAATTGATCCGCAGAGAAATTTGCAATATGTTTCACAATAATGAGGCAGTGACTTTAAGGAAATTGAAAATTTGGTTAAGAAAGAATAATGACATTGATATTTCCAAATCTACGCTATGGAGGACTATTAGGAGTTTGGGATTCACTTTTAGAAAATATGTTGGTGGTAGAAACCTTATTTGTGAGAAGCCTCATATAGTTGCAATGAGAAGCAAATATTTACGCGAGGTCAGAGAAATGAGAAGAGATTGTTATGATTTTGTGTATTTAGATGAAACTTGGATCAATGCGCACCACAGTAATGAACGAGAATGGCAATCATCTGATGGAACAACTAAGAGACTAGTACCAAGCAGCAAAGGACAGCGCCTAATAATTGCACATCCAGGAAGCAGCCATCATGGGCTTCTAAATAATACTGAACTCATATTTGTTTCAAAATCCACAGATAATAGGGATTACCATGCAGAGATGAATGGCAAGATATTTCAAGATTGGATTGTGAATCATGTATTTCCTTCCTTGGATAGACCGTGGTGTTTGATAATGGACAATGCCTCATATCACAACGTTGTGGCACCAGAAGATAAAGTTTCTAATTCATCAAGTATTAAAGATGTAATAAAGATTTGGCTGACCATAACATTCCATTCAACGAAATGTCCATGAACCTGAATTACTTGGAACTGTAAAAAAAGACACAGCATACAAAGATATTTCACATAAACAAGGCAATCCATGAACATGGTCACAGATGTTTAAGATTACCTCCTTACCATTCTCACTTAAACCCAATAGAATTAGTATGGGCTAAAATTAAGGAACAGGTAGCAACAGAAAATAGAACGTTCAAATTAATAGATGTTGAAATACTTATAAAAGCCGCCATCTCCAATATAGCCAGGGATTATTGGTAGAAAAGTGAGAACCATGTGTTACAAGAGGAAGAGGAATATTGGAAGAATGATGGTTTGTCCTTCATTCAGCCGAGATTGATTTTCAATTTCTCAGAGACATCTGATTATGATTCGGATGAAGTTTAATTTCTTTAAAGATGACCTTACCGTTATTTACAAGCACATTAGAGGAGCAACGTTCCATTATGATATTTATGAACCGCAAAGAGATGATACCCATTGAAATAATTAGATCAAGGAAGGTCCAGTTTGGTAGCGCATTAAATGTCAATGACAAACAATGTCACGAGTATTTCGCATGCAGATCATTTAAGAAATCATCTTCAACACGTATTCAATTGCAAACGTGATGGCCACATTATTGTAATAGTAGACACGCCTATGCCTAATCAGTTCACAGAATATGTGCATGAAGTGGTAAAATTTCTTTTCTCGATACACAATAATTAGTATGCCGACAAAGATCAAAGGATTTCATCCGTTTATGGGAACTGGACAAGATGCACAGATATAAAGTATATATTTGTTGGGTCTAACCCAATATAACATCGTATGCAAAAAATGGCATTAATACGTTAGACGGTTAATCAGATAATTACATTTGTTTGAGGGCAAAGCTAGTGAAACGTGCTATAATAAAAAGTTACTGTAGTACCAATGTTGCAGTACTAATAAAATGTTACTCTAATACCACTGTTCCCGTTCTAATAAAACGTTACTACACAAGAAGTAATGTTATAATCCATAAGTAAGTATATCCTGAAAGATATATTTATACGAATACTTCAGTTATATGATCAGGCTTTATAGATGTATAATCAATGAAAATGTACACAGTTATTCATGTTATCGATGAGGATGTTTCAACATCTGGAAGTGGTTTAGTTTCGACAAGTTCGCTTGGGCATCTCGACAAACAGTCTGCGAACACATTCTTCACTCCAGGAATAGCTCGTATTTCAAAATTGAATGGTTGAAGCGCTATAGCGTAACGCGCTGACTTCGATGATTTAACGTTATTCGAGTTCAGTGCGGTAAGAGCTTTTTGATCAGATTCCACCACAAAGTGTGAGCCAAGGAGGTAACGTTCCAGTTTTGTGATTGCCCACACTAACGCAAGGAGTTCTTTATCTAGAACGGAGTATTTGAGTTCGCTCTCCGTAAGTTTTCTGGACACGTACATCACCGGAAATAAGGTGCCGTTATATTCCTGCATCAAAACTGCAGCAATAGCGTAAGAAGATGCATCACTGTGAAGAATGAAAGTGAGATTTTTGTTAGGCAACCTCAAAAAAGGTTCTTTTGAAAAAAATCTTTTTATATAGTCTAACGCCGTTTGGTGATCCTGCGACCACTTTATTACATTAGATGTGCCTTTTTTCAGTAGAGACGAAAAAGGTGCAGTTATAGTAGACAAATGAGGGATGAATTTTGAATAGAACTGTATTAGTCCTAAAATAGACCTAACTTGTCTTTTTGTCTTAGGTGCTGAGATGTTTAAAATTTTAGAGACGTTACTGTCTTCTGTATACATGAAACCATGACCTATGCGGTGACCCAGAAATGAGATGTCATGAAAACCGACAAAAGCCTTTGAAGGTTTTGCTGTTAAGTTATAATCCCGTAAGGTAGACAGTAAAGCTTTTAATCCATGAAGGCACTTGCCAATAGCCCTTTGAAAGGTCAAATTTCGAAAAGAATGTGGCATGAGATAATTTCTCCAATAAGTCGTCTAAAAGAGGTAACGGTTCCGCATCGAATTTTGTAACTTTGTTCAATTTTCTGTAATCTACGCAAAGACGTATATTGTTGTCCTTCTTCCTAATGATTACCATAGAAGAAGAATATGGTGATGAAGATGGTTCAATTATATTTAATTGAAGCATCTCATCCAATTCCTTATCAACCTTATCACGAAAGTGTAAAGGGATAGGATATGGGCGAACTCGAATAGGTGTATCGTCAGTCAGAATAATGTCATGTTGGATGACTGACGTATGACCTGGGATGTCAGTGAGGACTTCGTCATACGAGTGTAGAATATTAGAGACTTGCTGACGTTGATCAGCCGAAAGAGTAGATGAGATTGTAACATCCTTCCATTTCTCAGTGGAATGGAGTGGTACAACTGGTATTGGTAGTTGTACATCATCGAAAGAAGATTCTTCTTCTTGGATGACTGACAAACTAGAATAGTGTTGAATAGGAGGTGTAGGATCGTCAGTTGCCTGGAACACTGACTGTAGATAATCAGGACGTGAGTAATACTCCTTCAACATGTTAATGTGGAAGGTTTTATGTTTACCATTAACATCAACGATGTAGTCGACATCGGATATTCTTGAGATGATCCTGAAAGGACCTCTCCAGGTAATTAAAAGACGATTGTTATGCGCAGGGAGTAATACAAAAGCTTCGTCACCAGGAATAAGCTAGCGAAGACGTCTATACTTGTTTGCAAATAGACGAGCTTTTTCTTTGGCTTGTTCGGATGATGCAGTAGCTAGTCTACAAGCATCTATGATTCTCTTTCTCAGAGAGATCACATACTCATAAGAGGATTGAGTTTCCTCTTCAATATTCTCGTCAACCAATAAGTCGTGGATTAACGACATCGGACCGCGTGGTTGCATGCCAAAAACTAGCTGGAATGGAGAAAACCCCGTGGCTTGATTTTGTACTTCGCGATACGCAAACAGAGCAGCGGGTATGACCCGATCCCAGTCTTGGGGATGGTCTTGGGTCATCTTACCCAACAACTGCTTGAGTGTCCTATTGAGACGCTCAATTAACCCATTTGACATCGGATGATAAATAGAACTAAGAGATCTGTCTATACCTAATGTCTTCATAACTTGAGACATGGATTCAGAAATGAACTGAACCCCATGATCCGACAAGATTTTCCGTGGAAAACCAATGCGTGAGAAGATTAACATCAATGCCTCTGCTACACTGGCAGATGAAGTGTTCTTGAGAGGGATGGCCTCAGGCCAACGAGTGCACATATCAATGCACGTAAGAATATGCGTATGCCCTCTAGCAGATGGTAGCATAGGACCAATAATGTTTATAGCCATTTTATCAAATGGTCTAATCGGGATGTCCGCAGCTTGAATAGGAGCCGCATGAAATGGACCCCGTACCTTAACTTCCTGACATATCAAACAAGACCGACAGTAGAGAGTGATGTCCCTATGGACGCCTGGCCAGTAGAATGCCGAAAGCACTCTGGATTTGGTACGCGAAAAAACCCATATGGCCCGCACATTGCGAGTCATGCGCATGTCGTAATATACGAGATCTCATAGAGGATGGGACTAAGATCTGATAACATAAGGATGAATCCTTTTCCCGTATTACTCTAACCAAAATCCCATTTTTAAGTGTAAAGTCATGTCTAGATTTTGCAAGTTTGTTGCTGGTATTCTTTTTGTTCACATACTGAAAAAAAATTTTTTTAATGAATCATCATTCTTTTGCAATGTTGCAAACAACTCCCGTGAAATAGGAGCATCATCATCACAAGTAGTATGAACTGTAGGTTCAATAGGTGTATCATGCGACATATTAGTAGCTTGCGCTCTAGTCACTACTGCATTTGCAGTTTGAATATGTCGCTCTTCCCATTTAGCAATTTTCTGTGGTGTACACTCTTTAATACCATGTATGCGACCCAGTATTACGTCACAAATTGGATTCGGAAGGAGACATGCCTGGATCTTTCCTGAAAAAAATGGTGTGTTAAGGTCAATAATAGCGGTGGGAAATGTTTCAATGGTGCCACCGAAAGTCACACACTTGACAACCCTGCCCGTGGCACAACTTGGGTTGATCAGCGAAGTCCGGACGCCCACAGTGCTACAACCTGAGTCAAATAGGATAGAGCATGAAATGTTATTGACAAATCCCTTGTTAAACATAAGAGAGCCCTGTCCCTGGTGTACTGACGCAGCAGTGGCCGTACAGACTGCAGGTAGACTAGGTAAGGTATGTCCGCAACGCAGCGTCGTGATCGCCTTAGGCTGGAAAAGAGTCGAGCATTCTGGAGTCTTTCACCTGGGTACAATCAAGAGAACAAGACATAGCATTGTGAGTTTCAGCTACTTTACCCTGTTCAATGTTAGCCTGTGTATCACTTAAAGCGACATTAGAATGTCTACCCGTATTACTCGACGGTCTATCTCTACGACGCGATCGATTTTGATTATTTGCATTAAAATTGCCATAATTGTAGTTTCTGCCTGAGTTAAAATTTGGATGAGTCCGATAATTTGTAGAATGATCGTTATGATGTTGGTTAAATGGTTTATTTCCAAAAAATTGTCTGTTTTGCGGACCCTGAGATCTTGATCTCCAGTTTTGTTTATTATAATGTCCTTGATTATTTTTAAAATTATTGTTACCAAAATCTTGCGATCTGTGAGCTTGGTTCCAAGAAACATTAAATGGAGCAGATTGTTGAAATTGCTTCCCTTTGTAAAAGTTATCATTGTTAAAATTGTAATTATTTCCCTTATTGACATACCTGTCAGTACTAAAGGAACGATTGCGTGAAAAATTGTTTTGTTGTGCTGCAAAAGCAACAGGCAATTCACTCTTAATCTGTGCATTACTCAGATCCATGGTTGGGTGAGCAGTGCACAAATTTTTTGCATGTTCTTCTAAATCTTTCATTGATAAAGGTTTCCGTTCGTGTAAAAATGCGAGAAATGTAGGATTTACAGACGATAGTACCTTATCGCGCATCAGTAAATCGAAGAGACCTTCATACGACTTTTCAATTTTGGATAATTCGATCCATCTTTCGAGGGTGAGTCGTATTTGTGACAGAAAATCACTGAAATTTCTGCTTGATTGCGGTAGCAATGTACGAAATTTTAATCGGTATTCATCTTCTGACATTTGAAATTTCTTCAGAAGTGCGGCTCTAAGAGCATTATAATCATTCTTCTCATTAATACTAGTAGTATGATAAACTGCTAAAGCATCCCCAGTAAGTAACCTGGATAAATATGTGCAATACAGTGTTTTATCCACGTTATAAGACACACAAGTGGCCTCAAACCTATCTAGGAAGAATATCACGTCATCAGACGGGGGATTAAATTTTGGTAATTTAAGGTGAATTTCCTTAAAATGGTCATGTCTGGATGAAGTTTGGCTTTCAAAAGTTCTCTGAGAATTAGCTTCCTGAGTTAACCTAAGTCTCTCATATTCTGACTCTGCTAATTTCAGTTCATGCTGTCGTTTTTTTTTCATTCTCTTGCATCTCAAGCTGAAGTCGTAATGTATTTTGTTCAGCTATTAATCGTCTTTCTTCCATTTCCTTTTGTTTTTCTTCAGCCTCCCTTTGCTTCTGTTCTGCCTCTCGCTGAAATCGTTTCTCTTCTAATTCAGCGGCTAGTCTCATTTTTTTCTCATTCTCCTCAGACTCAGATTTCAAATTTTCCAAACGTAACTTTTCAGCATCCAATCTTTGAGATTCCAACCTTTGAGATTCTTTATATTCTGTCATAGCAAATGATCTAATCTCTTCCGGGGGTATATTAAGCGCCTTAGCTTGCTTAATAAAATAGTCTAAGGTAGACATTATTTAATATTATTATGTAATAATACTACTTAAAAGTGTTACTACAACTAGTGGTCTTCGTTCCTGTCCTAGAACGGTAAAATCAATTTATATAATAAGCAATAATGTTAATAATTAATAATGTAATTTATAACATGTAATGGTGTGAAAGCAATAACGTGACAGACAATAGCGCAATACTGACACGACACGATAATCAAGACAAATGACTACAGTCGTAGAAATCAAATAAAATAAAAATGTGGAACTAAAATAGAATGTCGTAAAAAATTACGATGACATCTACGATCCAATAATGCACAAGACAATTGACACCACAGTGTAAAAACATATGCTTTGTAAAAAACTGAACGACAGGAAGATTAGACGGACGCATAATACAAACAAAATTCATCATAAAACTAAATACGAGTAAAATAACTAAGAAAACAACAATTAAAAACGTGACGAAACAGCTAAACAGATACTGTTATAAGGGACAACTAGCGATCGGAACTTCGGCAAGGTTTCTAGCCTTGTACCGGAATTATCGCTCAATTGAAACTTACAAAATGAGCCCTACAGAACGTCTGACGAAGAGCCCGAATTGGCTTCGAGATGGATCTCGTTCGTCAGATCTACCTCCCTACCTCCCACGAAGAATACAACACATATAACATGTAACATGAAAAATATAAATGTGGACATAACTACATGAGGCACAGCTAAACGTAATAAAGGGTACAACGAAAACACGTTATACTCATCTCGCGTGCAGGTAAAAAATCAATGTGCCTCGTCTCCGTGGATGTACGTTTGAGGATAAAATACTTCGTTCTGAGTATTAGACCACAGCTTGCACGCAATACTGACGAAGAGGTGATTCCAAGGTAGTCAGTCACTGTACAACCTGACGTGGATGTTGATTGATGACCTTGACCCTGTCCGTAAGTTGATTGTGATTCACCAACACAGTAGATTCCAAGATGTTGTCGCCTTGAAAGTTCAGATCTTCCATTCAACCGATACTTGTATAGGGTACGTTTCCTTTGAAATTATTGATTTCCAGACCAAATTATTGATTTCCAGACCACACTTTACTAATATATTCTAAGTAATTCCAATATCAATCATTGTCAATGTTTAGTTACAACTAGTTAGTAATCGACGAGACGATGTTCTCAATGTTCCATACACGATAAAATATATTCTCGAACACGATATGTAGTGTAATATGTTCCATAGGAATAACAAATGTATATTTGTCGCTTTTAACAATGTTTCCATACTAATAAAAAGTTACTGTAGTACCAATGTTGCAGTACTAATAAAATGTTAGTCTAATACCACTGTTCCCGTTCTAATAAAACGTTACTACACAAGAAGTAATGTTATAATCCATAAGTAAGTATATCCTGAAAGATATATTTATACGAATAGTCTAACGCCGTTTGGTGATCCTGCGACCACTTTATTACATTAGATGTGCTTTTTTTCAGTAGAGACGAAAAAGGTGCAGTTATAGTAGACAAATGAGGGATGAATTTTGAATAGAACTGTATTAGTCCTAAAATAGACCTAACTTGTTTTTTTGTCTTAGGTGCTGAGATGTTTAAAATTTTAGAGACGTTACTGTCTTCTATGGTTGACTAGTGATCTTAACAGTGAGATATCATAACTAAGACCCGTGAATGCAGGTATTACGTGACAACTAAGAAAGTTAGTATATGTGTGATCCATAATTAATTAAATAGATTAAATTGAATTATAGTAATTTATATATATCTTAATCACCCGTGAATGCAGGTATTACGTGACAACTAAGAAAGTTAGTAAACCTGGCTAAGCAATGGTTTCCATAAGTAAAGACAAATTTTGACAACATTCTGAACCTGCCACTTGTTGAAAATCATGTATACTATTAATTGTGACAGCCTGTGGTCGCTGTATCATGAATCATATATGGCAATGTCTGTCCAGGTTCGCTTACCTCTGTGGTTAGCTATGATATGCTGTATACCACACAGTCACACACACACAGCACGTGATGCGATAACGCCATGGTAATTTGAATACTGTTTATTTACATATGAGAGGATCATTGCTGTCTGCTCTGACCTCCACATTTGGTCCATCATTGAATATACAATGTAAGTTCTTTCTTTCCTCACTCTCTTTCTCTCTCGTTCAGTATCGAATCTACACCTTGTGACCTTTAACCATCAGTGATCATTCAGGTGCTATTGTCTTAGGTCTGTTCTTTCTTCCTTACAGTTTTTCTTAGATTATTGTTATTTATATCCTCTCAGTGTTCAGGTTATCTTGATGGGACCGGGCCTCTCCGGGGTTGTTAATTTCCCTTGCCTCACTGAAGAATATGACTACTGTCTATATGTATTTTAAATCACTCTACGTACCTTTTCCTTTCTGAATAATATCTAACTCACACCGTTTCTCCTTCTAGACAAGAATTTCCCACTACGCTGAGAAAGCGTGATTCACTGGATTACCGTTCACCTCTGTCATGCGCAACATTGTTCGCGCATCTCTTTTTTGTACTCTACCTGAACCTTCCCATTCATAATTCTCTTTATTCCTTCCCTTTGACTGTAAATCGTTCCCTAACTGCCACATTATCTCCCTTTCTCCCCTAAAAATAAATTATTTATCCGGAGAAAAAAATTATTTTAATGACTGTACCAGCCATTATTGTACTTAACTATGTCTTCTTCTTCAATCCTTAACCACCGACCGTCAAAGCAGTCAGTGGCCATCACGCCTAGTGGCGTCTTGTAGGGCAACAACAAATTGATTCCACTTTGCACTGTCGGTGGCCATCCTTCGTACAGTGCCCCAACTCTGGTTCATTCTTTGCATCTCAGCCTCCACAGTCCTCCGCCAAGTTGTTTTTGGTCGGCCTCTCTTTCGCTTTCCTTCAGGGGTCCAAAGCATAGCTGTTCTTGTGATGGCATCGGGGTCTCTTCTGAGGACATGACCAACCCAGCTCCAGCGTCTGCCAGCTATGATGGTGTGCATGTCCTCTTGCTTGCTACGAGTAAGCAGATCTTGGTTGGTGATGGTATTCGGCCAAAAGATGCGGTGAATTTTTCTTAGGCATGTTGTGTGGAAAGAGGAAAATTTTGACATTTCCTTCTCTGTGACTCTCCAGCATTCCGCACCATAGAGAAGCACAGAAAGCACGCAACTCTGGTATAATCTTAATTTTGTGCTTGTGCTGTATTGGGAGGACTTCCAAATGTTATTTAGGCTAAAGAAGGCTGTTATTGCCTTATTCATTCTGATGTTGATGTCTTTGCCTGCCCCACCGTCTGGTGTTACTATGCTTCCTAGGTATGTGAAGGTATCTGTCTGTACCAGTTGCTGATTCCTTACTGATATGGGCTCAGGGTTGCTCACATTGAGCGTCATGACCTCAGACTTCTTTAAATTGATGTTCAAGCCCACCTGCTGGCTATACTTATTAAGTCTATCCGTTTTTTCCTGGATGTGTTGATGTGAATGTGTCAGCAGTGCAATGTCATCTGCATATTCCAGATCTTCCAATGTTGAAAACGTAGTCCATCTTATTCCCCTTGGACTGCCCTCTGTTGTCTGGCGCATCACCCAGTCTATGACTGTTAAAAATAGAGTGGTTGATAAGGGGCATCCCTGTCGTACTCCTGTCTTCACCTCGAAGGTTAGGTTGCTCTGCCCAACACTACACGTAAAGTTGGCAAAGAGGCTTTTTATGATTGACACTGTGCAGCTTGGAATTCCACACGCCCTCAGTATTTTCCATAAACTGTCCCTATGTATGCTGTCAAAAGCCTTTTCAAAATCAACAAAATTTATGTAAAGCTGTCTTTGCCATTCTGAGCACTGCTCTATTATGTTCCTGAGAGTGAATATATGGTCTACACATCTTCTGTTCTTTCTAAATCCTGCTTGTTCTTTCCTCAGTTTGTAGTCTACTGCCTTTGAAATTCTCTGTATAATTATCCTGCCTAGTATTTTGCTGGGAACTGAGAGAAGAGTGATTCCTCTCCAATTATTGCAGTCTGCAAGATCTCCCTTCTTGGGCAATTTGACAATTATTCCTTTGTTCCACTCTGATGGTGTTGTCCCCGTTTTCCACACTTGTGCAAATAGTGGTTCTAGTAGTTCTGCTGCTAGCTCAGGGTCTGTCTTAAATAGCTCTGCATTTAAGTTATCATGGCCCGGAGCTTTACCGTTCTTTAACCCTTTGATTGCTGTGATGATTTCTTCTTTTCGTGGAATGTCTGTATTTACATCTAGATCGTTTTCAGCCTCAGGAACATTCATCTGTGTCTCTGGTATTTCCTTGTTCAGAGTTTCTCTGAAGTGCTCTGCCCATCTTGTTTCCTGTCCCTCTGCTGTCTTGATGAGATTTCCTTGCTTATCTCTTACTAATGTAATATTGTTTGCACCTTGTTTTCCGCTGATGAATTTAGTTATTTTGTATACTGTGCTTTGTTCATTTCTCAGTGCTGCCTCTTCTGCCTGTTTTGCAAGATCGTCTAGGAAATTCCTTTTGTTGGCTCGGGTTTGGCGTTTAACTTCCCTGTCCAGCTGGCTGTACTGTTCGCTATATAGTTGCTTTAACCTGGGGGACTTCGCTTCTGTTTTCTTTCTTTTCATTTCCTTTCTCATCTTTATGGTGTTTAGTGTTTCTGGTGTTATCCAGTCTTGCTTCTTCCTTTCCTGGAATCCTAAGCATGATTTGCTACTTTCCTTGTATATTGTTGAAATGGTGTTGAAATTCTGGTCTATATCATCAGTCAATGTCTTTTCCTGGCTTTTGGCAAATTGATATCGTTTCTTAATGTCGGCCGCAAAAGCTTTTCTGGTAAGGGGGTCCTTCAATTTGCTGATGTCAAACCTTTTCTGTGTAGTTACAGTTGGTCCAGCCCTTCTTAGTTTCACTTTCAGTTTTGCTACTACTAAATGGTGATCACTTCCCACATCTGCACTTCTTCTTACCTTCACATCTTGTAATGCATGTCTCCATCTACCGTTAACCATGATGTGGTCTATCTGGTTTCTGTCCCGACCATTTGGTGATTCCCATGTTAACTTGTGAATTTCCTTATGTGGGAAAAGTGTTCCTCCAATGACCAGGTTGTTAATGCTACAGAAACTTATTAGCTTATCCCCATTTTCGTTTGCTGTTCCGCTGCCGCATTTCCCCATTGTTCTTTCATTATATGTATTTTGTGTACCAACTTTCGCATTGAGGTCTCCCATTACTATAACAAGATCATATCTAGGTGTGTCTTCCATTTCTTTCTGCAGTTGTTGATAGAATTCATCCTTGACCTCCTCATCGCTATCATTCGTTGGTGCGTAGCATTGTATTATTGTAGTGTTGGTGTATCTCCCTCTCAATCTCAATCGTATCAGTCTGTTGTTGATGGGTTTCCATTCCAGTAATGTCCTTTCTATCCCTTTCTGTAGAATAATGGCCACGCCTTCACTGTGCTGTCCATCCTCTCTTCCAGAATAAAGTACTGTTCCTCCTGTTGCTGTTTTAACTTTTCCTGCCCCTGTCCATCTGCTCTCACTTATCCCCAGGATGTGTAACCTATAGTTTCTCATTTCTGCCGTGACCTGTCTTAGTTTACCTGTCTCGTACATTGTCCTGACATTCCAAAATCCTATTCTTGTATCCTGTTTTGCGGTCAGGACATCCGTTTTCATGTCAGTGGCTTCCTTTCGGCTTTCACCACTGACAGTCATACGAGCCACAGACTCCGAATGTCCATCCCGCAGCAAAGTTTGTTCATTTGATGTTGTTTCCGTAACTTCATTATTTTTTTTACATAGACAGGGGTGTCAGCCCTATGCTAAACTTAACTATGTATCAAAACAAAAACAATATCCTTAGCAATGTGCCGTTACAACCCTAGCTCAGCACATTACCAATTACTATCTGTGTCAAAGAACAATTTCCTTTTACACAACACAATTAAATTGTACTGAGAACGTACATTTATCAACATCTCGTTCCCATTTATGACCACTCATCTTTGCTTTTTCTCCTATCTCCTCATATTACATGATTTCAAAAATATACTTTTGACATGTTATACATTCCACTTCCTTAGTGGTCTTCATTTCTTTTCTTTTTTTTCACATCACTTAGCATGTCATTTTTTTCTTATGTTACAACATATTATCGTACCAAAAAACTGAGGAATTACTCTTATCCCGTCACTTTTCTTAAGTGACCTTTCCTCTTCACATTTATGACTGTTCTTAACCCTCGTCTTTCTCACATTCTGCCAACTGTGTACTTAACCATACAAAGTTTATTTCCTTTTACACATCCAGTCACTCCTATTGTCATACATGTACATTCCTCATATCGCATTATCTTCTGTCACCACACACCTGGTGTGAACTGTCTGGCCTTCCTCTTCTCTCGTATAAAGCCAAACATGTCTTCTGTCATGTCTCCCTATATACATAGTTCATGATGGCGTGAGCCATTTACTATCATGGCAACACTGAATTGCCATCCTCCTATCCACCCTTTGCTAACTAGACTCCTGTCCTTGGTCTACTACACAGAAATATTTTCAACTTCTTTGGTCTACCTATCTTAAACCGCGTTGTCGCTTTGACCTACTTGCGTATTTTTCTGCTGCTGACCTGTCACTTGACTTCCTTTTCCACAACACTGTCTCCCAGTGTCTGAATTTCTGTTATATATGTTCGGTGAGGGTTATCCTCAATAGACTCACATTTGTAATCTGATAAACACCGCACTTAACGTTTTTATATGTTTTTCGTTCCCTCCCTGGAACTTCTCTTTGTGCTATCTTCTTTTTCCTTCTCCACAACACTGTCTCCCCATGTCTAGATTTCTACTGTATATGTTCGGTGAGGGTTACCCTCCATAGACTCACATTTGTAGTCTGGCAAACGCCGCACTTAACGTTTTTTATATGTTTTTTGTTCCCTCCCTGGAACGTTCTCAACACATTTTTTTCTCTTCATGTATTACGGAGAAAAAAAATATGATTTCTCCCCAAAGTCTTCATAAGACTCGGCCACTGCCGCAAAAATCTCTCTTTTCCATTTTCTCCATTGCTTCTCACTTCTACATAAGTTCCTTCTAGAACTATCTCTTCTATATGTCCATGCCATCTTTCCTGTGCTTCTCAATACTCCCGTCACTTCTCCGTGACTCTAAATTTTCCCATACTTATTTATCTAAGCGATTCTCTTGTTTTCGCCATCTTCCATGGCCCTTAATACCTCACCGTCCAATATCTCAATTACTCACTCTTAATTTCGCCATCTCTTATGGCTCTTCTTCTTCTCACACAATATCCTCGTCATTTTTCATGACCTTTTATCCCTCATCTCCCCCTCTACTTCACTTACTCATAAACTCCACTATTTTCGCTATAGTGACTTCCTTGTCCCTAAGCCTCTCCAACGAAATGTGTTTAGCAATATCTATATTTTCTTTTTCCTTTATTTCTGTTCTGACTTCGATGACGATTTGCCTGCTCTGCCTTTTCTATCCACCTTTTTCTGTTTGCGTCATCTATCATTTTCGTCAGAACCATATCTATTTCAATTCTTGTTTGTGGAAAGTATGTATGATACTTTTCCTCTAGCACTCTCCAAACCATGCTTCTTGAGAAGTTAAAATCAGGCCGCTTTATGGTGGCTTCTATTACCTTCTTCAACTCCTCTATGTTTGGTTCAACTATTTTGGTAATTTTCTTCGTATTTATCTGATTTATACATCCAAGCTTCTCTTTCCATCGTTTATCCGCCTCCCTCAATGCAGTCTGCCTGATTGTTTCTGCATGTCGCATCCACCTTTGTGCTCTGTCCGCTATTATTTTATCCAGATTGTCTACTGGAAACTCCCGTTCTCTACAACTACTTCCACATTTGCTTCCTTCTTCCTTACTTCTTGTACTACTCTCTTCTCTTCTATAAGTACTTTTGTGTCTGAGACTACCGTCACTCTCCTCAGACACTACACTGTCTGAGTTATTCGACACCGATTCTGACGACCACCTCAGTCTACTGCTATTTTCTGCTTCATTAACTGTCTGTCGACTTTTTCTCCTGGTTGATCTATCCTCTTCTTTGTAATCCTCATTATCTGTGTCCTCCATATCTTCTTCTTCTTCCGTCCTTAGCCAAAGACCGACCAAGCAGTCAGAGGCCATCACGCCTTGTGGCGTCTTAAGGGCAACAGCAGATTGATTTTCTCTGTTGTAGTTTCCCATCACGCCTAGCGGCGTCTTTAGGGCAACAACAAATAGATCCATCTGCCGTTGTTTCCGTAATCGGTGTGACAAGCCAACGGGTGATCAGCCCATTGGGCCCTCCATATCTGTTTCTTCAATTTTCTTTATCTGATTTATACATCCAGGATCACTTTTCTCATTTTTCGGCCAATAAATTCTACGGCCTTCGTCGTCCGTTATATGCTCGAGCTCGTCCGACCTGTATCCATATTCGTCGGAGTGCATAACTCTATCCTCCTCCCCATTTGACGAATCGAATTCTGATTCTATGTCAAGCTGGTACTTTTCGTGTACTGTACTTATCTCTTCCAGTCTTGTCTTCCGTACTGCTCTTGGACGCCTATAGGATGTGTCCATGTCCTGTACTTCTTCTATCTTCTCTTTCCGATTGTCCACCTTCGCTGATCTTACTTTCTCTTTCAGTATTATCTGCATCAGTTCATCTTTCGTATTCTTTAACTCGATGCTATCCCTATACTGTGGTATCACTACTTTAGCCGTTTGTTGGTTCATCCTTTTTACACTGAGTGGAATCTTAGACTTTCTCGTATTGTCTAACCCATGTGACCATGTTTCATTTTCTCTCATGACGTCTTTCTCATTGTGTGCTGGCCCCAAGTGTGACGCTACAGTATCAATCTCAGTTTGTGTTTCGGCACTAATCATCTTTATTTCATTAGTTTCTGGTTCTTGTGTACCAACGCTGACCTTGTCTCTCTATATGTTTTCCTGTTTCTGGACTGTTGTCCTTACCTGACTTGTCCTTGGTCTATTCCTATTACCTTCTTCCTTTATTGTAATATTTTGCTGACCAGAACCTATTATCTTTCTCCGCACTCCTAGCGGTTCTACCTTCATTTCCCAACCATTCTGTGTTCTTATCTGGCACTTCTGTTGGTTTGCTATGTTGACGTTATTTATTTCTATGGGTTTCCCTTTTCTAATTTCTCCCATAAAATCCCTGACCGCCATTCTTATTCTTCTTTTATTAAATGTGTTCCAGTGTGCTCGTACAGCAGCTGTTTCTGGAACTTTGTTTGTGTCCTTGTTTTCTCTATCACAAGTGTGACAATTTCCTTTCGTACCGTACGATTTAGACTCTGATTGAAGATCTCTTTCATTAAGTAATGTGTCTAATCGCCTTCTGATAGAGTCTGGGCTCAGATCAACAGATGAAAAAAATCGCAATTTTAACTTTCTCCAATTCATCTGCTATTATTGACATTGCATATTTGTCAATGTCTGTAAGCCCCTTACGGCATGCATGTGGGTCACCTGAAAATAAGTCTACATTACCTTTTATGTTTGCGTATTTAGCACTGTTGTCTATCTTGGCTAATGTGTCGGTAATCGTCTTTACGGGGGCCAAAGTCTGACTGTCTTGCATGTTATACTGTGTTTGTTCGGCCTGTGCCATCATACAACCTGAAAAATAATTACTTATTTCTACCGTTAACTTAAACTAACTTGCACCTGAAAATGAACGGAAATTTTTCTATTAGTCTTGGATTCCCTGAAAAACAATGTTATGGTTACCAAAATAAATTTTATGCATACACTGTTACAAATCAATATTAGTGAGACTACAATACTAATAATAATGATAAGAATAGTAATTAAACAACAGTAATAATATTAATAACAATAATATTACTATAATGTCTAATTAATAAGACAAGAATAATAACACAACAATGTCTAATTAAACTAATTAATTAAGACGTCTACGTTGGAGTACTCGTTTGTCGCGATGTTGCGCGCGCGACCGGCTTTTATTTTTAACAAACACTATTGTTATATTTTTCTACCATCTGGACTACACACTGTACTGTTTTGCTACACACAAACCTGTCCGTAATTGGTAACTGTAATGCACTCTGTGACCTGTCTGACCCTCCTTGTTTGAGCGAATCACCTCGACCTGACGTCTGCTGTGATGAGTCGTCCCCGTGCTGGAAGATTTGAATGAAAACATTTTTTTCCGACTTGGTGTTACAGGACAGTGAGTATTGTACCTGCTGTGTCTCTGCGAACCCGTCTCGTGCAGGAAGAAAAAATCTTGACTTGATTTCTGAGCTGGCGTTTCTGGTTGACTGGTTCCCAACCTGTCAGCTTGTGTTTACACTTTGACTGTACTGTTTTCTTCGTATGTTGTGAAATTACAACTTTGCCTTCTATCTGCGTTGTTCTGCCGTCTGTGATTCTTGAAGTCTGTCATCAACCAGTTTGTGTGTTGTACTTTGTCTTGATGAATGACTGATTTTCAATGCTGGCTGAGGTTGGTCTCGGCTCCCGAATTGTATAATGTGTGGTGTACTTTGCCTTGTTGTGGCGACTTATTCTCGTGCAGGTCGATTTGAAAGAAGAAAATTCCGACTTGGTTTTCGGACCGACGTTTCTGCTTGACTGGTTCCGATACTGTTCACTTTGTTCTGTGTTTACAACTTACACTGTTGTCACTCTGTTTTTTTTTTTCATGTTATAAAAACGTAAATATGACTTTTGTCTGAGTTGTACTCTGCCGTCCGTGGTTGGTGAGGTCTGCCACAGATACGAAAATGTATTATGGTGTCTTCTGTCTGTGTTATTCTGTATTATCATGGCTATCTGTCGTCCGTGGTTGTTGAAATCTGTTACAGCGTCAAACGTATCTATGTGTTCTGCCTGAAGCGAGGAGAGATGACAGCATAAAGCATAGTTTCTGAACTCCTGTTTTGAACAATGTGTGTGTGCTGCTAGAGGTTGGTCATGGCACCAAATTCTATACAGATGTGACAGCCTGTGGTCGCTGTATCATGAATCATATATGGCAATGTCTGTCCAGGTTCGCTTACCTCTGTGGTTAGCTATGATATGCTGTATACCACACAGTCACACACACACAGCACGTGATGCGATAACGCCATGGTAATTTGAATACTGTTTATTTACATATGAGAGGATCATTGCTGTCTGCTCTGACCTCCACATTTGGTCCATCATTGAATATACAATGTAAGTTCTTTCTTTCCTCACTCTCTCTCTCGTTCAGTATCGAATCTACACCTTGTGACCTTTAACCATCAGTGATCATTCAGGTGCTATTGTCTTAGTTCTGTTCTTTCTTCCTTACAGTTTTTCTTAGATTATTGTTATTTATATCCTCTCAGTGTTCAGGTTATCTTGATGGGACCGGGCCTCTCCGGGGTTGTTAATTTTCCTTGCCTCACTGAAGAATATGACTACTGTCTATATGTATTGTAAATCACTCTACGTACCTTTTCCTTTCTGAATAATATCTAACTCACACCGTTTCTCCTTCTAGACAAGAATTTCCCACTATTCAATATTTCGGGTTAATCATTACCCAAACTACTTCTTGTCCATGAAATAATTATCATCTAAACTACTTGAGTACGGCCATTAACATGGCTACCCGCGTATATGCGGCTTCCCTCTCTGGCTCACGTTTCTGGACTGCCCGCTGAGAAAGCGTGATTCACTGGATTACCGTTCACCTCTGTCATGCGCAACATGTTCGCGCAACTCATTTTTGTACTCTACCTGAACCTTCCCATTCATAATTCTCTTTATTCCTTCCTTTTGACTGTAAATCGTTCCCTAACTGCCACATAATATATGGAATCGCCTTTGTTTTTATTTAAATAGAATGTTAGTATCTGGGTGCGATAAGAATACATTTTGTATTTACTGAATAAATAACTCAGGCTTTGATATACTAATCTCAGGCAGCGCCCGCATTATCCCTGTAGTCGGTTTAACAGCCTCGCAGTATGGGCCATTGTCCTATGGACATTCTTCTCCTCCTATTTTGAACATCATTTTTCTTATCACTGAACTTTCTCTTCCTTTCTTCTGGATTTTCTCCTCCTTATTCATTCACTTATTTACTTTCTCGCTCCGTATTAAGCATGGAGCTACCGGCAATGCACTTTGCCCTCTTGCAAGAAGCCTGCATCAAAACACTCAAGGTTCTGGCGGCAATTGTTTCTATTGCAATTGTTGAACGCGATGATATTGCCATCCCCCAACACAACCTCATATTAGTCGCATCATACGACATGCGTGAGTGAGCAGTAAGCTTATTCTTTATCTCCTCACAGTCGTACAAGGTGTACCACCCAAAACGTGGTGAAAACCAGCAAACGGTATAAAGACATCGGAATGGAATCAATTAGACGACGACTTCGTCGAAAATAAATCAATTATATAGCTAACATACTAAAGTAGTCATTGTGGTTCAGAATCAACGTTACTGCACTCTAGACACACCCCTAGTTGCTCAGTCTCCATTAACAAATATAGAAGCGCATAAACGCTGATTATTCATGTAGCACGCTGGTTGTATACACGCCTGATCAGTCCTATCATACTTCCATCCCTGCTGGTCTAACGTTTGATGTCAAAGTGCAGCATTCTTAGCCTTTTTGATTTATCGATTGCAGTGTCGTTTTCTAACAGGTGATCGTTAATTTTCTGTAGTTTCTCTCCCTTATCCATATCCAACGTCCACACTATGGGTGCTATCGAGGCTAGTCTGTCAGCCCTATCAATGCCACTCCCTGCTCCACATGGAACTTGGGACTACCTCTGCTTTTGGTTCTCTGTGGCTGGTTATATTGATGTTGATGTGGTGATAGATGGAAAAGGTGAAAGTATGAATAAGTACCAAGACTGTCCAACATAATCTCACTGAAATTTACTCGAGGAAAATCTGCGAAAAATGTAAGTATAAGTTCCGCAGGGAGAAAATAGAGTGAGAATGACTGGCAGATCTATTTATAGGGATACTGGAAATGAACTGTCTCTTAGCAGGTTGAGAATCCCCGGAGTAGACTAAGAGCTAGTAGGTATCCAGGCCACTATTCCATAAGGTACTACATTATTAGAAAGAGCCCCAATTGATTAAATACAAATATGACATAATCTTACAGTATTAGACATCACTGTAACACCGAAGAAAATCCAGTAAACTAATCTTGATTTTAGAAAATTACAATGAAACTTTACTGATGAAAATAACAAATTTGTCAAATGTATAGAATATGTTTCAATCAAATATGTATAGAATTTACGATAATCAAAAATGTCTAAAGTGCAATAGTGTCTATAAAGGTACTTACAATTTGTCACAGGACTTACAGAGTTTTAGTTCTTGAGTTTAGTAAACAAACACTATTTACATCTCATCATTAAGGACATTGGTGAAGTTGTGTTTAGTTAAGTGGTTGGTTCTTGCTGATGTGACTTATCTGGATCCTTGACTGCAATTCCGGTCACTCCCTGATTTCTCCAGGTGTAAGAACATGGTTGTGGGTTAGGTGCAGATCTATCTCATGGGTTTGAAGTTCTCTTCCCCTGATCCAGGTTTCTCGTCATCGATGAAGACGGAAGCTCCTGGTGTAGACTACCCTAAAGAACTGGGGAAGATACAATACGACTTCGGTAATCCTCCATTTGGGAGAGATTAATTAACAAGTCTTTGTGTCGCCCTTGAAGGCAGAATTCATAGTACAGACCAATATGTCTTTCGTACTGCTGGCCCTACAGTTTATGCACGTGAGACAAATACTATGTAAGCATAATGAACGCCATAAGTTTAATGACCGTCTTGCTTAAGTCAATAAATCAGATATATTATAAAAGACACCATCTACATGTACAGTTAGCCATCATCACTAATAGTCCTTCATAACACATGGTGTCTGTTTAATATCAATCATGTTCACCAAAGTATTGCAGTAAATCCAATCTCCTGTTACAATCAGTATTCGATGTTTCTGGCTCTACCCATTATCAAGAAATGAAATGTACACTCTTACAAAGTTATTCATACTTCTGTAATATTATTATTATTATTAAAATGCATCAGCTGCATGTAATTCTGTATCTCAATACACCTTGGAGGTGAATTTGTTATCAAAAGGAAGTCTTACGCGCTAGACTGCTTTTGTTGCGAGATAGGTTCTTTCGTTACCAAAGTTTTGGATTGCAATGCTGGTGAATTGTTATAGTGCGTTTCACAATGTTTGCCGCTGTTTAATATTCAATATCTGTGCAACCACTTGATCGTAATTGTTGCAACTTTGCATATGACCTAATGATCGCTATGTCCCGAGGGGAACATTTTTTTCCTCGTTAACAAACTTATGGTTTTAAATTTTCTTTATTTAAAGTATACAAAATCGACCACCTCCTAGTCCAATCGTGTTTTGAGAGGGCTTACCCCTTCATATTTGTGCGCTATTTCGATTTAACATCTTGAACGCAAGTTTACGTGATTTTCCCGTGTTTCAGCTCACTATCGCACTGTTTTGAACATTACGTTGATACTTCCGGTGCGTTCGGTTACCGTTCTACTGATTGTGTATTTCAGTGCATAGGCGTATCTTGCGGTATTCTAGGTCTGTAATACAATGGGTATGAAAGTCAAGTTTCTTACACTGCATACAATGGCAGTGAAGATGTATAAATATTTATGCAGAGAAGCTAAGCGTGGTAAACTGCATCGGAGTCTATCAAATCATGAAAAGAGAACTATTCACGCTTTGGGTTTAAGTAAACGCTCATTTCATCAATTACTCAAAGCTAATGAAATTTTCAGTTCAATCTATACCAGGACGCAAGGAAGAAAGGAAGTAGTAGATAGTTTTGACAGGGATGTGATTAGAAGAGAGATTTGTAGAATGTTCAATTCCAAAGAAACTGTGACACTAAGAAAACTGAGAATTCGGCCGAGAACACACAATGACATTGATGTGTCGAAATCAACATTATGGAGAACTGTTAGAAGCATTGGCTTTACGTTTAGGAAGTACGCTAGTGGAAGAAACGTCATCTGCGAGAAGCCGCACTTAGTATCTATGAGAATTAAATATTTACGTGAAGTACGGGAAATGCGTAATAAAGATTATGATATTGTGTATGTGGATGAAACTTGGATCAATGCTCACCACACAAGGGAAAAGGAATGGCAGTTATCAGATGGAACGATTAAAAGATGTGTACCCAGTGGAAAAGGACAACGTCTGATAATGGCACATGCAGGCAGCAGACATAATGGGCAAGTGAAAAATGCTGAACTTATTTTCACTTCCAATTATACGGACAACCGGGACTATCATACCGAGATGAACGGTAACATATTTAGAGAGTGGATTGAAAACACTCTTCTTTCGTCCCTAGATAGACCATCCTGTCTGATAATGGACAACGCATCATACCGCAACGCTGTGGCAGAAGAAGACAAAATCCCGACATCTTCGAGTACAAAAGATGCTATAAAGATTTGGCTCAAAAAAGAAGACATGCCATTTAACAAGTGGTTTCTGAAACCTGAATTACTGTCCCTTGTTAAGAAATCACAAAAGACCAAGATCTTCCATATAGACAAGTTGATTCAACTTCATGGTCATACGTGTTTGAGACTGCCACCTTATCATTCACATTTAAACCCAATTGAACTCGTTTGGGCAAAAGTTAAAAGACAGGTGACAGCTGAAAATAAAACTTTCAAACTATGCAATATGAAAGAACTAACATATGCCGCCCTCTCGCAGATAGACAAAGATTATTGGTGTAAATGTGAAGACCATGTCTTAAAAGAGGAAAATGACTATTGGAAAAAAGATGGACTGTCGTTCGTTCAGCCGAGAATAGTCATCAATATGTTAGACTCGTCTGACTCAGAATAAGTGTGCAAATACCTTATATGTTTTATATGTTTTCTTCTCCATCTATGTGTATATGTAAACCAATTCATTTCCTTTTTATCTCCACGATTTCACTACTATTTTTAACATACACAGTACTTTCACCTCTTCATGAATCCATTCACGTTTTAGTATAAAAAGTAACATTTACAACGAATATGCGTTATTATTCTCTCAAATATTTCGAAGAAATAAAAAAGGACCCCACGTAGTAATCAGTTAACAAACTCCTCTAACATTCGAATTGTATAGACGCCTATGCCGAAAATATGCAACTTCCGTAATTTACGGTAAATTATTTTCTTCCAGGACAAAATAATTACTTCGTTAAAAAAGATCAAAGGAATTAGCCGTTGCAAGAAAAGAACACTACCTGCAACATTGAATTTTATAAAAACTTTGGGACATTGAAAATATAAGACCACACGCAAAAAATCATGTTTATCAGTGCAAGGAATATGGAGATATTTGAAGTCAATCGTCGACCGATCTTTTTGAAACGCATTATAGTTAACCCTCTATTGGGCCTTGTTGCCATTTGGCAACATACCGT
Organism: Oreohelix idahoensis; assembly: GCA_024509875.1. Classification (NCBI taxonomy): domain Eukaryota; kingdom Metazoa; phylum Mollusca; class Gastropoda; order Stylommatophora; family Oreohelicidae; genus Oreohelix; species Oreohelix idahoensis. The sequence continues at coordinate 487,043 of JAMPIV010000845.1, read as the reverse complement.
TTAAAGTCATCTATTTCACTATCCGGCGTTCAAATTAATAATTTTTTTGTTTTATTGTGTTCTAGAAACATTCCCAATTTTAAATTACCGGGTAACTCATTTGTCGGAGAAATACTTTTTTTTCACGCACTCTTTTGTCAAGGCATGGTAGCTGGTTTGCAAGATCGAATTGAGAGGTGAGTTTACTTCACATTATTTTTTAAAATTCCTTATGAAAACGGTGTAAAAAATATGTTGAGTAACTTAAACCACTTATCTTTGTAACAAATGCTTTAATAGTTATAAATAAATAAAATAAGTTACTCTTATTTTACATTTTAGGTATGTTGCCATTTGGCAACAAAAGTCGATTAAGGAATAAAAACCACTTCATGTTGCCAATTGGCAACAGTTGCTTTTTACCTAATGTCGTGGAATATTCTAATCCACATATATAAATTATTAGGTAAATATGAAGCCTAACAAATAAAATTAATAAAGAAAAGAGCAATGGTAAATAACAGTGCTGTCACAAAGAAGGTACTCGAAATCCCCCTTGTTTTCTACTTCGTCTGCAAATTGTAACGCTTTCACGTTGATATTAAAGGCCTTCTGCAACATACACGCGTTTCCCAAACACACAATAAAATGTGCTGCCTTTCTAAGAAAAACCTTGAAATATGCAAGTTGACCTAAATTTTAAATTCCATTCATGTCTTTTTCTACACTATGTTACCAAAAACAAAAGACAGATGGACTAAAGGATAGCGAGAAGGGAGAGGCAGAAAGCCGAACACTAAACACGCGTCTCGCTATTAATGCCACCCCCAACCCGCGTCGCGCGATACACAATTACTACTATCACGCGTGTTAGGCTACAAGCACTAACTTTTTCGGACGGACAGTGATAAATTCACTACCCTTCCCAGAGTTAGGTTTTAAAATCATAAAAAACGCTTATTAGGAAAGATAACATTATATGGGTTTACGTTTGAAAACATTACAGTACCCAGACAGCACATCTTCGAAACAGGAGGTAGAAGGAATTGCATATTTTGAACGCAGCCACGTAGCTCTTTTAAATTTGGATATTTGGGTTCCTTAGGGCTTGCTGACAAAGAATATGTAAAACGTTACGCAAATAGTCCAGGAATTAATAAATTATAACCAAAATAAAATAGTGGGGATGCCTGACAACATAAAATCATTTCTGCTCATAAAATTTTTTTATAACGTGTTTGAACAAAACCTTACGTTACAGAAATAGCCTACCATGTAAACTCCAAATTGATTGGAGCGCAACAAATGAAAGACTAACCACGATTGGTCGGGCTATAAATACTATCTTTCGTTGTTAGGGGAGACGTGAAAAGGTAACATTTTTTCAAACACTTGTCGAAACGTGGCTCCATTGGCTAGACTCGCTGATATACTCACTTAGGAGCGTTAGTTCGAGACCACTAGTGCAAATAATCTTGATAAAGCAACAGTGCGTTGAAGCCAGCTCATATTTGTGTTAAATAAAAGCCTGGAACATAAGCAGATGGGAATTTGTGCCAGTAAATGTGCCAGAATTCATTGCTAATCAACGTATCTGTGTTTATTCTATGAATTGTGGTAAGCTTGAACCATTCAGTATCTTTTAATGAAAATTGAATGTAAATTGTTAATTTATGCCTGTATATATATGTGTAGTTCAGTGGCAAACAGGAGATAAAGCCTATAATGCTCCAGCCTGTACAGAGGGTGTCGGAGGGAAGTAAAACGGCATGGAATGGCCAAATAGTACACTGACACCTGGATGATTGACTAGAAAGAAATAATGCTGGAAGTGCAGAGGCGTGGTAACCATTAAGGAGGCAAATACTGGTATTTCAGATGAAGCTGACAGTTGGCCTAACGCTCTGAACTCAATGTTTGTGATGTATTGTGATCAGTGTAAAAAGAGAGTATAAGTTAGTTATGAAGTAGAAGGTACATCCTTCTTGTTTACAGGGACCGTGGTCTTGATGGTACTGAGCAGCACCTGGTCAGAGCTTTGCTGAATCCAGAGTCGGACAGCATACTCCTTGGTCTTTTTAGCTATCAGTGAGGTGTCTCCAGAGCCCAGGGGAGAATTCGAGCAGAGGAGTCTTTTCCTGCCGCCATCACGCAAGATAAGCTGATTTGGCCAGCTGAGCTCAACATTATGCCCCCTCATCTTGAAATGACTTTGTAAAAATAACATTCAGAGGGGAATTTAATTGTCTTAATATCAGGAACTGAGAACATCTCCAATACTAGTCCCAAAAGACAAACTATTGAAGTCATGATGACAAATACCAACAGAGCTTGAACAAAACAAAACCAGTATTACCTCATATTACCACTACACAACTGACACACATAGGATATTTTTAATAATATATGTCACTACAATATTCATATTGATAAAGTCTGTACATATACTTGTAATTAAAATTGATTGTGATTCCTGGTTCCTTTGTATTTGAATCAGGACACATATACCTTTATGATAACAATGAATACATATTGTTATTTGAAAAGTTATCAGTGACTCCTTAAGATATTCTCATAGAGTGTTATATGTATGTGAGTGTCACAGTGTTGTCAAGAGTAGTGGATTAAATTAAATTGTTTATCTGTCTGTTGTTGTGACTTACACTTCATCATACACATACCCTAGACACATAACGTAGTCATCACACTATTCCAGAATAATTATGACTGAGATATATAGATATGTGGTAGCAAGTAAGGTTATCTATAATACACTACTCTTAATAGATATAGATACCTTCACAGCTGATCTCAGTCAGTACACTAAGTCCCCTATAAATATTTATAACATCCCACTTCACCACATATATTGGGGTCTCGCTCTTGGGATTTTGAATCTTTCCCTATTAAAAATATTGGGGGTAATTCACTTCAGGGAATATAAGAATTAAAAGGTATCCTTGGGTGGAATTGAATAAGGTTGAGCTCACGGTGCCTGTGTTGTCCATTAGATATATTTAGAGATTAAATTGTTGGTTAGACATTGTATAACTTTACCTGATAGACAATGGCGGACCTAGCCAAATTTCGATCTGCTGCTGTTCAGACTGCAAAAGAGTTAGGATTAGATGGGCAAGTTATGGTTGCCTATGTCACCACGGAATGTGACAAATTTATTGAACGCGAAGAAAGAAGGTTTGAAGCCGAAAGAAGATTAGAGGCTGAAAGGGAAATTAAGAGGTTGCAGATTGAGGCTGAGGCTAAGAAATTGGAAGCAGAAAGAGAAGACAAAAGATTAGCTGCAGAAAGAGAAGAGAAGAAATTAGCTGCAGAAAGAGAAGAGAAGAAATTAGCTGCAGAAAGAGAAGAGAAGAAATTAGCTGCAGAAAGGGAAGAGAGGAAATTAGCTGCAGAAAGGGAAGCAGAAGATAAAAGATTACAAAGGGAACATGAGTTACGACTAAGGGAGTTTGAGTTTCAGGGCCATGCTCCTGAAAATGGTGCCAGTCCCTTTGCCTCTGATGCCACTGCTAGCCAAGGAGCCTCAACCTCAGCTATGAATTTTCATTTAGATCATTTTGTTGAGAAAGACGATGATATTGAGAGCTACCTAAATAGGTATGAACTATTAGCTACCACGTATGGGTTAGAGAGAGAAAGGTGGAGCTTAAAGTTATCTCAGGGACTTCGTGGGGCAGCTTATGAAGTTTTTGCAAAAATGAGCAGAGGTGATCAGGAAAATTATGACATGCTAAAGCAGGCTCTTTTGTTAAGGTATGAAAAGAATGCAGAATTTTATAGGAAAAAAATTTAGGAATGCTAAACTACTGTCAGGTGAAACCTATCACCAGTTCTCTGCACGAATAGAGACATACTTGGAGAAATGGACTTCTCTGGGGAAAACCCAAGATCTTAAGGAAATGGTCCTTATAGAGCAACTAAGAGAGTCCATGGCTCCAGACCTGAGAAAGTTTCTCATGGAACAAGGTGCAGAGAGGCTGGGTGAGTTGCTAAATGTTGCTGAAAGGTATCAAGCAGCGCAAGCAGAGGTAACAGGTAATAAAAAGAAACAAGTGGATAACTTTAGGGCACCACAGAACTTTAATAAATTTGATCCTAAGGATCAAAATAAAGGTAAGCACCAATTTGATAGGCCACGGTATGAAAATAAAAATAAATTCCCACAATTCGATGAAAGGAAATATGATGAAAGAAAATCTTTCAACCAAGGAAAAAGGTGGTGTAAGAATTGTAAGATGAACAATCATGACACTGACCGTTGCAGAAGGAAACCTGTGTATATGGCAACCCTTCAGGTCAGGTCGACCTCAAGACAGGAGGAGGATATTATGTTAGATACCACTCCAGAAGAGATGAGGAAGGCACAGGCTGGGGATAAAACACTCAAGCCTTGTTTCAGGAAATTGTCAACTTGTCATACAACTCCAGGCAAGGGAGATTTTTACATGAAAAACAAGTTGATGTATAGGAAGACTGGAGCTAGATCCAAAGGTCAGGGACAGCTGGTACTTCCTAAAAGATATAGGGCAGACTTAATAAGGAGCCTACATGTGAAACCAGATGGGGACCATGAGAAGATAGGTACCATCATTCAAAAGGTGGCTCACAATTATTATTGGCCCAAAGCAAGATGGGACATTGAGAATTTTGTAGAAAGGTGTAGCATAGCACATGAGGGAACACCCACAAGTGGGAACATGGATCAGGACCTGGACACGCCACGGGGCAAAATTAGGCCTGACAATAAAAAGAAATATAGATTTGATAAAGTGGACCAAATGGAATGGGAAGCCCCTTTTCACGGACAAGCTTCACTTAACTGTTTTACAATGGCCACTATGCGGAGAGTGCAAAAGGATGTCTTACCCCAGGATAAGCCGAAAATCCCTCAATCGGACTTAAACAAACTGGAGGAAGAGGATGTAGAGAGGAAATCTCTCATCAAGAATTTTAAGTGGGGAGACAGCCCCAAGAGAAAAATTGGTAGCGGTCGTTTTGTGAATGATAATTCTGGGAGGAAAAAATCATCACTATAAAGCTTCGAGTGGAAGAGACCATACCGGTGCATGGACAAATAGGTCCACACAATAAAAGGTCCACTCGAAGCTATGTTAAGAACGTGGACTGATGAAAAGGCAGAGGAAAACATTACATCTTCATACCAATATGTGAATGAGCTGACCACTCGGTTAAAAACTGGCTGGAAACTTGCCAATGAAAATTTGAAACAAGCCAGGAAGAAACATGCTGCCTATTATAACAGGAAGGCGAAAGACAGAAATTTGGCTGTGGGAGAGAAAGTACTGCTTCTTTTGCCCGGGAGTCAGAATAAGTTACAAATGGGATGGCAGGGTCCATATACAGTTCTAGAGAAGGTGTCTAGAACAAATTATAAGATAGATAAGAAGGGGAAAGAAAAAATCTATCATGTGAATCTCCTGAAGAAATATTTGGAAAGAGAACATCAGGAAGAGACACACTTGTTGACCTTGTCCATCGCCATGGAGATGAAAAAGGAACCACTTTCATCATTTGAGTATCCATTACACCCCTGTGAGACAGCAGCACAGGTGAAAATCAGTACACATTTAACGAAAACTCAGAAAGAGAGAGTGCAACAGGTTCTAAATAATCATGCAGAGGTGTTAACAGACCGACCAGGGCATACAAACCTATTGGAATATGATATGAAACTAATAGACTCCACACCTGTCTGTATGAAACCATATTCGATTCCGTTTGCTAAGGAGAAAGCTTTGAAGGAAGAGATAGACTATCTATTGAAGGAAGGAATTATTTCGCACAGTGAGTCTTCGTATAGTTCCGGTGTGGTACTCTTAAGGAAGCCCTCTGGAGAACATAGACTCTGTATAGATTACAGGAGACTGAATGCTATTACAGAAGGACAGGTGGATCCATTGCCGGATACAAATCAGCTGTTTGCCAGGCTAAATAAAGCTAAATATTTCTCAAAAGTGGATCTGAGTAAAGGATACAATCAGATTCCAGTAAAGCCTGAGGTTAGACCATACCTAGCTTTTAGTACCTCAGAAGGACACTATGAGTTTAATAGATTGCCATTTGGATTGAAGAATGCGCCTAGTGTCTTCTCTAGAATGATGAGAAAATTATTGGATCCTCTGAATAATCCCTGTATAACAAATTTTATGGATGATATCCTTATAGCAACAGAAACATTTGAGGAACACATTGACTCTCTGAACATGCTGTTTGATCGACTTAGGGAGGCAAATTTAACAGCCCGACCAACCAAATGTTGCGTTGGATGTAAAGAATTGGAATTTTTGGGACACACAGTTTATCTGGGAAACATGACCCCTGACCCAAAGAATTTAGAGAAACTACAGAAAGCCCCGAGACCACAAACCAAGAAGGACGTGAGATCCTTTGTCTCATTATGTGGTTTCTACCAGAAGTATATCAAAAACTTTAATTCCATATGTGCACCGTTAACTGAATTGACACGTAAAGGACATCCAGATCGCATTACATGGACACCACAATGTGAAATGACTTACCAAGAATTGAAGGAAAAGCTCACAAGTAAACCCATTTTGAAATTACCTGACTTAAGTCAAGAATTCATAGTAAGGACGGATGCAAGTAATATTGGGTTAGGTGCAACTCTACTACAGAAATCAGATGCATTGGATGGGGAATTAAGCCCAGTGTCATATGCTAGCAGAAAGTTGAATAAAGCTGAAATCAACTACTCAACTAGCGAAAAAGAATGTCTTGCAGTAATATGGGCGATAAAGAAATTCAATATTTATCTATATGGGAAGGCATTTAAGTTGCAAACAGACCACAAACCTTTATCGTTTCTAGCACAGGCTAGGCATGAGAACTCCAGGTTACTCCGATGGTCTTTACTTTTGGCTCCATATAATTTTAGCATTGAGTATATATCTGGAAAAACCAATTTGGGAGCGGATTTTTTAAGCCGCCATCCGTGTGATGAGAATCACCGTAAACCCCAGAAATAATAATAAATTTCTCTATGTGAATATAGAATAAAGGACTGACATATAATGTCTGTTTTAAGAGGGGAGGTGTCGTGGAATATTCTAATCCACATATATAAATTATTAGGTAAATATGAAGCCTAACAAATAAAATTAATAAAGAAAAGAGCAATGGTAAAATAACAGTGCTGTCACAAAGAAGGTACTCGAAATCCCCCTTGTTTTCTACTTCGTCGGCAAATTGTAACGCTTTCACGTTGATATTAAAGGCCTTCTGCAACATACACGCGTTTCCCAAACACACAATAAAATGTGCTGCCTTTCTAAGAAAAACCTTGAAATATGCAAGTTGACCTAAATTTTAAATTCCATTCATGTCTTTTTCTACACTATGTTACCAAAAACAAAAGACAGATGGACTAAAGGATAGCGAGAAGGGAGAGGCAGAAAGCCGAACACTAAACACGCGTCTCGCTATTAATGCCACCCCCAACCCGCGTCGCGCGATACACAATTACTACTATCACGCGTGTTAGGCTACAAGCACTAACTTTTTCGGACGGACAGTGATAAATTCACTACCCTTCCCAGAGTTAGGTTTTAAAATCATAAAAAACGCTTATTAGGAAAGATAACATTATATGGGTTTACGTTTGAAAACATTACAGTACCCAGACAGCACATCTTCGAAACAGGAGGTAGAAGGAATTGCATATTTTGAACGCAGCCACGTAGCTCTTTTAAATTTGGATATTTGGGTTCCTTAGGGCTTGCTGACAAAGAATATGTAAAACGTTACGCAAATAGTCCAGGAATTAATAAATTATAACCAAAATAAAATAGTGGGGATGCCTGACAACATAAAATCATTTCTGCTCATAAAATTTTTTTATAACGTGTTTGAACAAAACCTTACGTTACAGAAATAGCCTACCATGTAAACTCCAAATTGATTGGAGCGCAACAAATGAAAGACTAACCACGATTGGTCGGGCTATAAATACTATCTTTCGTTGTTAGGGGAGACGTGAAAAGGTAACATTTTTTCAAACACTTGTCGAAACGTGGCTCCATTGGCTAGACTCGCTGATATACTCACTTAGGAGCGTTAGTTCGAGACCACTAGTGCAAATATCTTGATAAAGCAACAGTGCGTTGAAGCCAGCTCATATTTGTGTTAAATAAAAGCCTGGAACATAAGCAGATGGGAATTTGTGCCAGTAAATGTGCCAGAATTCATTGCTAATCAACGTATCTGTGTTTATTCTATGAATTGTGGTAAGCTTGAACCATTCAGTATCTTTTAATGAAAATTGAATGTAAATTGTTAATTTATGCCTGTATATATATGTGTAGTTCAGTGGCAAACAGAGGCAAATACTGGTATAAAGTATTTCAGATGAAGCTGACAGTTGGCCTAACGCTCTGAACTCAATGTTTGTGATGTATTGTGATCAGTGTAAAAAGAGAGTATAAGTTAGTTATGAAGTAGAAGGTACATCCTTCTTGTTTACAGGGACCGTGGTCTTGATGGTACTGAGCAGCACCTGGTCAGAGCTTTGCTGAATCCAGAGTCGGACAGCATACTCCTTGGTCTTTTTAGCTATCAGTGAGGTGTCTCCAGAGCCCAGGGGAGAATTCGAGCAGAGGAGTCTTTTCCTGCCGCCATCACGCAAGATAAGCTGATTTGGCCAGCTGAGCTCAACATTATGCTCCCTCATCTTGAAATGACTTTGTAAAAATAACATTCAGATGGGAATTTAATTGTCTTAATATCAGGAACTGAGAACATCTCCAATACTAGTCCCAAAAGACAAACTATTGAAGTCATGATGACAAATACCAACAGAGCTTGAACAAAACAAAACCAGTATTACCTCATATTACCACTACACAACTGACACACATAGGATATTTTTAATAATATATGTCACTACAATATTCATATTGATAAAGTCTGTACATATACTTGTAATTAAAATTGATTGTGATTCCTGGTTCCTTTGTATTTGAATCAGGACACATATACCTTTATGATAACAATGAATACATATTGTTATTTGAAAAGTTATCAGTGACTCCTTAAGATATTCTCATAGAGTGTTATATGTATGTGAGTGTCACAGTGTTGTCAAGAGTAGTGGATTAAATTAAATTGTTTATCTGTCTGTTGTTGTGACTTACACTTCATCATACACATACCCTAGACACATAACGTAGTCATCACACTATTCCAGAATAATTCTGACTGAGATATATAGATATGTGGTAGCAAGTAAGGTTATCTATAATACACTACTCTTAATAGATATAGATACCTTCACAGCTGATCTCAGTCAGTACACTAAGTCCCCTATAAATATTTATAACATCCCACTTCACCACACCTAATAAATGATATTTAATGTTGTATTTCTCTGTAATCAACAACATTAGTATTTTATTCTCATTATAATTGATTAAACTTCATCATTTAAAAAAAAGTTGTTATTTGCAATTTTATGTATCCTAAAAAGGTCAATGTAAATAGTAGAATTACCAGTATAAATTACTAATAATATTGTAAATGAATAAAACATATTTACTTCATCTAGACTTGACTTTTAGAACTAAACTACACATGATAACCACTAAAATTGCCAGTAATCACAAAACATAATGTATCATCAGATGAGATTAAACAATTTTGTGATGAAAAACTTTTGAATTACAAAATGTATATGTTGTCATTTTTTTTTTAAATTTTTTTTTACAGTTAAACACAATGGATCCTCAAAAGTTTTACAGCCAAAAGACTACAATCTATAGACCAATACCTGAGGCTTCTAGCGATAGTGAGCTGTCAGACAGTGAGGCTGAAGACATCCTGGATAACACGTGGCAACCCGGCCCTTCCTCGGACACAACCGATTCAGGTTTGTTGAATTTAATTGATGTTTTTTTTTTAATGTGGCCACTTTATTTCAGACTGCAGTTGTAGCCTTGTCCATCAGTGTACAACCTATGTACAGTTTCAGCCTAGTCCATCAGGTACTAAATATCGGCTGACGGAGACTTACTTGTGGAACGCTTTATACCATAATGTGGATTAGAATAATTTTTATCATTATTACTATTATCAGAATAATAACATGTACACCAGTATACCAATAAATGATTGTTTATGTTGCCAGATAATTAATATCTTTGTTTTCTTTTTTTTCAGAATCATCTGCATCAGAGCTGGAGGACACAGATGTAACCTTTGATCGTCGTCGGATGCTATGGAGACACCGTGAAGCCTCAGATGTATCTTCTGAAGCTCCGCCCTTCTCTGGTGATTCGGCACACGTATCAGTTACCTCAGAACCAATAGAATACTTCCGCAGATTCATTGATGATGATACAATGGCACATATGGTCACTGAATCAAACAAGTACAGCATCCAGAAAAACATCATGAAGCCTCTCAGATTGAGCCAGCCAGAACTGGAACAGTTTTTTGGAATTGCGTTTATGATGAGTATTGTTAGAATGCCCAGTTGTAAATTGTACTGGGACTCTACAACGCGCTATGGACTTGTTGCTGATACTATGACGAACAAGAGGTTTAAAGAAATCAAAAGTAACATTCACTGCAATGACAACAACAAGCAGCAAGACAATGAAGGCGACAAATTGTTCAAATTAAGACCTTTAGTTGACGCTCTGAAAGTGAAATTCAATTCAATCAAACCAGCAGAAAGGCTGAGCATTGATGAGCAAGTTATCCCATTCAAAGGTCAATCATCTCTGCGTCAGTACAACCCAAAGAAACCCAAAAAGTGGGGCTATAAAGTCTTCGTTTGTTCAAGCATTTCTGGTTTGATTCATGATTTTGAAATTTACACTGGAAAAATTGACGTGTGTCCTGGCCAACCTGATTTAGGAGCATCAGCTAATATCGTGCTGAGACTTCTTCAACGTATCCCTAAAAATGTGTGGCATAAAGTATATTTTGACAACTGGTTTAATTCGCCAGCATTGCAGGCATGCCTCTGGAAACAAGGCATTGCATGTCTTGGCACTGTCCGCGCAAACCGGCTGAAAGGGTGTAATCTGTGTTCCGATAAGGAACTGAAAACGAAAGGAAGAGGGTCATCTGTTGTTTGTACTGCAGCAACAAACGGAGCCACATTGAAAGCTATCAAATGGTATGACAATAAAGCAGTCACACTGCTAAGCACCTATGCAGCAGTTGAACCAGAATGTGTAGTCAGAAGATGGGACAGAAAAGCCAAGAAGGAAATACACATTTCTTGCCCTGCAGCTGTGAAAGAATATAACATGTTCATGGGAGGGGTAGATTTGCTGGACTCCTTGCTGGCACTCTATCGTATACCTATTAGATCCAAGAAATGGTACCACAGAATATTGTTTCATTTCCTGGATGTTTCTGTGGTGCAAGCTTGGCTAACTTATTGTTCAGATGTGTGTAAGGATGGTATGGAAAAAAAGGACAGACTACCATTAGTTGATTTCAAGTTGCAGATTGCTTTGTGTCTCCTAAAAGCAGGAAAAAGTGAAAATAATAAAAGGGGAAGGCCATCAGGAAGCACTGAGACACAGCTGGTGGCTAAAAAGAAGAGAGGGCAAACAGCAAATGTACCTCCTTTTCATGTCAGAACTGACAATGTTGGCCACAGCCCCAATTCCGTCACCAACAAAGGGAGATGCAAACTTCCTGGATGCAAGGGGTACTCCAGAACTGTCTGTGAGAAGTGTAACCTACACTTGTGCCTCAATAAACATTCAAACTGTTTCAAAGTATTTCATGAAACATGAGTGTGGAGCTGTGATTGAGTCACGAGACAGAAGATTTTTTTTTTTTTCAGTAACTATATGTTTCATTGTATGTGTGGCATTTTCTGTATAAATTACACTTAACTTCATGAAGTTTCACAAATTTTGTTGTCTGCTATTTACTGTTTAAATATTAAATGTAGGTAGGGAGTAAAAAAAGGTGAAATAGATGTTGTTAGACATAAAAACATAGTTAAAAGATATATGTTGCCAAATGGCAACAATAAATGTTCCCAACCTTAATGGTGATTTGTTGCCAATTGGCAACATACCCATAAAACACTAACTAAACATTTTTTTGCCCAAAATTAACCTTCACACCACTTTTCAGACATGGGACAGCCACAAAAACCACTCCAAGAATTTTTTTTCCAACTATTTCATAAATGGCCCAATAGAGGGTTAAAATCCTATATACTAAGAAGCAGTGAAATCCCATTTTACTATAGTGCGTTTCAAAAAGGTCGGTCGACGATTGACTTCAAATACCTCCATATTCCTTGCACTGATAAACATGATTTTTTGCATGTAGTCTTATATTTTCAATGTCTCAAAGGTTTTATAAAATTAAATGTTGTAGGTAGTGTGCTTTTCTTGCAACGGCTAATTCCTTTGATCTTTTTTAACGAAGTAATTATTTTGTCCTGGAAGAAAATAATTTACCGTAAATGAAGGAAGTTGCGTATTTTCGGCATAGGCGTCTATACAATTCGAATGTTAGAGGGGTTTGTTAACTTATTACTACGTGGGGTCCTTTTTTATTTCTTCGAAATATTTGAGAGAATAATAACGCATATTCGTTGTAAATGTTACTTTTTATACTAAAAAGTGAATGGATGCATGAAGAGGTGAAAGTACTGTGTATGTTAAGTATAGTAGTGAAATCGCGGAGATAAAAAGGAAATGAATTGGTTTACATATACACATAGATGGAGGAGAAAACATATAAAACATATAAGGTATTTACACACTTATTCCGAGTCAGACGAGTCTAACATATTGATGACTATTCTCGGCTGAACGAACGACAGTCCATCTTTTTTCCTATAGTAATTTTCCTCTTTTAAGATATGATCTTCACATTTACACCAATAATCTTTGTCTATCTGCGAGATGGCGGCATATGTTAGTTCTTTCATATTGCATAGTTTGAAAGTTTTATTTTCAGCTGCCACCTGTCCTTTAACTTTTGCCCAAACGAGTTCAATTGGGTTTAAATGTGAATGATAAGGTAGCAGTCTCAAACACGTATGACCATGAAGTTGAATCAACTTGTCTATATGGAAAAACTTGGTCTTTTGGGATTTCTTAACAAGGGACAGTAATTCAGGTTTCAGAAACCCCTCGTTAAATGGAATGTCTTCTTTTTTGAGCCAAATCTTTATAGCATCTTTTGTTCTCGAAGATGTCGGGATTTTGTCTTCTTCTGCCACAGCGTTGTAGTATGATGCGTTGTCTATTATCAGACAGGATGGTCTGTCTAGGGACGGAAGAAGAGTATTTTCAATCCACTTTTTAAATATGTTACCGTTCATCTCGGTATGATAGTCCCGATTGTCCGTATAATTGGAAGTGAAAATAAGTTCAGCATTTTTTACTAGCCCATTATGTCTGCTGCCTGCATGTGCCATTATCAGACGTTGTCCTTTTCCACTGGGTACACATCTTTTAATCGTTCCATCTGATAACTGCCATTCCTTTTTCCTTGTGTGGTGAGCATTGATCCAAGTTTCATCCACATACACAATATCATAATCTTTATTACGCATTTCCCGTACTTCACGTAAATATTTAATTCTCATAGATACTAAGTGCGGCTTCTCGCAGATGACGTTTCTTCCACTAGCGTACTTCCTAAACGTAAAGCCAATGCTTCTAACAGTTCTCCATAATGTTGATTTCGACACATCAAAGTCATTGTGTGTTCTCGGCCGAATTTTCAGCTTTCTTAGTGTCACAGTTTCTTTGGAATTAAACATTATACAAATCTCTCTTCTAATCACACCCCTGTCTAAACTATCTACTACTTCCTTTCTTCCTTGCGTCCTGGTATTGATTGAACTGAGAATTCCATTAGATTTGAGTAATTGATAAAATGAGCGTTTACTTAAACCCAAAGCGTGAATAGTTCTCTTTTCAGGATTTGAGAGACTCCGATACAGTTTACCCCGCTTAGCTTCTCTGCAGAAATATTTATTCATCTTCACTGCCATTGTATGCAGTCTAAGGAACGTGACTTTCATACCCATTGTATTACAGACCTAGAATACCGCAAGATACGCCTATGCACGGTAATACACAATCAGTAGAACGGTAACTGAACACACCGGAAGGATCAATGTAAGGTGCAAAACAGTGCGGTAGTGAGCTGATACACCGGGAAAATCATTTGACATGCGTTCAAGATGTTAAATCGAAATAGTTCACAAATATGAAGGGGTAAGCCCTCTCAATACATGGTTGGACTAGGAGGTGGTCGATTTTGTATATTTTAAATAAAGAAAATTTAAAACCATAAGTTTGTTAACGAAGAAAAAAATGTCCCCCTTGAGACATAGCGATCATTAGGTCATATGCAAAGTTGCAACAATTACGATCAAGTGGTTGCGGAGATATTGAATATTAAACAGCGACAAACATTGTGAAACGCACTATAGAAACATATTTATGGGAGACCACGCCCATGTTCCTAGACTATTTTCAATCTTAAATTAATTAACCCGTGGGCACTCTTGTCATCTGATATCTGTCGCAGGGAGATACATTACTTTCCCGTGGAGTGCAAAAACTCATTACATTCGCTACTATCACGAAGAAAGTCACCATATCATTTACTCCCATTTAGGACGGCGAGATACCGGCAACCTGTTCTGGGCAAACGAGTTGCACAGGTGAGTGAAAATGATACTATCGTCCAATTTTCGGGCGACAACGAACTGGAATGTGTGTGTAAAGAAGATTTAATGAACACACCTGTATATCGTTAAAAGGTAGGTTCAAAAAAAAAGAGAGAAAAATCTATCGCACGTCACATTCTCTATGAGAAACCCACATAAAGCAGTCACCAGCTCTTGCAGTGGTGGTTCATGAAACTATCATTCTATATGCTGAGATTGCCAGCCTCGTATAAACTTGGTCATCCACATTAATTTTCACATGTTAATAATGCAAAATACAGAATTTGTTATGATTAAAATTCGTAACGATTATGTCGGTATAATAGGCAGCTCAACAGGGCTCCTTTTTTGTTTATTTTATACGGAGTCACTTATTAATAAAGGAAATGACGTCATGCCGATTTGGTTGACTGGCAGACGTGAACAAATTTGAAGCAGAAGTGAGTTGAGCGTCTGCAAAGGAGATGCGGCTTGTGTTGGGAAGTGAGCGGGCGTATGTGTTTTGAGCTCCTGCAGTATTTTGTGTTTTTCCTGAATTATTCCATCACCAGGACATCAATATACTTGGTTGAGGTGTCCCTGGCTCATTCTAGTAAGGAAATGTGTGCCTATTCACAAAAATGTCCAAAGGACGATATTAAATAAAGTTTGAATGATTGCCAATGACCAGCGTTTGATAGGGAACGGACTGGACATACATCCTTCTGCATTTGCCTTTGGGGCTACATATCTCTTACCATGGAGCTGTTTGTCAAACCTAATAAACTGCATGTTCGTAAAATTGTGAATGAGGTGTTGGTCCGCTCAGTACAGTTATGCTGATTTCGTGTTGTGTGACTTCCCCTAGAGTCTACCTTGGCCACGGAGAATATCTCCAGAATATTTAATTATACGACACGTAACAGTTTTGGTGGCCTCAAGCCGGAATCTGAAAATATGATGTGGAACTGTTAAAAAAAAGTATTTTCAAGTGATTTTTCAAAATATTTTCAAGTCGGTGGACTACATTTTTCAAGTGCAGGAAATTTTTCAAGATGCCAGTGCTGATCGGCTGCAAGTGTGATTACTGAATCGAACCCTAGTCGCTGCATATCTGTTGACTCGTGTTTCCCTGAGGCAGAAGCTGGACCCAGGTGGATTTTTTTCATAAGACAGATAAGTGAATTTCTTGATTCATACAGTTTGAGTCTTGAAGAATCTCATTTGACAGGGTTATTTTTTATTATATGTTTATGTATATCTGTATCTACATGTTTGTGTGATAGGCGGGTTGGTTGGCGAGGGAACCATTAATTCACAATACCAATCCTATGGTCGTGAATTCTTGGTTGTTCTATAGGGTTTGGTGCATGGTTTTCTCAGATTGTGGGGCCGGCATTACAAAGCTTTGTGTTTACTGCTACTACTGAGATTACACAGCCCTATACACGAAAATATTTTTTTTGGTGCCAAACATTTTACTCTTGATTGTACATAAATGAGGCCGGTTCAATCCAAATATCACATTTACTTGTCTGTAGCAGCTCTAGTTTTTGAGATACAGACATTTTTGTATTTCATTAATACAGGGTGACCCAAAAAAAAAAAACGGGCCCGCGCGCGCACTTTTTGTGCGCGCGCGGGCCCGTTTTTTTTTTTTTGGGTCACCCTGTATTATTACAATATTTTCTATATAAGGCTATGTAAAAAAAAAAAAAACTATTGCTGTCTAGTCCTTTACAAAATAAAACTGCTTGTTTACTCTCAGTTTTAGTTTTCCAAGAATCTTCCCAGAATTGCCTTTTTTAGATTTTAAGCCACTGCATGCATGTTAGTATGCTACTTATTTTATTACACTTCTAACAGAGAATGGCATCATCTTCAAGAAGAGCATGTTTTCTTTCACCGCATTTATTTTGTTATATTTGTGGAGAGTACACTTTCAAAGAAGAACATAGGAAGCATATTACTGTTTTTGTGAAAAAGGCATACTTTGCTTACTTTAAAGTAAAACTTGGTGACCAGGACAAGTCTTGGGCTCCTCATATTGTTTGCAAAACATGTGTTGAACACCTGCGACAATGGACCTGTGGGAAAAGAAAATGTTTAAAATTTGGAATTCCAATGGTTTGGAGAGAGCCCAAGAACCACTGTGATGACTGTTATTTCTGTGATGTGAATATTAAGGGAATTAATGGAAAAAATCACTTACTTACTTACTTACTTAGTCGTTCCCCTTCTACCGTGAGGTGTAGAGGTTTGGAAGAGAGAGCGCCAGACTATTCTATCGGCTGTCTTCCTCCTGGCCTGGTTCCATTCTAGTCCTCGGTCCTTCAAAGATTGTCTAATGTTGTCCTCCCAGCGGACTCTGGGTCGTCCTCGGGGTCTGGATCATTGGCTCTTTGTTTCCCATGCTTGTCGTGGTAGCCGATCTTCTCCCATTCTGCAGACATGGCCAAACCATCTTAGTTGGGACTGTTCTACTTGGGTCTGTATGGGGTGGCATTTTAGGCCTTGACGTATCGTCTGGTTGCGTACCATGTCTCTTCTTGTTACTTCAACCACCTTCCTCAGATACCTCATTTCTGAGGTTTGGATCTGGCTTTTATGGGTTGTAGTCATTGCCCATGACTCGCATCCATATGTCAAGACTGGGACATAGGTGGAGTGGTATACAGCCATCTTCGTTTTCTTACCAACCTCTCTCTTGCTGAGGAATCCTCGATTTATGGCCTGATAAAGTCTCCCAGCTGCTGCTTTTCGAGTGGCCAACTCTTCTTTGATGCCTCCCTTTCGGTCAATAATAGCTCCGAGGTATTTAAAGTGGTCGACCTGCTCCAGGACCTGTTCTCCCAGCTTAATCTGATGTCTTCTTTCTTCTCGTGATATCATCATGGATTTTGTTTTAGAGCTGCTTATGACCATCCCTCTCTTCTCCAGCTTATGATGGGACAGGTTCACTAGTGTTTAATAGGGGTTTTGTAAACTACCAACTTGTTTCAGTGCTCAGGGACACTGGATGCACTACTTTTGGGGTGCGAAGGTCATTAGTGGACCAATCTGAGTACACAGGCAAAGAAGACGAGTGCATTACATTCGGGGGCACAGTTTAATATTATCCAACTGCTGAAGTATTCTTAGATACCCCTCATTTTACTGGAATGACTCTCCTTTGCCTGTTGGACAAACCAATTGATGGAATAACCCTGGGGAATATCCCTGGTCTTCGTGAATGCACTAATGATGATATTTTAAAATGGGAACAGCATCATTTGCTTATGGCAAATGCTGTCATTACTAGAGCTCAGTCTCGTGCAAAATTGTATAAACAGGTCCAGATTGATGAGGTGATGAATGATGAGAGGGTGACTGAGGAGGTGGTGACTGATGAGGAGATGTCTGATAAGGAGGGGACAGATGAAGATGATTTACATGTTGAACTTATTGACAAAGAATCATTCATACAGATGCAAAATGAAGATGATTCATTAAAAAAAATATTCATGTTCCCAAGTCTGATGATGTGGTATTTAATGATAATTCTTTACACTGTTATACAATCAAGAATGGTATTTTGATTCGGAATTTCCAAGATTCTACATCAGTAAAAAAACAAATTATGGTACCTACTAGTTTCCGCCCATTTGTCTTACGGCATGCTCATGGTGTTAATTGTGCGGGTCATTTAGGGATTGCCAGGACAAAACAGAGGGTTTTGTCTCATTTCTTTTGGCCTAGGGTGACAAGGGATGTGAAAATCTTTTGTCGCACGTACAAAACTTGCGAAGACGTGGCAGTTAAACGCCCCAAGCATAATGCGCCTATCCAGGCGTCAGACATATCTTTGGGTACATTCGCAAAAATGGCAATCGACCTTATAGGTCCACTACCAGTCACGCCAGCTAGAGGTCATTGTTATGTGCTAACATGCATTGATATGTGCACGCGCTGGCCAGAGGCTATTCCTCTGAAAACAATATCCACTACAGATTTTGCTGACACGCTATTTTTAATTTTCAGTCGATTGGGTTTTTTCCGAAAACATATTATCAGATCGGGGAACTCAGTTTATTTCTGACGTTATGACTCAGTTTATGAGAGAGTTTGAGATAGACAGATCTCTTAGTAGTGTATATCACCCTATTGCGAACGGGAAAATTGAGAGGCTAAGTCGCTGTCTTAAATAAATGCTAGGCAAGGTAACTGCGAAATACCCGCAGAATTGGGATAGAGTACTCCCAGCGGTATTGTTCGCTTACCGGGAAATACCGAACGAACATACTGGATTTGCGCCGTTCGAATTAGTCTTCTGTGCCAAGCCAAGAGGACCTATGTCCATATTGAAACAGTTATTGGTTGGAACTGACATGCCTGAGGATGTTCAAACCTCCTACCAATACGTGGTTAACTTGAGAAAGAAAATTATCGACGCATGCCAGATAGCTGTAGAAGCATCAGAAAAAGCTAAACTTAAGGCAAGATTGTTTGTTAATCAAAACAGAAAACTGCGCCAATTATGGCCGGGTGATGAGGCCTATGTATTGTTACCCAATAAGGACAATAAATTACTCGTATCTTGGAGAGGACCATATACTGTACTGGAAAGATTGTCAGATGTTGACTACATTATATCTTTAAAGGAAAGAAAAAACCTTTCACATCAACATGCTGCAACAATTTCACTCTCGTCCTCCACATCTTAAATCAGTCTTTGAGGCTATCGACGAGCCTATTGATCGTCTCTCTTCCTTAGCTGTCATACAGAAAGAGTTGTCTAAATTAGCCACTTTTATCTCTACCTACTTTACCACTTTCTTCTACTGAGAATTGGAGGGATATTTATATTTCGCCAACTCTTGCTCCATATTAGCAAGATCAGATTTTGTTGTTACTACAATCTTTTCCTGACGTGCTCACAGATATTCCTGGGCGTACAAATATCATTGAACATGATATTCTCCTTACTGATTTCAGACCACTCAAACTTAAACCTTATCCTATCCCTGTACATTTTCAATCACAAATACAAAAAGAAATAGAGGATATGATAAAATTAAACATAATTTCTCCTTCTCAATCTCCATATAGTTTTCCTTTGGTCTTGATTAGAAAGAAAGACAAAGCCATTCGAATTTGCATTGATTTCAGGCGTTTAAATGCTTTGACAATCTCCGATGCGGAGCCAATTCCTATGTTAGATTCTCTATTTGATAGACTATCTACAGCTACTTTTTTCAGTAAATTTGATTTATCTGAAGGTTATTGGCAAGCTCTTTGTTGACTACTCTTCGCCTCCATCATCTTACTGTTAGACCTTCGAAAACTAAAATAGGATTCACAGAAATTTCTTTTCTTGGTCATAAAGTAGGAGGCGGTTTTCTTAAGCCTGAGGATTCCACTATCTCCAGGATCCTGAATCTAGAGATTCATAAGACAAAAAAACAGGTTCGCAGTCTTTTAGGTCTTGTAGGATTCTATAGACAATTCTTGCCTAATGTTTCAGAAATTACTTCAGTTCTGTCTTCGTTATCAAGAAAAAACTCTCCAAATAGGATTGTTTGGACATATTCATGTAATGAGTCATTAAATTTGCTTAAGTATTATTTTTCGAAATCACCACTTTTAAGATTGCCTGATGCTCGGTTTCCTTTTATCCTTAGAGTCGATGCCTCTGGTTGGGGAATCAGCAGGAATTCGATGATTGTCTACATCCAATTCTGTATGTCAGTCGTAAATTGACACCCACAGAGAAAAAAATACTCCATTGTCCAGCGGGAGTTGCTCGCGGTGGTATATTGTTTTACAAAACTGCAACGCTACCTTATTGGTGCGAAATTCGTCTTGGAGACGGATCAGAGGGCCTTGTCCTATCTTAAGACTGCCAAATTTCGTAATGACAAGGCTGCCAGGGCATCACTTGCACTCCAGCCCTACGAATATGACATTCTGCCATCAAATGCAGTCAAAACGTGGTCGCGGATGTGTTATCACGGTGCGTGAGATTCACTGTCATCTGGCAACACTGCAAATGCAAGTATCTTGTGAAGTTACATCAAACCTATCAACTGACTTCTCCACATATTGACCAATGAACAGTGTACGATATATGAACATATTTTGCTGACAATGCTTATGCTGACAGGAATTTCCTTATTTTTTACTAATATGTAAAGAGGATATATAACTATACCCTGTGATGAATAACAAGGCTGATGACTATGGCAATTTTTTCATTAAAAAATTGAAGGAAATCGCTCAATGACTCTTTTGACAGTGCTTACAGGTATTGAACGGGTTCACTCAGCACCTGATGATGATGAATGCTGATATCGCCAATTTCAAGTTGTACCTCATTTTGCTCAACTCATTACATGGATGTCTTGGACCTTATTAACAGTTTACATACTCGGTTTATATGCAAAACCACACACTTTCATTGGTGGTCTAAGAATAATGTGACATTTGGATATTTTGAATGCAAAAACTTGATTTATTCTATTATTGGAACGGCGTCTAAAGATTAAGGGACGTAACTCAAGGATGCTTCGCATGGTCAAAGGGACATAACTAGAAAAATCCTATCGTGCCATTATTATTCTCTATCCGGTTGGACATTGAACATTGTTACTTAACGTGAACTTATACGATAATATAGCAGAGAATCATGGACAGGAACTTTGTGCTCGATTATAAATATTTTCTCTGGACTTCAGTTAGTTATTATTCCACTAGTACAGATAACTATATATCATTGTGACTTTAAATACAGTGCTTGAATTAGCTGTTGATTAATTTTAATTCGCGGGATGAGATTCTGTCTTTGACACAAGTCATTAATACACTCACACTAATTATATGATTGAACACTTTTAATAGTTCTCACAACTGTTGGTAATTTGTACCATACATCAGCGTATACTTACCTGATTGGACACACAACTTCGTCATATTCAAAATATTTTTTTTTTTACAATATACATTTTATGACAAGTACTTAAGATGTACACATGACTTTAATCTTTTAGCGTATGATGTTGCATTCATTCCATTACTAATATGATTGTCTGCCTAATTTGACCTATTTACGCTGTTACATATTTGTATATTCTATAATGCTTTGCATTATTGCTGTTGATCAATAAGTTAATTACTTGACAACTGATACTGGACTTGACTGATAGGTGTTATTGGATGGTGTGAGGTATGTGAGTGCATGTATTGAATGATTGCCAATGACCAGCGTTTGATAGGGAACGGACTGGACATACATACTACTGCATTTGCCTTTGGGGCTACATATCTCTTACCATGGAGTTGTTTGTCAAACCTAATAAACTGCATGTTTGTAAAATTGTGAAGGAGTTGTTGGTCCGCTCAGTACAGTTATGCTGATTTCGTGTTGTGTGGCTGCCCCTAGAGTCTACCTTGGCCATGGAGAATATCTCCGGAATATTTAACTATAAGACACGTAACAGAATTATAAAATGTACAACTCACCCCAAATACTTGGGAATACAGTCTTCTGGCTCAGAGAAATAGTTTCGGCAATTTGGTTACACGTGGTATGGGGTATTACTTTGCAAATAGAATCCCACTGTGACTTATTGTTCAGGCTCAAGGAATTCTGGGCTTTCCATATTAATAAAGGGAGAGTTTTTCTTGAGAGTACGTCCAAAAGATGTTCAAACATGTTGCTCGGTCCTTTAAAGTGGAGTCCTAATCCTATTCTTTATTCTGGCTTGCCTGACTGTCTTCTTGACGAGTTGAATTTATCAGATCTGTAAACTCAAAAGGCGCTGTATTATAAGGCAGCATTCGGTCCACGCATCCACATTGCTACTATATGACAGGCTCCATTCAGAAATGTTGTGTTTTAACATCTCTAATGCCAAACTAATAGTATTCAATTTGCGTATATTGGTAGGGGTATCTCCCCCCTACCCTGTCATGGAAATTTTTGCGTGACACACAAAATGTGATTTCGTCAAATCCCTTCCCATATAAGGTTTTTCGTCTTCCATTTATTATCGATCATGTTTACACACTCGATTTCACAGATCCATCACATTTGATCTCTAAGATTGATACTTTATCGTAATGATGTTCTACAACAAGTCTGCCTGGAAATGATTATGTCATTTATCTGGTCCAGCAAACGCTATCAAGCAACAACCTAGCCCGACAGAAAATATTATCAGAGATAAGACAATAGACTGTGGCCATTTCAAGGTTGTTTACTTATTAATAGGGCGCTCCCGTGCACTATCTGGTCGGAAATGTGTTACGACGAATACGTAAACAGCATTTCACTCCACAGATCCAGGTGTCAATATGAGCTCTAACGAAAGTCATTGAATGAATAAAGCGAGAACAGCCTTTGCTAGTCTCAACAACATTTGGAAGTCTTCCCAGTACAGCACAAACACCAAATTAAGAAAGTATGAGAGCTGTGTACTTTCTGTGCTTCTCTATCGTGCGAAATGCTTGAGAGTAACAGAGAAAGAAATGTCGAAACTGTCCTCCTTCCACACAATCTGTCTAAGGAAAATGCTCCGAATCTTTTGGCCGACTACCATCAGCAACCAGGAACTACTTATTCGGAGTAAACAGGAGGACATGCACACCATCATAGCTGGCAGATGCTGGAGTTGGGTTGGCCACGTCCTCAGAAGGGACCCTGATACCATCACAAGAACAGCTATGCTATGGACCCCCGAGGAAAAGCGAAAGAGAGGCCGACCAAAAACAACTTGGCGGAGAACTGTGGAAGCCAAGATGCAAAGAATGAACCAGAGTTGGGGAACTGTACGAAGGATGGCCGCCGACCGAGGAAAGTGGAATCAATTTGTTGTTGCCCTACAAGACGCCACCAGGCGTGATGGCCACTGACTGCTTTGACGGTTGGCGGCTATGGATCAAAGAAGAAGAATAAAGTCATTGATTACCATAATCAGTAAGGACGGTCGATGAAATCCCGACATGACAAGAATTGAATGGAGAGAACAATGTGAAAATATAAAAAGCCAAGAGAGCAAAGAATGAATACAGGATGGCACAGAGTTGGGGATCGAAGTTATTTTGTCACACATGCGCCTCCTCCGCCACACTTCAAACCGTGAAAGAGGATTAAACTCGCCTGGAAAATCCAGTCGGATTCGTAAATAAATTGTTAGAGCAGTTTTAGATGTGTATATTTACCAACGAAAAAAAACCAATACACACACAAACACTATGATATTTAAAAAAAACAGATATCGCCATTTTGGTTTGAGTGTCTTCTTGTGACAGATTGGCCTCGGCGAAATGTGCCATAACAGAAAAAATCAAATCGGGCTTCTTGATGGCAAAATATTATTTTTCCCTCCCGCTCCTGTGCTCCTTGGCCTTAACGCCCAGGGCGGTCGCCCAGATCGCCATGCCCGAAGACCTGCATTCATTCCTTATAAGGGAGTACAACACCTTTACTCAACGCTAGAACGAAAAACAATAATGAAACCATTCTGCTTCATATGTGTGTGGGTGCATACGAGAGAAGCCATCGCGCAAAGGAAACTTATTTCACAAGTTAGAAAGAAGCAATCCCCTTTTTGTGGTGGCATGTTATGAGAAAAAGAAAGTTGGAATATATCGTAACAACAGGTAAGATTGAAGGGAAAACAGATAAAGGAAGATAAAGAGAGCAAATACTGGACAGTTTGACATCGTGGCATGGGAATAAGTCAACAGCAGAATTGATAAACTGTACTGGAGACAGGAAGTTGTGGAGAGGCATGATCTCCGACGCCACTAGGCATGGTACTTGAAGAAGAAGAAGAAGATGTGTGCATCGAAGACATGAAGAAAATTTGGGGGGGGGGGGGGAATAGAGAACAAATAAATAAAGGCATATTAGAAAGACAGTTTAATTAAAAGCGATTAATAACATTATTTTTAATATAAATGCCTCTTTTTTCGCTTAGTAAGTCAAATCCATAAAGTTTTATAACCTAAAATGCGGCAAGGTGTGTGTGCTAGGGGTGGGGGGGGGGTGTTATAGACGTTTTCTTTTCTACGCCTAAATTGTTAATTTCACTGCTAACCTAAATGTATTTTTGCAACTAACACACTAATTTCAATGATGCATTCTACATGTGGCTTCAAAGTGGTATACAAGTAAAATCTCTGCTTTTTATGAAACCAGTCAGACCTGAAAATCATTCTTCAGTGTATGAAATAAAGGCGCCGAGCATTACATGGCGTATTACTGTCTGATGTGACAACATAAAACCCTTAGGAAAGTAGCGTTTGATTTGTTACTAATTTTAGCTGCGTCGGAATGAAGCGCCCCCTATCAGGGCGTCACGTGTGGTGCTGAGCTGCAAATAGGTTATCAGGCACGGGTGGGGTAGATATCGTCAATGCCACGCATTGCGGACCTAAGATAAACTTGTTTTTTTTTTTTTTTAAATAAAAAACGAGAGGGTGAATTCAGGTGAAAATTTATGGTTGTTATAAAACCAGATAATAGTTTGGTTGGATAATACAGAAACTTACGTTTGGGAGTGGTCGGCCGTGCATGTGTGGAAGAGAGAGTGACTATGAGAAAGACGGAAACATGTCACGACAAAAGAAAACGAAATTGCATTTGTCAGATACAAAATAGTAGACCTACGTGTTAGTGAAGGGTGAAGTGAGGCGGAGACTTTACAATACATAATAAGAGTTTTTTTGTTTTAAGGGAAGCGAAACACAGCAGTCCAAAGTCTCATAACATATACTACCGTAGGAGAGTGAAGGAAAGATACATTACTATAATAGGTCTCAGCTTTATCAGATGGGGTGATTTGTTCCCTTTCTCGCTGCTTCTGCCTTTCCTAACTCAAGACCAGAGTCAGGTACCCATTTACAGCTGGGTAAACAGCAGCGTGACGCTACCAGGCTGTGAACCAGGTACCAGTCCCGGCCGCTTAAACGAGCTGAAAGTAATAAGTGCTTAAATCCTTCACAAAAGTTGTCGGCATAATACAGAATTAACTTCTCAGCAACAGCCAGCATTGTTTTCGCTTATCTGAATATCTTGGTACAACAAGACCATACCAAAGGATTGGGAGATTGCCATCATAACACCAATTTTCAAAAAGGGTGACAATCGACAATGTGGAAACCATAGAGGCATATCCCTTCCAGTGTCCCTGGTAAAATCTACTCTAGAATCCTAGAGCAGAGACTCCGACGCCTAGCTGAGCCACAATTGGATGAGGTCCAGTGCGGATTCCGAGCAAACCGAAGTACTCAAGATCTAATCTTCACACTCAGACAGCTGAGTGAAAAGGCCTTTGAGTATAAGAGTGAGATGCATCTTTGTTTCATAGATCTGGAAAAGGCGTTTGACAGGGTCCCCTGGAGCAAACTTTGGGATTGTTTGGCAAGGAAGAACATTCCAGCACCTCTGATTCATGCTATACAGAGCTTCTACAAGTCTTGCAGAAATTATGTGAGGACAGCAAACCATAAGTCAGAAGAGTTCAGGACCACCACTGGTGTAAGACAAGGTGATATCCTGTCACCTTACCTTTTCATACTCCTCATGGACGATGTCATTAAGGCATGTAAGGAGAGAACAAGAAAGTATTCAGTGGGGTCCTGGAAGATGAGACAGGTCTGTATTTCGGAGCTGGCATTTGCTGATGATGTTGCCCTGATTGCTAAATCAGAGGCACATCTCCAATTCAACCTGCAAGTCTGGAGGAAGAGCTGGAGAAGAGAGGGATGGTCATAAGCAGCTCTAAAACAAAATCCATGGTGATATCACGAGAAGAAAGAAGACATCAGGTTAAGCTGGGAGAACAGGTCCTGGAGCAGGTAGACCACTTTAAATACCTCGGAGCTATTATTGACCGAAAGGGAGGCATCAAAGAAGAGTTGGCCACTCGAAAAGCAGCAGCTGGGAGACTTTTTCAGGCCATAAATCGAGGATTCCTCAGCAAGAGAGAGGTTGGTAAAAAAAACGAAGATGGCTGTATACCGCCCCACCTATGTCCCAGTCTTGACATATGGATGCGAGTCATGGGCAATGACTACAACCCACAAAAGCCAGATCCAAACCTCAGAAATGAGGTATCTGAGGAAGGTGGTTGAAGTAACAAGAAGAGACATGGTACGCAACCAGACGATACGTCAAGGCCTAAAATCCCACCTCCTGCAGACCCAAGTAGAACAGTCCCAACTAAGATGGTTTGGCCATGTCTGCAGAATGGGAGAAGATCGGCTACCACGACAAGCATGGGAAACAAAGAGCCAAGGATCCAGACCCCAGGACGACCCAGAGTCCGCTGGGAGGACAACATTAGACAATCTTTGAAGGACCGAGGACTAGAATGGAACCAGGCCAGGAGGAAGACAGCCGATAGGATAGTCTGGCGCTCTCTCTTTCAAACCTCTACACCTCACGGTAGAAGGGGAACGACTAAGTAAGTAAGTAAGTAAGAATTTCTTGTGAAGACACCCATGTGATAGAAGCTTTACTACGCGTCTATACATTTCTGCCAAGAGTAATCTTGTGTAGAGATAGACTCCATTGAAGCCTACAGTAGATTCTTTTGAGTTTGGGCCACTGTTGGATCACCACTGTAAAGCAGGGGAGGCAATACCGTTACACATAGTGAGGAAAGAAAACATTGGTTAGAGTTGACAAAATATGTAGTGAAAGATAGAAGTAGTAATCGTACGGTAATATGGAAGCTAGTTGCTTGGAGTTTCTGTGCTTGGTTCTCGTGGTGCTTCCAGCTCTCGTCATTTGTAGTTATATTTATATCTCTCTTGTTGTCTATGTATGTAATTTGTCTTGCTAGCTGTGATTACTAGACTTTCTTTGCAAATATTTATAACAACATTTTCCCCGCCACGAAAAAGGAGCTAGTGCTACAAGGGGCGAACATTAAGTATTTGGCACCCCCTTCCCCTCATGGCTGTCACCCGAGTCGAACCGCCCCTCGTACCCACCTTAGTACGCCACTGAGTACTACCAAAGTGAGAAAGAGACGATGCAAGACCGAGAGACGTAACAACCATGCGAGGAGAATAGCTTGCGAACGAACGCAGTTAACGTCTGTAACAGGTAAAACAGTGCTCCACATACGACTGGAAGGTGATCTGCGTGGATGCCACTGTTCAGTCGTCTGTCATACACTACAAACGCCAGCTGGTGAATGCGCGCTTACGATACCACTCAAGATATCTCATACAGGAAACGATTGGATATCTGCGCGTTCTTGTTTAGTGCTGCTCTATTGTTTGTATCAGATTTAGACTGAAACTGAGATTCGAGTGGTTGTATATTTGAATATTTGTGTGACTCAACATACAGCAGTTGGTATATTTTGAGGTAAGTAGAGTTCTTTTTATTATTCGCCCGCTCTCATATAAAAACATCTGTTTCTGTCTTTTAAGTTGGCAGCCTGTCTCATGCTTCTCCTGTGGCAAGTCTATCTGCCTACTTACTTCCATGCATCTATACTTTCAGTATGTTGAATTTACAAGCAGGTTTCCATTAGTTTTTTGTGTGTGGAAAAGCTGTCTACTCGATATTTTTGTGGCTTCTTATGGCAATTAGGGCTGATAGGGAACTTCTTTGAGGAAAACCATCTTGTCTCTAGCATAATCCCTTTTCCGCGATAGTTCCTACAGCTGTTTTTGTGCTTCGGTCTTAGCATTGATATGGCTTTTCTGTCTATTCCTTCATGTTGTGGATACGTCTCCACTTGCATACTTTATCGTTTTTGTTGTTGATCCATCTCTCTCTCTCTCTCTCTCTCTCTCTCTCTCTCTCTCTCTCTCTCTCTCTCTCTCTCTCTCTCTGTGTGTGTTTGTGTTCATTCTGTAGTTGGGTAGGCTGCAACTTTTTTACTTATTCCGTAGAAAGACAAAAAGTATTTTACATTCAAGGTCTACGATGAAAAAATAACTACTAAAGGGAGATAAAAGACGTTGGTAATTTATAATTCAATGCTTGTTCATCTTCTTCACTTGTCACTTTAGCTGACGTAGGTGATAATGTCTCTCCACAACTTCTTGTCCCTAGTATCGTGTATCAATTCTGTTGCTGACTTCTGTCCATGCCAGAATGTCACACTGACCTGTATCTTCTGTCTTTCTTGTCCTCTAGCTCTTGTCATTCAGTTATCATTGTCGTACTAAAAATGAGGAGAGAGGAGGCTGCGACGGGGAATTCCGAGACAGGTGACAACCAGGAAAGGAAGAGGGTGCTATAGGAACACTATTATATCAGTATTGTATAAACATTTATAACACACAAGGAAGGGAAACCCGAGGCCTGTAAACAGTAAATAAATATTAGACAAACATAAAGGTATGTTTTCAGGCACACGTCTGTTGTTTTTCTGTTGTCTAGTTTTCTACTTCTTTATTTCTTACGAGTGCCTGAAAACATACCTTTATGTTTGTCTAATATTTATTTACTATATCAGTACTGAACTGCTTGAAAATCTGCTTACCAGCATAATGTATTTTTCTGTGTGTTTAATTATTCGAGCGGGTGTGTTGAAAGGAAGGGACCGCCCCGGGTGCCAAATATTTTAAGCACGACGCTGCTTGTTGTCAGAATGTAGTCGAGTTTTCCTCTTGTCATAAAATGCCAGAAAAGAGTGGATTGCTTCCTTCGAGTTTGAGTAATGTTCTTCCATTGCGTACTGGTCTCTTTCACGACTTACTTCTTTTAACCTGTTTGTTTCTTATTGCAGATCTGTAACACACTGGCTCTTCACGTTTCTTGGTTTATGTTAAGCGTTTATGTTTCTTGTAACCATAAGAACATAAGTAAAATTCACGCTATGTGCGCACACAAACAGGGATTATCTGACCATATATATTTATTTGCAAGCGTTAATGTTTCCGGTTTAGCTGTCATGTCTACATGATCCCCACAGCCACTCGAGGGGTATCGACTTGTCTCAGTTCACTTTTCAGTGGAGCTTTGTTCATAAAACATGTTTCTGTCTTCGTTTCGTGCGTCATTTTGCCCTGAAACAAGATCGTCTGCTATTGAAGCCTTGAGATAGTGGCTCGGTAGCAACATGCAACCAGTCTTTAGATGCCATTTGATATCGACCTTTCGAGCCTGACGGTTGCTATATCGGAAGACTGCGTGGTGATCCCAATGTTGAACCTGCTGCAGAGAGGTACTTAAAGTAAGAAATCCACCTTTGGCGCACCTCACCTTCACATATAAAGAAACACACATGCAAGTACATTTTTAGCAGTACGTACTATCATAATAGTACCCATTGGCACCCCCTTCCCCCCACCTGGCTATCATTCGGGGCGGACGACCCCTCTTTGTGCACCACTGACCTGCTGAGTTGAAGACGTCCACTGGGTGTAAAAGAAAGCCATGAAACTCACCTCAAATATAAAAGGGTAACAGAGTAAAAACTCTAAATCCCTAGGGATCTCCACAAAACAAAACAATATCAGGCCCGTGTGATAAAGGGGCTCAAAAGGGAAGCAATGAATTGTAACACTGAACGCTACCAGACATATTGTAGATAGCGAGTAAGGCTTGAGCATATGCCTGATTAAAGAGGACGCGCACCATCATAGCGGGTAGACGTTGGAATTGGGTTGGCCACACCCTCTGAAGAGACCCTGAAACCATCACTAGAACTGCCATGTTATGGACTCCAAAAGAAA
Organism: Oreohelix idahoensis; assembly: GCA_024509875.1. Classification (NCBI taxonomy): domain Eukaryota; kingdom Metazoa; phylum Mollusca; class Gastropoda; order Stylommatophora; family Oreohelicidae; genus Oreohelix; species Oreohelix idahoensis. The sequence goes on along the minus strand of JAMPIV010000845.1, from coordinate 456,673 downwards.
AGCGAAAGCAAGGATGGCCAACAGTCACGTGACGAGAACTATGGAGACGGAGATGCTAAGCATGAACCAGAGCTGGGGCAGCACACGAAGGATGGCTGTTGACCGAGCAAAGTAGAGACAGCTTGTTGTCGCCCTCTCTCGTTCGTTTCCCCAGATCAAAGCTTCCTCGGTCACTGTTTTTGCCGTTGCCGCGACGTGTTGTGACTAAGGGCCGATAATTGGCAGCCCACGTGATTCGCTCCCCTGGTTAAGATTACCGGGTGTGAAATGTTTGTAAACATTCATGCTCAGGAAGACAGAAAAGATAGGCGTGGCCTCAGAAGTGAGTAAATCAGACAGCTAATTGCTTGCCTTTCGCGTTGCAAAAACATAGATACTAAATGAGGGAACGTGGTAGCCGGATTTAGGTAGACTATTTACATATGCCCGTCACAGCCACACCCTCAGAAGAGACCTTGACACCATCACCAGAACTGCCCATGTTATGGATTCCAAAAGAAAAGCGAAAGCAAGGATGGCCAACAGTCACGTGACGGGAACTATGGAGACGGAGATGCTAAACATGAACCAGAGCTGGGGCAGCACACGAAGGATGGCTGTTGACCGAGCAAAGTGGAGACAGTTTGTTGCTTCCCTACAAAACGCCAGTAGGCGTAATGGTCACTGATTGCTTTGTCAGTCAGCGGCCAAGGACCAAAGAAGAAGAAGCAGAATGGCCGGACTAGTCAGTGTAAACGTATAGTTAAACAAAAACTCAGCAAGATGATCAAGACATCTATAGCAAGTTAAAAACGTAAAAATAATCCCTTAGCAGAAAATGCCGTACGGAAGCGAAGTGTTAGAGACTTCACCATTCAAGCTCCAGCTTTTTAATGAGGTGAGTTGACCAGTTCCATTCCTCGCTGCCTTTTCCTTCCTAACTCACGATCAATGCATGAAGGCATATCTGGAGTCATCCATATATGACCACCAGCTAAGCACAGTGCTACAGTATTCAAATGTGGAAGTTAACCTCTGTGTGTGAGGCTAATTACACCCTCATTGACTCTTGAAATCATCCACACACTTCCAGGGATTCCCCCCTGTTGTGAAACATGTTGAGCTTGCACGTTATGTCTGGAGGAGTCACTTGAGCCCCAGACGTAACTCTGGCTTTTTACCGGGTTGGCTGCATTCAGGAGGATCTCACTATGGGCCCATGATGGGCAGGGAGAGCTGAGAAGTGGCTCTGTGTAGGACGTGACAATTCCTTGGGAGATCCCAGAACTAGAGCACAGTATTTTAGCTCTGCTTATTTGGCGAGCCCCCTTGGATGGCAGAGAAAGCACAGTATGCCACGCACTTCCTCCTAGCGTGGTACCAGATGTTATGATCCTTTAAATGCCAGCCAAGCAGGAGAAGCTGGAGCTCATGACTTCATCTCAGCACGTTTCGTAATGACAGAAAAGCTACCGGAAAGGCCTAGATCTACAATGTAAATAATACCAAAGAGTCTTGGTACTGGCTGCAAAAAAAAGCGAGAAGTTCAGCAGCCCTAGTTAAAAAACAAGAACAACTCAAGAGCAGAGTCAGATACCCATTTACAGTCTACCAGAGACATCCCAGCGCGTCATCCATTTCATATCTCGTCCACGCCTCGTTGATGCTGTCTTTCAAATCCACATTTGTTTCACTAACACTACTACTTAACATTTGAATAGGATAATGGAGTTAACTACTACATATTCCCATTACCCCTTGGTACGCGTGCCCGAGTTTGGAAACCTCTACCATAAGATGTATGAGAAACTGGGACGAGCGACTTTAGGGAGTAACAGTGGGTTAGGGTTTGTTCAGGCTTCGTTCTCCTTTCAAGCGCTCACGTCAAGGCCAAGTATAATTAAACCACTTTTACATGTATGCGTTATATTAAGTAATATTGTCGAATTTAGCCTGTCAAACCCTTAACTACTCCCTTACTACTGAACGCCACTTGTCGGCCCCTTTTCTCTTATCGCCCCCTTTTCTCTTATTGCACCCTTAGGTCCTCCCAACGCTCCCTGGTAACGCCCATGTTAGGAACCACTGAGATAAATCAACTGTGGACATCTTGGTAACAGTATAGACACGGTTAGAGGACCAGGACGTAATATCAAAATAAGAATACAAAAGGCAATATGAGTTTTCATTGCATTGAGAAACGCGTAGAAGTCACAAGTCCAACACAAAAATCCGAATCGTTTACTCACATGTCAATGCAATTCTGAAGTGCGACCCTGAAGTATGGAGAGCAACAAAAATAATAATCAATACGCTACACACTATCGTAAATGGAATAGAAGGATTAAAATGATTTAGCAAGATCGCCAATGTGTAACTGATGTAAGGTAAAACTACCAGTGGAATAAGGGGAAAAGTAGCTGGTCTTGGAAGACATACATTGAGGAAAACCGTTGATACGAGTAGCATTACTATGTGCTTCCTTTCTGCACCCATAGGCTGTCTTTTCAATCAAAAGCTCTCTAATTAAAATAACGTACCTGATAGCAAAATTCGTAAAACATTCTAACAGGATAGCAGATATATATATATATATATATATATATATATATATATCTATAAATATATATATATATATATATAATATTAAATGATATATATAGTTCTATTATAAAATATATAGGTATAAAGGGGGATATAGAAATTATAAAACTTCTAATGCTTTATTATGTTGGTTATTAAAAAAAGTTGTAAAACTAAAAAATGGGGGATATGTGTGTTTTCTCTTGAAAGATCCTTCAATAATCGCATATTAAAATTTTTAATAAAAATTGTTTTGTACCATGACTTGAACTAAAACAGTATGATAAAGAGTAAGATACAAAAATTATGCCGTGTTGAAAATAGAAAACTCCTGGTTAGTCTGGTTGTTTTTTTTAACTTTAAAAATGAGGTTGTTTTGGGTTTCAGTTTTTTTTAAATTAAAAAAGCTTTTTTTTTTCAAACGTTTTTTTTGCACAAAATCCCCTTTGAAACTTTTAGACCAATCCCCAATTGATTTTTGCCCACCAGAGCTTTTGACCCCATGGTTTGTTGTACCGTGAAACCCCCCCCCCCCATTGTAAATAACATCTTACCAATTTTTAATGAACCACCTAAGCTATTTCTTCCCTAGAGGAAAGGCCCTTGGGTCCCCCACAATGTGCAGAAACCACCTTTTCTCCCCAAATCATCAAAATCCAACAGGGTTTTCGGGAACACCCCAGTGCGTTTTGGTGTGTGTGTAGGTTCGCGGAGCCACAAAGACCCCCATAAACAGGACAACCACCAAATATCTAGATACTAAGGGGTTTGGAGAGGAGACCTTTCTTTTCACCAGTCGGTAGAAGGGATTTACAAGACGAATCCACCCTCCCCCAACACACAAATTCAACCCCCCCATAAGAAGTTTAAAAAATACGAAGTTGATAGGTCGATCATACCTTACGGTCGTATGATTAGTGCAGACCCAAAGAGGGGACGAACTGAATGAGTGGACTAAGGACAAAGATGTGACTACTTTTAATAGTTTGAGATAGGAAGAACTCATCAGAAGATGGGCTACGTAGAAACGTTTTAATGCCGTGAAGAATGAATGGACTTTCAGGGAACCCCACCCACATCCCCCATAAGTGACTAGGACTTCATCTTCTTCTTCTTCCTCTTCCCCCCCCACCCCATAACCTCCCCCATCCTCTATCCCTTCTTCTTCTCTTCCTTCGTTCTTCTTCTTCTTCTTCTTCTTTCTTCTTCCTTCTCCTTCTATAGTTGATGAATTCTTCATCTTCCCACCTTCTTCTTCCTCTTCCTCCTTCTTCCTCTTCTGAGAGTGTTTCTCTAACAACCCACCACCAACAACCCCCCCTTCTCCCCCCCCCCTCTCACATCTTACCCGCCATCCCCCCGAGCCCACTTCCCCCATAGATTCCCTACCACACACACTTCTAGACAGGAGTGTCCTCCCCCCCACTGCTCACTTCCCGCCCAAACACCCCTACCCCCTTGAAAGGAATAACCCCCTTCCTCTCTAACCCCACATCAATACATCCACCCCCCCAAACCTTCCCTTTGAGGAGAGTCTTCTCCCCCTTCTTGCCCCCCCCCCCCCCCACCCCCCAGTCGTCCCACTTCCTCTTCCCCATCCCCAACCACCCCCACAAGTGATAAAGTCTTCCAATGACACCCCTCCAGAAGAATGGTTTGGATCCCCCAAGCCCCCCCCCCACCCCCCCTTCTCCCCCACCCCCTTGACCCAACCCCCCCCCCCCAACCTTCCCCCCTCTTCTTCATCCTTCTTCTTCTTCTTTCTCTTCTTACCAACAAAGCGAAATGCTTCTTCCTTCTTCAATTCAAAGGAGTGACACTAAGAAGAGGGAGAATGAGGACAAAGGACAAGGGAAGACTCTTCCTTTTCCAAAAGAGACGTGACCTTTCTTCTCCGAACTCCTTCTTCTTCTTCTCTTATGAGAAAAAAGAAAGGGAGAGAAAAGAGACAAGGACCAACGAGGGAGAGAAACTATGACTACTTGAGAATCTATTGAAAAGGAGGTTCAGAGATCCTTCTCCTTCTAGTTCTTCTTCTTCTTCCTTCTTCTTCTTCCTTTTCTTCTTCTGGAGAGAGGAAATGACTTCAAAATCTTCTTGTTACCGAATTCTCCTTCTTCGCGGACTCTTCTTCTTCAAAATATCGAAACAAGGGGAACAAAGGAGGGAAGAAAGGAACTTCTTTGGAACTTCACGAGACTATCTAAGATAACAGGACTTCAAAGTTCTCTTCTTCTTCTTAATCTTCTTCTTCTTCTTCCAAATTCTTCTTCTTCTTTCTTCTGATGAGGGAAGTAAGAAGTAAAATTGAGAAAGATCTTCTCTGATAATGAGAAACTTCATTCTTGAAAGAATCGTTCCTTCTTCATGGGGGAAGGCTCAGTGTCTCTTCTTATTATTCTGGACTTCGTCTTGAGTGGTCTTGGAATGGAGACATGACCGAAGGGGAAGGCTGAAAGAAAGGAAGAGGGGGTCTTCCTCTTCATGTCTGGGAGATCCCCTTTTTTCTTCCTTCTTTCTTGGAAGGACAAATCTACAGAAGAAGTCAATGTATAACAAGCAGTAGAGGCCTCTTACTTCTTCGTTGCCAGTCTTGAGCAAAGAGGAAAGAGTAGGTAGTGATGGAACAATCTAAGGGGAAGTAGGACTAGCGCACACAACAGAGATGAGGCTGATGCTTGTAGTTCTGGAGTCATCTTCTTCTTCTGACTAAACTTCTTAAATCTTCTAGGACTTCTTCTTCAAGCGATGTCTTCTTCTTCTTCTTCTTCCAACGATGAGGCCAGTAGGACAGAGGAGAGGACAAAGGGTTCTTCTTCTTCTTCTTGGAGGAAGGAGAGGACAAAAGTCTTCGCAAAAGATTCTCTTCACAAAAGGACAATGTGAATGAGGGAAACGAGAGAGGACTTCAAAACTTCTTCCATTCTTTCTTCTAAGCTGGATTTTCTTCTTCTTTGAAGGACTAAAGGAGAGAAGACACAACATTCTAGAACTTCGAAGGGAGAGAAAGGAAAAAGAGGTGACTCTCATTCCCGCTTCTTCTTCTTTCTTCTTCTTCTTCCTCTCTTCTTCTTTCTTCAATTGTTACTTTCTTCTTACTTCTTCCGGTTACAGCTCTTCTTGCTTCTTTCTTCTTCTTCCTTTCTTCTTCCTCTATGAAGGAAGGTCCTCCTTACCTCTTTCGATAAGAGAGCGCAAAAGGTGAAAGGGATCATCCTTTCCTTGTCCTAGAGGGAGGGACAATATCTGCATCTTCGTCATTCTGAGGAAAGATGAGGACATAAATTCGGTAAGAACCTCTTTCAGAGAGAAGTGAGAAGGAGACCGAAAGATAGGGAAAGTGACTTTTTTCTTTTTTTTTCTTTCTAAATTAATTGCTTCTTCCTGTCTTCTGACTTCTTCTTCTTAAGAGATCCTCTTCTATTGACTTCTTCTTCATCTCTGAGGAGAGAAAGACGAGTCCTCCTCATGGATAGGAAGTGTACAACCAATTCTTCTTCTGAGACTAAAGAACACTTCATGTTCGTTGGTTAAACAACCTGAGAAATACACTCCTCTGATCACCTCTTCTTCTGAGAGAGAAGGAAAGAGTCTTCTTGAAATTGTTCTGTTGTGAGTCTTCTTCTCTAGAAGACAGGAGCTCAGAAAAGATCTTCCACGCAGACTCTTCCTCGGGTCCAGTGATGAGAAACAAAAGCAATATTCTTGATTCTGACCTCGTTAGAACACTTCTTTTTAGAGAGGGGAAGAAGGAGAATCTGAATAAGGGATAGGAGATAGATAGAATAGAGGATGGAGACATCTTTGCTTCTTCAGCTTCTTCTAGGGACAATCCTCTTCAAATTGGCTTCTTGGAGGGTCTTCCTCTTACTGTGTTGTCTTCTGGAGTTGATATGATTCCTCTTTCTCTTCCTTCTCTTCTAGTTTGAGATCTCTTGGTCCTTCTTCTTCTTCTTCTTCTGGGGGTCTTCTGGTTCTTCTCGTTCCTTGTCGTCCTCCTCGTCCATCCATCTTCTTCCATTCTTCTGTCTTCCTCTTCTTCTTCCTCTTCTTCTTCCTCTTCTTCTTCTTCTCCTTCTTCTTCTACTTTTCATTTGCTTCTTCTTCTCATCCTCCTTCTTTTTGTCCTTTTTCTTCCTTTTCGCCTTCTTCCTCAGTCATCATCTTCCTCAGTCATCATCTTCCTCAGTCATCATCTTCCTCATTCTATCCCTTCTGTTCTTCATTCCTTTAAGCTCCCTACGGAACACCAGGCTGTAAATGTTTCTCGCCTCATATTTCTATTTTGGTTGTCTTTCTTCAGCTATGACAAAGAGATAATCTGCTATGTTGGTTTCCTCTTCCTCCGTTTATCTCCGAATGCTCCTCTTTCCTTGTGGGCTACAACCAAGGGCGTGTATGGTTATAATGTTTGGTTATTATCTGATGGCTTGTCCTATCTATCTCCACTTTCTCCCCATAATCTTTAACTTTATTACATGTCATGTACGCAGCGTCAGCGTAGCTAACATTCTTTTTCGGGCTTCATCATTCCAGCGGGTATATAATATAAGTCCTTTTCAGGGCTTAGATTTGTCAATGCTGCAAGTACTAGCTTTCCTATTCTGGACTAGATCTTTTCTGGGCTTCGACATGCTAACTGATAGAACCTAGTAGACTTTTTCATAGCTTACTACTTATCAACCCTGCTATGGGATTGATAGAGTTCACTTATGTTTTGAATGGCCATTGCCGTGTGATATTACCGACGGACTTTGGTCTAGGTTAAAAGAAATGTGCCTATTCATAAAAAGGCATAAAACATATAAGGAAACCAAAACTTTAGTCTGGTTCCATTTCCCATCTCAGCATTAGTTCTTACGTCTGACTGCTTAATTCTAATGATGTGCTGGAGGCATCTGCTGGTGCGTGTCTGGAGTTCAGAAGTGGTATTCTTGAAATGGCATGTTTCTGAATGCACGGAGTAGGACAGATTGTACACGTGTACTGCGTAACTTGGTTATTTTTCCTGGAGAAAGAGCTGAAAATTCCATATTGGTTAAGAGAGTTGAATATAAATATAACTTTATTTATGCTGACATGCGCTGATTTCTCCCTCCTTCTTTGTTATTGTTGCTTCCAAAATAGAGATAGCTATGCACTTTTTCACTCACCTGACCTATTAATATATAATGGTATACAACTGTCTGTGTTTATGTGCAATTTAAAAAAAAAAAGTATGATGCCAATGTTTTACGTCCAAACATCAACGAGTTAGCTTGTTTTAAGATTGATAAGCGTCATGACATCATCGATAGTTCACGCTTTGGAAACCGTGGCGCGCTCTAACAGCATTACATTGAGATTAATATCATTCATCTATTAACATTAGAATTACAGTTACAGATATCTATGACTTTAACACTGTTCTTGCTGTTCTTCTCAGACCTTAATAAATTCTGCTTCTGATAGGCATTCTTTTTATTTTCATGCTCTAAATTAGGTGTCACAGAACGAGGTCAACAAAGGCAGTTAGTAACGCAGACTCGTATATTACAGCCAGCCAGCGTCACCAATGTGCAGCCGGCAAACGTTAGTGCATTTAGTAGTAAACATGACATTGATGGTGTCCCCTAAGATCATTGTCAATGTCGTTGATTCACGTAAGGTCAAAGGCAGTGATCATTGGCATACATTTAGCTCGCCTCTCTCTCTCCTCTCTCTCTCTCTCTCTCTCTCTCTTTCTCTCTCTCTGTATGTATGTGTCTTATCTCCGCGCCTCTTCTCCAAATGTTCTTGAGACTCCCTCAGATTCTTTTGCTGTGGGGATTTCAGAACAAAGACCTCTCCGTGCTTCAACAAATAGCAGGTTCTTATTGCTACAGCGGTGAGAAACACAGAAGAACAACCTGATGACTTGGAAACCCTCGGGCTTAAATTCAAGGACATCATAAAGACAGCTGCTGCAGAAGCATGTGGTGAAGTCCGACTTGAGAACAAGAGAAAGAGGACACCTTGGTGGACAGAGGAAGTCAAAGAGAAAATTAGAGAGAAGAAAATGGCATGGAAACAATACTTAGGAGCTAAAAACACAGTAGGACAAATAGAGAAATATAGCGAATATGTGATACTTAGAACAGAAGCAAAGAACAAGGTGATAGCAGCTGTCACGTAGATAGATAATTTATTTTACCATTTCGTTCCATATGTTATTAACTCTTTTAATGTTCTGTTTTCCTAGACATTTGTATTCTTATTTTCTATCTTTTTTTTTTTCACCTGTTCAAACCCCACCCGACGGTTGGTTACGTTTGGCTGGCTTTCAGAGTAGAAATTCCCACTGGACCAGCAGACGGTCATATAACGAAATGTTATCTAAACGCACCTGTGGTCCGAACATGGGCAATTTCTCTGGTCGCTCTAGTCTTTGATCACGAGCGGCTGGTACCCTTTGAGGCCTGGGTAACCGTTTCATCTTTGAAACAAGGGGGAGATAACAATCGCGGTCAGTCTCTGGGTTTTGCCCCTCAGACGAGTTAGAGCTCTCATAATATTATGCATTCCTCTACCTGAAGGAACTTTCTTGCGGTTGTTGACTTCTGATGACTCTAGAATAACCTTTGTCTTACTCTCTTGATTACGCATTGCGCCGATACATCTGTAGAATCAGGTCATGCAGGTGTCCCGGGTGGCGTTGTATGTAAACATATAAATCTAGAAGTCTTACTAGACAAAGACATTCGTGAATATTCCTGGCCCGTAGATGACCATCATGAGATAAGGCAAACTTTAACACAGTACTAGAATGTGTTTGCCTATGTTCTAGTCATTTTCGGGGCGAGTTGACATATCTTATAATTATTATATTATATTCATGTTACCTTTTTATATATATCTGATAGGAAGTGACGTGAATTCATTTTGAGGATTTCTCCCGGTAAATTTAATTCAGTGATAATGTAGCGCTATCTACGGCCTTAGTTAAGTGGTGTTTACGCTGTTTTGGTTCATAATGGGTTAAATGATAGACTTACAATAACAGACACTCACTAGGCGTAGAATCAGTCCACAGATGCTTATCATGGGTTAAGAATAGGCTAATTAACTGTCATTTCTGTAAGATAATGTCAGGTGTGGATTGTTCACTTAAACTGAATAGTGAGATGCAGGTAATAATTCTGGATTATAGTAGATAGTCACTTATTCCTTTTTGATATATATTTCTAGTGGCAAGGGAGGATCATTTTATGCTTACTTGTGTGGCTAGGCACTAGTCTATAACTTTCACTGAAAGCAGTCACCAGGCATAGATATAATTCTATCTTATGATTCAGCCACAACTGTTTTATTATAGCAAGAACATTGCATTTTCTATGTACTCATTTTGTGGAATGCTAATATATTTCCCCAAGGGGACATACGATTTATTTGTGGAATGTAAAATGCTGTAATCTGTTTATGTAAATTCATTTAATGTTGTAAGATGAATAAGCATATTCATTTAACTGTAACTACAAGGTTAGGTTTCCTGTATGTTGAGATTGGGAGAAGAGGGGTAGATTTTGCTGTCAGAACATTTAATGACAGCTACATGGGTGTACAAAAGATATTAAGCCTATGCGGGCACATGCTATAATTGATAGAATGGAAGGAGCGGAGCATGACTAGGTTATAAAGCATTAGATTGATTTTGTCGTTGCTTGAGGTAAAAGGTGTTTTTTGGGTCTCAGTTTCAGGGAGACCGAATCGCTAGAGCAGACTCCAGTCAGGCGAAGAAAGACATGTCCTCTTCGATCTAGAGGGTTTCTGAATACCGCTAGCGTCACGAGTAGTCAATCCCCGTTCCTGAACCTAAACCCTTTTGTCAACGCCAAGTTACGCTCACGCAGTGCAACGGAGCCAACGCTAAATCTGGAATCACCAAATGCAGTAGTAGTTCTCCACTCGCCTATTGGATTACCAGTCAGAGCATTGCCGCTTCCAGAATAACAAAACCGCCCAGCGTGTCTATAGCAGAATCTGATATCACCCGACTGTGTGTGCCTAAACGGGGCACTCAGCCCAAGACCACAGCCAAACCAGTTTAAACAGGATTTACAGCCAAGCAAGCAATAGCGCCGGATAAGAGCGCTTGGGACTCTTTGTCCTCAAGTGACTTCGCCTGGTGTATTTCTGGGTTTATGTAGAACTTCGCACGTATGAGCAGCCATCTATGGACAGAGTTCCAGCCCCCCTCACGCAAGTAGCGGTCACCAACGTATAGCACCAACAAGGAAAGTTTGGTATTTCACTTCATTCATCTTGAAGGATATTTATCTGTAAGACACTTTCTGGAGCTAGCACATTTGGTCCAACAAAAAGCGGACAGGCTGTCGCTCAGTTCGTTTATTTGGTCAGCAGGAGATAAACAGCGTCTTCCAGTGTTTCCTCGCGCAATTAGGGGTCACCAACGTATAGCACCAACAAGGAAAGTTTGGTATTTCACTTCATTCATCTTGAAGGATATTTATCTGTAAGACACTTTCTGGAGCTAGCGCCTTTGGTCCCTGAAAGCGGACCCACTGTCGGACAGCTTAGTTATTTTCTCCGTGTTCTACAGGTTTTATGAGTGTTGGTGGTGTGTGTGTTTGTGGGTATGTATCTGCATTATTGGTGGTTATTGATGATTATTGATGACTATTGATGAATATTTGATTATTGATGTAATTTATGCTGTGTATGATGATATGCATTAATTCCATGCTTTTCTTCATTTAATAAAGTTTACACATTTATTAATGCGCTGTTCCCGACCCTTTCCATTCATAATTAAACTTGTTTTAGCTCTTGACTATAATCTCTATGTTTGATAAGAGAAAAGAGTGAGAGCAGGAGGTGCTTAGACAGTAACAGTGAGTTGAGGCTTGGAGAGAGAGAGATTACTTTTGATAAATCTTCTTCCAGGTTGTCTCAAGTCCATCTCCTATTTACACCTTTCTGTGTGTGTAATCTATAACTCTGTCAGTCCACTATCCCTTGTCGATTTCACTACTGTTGTCCAACTCGACAAATACTCTACACGTTACTCAACCACGACAGCAGCAAAACAGAAGTCCTGGGAAGAATTTGGAGAAAAGCTAGAAAAAGAAGCGCAAGAAAACCAGAAATTGTTCTATAAGACCCTAAAGAACATGAGGAAGGAAAAACAATGCCCTCTCAAATTTATAAAGGACAAGCAAGGCAAATTGCTTACTGCCCCGAAGGTAGTAATGGAAAGATGGAAAGAATATTTCTCAGAACTCCTTGATGGTGAGCAAGGTCAAGCATCAGAAATGATAACCACTAGCACAGAAGAGGAAACCAATGGTGATGAAGATGACATAACGATGGAAGAACTGAAGGCATCACTGGAGAAAATCAAGATGGGCAAAGCAGCAGGGCATGATGGTATAACACCAGAAATGGTTAAGTACATGGGAACATCAGGTGACCTATTACTCTTAAGGGTCCTATAGGCAGCGTGGTGCAACAAGACCATACCAAAGGATTGGGAGATTGCCATCATAACGCCAATTTTCAAAAAAGGTGACAATCGACAATGTGGAAACCACAGAGGCATATCCCTTCTCAGTGTCCCTGGTAAAATCTACTCTAGAATCCTAGAGCAGAGACTCCGACGCCTAGCTGAGCCACAATTGGATGAGATCCAGTGCGGATTCCGAGCAAACCGAAGTACTCAAGACCTAATCTTCACACTCAGACAGCTGAGTGAAAAGGCTCTTGAGTATAAGAGTGAGATCCATCTTTGTTTCATAGATCTGGAAAAGGCGTTTGACAGGGTCCCCTGGAGCAAACTTTGGGACTGTTTGACAAAGAAGAACATTCCAGCACCTCTGATTCATGCTATACAGAGTTTCTACAAGTCTTGCAGAAATTATGTGAGGACAGCAAACCATAAGTCAGAAGAGTTCAGGACCACCACCGGTGTAAGACAATGTGATATCCTGTCACCTTATCTTTTCATACTCCTCATGGGCGATGTTATCAAGGCATGTAAGGAGAGAACAAGAAAGTATTCAGTGGGGTACTGAAAGATGAGACAGGTATGTATTTCAGTGCTGGCATTTGCTGATGATGTTGCCCTGATTGCTAAATCAGAGGCACATCTCCAATCCAACCTGCAAGTCTGGAAGGAAGAGCTGGAGAAGAGAGGGATGGTCATAAGCTCTAAAACAAAATCCATGGTGATATCACGAGAAGAAAGAAGACATCAGATTAAGCTGGGAGAACAGGTTCTGGAGCAGGTCGACCACTTCAAATATCTCAGAGCTATTATAGACCGAAAGGGAGGCACCAAAGAAGAGTTGGCCACTCGAAAAGCAGCAACTGGGAGACTTTTTCAGGCCATAAATCGAGGATTCCTCAGCAAGACTGAGGTTGGTAAGAAAACGAAGATGGCTGTATACCGCTCCACCTATGTCCCAGTCTTGAAATATGGATGCGAGTCATGGGCAATGACTACAACCCACAAAAGCCAGATCCAAACCTCAGAAATGAGATATCTGAGGAAGGTGGTTGAAGTAACAAGAAGAGACATGGTCCGCATCCAGACGATACGTCAAGGCCTAAAATCCCACCCCCTGCAGACCCAAGTAGAACAGTCCCAACTAAGATGGTTTGGCCATGTCTGCAGAATGGGAGAAGATCGGCTACCACGACAAGCATGGGAAACAAAGAGCCAGGGATCCAGACCCCCAGGACGACCCAGAGTCCGCTGGGAGGACAACATTAGACAATATTTAAAGGACCAAGGACTAGAATGGAACCAGGCCAGTAGGAAGACAGCCGATAGGATAGTCTGGCGCTCTCTCTTCCAAACCTCTACACCTCACGGTAGAAGGGGAACGACTAAGTAAGTAAGCAACGCACTCTTAGGCGAAGTTTATGAAGCATACTCCATAGTCACAAGTTGAGTCGGATATACAGATATCAAGTGCAGCTTACTCCAAAGTATATCTTAAGAATCCAGCGTAAAGACTTAAGTCGATGAGTCTACATACGAAGACCATTTCGTGACGATCTCCAGTCTGGCCAGTACCCTTTGGAGATTAGACAACAGACATTTTTCATACGACAACTGTCAATTGTTTATCAACGCCACAGAGATATTGTCAAACATTGAAGTACTGTATCTCGTCAACGTTCTCGGTACCACAAAAGTTTTCATCAGAACGTCCTCTTCTTAGAGATAACCCACTAAACATAACTTATAACTACCTGGGACATTCTATGCATGCATGTGGATCAACCAACCCGGGAGAAGCATTTAGAGACACATCGACTGTGTAGCTTACTCATCATTTTGATAACACGTATCATATTACATCCTCATTTCACTTCACACAGGTACATTTTTCTATTTAACTAACTACAATATTAATATCTCATCCATGTGTTTTGTATGAATCGTCGTTCACAATCATCACGTTCTAATTACTACTAACCCTATATGTGTAGATATTTAATTAATAAACCAAATAATCGTTTGATCATTATCTAGTTCGTTAATGTGCCACTCATGCTGTCGGTGTTAAATATTTACTTATAGGTAAATTTCTACATTCAGATGAGGTTGGGGGCTCTTTCTGTTACGGGATCTAAGGGTTGAAGTTAAGGTCGTGGGGAAACAGAACTCTTTCCATAATTTACCAGAAAACACTGTCCAGTGGAAAGCATTCGCATTCTCTTCATCTTGCTCTTTTCTCGAATCGGTCTCTATCCTTTCTCAACGAGCCAATTTCTGGAGACCTTCTTCATAATATTTCATAGGCTATTTCCGGCGAAAACTACTATTGTAGTTGCCCCAATATACACCATACGACATATACATACATATATATACATATATATATATATATACAGCTGTCTCTGTCGGTTGGCTGGCCGGCCTGTCTATGTATCAACCTCTGTCTGACGCTTCCTAGTCGGTGCGTTCTATATTTCAGCGTGGTCTCAGACTGCTTCTCTAATGTTGAAGCAATTCTCGTCATCTTGCCGAACTCAGTTGGGAAATATTTTATATAAGGAGATTGTGTAATACTGCAGATAAGGTACAGATATCAGATAATAATGATTTTCTCCTAATGCCTCCGAGCAAAGCCGCATTTACAGGTCTTAGTCAACGCGTATCATTAGGGCAGAAAATTTCAAAACTGAAACACATATTTCCAGTACAAGTAAGATCTTCAGTCTTTTAAGTGTGCTGCAGATGCTAAAATGTTAAGATGTTGGCTATAGTTCTTCCCCCGTTATTATTTTGACGGTCATACTTGCTCGTTATGATATAATATAATTGTAAAAATCTGGATTACAAAGTCGACACTCCTCAGCAACGTCTGCTCACGCTTTCACGCCCCGAAAAAGGAGACACAATTAATTAAAAACCAACTGTACTAAAAATTGACCTACCCAGGAAGCTATACAACGTAATAAAATATTATATTACCAAAACAAGAACCAACATATAACAACCAGAACAAGTTAGAATGACAAGGATAAACAAAACAAAAAAAAAACAAACAAAAAATTGTCCATACAATATCAGTACAGGAATTAAACAAAAAACCAAAATTAAAAAACTAACAAACAAAAAACTACCAATCCAAAACCAACAAAAACCCAGCAGATACATTTAGAAAGACGTCAATAGCGAGAGAGAGCAAAAAAGTATCACGGAAGAAGATACATTACAAACACCTTAGACATTAAACAATGCCACAACAAACGGCAGATAAATTACGGCCTGGAAGAGCCAACACACAAGAAAAACTAAATGAAATGCGCTATATAGAATGATGAACACTATATACCCAAATTATAACCCACATGGGGTTGAACCGGGTCTCCCTTGCACACGACAAACATCAGTTTTCAAGTGCAGGGTTTAAAAAACCAAACCAATTAAAAACCAGAGCAACTTTAACATTAGAGGGTGGAGCCCGTCAGATCTGACTCTGGCGGGAAAAAGACGTAAATTATATCTCTGTTACTACGTAGATGTGATACGGAAGGACTATTTAGTGAGCCATGCGTACAAAGATATGAGTGCTGTCGCTTCAAGTGACAAGTCAGATTTCTTTACCTTTCACTTTCCTATTTCTGCCAGCCTATTTTTGTCTTTTCATCATGTAAATCACTGAATGTTTTCATTTTTCTTGTCGTATTTTCATCTCCTTATGCCTGGTGCAGACGAGCGTTTTCTTGCTGCGCGTATCTCGCACGGTTTTTTGACCGAATCGCAGGGTAGTGCAGACGAGCGTATTTTTGCCGTGACCTCGCGCCTAAAAATAGATTTCCAGACTGGCGCTTCCGCAGTTCAGATATGAATTTCGTGGAATTAGCATGTCTGTCGTTGCTTGTTGTACGAGCACGCAGGAAAAAACGACAAAAAAGACGATTCTGGGTGCATCCACTGATATATATATATATATATATATATATATATATATATATATATATATATATATATATATATATATATATATATATATATATATATATATATATATATATATATATATATATATATATATATATATATATATAAAATTTTACACTCATCTTTTATTTATTATTTATATATATATATATATTTATTTATTTATTTATATATATATATACCATATATAAATAATAAATCTTGAGCGTTGTTTTAGGTAAAATACATTTACTTAACGTGTCATAGCAACAAAAACAAAACATAAGAAAGAGAAGACGAAGAAGAAGATAATGGAGAAGAGGAACAAGAAAAAGGGGAAACAGAGGAAGATGAAGGAGGAAGATGAAGAAGGAAGAAGAGAAAGAGAAAACGAAGAAGAAAGAGGAGGAGGGGAAAAAAAGAAGAAGAAAAAAAAAGGGGGATGCAGGAGAAGAAGGAAGAGCAGAAGAAGAATATGACGAAGTCGAAGACAAAAGAATGAGAAGTAAAAGAAGAAAAAGAGAAAGAAGAAGAAAGGAAAAAGAAGGTGGAATAGAAGAAGAAGCAGAAGGAGGAGAAGAAAAAGGAGTGAAAAAGAAGAAGAAGGAGCAGGAGAAGGAGGGGGAGGAAAAGGAAAAGAAAAAAAGGACGAAAAGAAGGAAGAGGATAAAGAGAAGAAGGTTAGGGAGAAAAAAGAAAACTGAATAAGAAGGAGGAGAAATATCAGAGAGGAGAAGAAAAAATATAAGAAGAAGGATGAGGAGAAGCAGAAGAAGTAGGAGATAAAAAATGAAAAAGAACAAAAAAGAGGAATAGGAGAATAAGTTGGAATAAGGAGAGAGAGAGAGAAGTATAAAAGAAGTAGAAGGACAAATACGAGAAAGAGGAGAAGAAGAAGGAGGAGAAGAAGGAGAAGAAGTAGATAAAGAAGGAGGAAAAGAAGAGGAAGGAGAAGAAGAAGATGAAGAAGAAGGAGGAGAAGAAGGAGAAGAAGAAATTGTTCTCTTTTAAGTCTCCCTTATAACATTCTTTCTTTCGTCCTGTCTTCTATATCTTATTTTTGTTCTCTCTACTTCATCTTCTTTGTGTGACCTCTGTAGCATTCTTTCTTCTGTCCCCTCCAATTCAATTAACTTTTGTTTCTCCCACTTCATCGTCTCTTTTATCTTCAATAATGCATCTTTCATTAATATTTCCTGCATCCGATTTTCTGCCCCTTGTAGTTTCCGTGGGTCTCTGTGGGTCTCTGTGGAAAGAAAGAATAAGACTACTGATTGTCGTGGGGAGGTTTTGGGGAGAAGGTGACAGCTTGGATGAAATGGATAAATACAGATAATAATTTCTTATTGATAGTTTACGAGTTCGTAATGGAACTGCCTCTCCTCGGGAATTAGTGTACTATAAATTTACTTAAAAGAGAATTCTGGCACTTAAACAAGATATCTTATGGACGATAAATTCTCTCTCAGGAATCCTACAAAAAGACTGTGTAAAGCACATAAGTTTGAGAAAGAGATTTGGTGTCCAGCCACATTTAAAATATCCCGACCCAATAGAAGTTAATTGAATTATGGCTGAGCCCCCAGGGTGTAGATTTGTATTTAAAACTAAATTACAGCCGAAATAAAGTTAACAAGAAAAATAACAACAGACGCTGTTAAGTTAAATTGAATAAAAGGGTATAGATTCTCACTGTTGAAGGCGATCTTCTCTGTTGTTCTGGAACATTCAATTTGACAACAATGTTCCATATAATGTCAATAAAGTGGTTATAAATTCTGGCCATGCTAGTTGAGTTCTTATATGGTTTCATTCAAGATTTTCATCGTGTCAATTGGTGTTGCTTTACGCGAATGCAAGGTGGGGTAGAAAAACGTGTGGGCAAACATTTGAAAGTTGCAATTATATTGAACTTGTAATTCCATTGACGTGATAAGTCGGTTCATTGAGTCCATACATTTATTCACAGTGATACATACATGATGATCAATTCCAATAGGGGTAGAGCGTAAGTCCATATAAGTAATGCATAAATTAATCAACAACGTAGACTGCTGGTTATGTGTCAATGTCCGTTATGAGGATACAATGCAGTATTGTCGTCAGAACGTCACAGCTATATGCACGAGCAGATAGACATGGCTACCTGCCGACAGTGAGACTGCGAGTCTGAATATATTCATACGGATTTGACGATTATTCTTCTCCTTCTGAGAATTCTAGTTAAATACTAACCTCCATAAATTTCCCTCTCATATTGAGTTCTAGGACTGACCCTGGTCCATCAAAAATACACATAAAAATGGCTATATCATGCCATTGAACTGGAAGGTTAGAAAAAACGCAGCTATTCAGCTTGGCGGTCAAGTAACAAAGGGTCACGTTTCTTAGTTACCGACTGTGTCCTAAACAACGCTATACACGTCATAATCGATCGTGTATGAAGCGTTCAGTAATTGAAACATCTATCGCAATATATTAAATGTCTTAACCTTTACAATTGCACGTCTGGTAACCTTTAGCAGACGGCGTTAATATCATATACCGTAACAATTCCCTGTACACCGGGGAAAAAAAATCGATAGATTTTTTTTCAATATCTATCCGACTTAACAATTTTTCAAAAAAATTTAACACAATTGTGACATATGGCCGACGATGTTCTGAGTAGAACCGTGTTGCGGTCATGTCAACTAACTATTTGTCATAGTCATCTAACATAAATCACATTATATATCAATATTATATATATTATTATATCAACTAAATAAATGTTCAATGTTAATAGTGAATGATAAAATTAAATTAAAGTAAGGTCTGTCGTATTAGTATGTCATATAGGAATTAATTTGACTAATTAAAATTAAATTAATTAATTAAATTAAGAGATAAATTACACTGGCTAACAAAAAAAATTTTTTTTTCTTTCTCTAACATTTCTACATTTTTCTGGTCAATTTTAATGCGCTGTTTTTAAATCTGCAAACCGTTTTTCTCTATCAGGTCGGGATCTCTAGAAATACGCAATTGAAGTTTTTTAACAACGCATACAGTATTACAACATCATTCGTACAAGAAGTATAACAGTTATGTAGGCTTGAATTTCTCTGCAGTCGACTTTCGTTGGTGAATGGCATGTGGTACATCGCGATGAAGCATCCAACAATAATCGGCAAGCATGGTCACATTCCACCGTCCTTGATAACGTGACTCCATTACGGCGATATCTTGATGGAATCGTTCTCTATGTTCATCGCTGACTTCGCCAAGGTTGTCAGGGAAAAAGTCAAGATGCGAATCGAGCAAATGGATTTTGAGGGACATGTTACAGCCATAATTCTGTATGCATCTATGCACTGCTTAACAGTATGCACATAGTCGACAGATTTGTGATTTCCCAGAAAGTTATCGACGATCGATTTGAATGCCATCCATGCGCGAAGTTCACTACCATGTAACAAGTTCTCGAATTGTTTGTCTGCAATAACTTTCCTAATCTGAGGTCCTACAAAGATACCTTCCTTTGTCTTTGCATCGCAACATGCGGAAACTTTTCTCGAAGATAAGTGAAAGCTTTGCTCGTTTTATCTAACGCTTTTACAAAATTCTTCATGAGCCCCAACTTTATATGTAACGGTGTAATGATGCTGTCTTTGTTAACTAATGGCTCGTGTATTACATTTTTATGCCCGAGCTGCATGCGATCCCTGATAGGCCACACCTTTCTTGCATAATGTTCCTGTCTGTTGCGGCTGTCCCATTCACATAGGAAGCAACAAAATTTAGTATACCCAGTCTGCATGCCCGTGAGAATTGCAATGACCTTTAGGTCTCCACAAATCCGCCATTGGTAGTCATTGTACTTTATTTTTGCCAAAAGTATAGCCATATTGTCATAAGTTTCTTTCATATGAACAGAGTAGGCGACTGGAATTGATGAAAATAAATTTCCGTTATGCAATAACACGGCTTTTAGACTAGTCTTGGAAGAGTCGATGAAAAGTCGCCATTCGTTGACTATGTGCTCATGACCGAGCTGCACCATTAGACCATTTACATCTTTGCAATAGCAAATGTCATCATCTATCTCAAAGTATTGAACAAGTTCTCTGTGTCTATGACGAAATTTAGATATCGGAGTATTGGGCGCTAAAAGATTCCATTCTTTGAGTCGCGAACCGAGTAATTCCGCTTGATAAGCGAGATCACGTATTAGATCTGAAAGTTCTGAATGGTTAATTAAGTGAACACCATCATTCACCGGTATATAATCCAAGTCAGAATTAGTTTCAAAAGCACGTAAACTATCACTTTCTGATGGTTCATTCACGTCTAACGGATATTGTTCTGGTGGAACTGGGATCGGACACGTGATTGGATCATGAGGCACTGGTTTCGAAACCGATTCAATATTCGGATAAACCCCAGACTTTCTAGTTTTAAAAGTGAAACCATGGATATTTGTCAAGCAGAAGTAACAATCAGTAGCATGATTTGTCGGTTCACGCCATATTACTGGCACTCCAAAAGGCATCGACTTATGCTTCGGCGATTTTCGTAACCAACCTGCCAATGTATTTGCACAAGTCGAACAAACTGCATTTGGCTTCCAAGATTTATTTGCATCATCAACTTTCGAATCGAAATAAAGTTCATATGCTTTCTTTAGTAATGGTGTAAAGTTTTTCTGGTGAACACGATCGGTAAAATATCCGCACACGTAACAGAACAGATCAGCCGAATTTCTACAACTTATAGAAGCCATATTTCGCTCAGAATTATTTCAAAATACAGTAACTATTTGAAAAATAGCGTAACATATGTCATGCATCTTTTAGCAGTATAAAAAGTAGAATTATTTTGCATTTTATTAATTTTTAATAAGTTATATAGTAAAAATGAAACGGAGCAAATAACGGTTTCCCAAAAATATATTTATTCACAAATATCTTAAGAACCCGACGTGATAGAGATAAACGGATTTCAGATTTGAAATCAGCGCAAGAAACTGACCTAAGAACACTTATTCTTATATAAGAAAGAAAAATGTTGTTTGTCAGTGTTATTAAGGTTCTAATGTAACGCGATGTTATGAGAGAAGAAAAAGACAAAATAAGTGAGAAGAAATAGAAAGAAATTCGAATATAAGTTTTAACTTAATTGTGTGTGTTATGTGTTAGTGAATAATAACTATCTAATTTAACTAACTAAATAATGTATAGGTACATTGAAAAAAATTATTAATCTAATACTTGTGTGAGATTTATTTTCTCTTTTCATAATTTCTTCTTTTAGTATTTCGTTCTCTTTTTTGTTCTTTCATTTCATTTTTTTCTCACATTTCATTTTATTGATAATAATTCAATTAAGAAGTTAAGTTAACTAATTAATTAGTATAGGATATGATGATCCATCCGTAGTCTTGATCCTGATGAATTCTTTTAGGCAAAATGTTCAAACGTTTACGTTGGAAAGAAATGTCATTTATCCCAGCATCCAAGAATTAAGTGCACCTAGGATAATAAGTTCGACTTGTCATCAGATATTGTTCCATGATTGATCAATGATATTAGTATATCGTGTATGGACATTAGACGAAGTTCGAATGTCAGTATATATACCTTGATTGTCTTGTAGTTCAATTCTGTGATGCATATAGTGTATATAAAGTTTAAATTGAAGGCAAGGTTAGTTCCTTTATAGTTGATACTTCGTTCCATCCAATGTAGTGCTGATTGAAATAGTTTAAGAGTGTCAATGTTGATTATTCGTCGCCAATAGGATTACGTGACAATGCATCTGCCACAATATTTTCAGTGCCAGGTATGTGTTCAATGGAGAACTCGAATGGCTGTAGGATGATTGAATATCTGGCAAGTTTCTGGCTTGTATGATTCGATCGACGCAAGGAAGCTACAGCACGTTGGTCCGTCTGTATGGTGAAGGGAGCACCAAGCAAGAACTTTTCAAGTTTGGTTATTGCCCAGATCACAGATAAAAGTTCCTTGTCGACTGTTGAATACTTTGTTTCTGCCGGCTTCAGCTTTCTTGAAATGTATAACGTAGGATGTAGAATGCCATCATGGTTCTGGAGCAGGCATGCACCAATGCCGTAGTTACTAGCATCTGTTCGTAAGGAAAATCTTTTGGAAGCATCGGGAAGTCTTAAAATTGGTTCATGCGAGAACAAATTTATAATTTTGTTGAAAGTTTCATTGCATGTACCAGTCCATGTCACCTTCACCGGCATATCTTTTTTTAACAATGAAGACAATACAGCCGTGATGGATGACAAGTTTGGTATGAATCTACTGTAATATTGAACAAGTCCTAACAAACTCCTGACCTGTTTCTTCGTCTGAGGAACTGCTATGTTTAGAATTTTGGAGACTGTACTAGGTAACGTTCGGATATATCCCGATCCAATGATATGTCCCAAAAAGGTTATCTCATTACACGCGATTTGCACCTTTGTAGGTTTAGCAGTTAGATGATAATTCCTTAGAGTGTCAAAAACATATCTAAGTCCCGAAACATGTTCCTCAAACGACGAACTAAACAAGCATATGTCGTCAATATATGTAATAACGTCTGGTCTACCTGATAAAATTTGTCGCATCAGGCGAATGAAGGTAGCTGGCGCATTAACAAGCCCAAAAGGCATCACATTCCACTGGTATAGACCTTGTGGAGTGAAAATGCGGTGTAGTACTTAGCCTTTTCGGTCAGTGGTATCTGCCAATAACCTTTAGTTAAGTCTATCTTACTAAATATAGTTGCGTTGGATAGACGTGGCAGTAAGTCGTCGATAAGTGGATGTGGTTCGCTGTCAACTATAGTCTTAGCATTTAATTTTCTATAATCAACACATAGTCTGATGTTATTGTCCTTCTTCCGGACAATCACTAATGGAGAAGAGAATGGCGAATTACTAGTCTCAATGATTCCCAGAGACAACATCTGTTCAAGTTCCTTAGTAGTTTTAGCAAGGAAATGTAAAGGAACAGAATAGGGATGTACACGAATAGGTGTATCATCATTGAGAGTAATGTCATGACTGATAGCCGATGTGCGACCCGGGACGTCGGTCAACACATCTGGATAAGATTGTAATAGATTAGCAATCTGTAGACGCTGTTGCGGTGTAACCGTTGAAGAGATGGTTACATCCCGCCAAGATTCAGTAGGTTGAACTACTGGTACCGGTAACGGTAACTGTACCTCAGGAAAAGAAGATTCTTCTTCCTGGATGACAGATAAGTTAGTATAATGACAAGTGGATACTGTGTTGTCATCTAGTTCATGAAAAATTGACTGTAAGTGTTCAGGACGTGTATGAAATTGCTTGAGCATGTTAATATGAAATATCTTTTTTTGTGTCCCTTGATATCTAAGACGTAATCAACGTCGGAAATTTTATCAATGACTTTGTAAGGACCATTCCAAGATATCAATAATTTATTGTTATTGTGAGGAAGTAACACATAAGCTTCGTCGCCTGGGAATAATTGGCGTAATCGTCGAGACCTATTTTGTAGAGATCGAGCCTTAGCTTTTGCAGCCTCAGAAGAAGCTGTTGCCAACTGGCAAGACTCAATAATGTTCTTCCGAAGATTAATCACATATTCGTAAGATGACTGAGTGTCCTGAGTCATCTCCTCGTCAATTAATAAGTTTTTTATTAGTCCCATAGGACCTCTTGGGGGAGCACCAAAAACTAATTCAAAGGGAGAGAAGCCAGTTTGTTCATGCGGTACCTCCCGATAAGCAAATAGAACAGCTGGGAGTGCTCTGTCCCAGTCATGAGGGTGCTTAGCAGTAACCTTATGTAGTAGTTGTTTAAGTGTACGGTTAAGTCTTTCAACCGCCCCATTACTCATAGGATGATAAATACTACTTAAATTCCTATCAATGTTCCAAGTTTTCATGACTTCCTTCATGGTGTCAGATATAAACTGTGACCCATGGTCTGATAAAAGTTTTCTAGGAAACCCTATTCTAGAAAAGATGAGATGTAGTGCATCAGCTACATCTGTGGTAGTGGTGGTCTTTAATGGGATAGCTTCTGGCCATCGTGTGCACAAATCAATGCACGTAAGGACGAATCTATGTCCTCTGGCCGATGGTAGCAATGGACCAATAATGTCTATTGCCATCTTGTCAAAAGGTCTTACCGAGATATCGCAAGCCTGAATAGGCGCCGTGTGAAAAGCTCCACGTGCTTTCACTTCTTGGCATGTAGTACAGGAACGTACATACTGCGAAATATCTCTTGACACTCCTGGCCAAAAGAATGAAGACAGTACTCGAGATCGTGTTCGAGTATATCCCATATGTCCAGCACAATATGAGTCATGTGCATGTTGAAGAATGTACCGTCTAAAAGTATACGGGACCATAACTTGTTGTTTCATTTGTGATTTGTCATTAAAACATCTAATCAATATGTCATTTTTAATAACAAAACAATGTTTGTTATTATTACCTGAGGATAGATTGTCAACTTTATCAATCAACTTAAAAAATTTTTTTAAAGATTTATCCTCTTTTTGTTTGGTTGCAAATGTTTCCCTGTCAATAGGTGAATTGACTACAAATTCCTCTTGGTTGTCTGCATCCATTTTATTATCATCAACTTTCTCCATGAGTTGAGTCTGCGCTCTAGTCGTCACGGCGTTTCCAGTGCATAGGTTATGTTTCTCCCATTCTATAATCTCATCTGGAGTACAATCTTTACTGCCGTGTATACGACCAACCATCAAATCAGCTATAGGCTTTTTTAGCATACATACTTTTACGTTCCCTGTGAAGAAAGGTGTGTTAACATGAATAATAGCTGTGGGGTAGAACTCAATGGTTCCACCAAAAGTCATGCAACGGACATATTCCCCCGTTGCACAGCTAGGATGTACCAGCGACTGTCGTACACCAATCGTTGTAGATCCCGAATCCCTCAACACTGAGACGACGGATCCATTAACTAATCCCCTGTTAAAAATTAGTAGGCCTGTTCCATCGTTGACTGCAAGACCTACCTCTGGTGTAATATGTCCGCAGTTAAGCACTGTTTCTTTCGCCTTCTGAAAAATAAGATTGCATTGTTGGCAGCTATTTGCCACATTATAATTAATAGCAAAACATGCAGCAGAAGACTGTGTTGTATTATTGTCAAGTGGGACCTGAGCTGTAGGGGTAGTATTATTTGTAACTGCCGCCCCTGTATTATGGTTGTAATGAGATGATCCCCGAGAATGAGATCGATTCCGAGTATAATTGTTAGAATTATCTCGTCGTCCTCTATAGTAACTATTATCTCGATGTCTCGAGCCATGATTATTACCATTCCAGTTATTATTATTATTGGGAGTATGTGATCGATTATAATGAGTGTTATGTTGACCATTGTGGTAGTTTGTTTGAGGTGAATAATTTCTATCTCGTGATCTACCTCTGTTGAACTCATTTTTATTGTTGAAATCATTATTATGTCCCTTCTGAAAGTTAACATTGTGATTTCTTTGGAACCTGCTTCTGTCTACACTGTGATGTCTTTGTTTGTTATTGTGATTGTAGGCCATATTAGACGCCACAGGTAGAGGTTCTCTTAATGAGGAGTTAGAAATGGTTGCATTCGGATGTGCCGAACAGTAGTTTAAAGAAATTTTTTCTAACTCATCCATAGTACGCTCCTGCAAATATGCAAAAAATGGCTGGCTAACCGAAGATAATACCTTATCCCGCAGTAGTAAATCAACTAATTTGTCGTATGATTTGTTGACTTCTGCCAGTTCAACCCAT
Source organism: Oreohelix idahoensis (assembly GCA_024509875.1). Lineage (NCBI taxonomy): Eukaryota > Metazoa > Mollusca > Gastropoda > Stylommatophora > Oreohelicidae > Oreohelix > Oreohelix idahoensis. Next base: position 430,878 of record JAMPIV010000845.1, on the reverse strand, counting down.
CTATTAAATGTATTGCGTATATTCGCAATGAATCCTGCAAAATCCTTTGGAGATTCAGGTAAAATTCCCTTAAATTTCAACCTACAGTGTTCCTCGTCCAGGTGAAACCTTCGTAAAAGCAAGGACTTAATAGCACCGTAGTTATTAGCTATTGATGGGTCAGCATTTTGAGAAGCTGTCAATGGTTCTCCAACCAAGAATTCATTTAACTTGAGTACCCATGACTCTTCAGGCAAATGGTTTGTTTTGCAAGTCTGTTCAAAACGTGACAGGAACGATGAAAGGTCGTCCACGTTCAAGTTGAGAGTGGGTAATTTAAAGTTGTAGAAATGTTTAGGTTGGCTGGATGATGATCCATTTTGTGCGTTATTATTCTGGTTTGCATCAGCACTTTGTGCTTGTAATCTTGCTGTCTCCAATTTAATACGCGCCAATTCCATTTCTTGTTGTAAAATAATTTCCTCTCGTTTCAATTTATTCTCTTCTTCCTGTTTGGCGATTGTTCTTTGCTCTTCTCTTTCACGTTGAGCAATCTCTCTCAGTCTATTTTCCTTGTCAATTTGCTTCATCTCACGTTCTGCTTCCTCTTTCTTTAATGCAGCCTTTTGTTCCTCTTCCTCTTTCTTTAATGCAGCCTTTTGTTCCTCTTCCTCTTTCTTTAATGCAGCTTTTTTTCTCTTCTTCTTTTCTTTCATATTTTTCCAGTTCTGATTCAGCAAACTGACGAAGTTCTTGAGATTTATAACCATATTCCCGACCAATTTTAACGAAATGGTCTATAGTAAGCATTTTGACTTTTATCTGTAAGTAATTATTGATAATTACTGATTAAAATAGTCAATAGTAGCTTCAGAGTAATTATTATACTTACTCAACTTAGAAATATTCAATCTAAGTAATCACAATAGTACTGAACTTAATGTCTAAGTTCAACTAATAGACAATATTTTGTAACAATATTGTATCTAAATAATACTATATCATAAATAGTTATGATATCTGTTAAATATAATGTAATTATATCACACAATTAATCTCAATATCCAATAATGTTGGGTATAATTCCTAGTAATTATATTGTTCAATGTACTAAGTCACTCTCTTAGTACCAGAAAAGTATATTAAATAATATACAATGGGTCTATTACCTCAAAGGTAGCTATAAGATTATTTTATTTTGTCAATATATATATTATATTATTATGCCCTAGGCATCTCTGATAAATTGTAGTGCTACTTTCTTGGACTATCACTGCATAATTATGCAATGTCCCATATTAACCTTAATTATCAGAAAAAATTAATTAAATTAAATTACAAGTGTATTATTGCATATAATATCATATTATTAATGTAGTATGTAATATATATTATGAGCACAAACAAAACAATGATGCAACTAAAGGGTACAAACAATGTTAAGACGCAAACAAGACATTTTCACAATTAAAAATGAATTTATGAACTAAATAAAACAAGCGGAAATGTCACAGACCAAATGAAGGGTCAAGGTCTGACCCGAGGTCAACTGAATATTCAAAGTACACACAAAAAAAAAATGACTGCGAAAAATGATGACGTCACAGGACTCATAACGGACGAAAATTTAACAATCATAAAATAAATGATAGTCAGAGGAGACTGGACGAATAGTAACGAACATGGTACAGAACTGAATAAAATTATTAACTGAGTACGAATAAAATACACCAGTTATCTACGGGACAGTACAGCTAACACAAATCGTCAAACGGTAGCAAATTTGGACAACAAGTCCAATGTCAAACCTCAATGGGGTTTCCAAAGGTGCAATCGTTTGACTGCCCTAAGAAACGACCGAAATCAATTCAGGCATCGTGAGAGCCGCAGAATCTAATTTCAGTTCATCCTCCCTACCTCCCACGATTAGTAACAAATACATACGATGGAAAACAAATTTAACATATATACATGAAAATACATAGACATGCCTGATCAAAGCAAAATGGACTCAGCACTGTTATTTATCGACCGACAAAGGTCACACTTAAATGACTTATCTTTTGTGCTCAGTTCGGACTCTTGTCGATGACGGTATGCACCAACGGTGTAGAAGTATGTCTGACTGTTTGCTCTTGATGCATATACAGGGTTTATTCGTTGACTTTGTTATTTTTTTCCTCCGTAGAAACTAGGCTTGCTGCTGTCAACTTGTATGGCATGTACACGAACTTTGGTGACGTAAGGTTGACCTCTTGTGGTAACTATGCGTCATAGGTCATAATTCAGCACATCATGTGATCGTCCTTCAAATTTAAACAATTGTTAATTTCCGAATTTTTTTTTTTTTCGATCCCCAATCAATGGACACCATCTGTTGAAGGCGATCTTCTCTGTTGTTCTGGAACATTCAATTTGACAACAATGTTCCATATAATGTCAATAAAGTGGTTATAAATTCTGGCCATGTTAGTTGAGTTCTTATATGGTTTCATTCAAGATTTTCATCGTGTCAATTGGTGTTGCTTTACGCGAATGCAGGGTGGGGTAGAAAAACGTGTGGGCAAACATTTGAAAGTTGCAATTATATTGAACTTGTAATTCCATTGACGTGATAAGTCGGTTCATTGAGTCCATACATTTATTCACAGTGATACATACATGATGATCAATTCCAATAGGGGTAGAGCGTAAGTCCATATAAGTAATGCATAAATTAATCAACAACGTAGACTGCTGGTTATGTGTCAATGTCCGTTATGAGGATACAATGCAGTATTGTCGTCAGAACGTCACAGCTATATGCACGAGCAGATAGACATGGCTACCTGCCGACAGTGAGACTGCGAGTCTGAATATATTCATACGGATTTGACGATTATTCTTCTCCTTCTGAGAATTCTAGTTAAATACTAACCTCCATATATTTCCCTCTCATATTGAGTTCTAGGACTGACCCTGGTCCATCAAAAATACACATAAAAATGGCTATATCATGCCATTGAACTGGAAGGTTAGAAAAACGCAGCTATTCAGCTTGGCGGTCAAGTAACAAAGGGTCACGTTTCTTAGTTACCGACTGTGTCCTAAACAACGCTATACACGTCATAATCGATCGTGTATGAAGCGTTCAGTAATTGAAACATCTATCGCAATATATTAAATGTCTTAACCTTTACAATTGCACGTCTGGTAACCTTTAGCAGACGGCGTTAATATCATATACCGTAACACTCACATATTTGAATATACATATAAACATGAAAAAAGAGTTTAGCTCTACTGTTTAGAAAAAAATCAACTAGTATGGTCATCACTTGGACCAGAGATCTTTTCTATGGTAGTTTTGCTGGTAGGTGTTAATACTGATCTCTCCGAAGGCCTGTAGTAGCTGCGGAGATGATTTTTTGTTCGGACTCTCTTGGTTTGGTCTGCCCCAGCAGCTTGGTCTCATAACAGTTCCATGGGTTCAGAGGGTGTCAGAGTTTGCTTCCCTGGACTCAGTGCACATCACAGATAAGGATGGGGTAAGTCACCTTTGCTGAATACCTCTTCTGCTTATGGGATGTGTGGTATGGTTACTGGGTGACAGGATATGGTTTGGTATGGTAACCTGGTTAATAGAGTATGGGGGGTATGGGTAATCTTTGGTACAGTGGACTCGTACCCTGGTTTGTACCCTGGACCCGTAACCTGGTTTAGGTACATTGTAACCGCAACCTGCGTTTGTACCTTGTAACCGCAACCTGGGTTAGTACCTTGTAACCGCAACCTGGGTTAGTACCTTGTAACCGCAACCTGGGTGGATTCGCTCAACTGAATTCACTACGCATTCTTGCAACAAGTAATACCCACTCCGGGGCCCATAGATTCCACCTGCTTCGAATGATGGTTAGCGGTCTAATGGCTTAAAATTCCCTCACAATTCCAGCTGTATTTTTGGTCGCCCTCTCTTGGGTGGCATTGTTGCAAATTCTATCTTGGTCCCAGGGGGATCAAGTTACCTTCATTTTAACTGGCCCGAGCCTATACGGTGCAAATTTCTGCGGCTGAAGGCCGGGTTCCTGCCTCTTCCCTGATTTACGTCCAGTTCGTGACACAAACAAAGGGTCGACTTCCGGACTTTTTGTAGCACTGTTTTTTCACCTTGCAAGTGGAATGAATTTCGCTGGCTCAGGGGATAATTTATTGCCCTTTACCGTGAAAATCCTGATCTAGCGAGAGAGCCTTTTTGGTTTCTTGTTTAGTGTTAGGAGAAATTTGTAGAGGAATAAAATAATAGACAGAAGAAAAAGTCGGTGAGAAGTCGTTACACGACACTGATACATCATGCGTGTCGTACAATGCGACTAATGTGAGGTTGTACGTGGGGCTGGGAACCTCTTCAGATTTCCCATTCTATTAGTTATCGCCGCAGAAGCGATTTAGAGACAGCAGAGACCGGGTGCATATGGTTTCAAATAAAAATACCAAGTCAGGGTCAATTTCTAGTCGGGTAACTTTCTCGAAATCCCAGTGCAGGCATCATTTGGTATGAATATTTCACCACTATGATGGACCAAGTATTTACCACTGCCACAGAAATGATTCTTCTAGGCGATTTCAGCATCGACATTCACAACGCAAACCAAACGTGGGAAAACATCATACTATCATACAACTAAAACAATAGTCAACCAGCCTAACAGAATAACAAAAACATCATTCACAACAATTGAACACATTTACGTCACCTGTGCAGAAAACATTAGAGAATGCTTTGAACCCATTGTCGCAATGAGTGACCTCTATCCAATGCGTGGTCAAGAAATAAACGTTAAGTATTAAATTTAGTAGTTTTGAAAATTTCAGTCATGAATTATTTTTACATGAATTGCGAGCCGCCTCTCTACCAAATGTTTACCAACTTTTTGATCCCTATGTCACCATTGCTCATTGGACACGTATCTTTCATTGTGTGCTTAATAGCCACGCACCAACTAAAGAAGTTTGTGTGAAACGACACATCAAATCTCCTTGGATCACACAAGTAGTGCTAGAAGCCACGAGGCATAGAGATTGAGTTCGCAAAAATAAGAACTTTAACAGATACAGAGCAGAGTGAAACAAGGTGTAATATTCGTAGAGAAAAGAAAAACTACTTTGAAAATTTGGTTCAGAACAAAACAAACAGTAAAGATATATGGAAAGCAATCAACACTTTAGCAAACAAGCGAAATGTGGCAGACTGGTTAACCTCCAAAATTTCATGTACTTGTACAGACTTCTGCAATTACCTTTAAGCAGAAATAAACAGTCTGAAATCTACAATACCAAATTTCTCTTGTGACTTAAGCAGGCTGTCAGCATTGTGTGACAACAATGGTACAAACACAATCCTATCTGACATTCCGTTTATGACAGTTAATGAAGTGTCTAGCTATATTCTTGGCGTTAAAGATAATACAGTAGAACTCCATTTATCCGAACCCCAATTATCCGAACATCCAATTATCCGAACACTTTTTCCAGAAAAAAAAAATCAGGAGCCACCAGTCATGTTAGACTACATTTCTGAATCTTTTGATGCGGCAAGCTTCAAATGTGTGCGAACAATTTGTAGAGGATATGATGGGCTAATGGTCGGTTGCTTACGTACAAGAAGTCAGTTAGATCATAAAGTCAGTTAATATCTGGTTTACCAATCCAGTGTACGAGTGCGTTCTAGGCAGAACACTGGCTAAACAGACAGTTCAACTTAAAATAATTGTGTCTGCTACTACAGCAGAATAATTTTGGTGTACAAGTATTTCTCTGTGCGATAAGGCATCTTCCAGTAAGCCTAAAGCATATAAAATGAACCGCAATGTTTTGTCAATTAAAACGAAAACAGAAATTATCAAGAGACTAGGAAAAGGTGAAACTGTGTCTTCACTTGCGAGGATTTTCAATGTTGGGAAAGCTACCGTCTCTGACATCAAAAGTAACAAGGATAAAATTATGACTTTTGCATCGAAATTGGATAGTGAAAATGGGTCGAAGAAACATAAAACCATGAGAAATGCGAAAGATTTGAAATTGGAAGAGGCTTTTTATATATGGTTTGTGCAAAGAAGAAGCAAAGGGGAACCTATCTCTGGCTCTCTATTGTGTGAAAAGGCACTTCAGTTCAACAATCAACTTGACGGTCATTCCTGACTTTAAGGCTAGCCAGGGATGGTTAACAAACTTTAAATCTCGTCATGGCATACGAGAATTGGAGATTCAAGGGGAATCTTTATCTAGCGATGCAACTGCCACTGAAAATTTTAAAGAAACATTCTTGGCTTTTTTGGAAGAAGAAGGTTATTAACTATATGATGTGTATAATGCCGATGAGACTGGCTTATACTGGAAATCATTGCCTCAGAAATCACTTGCATCTCAGCAGGAAGCATCTGCCCCTGGGTTTAAAAAGTGCAATTTTGGTAGCCGCGAATGCCAGTGGAAGTCAGAGAGGTTGAGAGAACAAGAAAAGAAAACTGGAAAAGTATTTTTTTCTACTGGACAATGCACCATCTCATCCAGAGACGGATACATTGAATGCAGTTGATGCAAATTTTAAAGTAATTTTTCTGCCTCTCAATGTAACAGCACTGATTCAACCAATGGATCAGGGTGTTATAGCAAAGCTTAAAAAGATGTACAAGAAGGAAGTCCTGCGTCGTTTATTGTTGGCTGAAGATGAAGAAAGTGTGGTGGCATTTTCCAAAAAGCTTAATCTCAAAGACTGCTGCTATATGTTAGCTGATGCTTGGACCACCCTGTCACAGGATAATCTCAACAAGGCTTGGAATAGATTGCTTGGGAAAAAGGAGGAAATGAAACTACTGCAGTGGACACAAATGATGATTGTATAAATGAAGTTGTGGAACTGTTTCAAGCAATGCCCGGATTTTCGGACTGTGACAAAGATGATGCACACATGTGGCTAGAAGATGATAATGATTCTGGTTTTCAGTTTTTGAATGACGAAGAAATGTTTTTGTGCAAGAAGAAAACCAAAATGCATGTAGTGACCGATGATAAAGATTCCTCAGAAGTACATGATGTACTTGTAGATTATGAAGAAAAACCAAAACGTCGACCAAGTCCTGAAGAGGCCTTTATAGCACTAGAAACAGCGATGGCTTGGTACGAGCAAGAAGATGACAGCTGTCCTACACAGCTTCTGCTGTTGAAGGGAATGCGGGACTTAGCAGCCAAAAGGAGACTATCCAGTTTGGTGCAGAAGAGGGTTCCTCATTATTTTAAATAGTGGGCTACATCTGTGCAAGTACATGTATACGTAAGTTGCGCCTGGTTTTGAATCGTTTGTAATGTTATTTTGAAAACATTTCTTTTTCTTAAAAAAAAATAATTAATGCTGTACAAGTAGAACATGCACTGCAGTGTAATGAAAGATTTTGGTGATACAGTGATCTAATACAGTGTGGGTATTATTATTACAGCACAATTAAATATGTTTTATAGTGTATTTTCCTTGTGATGGTTAATTATTTTTAGAAATATGTGTACATGTACTCGATACATTATGTAATCCAATTATCCGAACATTTGATTATCCGAACGATGCTCGGTCCCATGGGGTTCGGATAAATGGAGTTCTACTGTAACTCTTCAGGACTTGACGGCGGAATCAGTAATCGAATACTGCGTTATGCTGCGCAAGCTATTAGTAATTCGCAAACATACGTCTACAATCTATGTATCGCACAGCGTTACTTTTGGTGGCACTTTGAAGTTACTAAGGTATATCCTCTTTTCAAACCTGGATCTTCCGACAATAATAACCTTGGTAAGTATAGACAAATCTCTCTAATATCATCGCTATCCAAACCACTGGAAAAACACGTACATAAAATAACACTACAACACCTAGTTAACAACGACTTGCTAATTGATAATCAGTCGGGGTTTAGACTGAAACATTGACGTCACTCAGCCCTAAGATGATAGACAACTGGCACCTAAATATTAACAACGATAACATTTGTGGGGCAGTCTTTGTAAACTTTAAAACAAGCGTTTGATATGATAGATCACGCTATTTTAATTAGAAAACTAATAACATCAAAAGTAAACCTTCAACTAGTGACAATAATTACATATTTCCTGTCAGACAGAAAACATGTAGTTTCTTACAATAACTCCGGTTCAAATCCAACTGTAATAAATACCGGTGTTCCTCAAGGTTCTATTCTTGGTCCTCTACCTTTTGCCATATACATTAATGACCTTCCACTACACATCAAACACTCATCCTGCGACTTATTTGCAGACGACTGTACTGTTTACACGAGTGGTAAAAGTTGCAACACACTCGAACTATCGTTACAAAAAGATACAGATACTCTGACTAAGTGGAGCATCGGAAATTGCATGCAAATAAATATCAGTAAAACTAAATGCATGTTAATATCAGCTAGACAAAAATTGCTAAATTCAAAGAAAATAATACTTCAGATCCACACTGGTACCTAACTAATTGAAAAAGTAAATGAACATAAAACTCTAGGTCTAGTCGTTGATCAGCATCTAAATTGGAACTCACGCGTACATGCATTAACCAAGCAAACGGCACAGAAAGATTACCAGTTGGCTAGAATCAAACATTTCCTAGATTAGGAAGCAAGAAAATTGTTCTATGTACGTCAAATACAAACAAACCTTGACTATTACTCCATATTCTGGGATGGTAGCTCTATGTCCTACACAAAAGAGACTCCATTCACTATAAAAGCGTGCAGTGCGTCTAGTCTTTGACAACTGCCAAACCTAGAGTGTAGATCAGCATATAGATCTCAAAATACTGCCCTTAAGAAAGCGCGTTCTGTTCAACAGAGCCAAATTTGTTCACAAAATCCTGTCACAGAATGCTCCAACATATCTGTGGCCAATGTTCAAATACACTGAAAAAGGCAATCAACGCCTTAACAAATTACCAGTGCCCATCTGCTGCCCATCTCTGGAACTATCTTCCACATGATCTAACAAAAACAACCTCAGTCCTTTTTTTATACAATCGTTGACTTTTGGAATACTTTAGGAGTTCTGATTACATGTCCCCCTTAATTTGATTATTTTTCCGTATAAATATATAATATCGAATGCAGATGTTATGATGATGTTTGTACATTTCATCATATTTTATTTCAAGGTAATAATTAGTTTCTACTTTTCAACATATTTTGTTTACTAATTATAATTAGATACTGTGAAAGTGAGTATGTAATTATTTTACTTCACAACGTTGAATTCCCTTAAATTGATATGTAAAATGTATGTGAGAATAAATGAATTCAGTATAAAAGACGAGAGAAAAAAAGGGAAGAATGTCAGACGGGCCTGCTTGCCCAATTCTCAACCCTTTGAAAATAAAGTTCGTTCGTTCATCCCTCAGCAACACGAAGCTACAAGTGCCATTGATCCCTCGCACGAAGCTTGTGTCAAAGCCCCCCATAAGCTTTTTGCAGTGGTGGTACTTGTAACAGCGTATTTTACACTGGAGTTTACAGACCCGTACACGATATCATGTTAGTAGCCTCTTATGACATGCTTGAGGGAATGGCTGTTCAATTCTTTTTGTCTCACATCGGAGACAGCAAGAAACATCACGGGATGATTCAACACTTAACTAGCAGAATGTTTGCACCCACAAAAACATATACATATTCAAAGAAGGAAAGTGTGACTCCATTATTGAATTTAACAAAAAATAATTAGGAGCTTGCATCAAAGCTGAGCTGATATCATTCGCCACTTATTCCTCATGTCAGTTTTGTTTTTCCAGTAAACATAACGCGTCGATGCTTATAGATTTCCAATGTTTTTCGCTATATCGATAAATCGAATCAGTCGATCACACAAGTTCAGACTCATGTCGCTTCTTTGTTCAGAGTATGTCAGTAGTCAAGCTAGCACCATAGTAGCAATGTGATTTGCCTGATCAGCTCTTAAAAGACTTGATGTTTTCCCATGTTAGATGCAAGCAATTTTGTCGCTTGAGTTTTCAGTTTAGGTTGAAGTTTAAAGAGTCAGTTCTTACACGATTTTTGTTTTTTTAAGTATGGAAATGTTGTATTAAGTTGTAATGAAAATTGAATGAGAATTTATAAAATATTAAAATTTGAAAAATTTAAAACTTTAGGAAATTCTTCCTGTCACAAAAATATTTATAGAATGTGTGATTCCTGTATACAAATATTGGGATCCTCATCGGTGCTACGGAGTACGTGCACTGTGCAGATATCCTCCTTCCGTGATCTAAGAGAAGAGATCGAAGCACTGATGGAGTTGTCCGTGGGCAATGGAGATGGTCCTTAAAAACCATAACCAAATAACTTGGAAGAAAACGAAACAAAAACTTAGCTCAAGTCTACTGGCCCTGAAAACTGACTTTCCGTCACACACGCCAGAGAAAATTGACCTTGAATACTGACCTCTAGTCCTTAAGAGTTAAACTGCAAGCCTCATGTACTACTTCAAATGTAAACGCCTCTTACGACATGCCTGAGGGGCAGTAGCCTAATTCTGTGTCTCATCAGAGATACCCCCTGCCCCTCATTTGGAACCACACATAAGCCACAACTGCATGAGCTCATACAATGCTTAGTGAAGGCTTCTTGCAGTGAGACCAGCTGTAGTGGTGGCTGTATGCTCCATTAGAAGCGAAAAGCAGACGAAACTTATTACACGTATCTCTCTTGTTGTTGTTGGCGAGGTGAGGTTCCAGGGCGGCGTTTTGTTCTGAATCACTGTAATATCTTTGCTATAATATCCGTAATATATAGTTTAGCAGATCACTAGGCCCGGTTAACATGCCAGTAGCATTAAACAGGTTCTAGAGTTCGGAATCTAGGAAGAGAATTCACAGAAAAACGAAGACTTTGACAAAGAAACTGTAACAACATGTCACAAAACCAGTTCAGTGGCTTACAAGCTGTTACCACTACTCCAACATCCGAACAGCAGCACAGAAAGTAAATAAATAAACAAACAACATACAAGGGTATGTTATCAGGCACACAGTGAGAAATATAGAAGGAGAAGACCAGACAACAGAAAAACAACAGAAGTGATAGGCTTACCGGGAATCGAACCAGGACCTTCCGAACGGCACCCATCGCCTAGCCACGGAAGCGAATCGCCACTATCCACTCTGCCAGCTAAGCATTACTGCTGCACAGAAAGTAAATGACAGCTGATAAATAGTATATTCTTCCAAGCTCTTTTGTTATCACTGTAGTACGAGGACATTGACGAGAGCACAAGAGAGAGAAATCCCATGCTGTGAGATGAGATGTGTGACGATACGGTTGTGCGATCTCAAGGCCACTACGGCAGGATTGCATTTCAGTCCCGTGCGAGTGATATTTTCTTATTTTTATCTCCTCTGTCATTATTAGGTGGCATATTTTATTGAAAATGAGTTATCTACCCTTCCAAGATGGAGGTGAAATTCGTTTCTCACCTTAGACGCCGAAAGAAAAACATCAGGAATGTGTATATTTCGATGGATATCACCATGTTATGTTAAATTATAGAATAAAAGATACACCAGAGTATCTAGTGGTGTAGATATTTTCCTATAACTGACCTCGAAACCCTCGAATCGGTCGGTTGGATCGGAGGGTTGATCAGTGAGTTAACAATTCACTATCGTAAAACAAGCTATTGTTACCGAAACAGAACCAGGCTCGACAGTAAACATGACTCATTCGTTGGGCCTAAATAATGTGCAAGAGCTAAGAGGAGTGGCGTCACAACGAACAACCTGGAGAGCACTGGTTTCTGCCTTATGCGCCGTGTTTGGCGCTTAAAGAATTTATTATTATTATTATTATATTTTATGCACCATGATTTACCGTCTATGCTGGATCTAGTAAGGGAAAGTTTCCTTTCCACTCCACTCCCCTATGGAAGTATTTGCTATGAGACTGTCTTTATCTTGTTTACCACTCCTTAGACTTATTTACGTTCCGCCAGGAGAACTGTGGTATTATCGTAACAATACCCAGTCATTATCACCGGTCAGCAAGCGAGATTCTTATCATGAAAAGACGGTCTCGCCCGATCAACATCTATAGAAGCCAATATTGTCTGTCTGAGATAGCCGTCTGAGATGGGCAGATTACACCGGTGGTAGATGCGTTTATCGTTTTACGGGACCATCCCTTGTGTGATTATCACGATAATCTGTCTGGAGAGACAATATTGGCGAAAGGTAGCATTTGGACATCAAAAGAGTTCACAGATGGTGTTTATGAGTTGTGCACAAGATGCCGCAGAAGTCTGACGCAACGATATGAAGAGGTCAAGCTTCGATATTAAATTTAATATTTTGAAACACGTGATGGTATTTTTTTAAATTTGAAACACCCCTACCCACGTAGTGCTGAACGAGATTGGATTGAATTGGTTGATTTGAGAGGCCGGAATATACAATGTATCTCATTGGAAAATTAGGCGGAAACACATCTGGAATTTTAACTGAGGATTGTGAGATATAATGTAGGGAAATCAAAGTCAGTACACACACTGCAGCGCAAACGTCAGACTAGCGACTACTAAAAGCCAAAAAGAAAAAGGAGACATTGGACTTAGAAATTTCACAACTATAAGTAACAGATCGAGTATTGGGCAACTTTGGAATTCACAAGTAAACCCGCATTTTTAATACAAGACTGGAAACTTAGGAATTTGATCACAAGTCATAGAGGAATTAAACAAAAGTTTTCCCAGGCCAGTGACTTTGCAGAACATCCGCCGTCAGAGGAATTAACAACTCTAATTTCCCAGACCAAGTCAAAGAGGAATTGAGAAAACGTTTTCCCAGGCTAGTGATTTCACAGAAAACCACAGTCAGGGGAATTAACTCTAATTTCCAGACCTAAGTGATTTCGAAGCATCTGTACAGAGCTGTGTCCAGTCTAAATCTGTGCAAGGAGATTGTGTATTCACAAAATTTTGGGGTAAGTGTAAACAATTTATTTACTAATGTAAATTGTACAGGTTTCTTGCTTACTTACTTAGTCGTTCCCCTTCTACCGTGAGGTGTAGAGGTTTGGAAGAGAGAGCGCCAGACTATTCTATCGGCTGTCTTCCTCCTGGCCTGGTTCCATTCTAGTCCTCGGTCCTTCAAAGATTGTCTAATGTTGTCCTCCCAGCGGACTCTGGGTCGTCCTCGGGGTCTGGATCCTTGGCTCTTTGTTTCCCATGCTTGTCGTGGTAGCCGATTTTCTCCCATTCTGCAGACATGGCCAAACCATCTTAGTTGGGACTGTTCTACTTGGGTCTGTAGGGGGTGGCATTTTAGGCCTTGACGTATCGTCTGGTTGCGTACCATGTCTCTTCTTGTTACTTCAACCACCTTCCTCAGATACCTCATTTCTGAGGTTTGGATCTGGCTTTTATGGGTTGTAGTCATTGCCCATGACTCGCATCCATATGTCAAGACTGGGACATAGGTGGAGCGGTATACAGCCATCTTCGTTTTCTTACCAACCTCTCTCTTGCTGAGTAATCGTCGATTTATGGCCTGAAAAAGTCTCCCAGCTGCTGCTTTTCGAGTGGCCAACTCTTCTTTGATGCCTCCCTTTCGGTCTATAATAGCTCCGAGGTATTTAAAGTGGTCGACCTGCTCCAGGACCTGTTCTCCCAGCTTAATCTGATGTCTTCTTTCTTCTCGTGATATCACCATGGATTTTGTTTTAGAGCTGCTTATGACCATCCCCCTCTTCTCCAGCTCTTCCTTCCAGACTTGCAGATTGGATTGGAGATGTGCCTCTGATTTAGCAATCAGGGCAACATCATCAGCAAATGCCAGCTCTGAAATATAGACCTGTCTCATCTTCCAGTACCCCACTGAATACTTTCTTGTTCTCTCCTTACATGCCTTGATGACATCATCCATAAGGAGTATGAAGAGGTAAGGTGATAGGATATCACCTTGTCTTACACCAGTGGTGGTCCTGAACTCTTCTGACTTATGGTTTGCTGTCCTCACATAATTTCTCAGGTTTCTTGCAATGTGGTTATATACGAGGCTGGCAACCTCAACATATGAAAACAGTATTTGCATGAACCACTACTCCAAGAGCTGGTGATTGTTTCTGACTAGTCATGCGGAAACCCGACAGCAGAGGTGACCCCAGGACTCCAACTGGAGCAGTAATGAGTGATGATTACATCATGTGTGCCTCAAGCGTAGCATATCATTCTTGAGATGTATGTAACTCATTAATGTTAGTTCAGGCACAAATCATATTCTCTCTGTCCAGACACATTTTACCCGATAATACTCAGAGTAAAATTGGTGAATTTTAACCATCTTCTCGGAGTTACGTTGTGCGTGCACGAGAATTAAATTTTTATGAGAGTTTAACATTGGTGGGCGGACAACGAACGAACGAACGAACGAATGAACTTTATTTTCAAAGGGTTAAGAATTGGGCACGCAGGCCCGTCTTACATTCTGCCCTTCTTCTCTCTGTCATCTTACATACCGTATCCTTTCAATAGCACATGTATTTTTAGCATTATTTAAGCATACAACATTATCGAGGTAAAATAATAACATACATTTGTAACATCCAGACATAATCAAATTAGGGGGGGGGGGGGGGAATTATTAATTAAAATAAATTAACAAAAATTAATACCTTAACAAAAAACAAAAAATAACAAACACAATCTAAACCATTCATACAGTAAATAAGACATAATTTGAAACGTAATCAGATAATGGTGGCATATAATAAGAACTCGTGACATTTTGGAAATCTGCTGAATTAGCTGGGACTTCATGTGTTGTCAGCGCATGCGGAAAATGTTCCCACAGGTGAGCAACTTTGAGTCCCAAGCAGATACTGCCACAGGGAGTGAATACGGGAACGTGAGCCTGTTAGAGTGCTCCAAACAAATGTACTTAGCAGAGGGCATTTGTTTTTCTATTTTTCTAAAGTTCGTGGTTACAAGCCATCAGACGATTTGTGGTACTAACGCCGCTAGTGTGAGAGAAAAGCATCCACCCTAACCGCCTACAGTGGAAAAGAGTGTGGAGAAGGCTTTCGTCATCACAGAATTGATGAACCACAGCTGCAGGACTCAGCTAGAGTTAATTTTCTTGTAAAATAGGCGAAAGCAACGGACTTTTGATAAATCCTCACCTACGTCTCCGTGACGAAACTTTTATCTCAATTTCACTTAATCTTTAGATATTTATTTTAACTGTTAAAGACTAGTTCGTTATTTAAATTGTTACATGTTGTTTTAAAACTAAACAATCATAGTCGCTTCAGTGTTATATGAATTAAAGCAAACGTATAAGCCAGAATATTTAATATCCAATACCATCATTCCCGCGATAAGTACGTTGGTCGGTCGGTCGGTCACATCATGCACACCGTCATTTGCGTACTTTTCTATTTTCGAGAGAGTACATTAACTTTCAACCACAGCTAAGGGGTGTAACTGTGGTTGAAAGTTAGACAATAATTGTATTGTTTCCGTTATATGTACTCTCCCAAAAATAGAAAAGTACGCAAATGACGGTGTGCATGAACAGTTTGATTATGGAAAGTCAAGATTTTAAAAAGATGCACGAACAATTACGAGACATGTTGTAATAAAAGAAATGTTAGTTATTTCGTCAATTTTCGATCCATCAGATCATTATCACCGCTCCACGTGTCATTTAGGAAGGTTACTCCATGTCTTCATATTTAATGCATCCATATAATTTTCACTATAAATATCTAATGACGGTCGCCTGCAATGAAATGACCACAGTAGTGATAGTACCGTCTGTAATACATGTAACAGAAACAACACACTATAATTAAAAACCTGTCAATTTTGACGGGTTATTGCTAGTACTTATATAAATGCCTAGACATATATTTACCTCTAAACAGAGCTAATAGTTTTAAGAGAGATTTCGTTGGATTACACCAACTGGGGGCTTGAACGGGTTAAACCATTGATTAAATCCTTCACAAAAGGCGACGGACCAGATATAATGCGTTAACAATTGTTCAGCACAATGCAACATTGTTCGTGACTTCTGGAAATATCTTGTTAACGCTCCCTTAAGGTAGAAGTGTCATTAATATTCTATCTACATCTCTGCCAAGAGTAATCTTGCGCGCAGGTAGATATCGTGGAAGCCAATATTAGATACTCTTGAGTTTTGGTCACTGTTGGACCACTACTGCAAAACAGGGGAGGCAATCCATGACAAGATGATTGAGAAAAGCCATTAATGTTAACAGCAGCGACAGAAAATTGTGACAACATCAGAACAGTTATAGGTTCTACATCCTGCATAAAATACACAGAGAGACAGAAAATAAAGTGGTTTAGCCATCTCAGGAAAATGGAGCCCGATAAATTACCATACGCGTTCACAACAGTCGAAGATCTGATTTTGGGCATGGGGAAGACCAAGGGGCAGGTACAATTTTTATAGAGATCCTATAACAAGAGGCTCGCATCAGCCAATGCGACAAACTTTGATTAAGGAATACAAACTTCGGCTCAACCCGGCGTTTCACGGTAAAATTGAACAGAACAAGTAAAAAGTTAATTATGTCTTAGCACGTACTGTTCCTCTCCTGATGTCTAAATCCCTGCGTGTCTTTCTTGTGTGAATAATCTGTAATTTCTCAAATAATTTTCGTTATTATTCTCGCTTATTAGGATTTTAATAGGAATGAAACATTGCATCGTCTAATGCAGTCGATATAGGTCACGTGCTCAGGGAAAGTGATCGATTCAAAGGTGTTCAAAATCTTGTTTTCCTTTCACTGGCGTTTTACAATGGCTGGTTGATATATTTGTTCTTCATTTAACACGAAATTGGAATTGTCGATACTGTATAGTTTGTCAGTCACGACATTGTGTGCTTTGTTATCTGACACGCTCTAAGCATCGATGATTTGTGACGATGGATATCTAGTATTTTTGCAAATCGCTTCACCGATTTAGAATGTTGTTGATCAATCTTGTATGTTGCAAATCAGTTTGTCGAGTGTTGCAGTATTTTTTAATCATTTATGCTTCTGCTGAGTTACTTTATACTGCGTATAAAAATAGTGTTTTTTCTACTTGTTTTCTCGTTCCTTCGGTGTGTCCTTGTAATAATATATAAGTGAGATTGTACTCCATGTCAGTGCATAGTTTAATCAAACCACACTATCTTTTATATTTTGACATGCCCCCTAATATAACCGACGGACCCAATGTCTAGCTTGAGCCTCGCCAAAACAAAGTTAAATTTTATTTTTTAAAATAAGAATTCCATGTCTTTTGTATAACAAGCATGTTACCCGTCAAGAAATGATGGCAAAGAATTATGGTGTGCGATTTCTGTCTCATGTCCTGAGAATAGCACTAAATTTATTGTATTCAGTTTCTATCTTTACATTTTCTTTCATCTTTCGCCTTCCACAGAGCAAGTAAGCCCGTCAACACACCCAGATACTTGAAAACTATAATTAACAAAAACACACGTATACAAATTGACATGGATGACTGAACTACATTTTTTTTTAAAGTGTATGCTAGAAATCCAGCGCACAACATTTGCTTGGAAGGCAATCGGTCTAACCACTTAACCACCGATGCGCCCTGGTGTATGTGGTCTTTTGAAAATCTTAACTATTTCAATGATTATCCCCCATTGAGTTACTTGCGGACATATCAAGCCAATTATTAGAAAAGTCATAATATTTTCGTCTTTCTTAATGTCAGGAGCGATATTTTTCTCTCGCTCTCTCGATTTATTTTTCTCTCATTCTGTTTTCTTCTCTTTTTCAACCTACGTTTTAATAGTAAAAGTGTGTGTTCATTAAATCTTCCCTGCACACACATTCCAGTTGCTGTCACCCGAAAATTGGATGATAGTATCAATTTCCCTCACCTGTGCAAATTGGTTGCCTAGAGCAGGCTGCTGGCGTCCTTCAGTCATGAATAGGACTGAAATAGAAATGGTGACTATCGTCGCGGTAGTAGAGATGTAATGAGTTTTCACACGGTAAAGTAAGGTATCTTCCTGAGACCGAATTCGAATGAAAGGAGTGTCCAGGAGTTAATTTAAGATGGGAAATGGTCTAGTAAAATGGGTGTGTGGTCCCATAAATCTGTTTCTAGTAAAATGGGATTTCACTGCATCTCAGTATTTAAGATTTTCACTAACCATTCTCCGGCACCGCAATCCAAAAACTTTGGTCATGAAAAGAACTCAAGTCGAATGAACACAGCCTAGTGCGTAAGACTTCATTTAAACAAAAGCTTCGCTTTTTTGCAAAAGTACAGCCGAATGGGTGAGTGAGATAAGTATATATATTTATATTGATTACATTCTTTTACATGTATGTAATATCATTATAGATTGTTATTTTTCATGTATTACCAACTAGTAAGACTGAATTTTGTGTGCATTTGATTGACACATATCTGCCTTGAGTGTCAAAGCAGACTAGTTTCTATTTTGATGAATTATCTCCCTTAATGCCATTATTAACTTTAATCTCACGGATGAGTTTTCTTCCCTGGGTTTTTTTGCCATTGAATGGAAGTTAGAGCATATATATGTAAAGCATATTTGCTAATTTTTTGGTGTGCTGAGATAGTATTTTAATGCTCCAAATTCTTAAAAATGCATTGAGATAGATAATGAAATGCAGCTGCTGCATTTTAATAATAATAATAGTAATAATATTACATAAATATGAATGGCTTTGTACCATTGTACATTCCATTTTTTGATAATGAGTAGAGCCAGAATCATCGAGTACTTATTGTAACAAGAGTTGTGATTTTTTGTAATACTTTGGGGAACATGGTAGAAATTAAGCAGACACAATGTGTTATGAAGGACTAGTAGTGATAGTGGTTAACTATACATGTTGAAGATGTCTTTTATGATATATCTGATTTACTGACTTAAGCAAAACGGTAAATAACCTTGTCGCATACATACTGTTTGTCTCACATGTATATACTATAGAGTCAGCAGTACAAAAGACACGTATTGGTATGTACTGTGAATTCTGACGGACGGGCGACACAAAGACTTGATAATTAATCTCTCCCAAATGGAGGATTACCGGTCATGTTGTATCTTCTCCAGTTTTTTAGGGTAGTTTACACCAGGAGCTTCTGTCTTCATCTGCAGTGTTGCAGATCTCCTTGCAGGAAGCCGTAACCTAAGTAGTCATTATTGGAGCATGGAGTCCCCAGTGTAGCAGATCTCTTTGCAGGAAGCCGTCACCAAAGTAGTCATTAGTGGAACATGGAGTCGCCAGTGTAGCAGATCTCCTTGTAGTAAGCCGTCACCAAAGTAGTCATTAGTGGAACATGGATTCCTCAGTGTAGCAGATCTCCTTGCAGGAAGCCGTCACCAAAGTAGTCAGTAGTGGAACATGGAGTCCCCAGTGTAGCAAATCTCCTTGCAGGAAGCCGTCACCAAAGTAGTCAGTAGTGGAACATGGAGTCCCCAGTGTAGCAGATCTCCTTGCAGGAAGCCGTCACCAAAGTAGTCATTAGTGGAACATGGAGTCCCCAGTGTAGCAGATCTCCTTGCAGGAAGCCGTCACCAAAGTAGTCATTAGTGGAACATGTAGTCCCCAGTGCAGCAGATCTCCTTGCAGGAAGCCGTCACCAAAGTAGTCATTAGTGGAACATGTAGTTGTTACGGTGTTATTTTAAATGACGGCGTCTGCTGGGGTTTACCCATGCGCAACGTTTAGGGGTCATTAATATTTATAGAATATGTCGATATTTTACGGTATAGTGAACGCGAAATATATGCGGAGATTATGACGCATTCGCGTTGGGAAGGTCACGCCGGGTGACTTGGTTACAGGGCCTTTGTTACGCTATCCGTCAAGCAAGAAGGTCGTGTCTTGTATTTCTTCCAAGGAAATAAGGCTGAGTATATAGCCTATATTATATAGATGAATCGATGTAGACTTCAGGGTCAGTTCGGAAATTAATCTAAGTATGAGATTAATTAAATTAAACTAGATAATGGAAGGAGAATCGTATTATGATTCAAATTGTAGATGTCAAGAACTCATGTGCTCATTTCTGGCTGTTGACTACAACAGCGCACGTATATAGCCACGATGTTCATCTGACATATTGTTTTGACACGGACGGACATGAATATTATGCATGTAATTCCTAATGAACTATATATGAACTATATATGAACGTGTACCTACGTGAATGTCTTATGTGTGAACTGTAAATAAAATTCATGGACTCTGAATTGAGGGCTTTATCACATCGATACGTTACAGCTATTTGCTGCATTTGCCAATGTTGATGATTATGCAAATGAAGAACTCTTCTGATAGGAAAAATATGTACCTATAATGATGAGCTCCGAAAGGAACGAATGTATTCTTGGACATTCAACAAATGATTAATCAATATAACGTTGACCCTTACTCCAAGATGATAACCGGACGAAGCACGCATTCGCGATTGAACAAAATACATAACCAGCTCTAAACCAGCTCGGCCTTATCTATCAACCGCCCTTTATCAGCTGGAGGCCAGATGTGGCGTGGATAATTTCAAATATTAACGAGTTGAAAGAACTAAATTCCTTTCGATCGAAATGGACATTATTTGCAAATACACCGGTGACGTCATGCCCTTGACGACAACATGAACGGTTGGAAAAGCCAGCAGCTGACAATGTCCATCAAAAAAATTTATTTGAAGCTTTCAAACATCAAAGGAAACCTATTGCTGACTTTCTCAATGATACAAACAAGCTCTCGAGTCTGTCGGCGAAGCATATAATGTACGATATTACCGCCAAAACAAGATAAGTCACTGATTTTAAAGGTTAAAATATTTCGTCCTGTTTGTCCAAATAACGCCATGTTCTTTTTTTCGTTGTATCCATGTTAAATATTGTTCCTGTCCTTTTCATGTAGCGGGTATGGATGGGCGGCGGTTCGGAATGAATAAAATGGCTCTGAGGATGCCGATATTCATTCTGAATGTTCCTAAGGCTGTGAATTAATAGCACCTCGCGAAGAAAGCGTCGAATTATCATTATCGGTGATCGTTTCGTTCGGACTTGCATTAATTCACTTTGCATGTTAGGTGTATAGTCATGTTATAACTGGTGTTTTCTGATGTATTTGGTTCTTATTTTTATTCATTTACAGTCTTATGTTCGTAATCTATCTTGTTTATTCTGATCTAGCTATCTTTAATTTTAATTAAATGTATTGTATTAACGTCAAATGAGTCCTGTGACGTCACTATTTGTTACGTACACAGCTTAACTTTCTATTCAGTTCATTCTTAATCTCTCACTTCCGTTTTATACCACTTAGTTATTAATGCATTTTTTATTGTGAAAATGTCTTGTCGTATGGTAATACTGTTTCGTAATCCTTGGTTAACCCATTGTATTGTTTGTCTTCATTTCATCCTTTTATAATTTAATATTAATGCTGTAATTTCTTCATTAATAATAGTGTAGATGAATATGATTAAATTTTTATCAGCTTTGATGAGGAATTAGGGACTTTGCACATATTTGCAGTAGTGGTCCTAGAAATGGGCAATGCACTTTATGCCTCATGATTATGGCATATTATAATGATTAATTATTAAAACTTTATAACATATTAATACATATTTAATATAAATTAGTACACTTTCTCAGTACTATATTGTGAACTTAGTGACAATTAAGACTAATTATTTAGGGATAATACACATAATTATTAAATATTAATATTAAGCGCTTGATATAATTTCAGCAGCTTATATAACTAACTATCATAACTATTTATGATAGATATCAGTGAGTATATATATAATATTTTTACAAAATATTATAGATTGTGGAACTTATACATAACAATACAGGAATATTACAATTTCTTATATTAATTATTTATTCGTTGAGTAATTATAATTATCGACATAGATTCTAGTGGTGATTACAAGACATAAGTAATTGAATACTTAAATAAATTAACGTCAAGATGCTTAACTTAGACTATTTTATTAAAAATGGTAAGGATTTTGGAAAAAAAGGAGAACTTCTCGAGGCTTATGCATTGGCTGAATTTGCAAAATATAAGGCAGAAGAGGAGGAAAGGAAAGCTATTGCTAAGGAAGAAGAAGAAAGAAAGGTGGCAAGAGATGAAATCCTACGGATTGAAGAAGAGAATAAATTGAAACGACAGGAAATCATACTGCAGCAAGAAATGGAATTGCAACGGCTTAAATTGGAAACAGCAAAACTTAATTCGCAGAGTGCTGCAGCAAACCAAAATGATAATGCTCAATCTGGATCTTCATCCACCCGACTTAAGGGCAATTATTACTTTAAATTACCACCATTCAAATTACACGTGGACGACCTTTCATCGTGGCTGGCGCGCTTTGATTTTTTTTTTTTTTTTTTTTTTTTTTTTTTTTTTTTTTTTTTTTTTTTTTTTTTTTTTGGGATATATGTAAGGTCAATAACCTTGACAAAACTGCATGGGCACTTAAACTTAAGGAATTTCTGGATGGCGAACCTGCAAGTGCAGCACAAAATATTGATCCTACATTAGCCACAGATTATGAGGCCATTAAGACGTTGTTATTACGTCGTTTCCACTTGAACGAAGAGGCATGTAGATTACGTTTCAAAAGTTTGTTGCCAGATAACAATAAAGATTTCACAGGTTTTATTGCTAACATACGCAATACTTTTAACAGATGGGTTGAACTGGCAGGTGTCAACAAATCTTACGACAAGTTAGTCGATTTGTTATTGAGGGATAAAGTGTTATCTTCTGTCAGCCCACCATTCTTTGCTTATCTGCAAGAAAGAAAACCAGAATCTATTGATGAGTTAGAAAAAATTTCTTTAAATTACTGCACAGCTCATCCGAATGCTAATATTTCTGGCTCGTTGATAAGAGAACCACTTCCTGTAGCCTCCAATATGGCATATCATAATCATAACAAACCTAGAACACACAGTGTGGACAGAGGTAGGTTCAAAGGAAACTATGACATTAATTTTCATAAGGGACAGAATAACTTTAACAATAACTTCAATAGAGGAAGACAACAAACCAGAAATTATTCACCTCAGTCAAGATACAACAGTAATCCACGTAACTCAAGTTATAATCGGTCATATCAATATAATAATGGTAACAATTGGAAGAATAGCGATAATTATCACTCGAGACATCGAGATAACAATTATAATAGACGTCAACGAGATAATTCAAATAATTATTCTCGTAATCGTTCTCATTCTCGTGGATCTTCACATTATAACCATAATACCGGGGCAGCAGTTACAAATGATATCACCCCTAAGGTTCAGGTTCCACCTAACGATAATACAATGAATTCTTCTGCTGCATGCTTTGCTATAAATTATAACGTGGCAAATAGTTGCCCACAATGCAATCTTATTTTTCAGAAGGCAAAGGAGACAGTGCTAAACTGCGGACACATTACACCAGAAGTAGGTCTTGCAGCCAATGATGGAACAGGCTCTCTGATTTTTAACAGAGGGATAGTAAACGGTTCTGTAGTTTCTGTATTGAGAGACTCGGGGTCCACAACCATTGGAGTGCGACAGTCGCTAGTACATCCTAGCTGTGCAACGGGGGAATATGTCCGTTGCATGACTTTTGGGGGAACTATTGAGTTTTACCCCACAGCTATTATCCATGTTAACACACCTTTTTTCACAGGTAACGTGAAGGTATGCATGCTGAAAAAGCCAATAGCAGACCTTATGGTGGGTCGCATACACGGCAGCAAGGATTGTTCACCAGAAGATATTATTGAATGGGAGAGACACAATCTATGCACTGGAAACGCCGTGACAACTAGAGCTCAGACTATGCTCATGGAGAGTGTCAATGATAATAAGATGGATGCAGAAAAAACAGGAGGATATTGAGGTCAATTCACCTATTGACAGGGAATCATTTGCTAACAAACAAAAAAATGACAAATCTCTAAATAAATTTTTTAACCTAGTTAATAAGGTTGATAATTTAACTTCAGGTAATAAGAACAAACATTGGTTTATTATGAAAAATGATATACTAATTAGATGTTTTAGTGATAAATCACTGGTAAAACAACAAGTGATGGTACCGGCTGCTTTTAGACGGTACATTCTTCAACACGCGCATGACTCGCAGTGTGCAGGACATATGGGATATACTCGAACACGATCTCGAGTATTATCTTCATTCTTTTGGCCAGGAGTGTCACGTGATATTTCGCAGTATGTACGTTCTTGTACTACGTGCCAGGAAGTGAAAGCACGTGGAGCTTTTCACACGGCGCCTATTCAGGCTTGCGATATCTCAGTACGACCTTTTGACAAGATGGCCATAGATATAATTGGTCCACTTCTACCATCTGCGAGAGGACATAGATTTGTTCTCACGTGCATTGATTTATGCACACGATGGCCAGAAGCCATTCCATTGAAGACAACCACTACCACAGATGTAGCTGATGCATTACATCTAATTTTCTCTAGAATAGGGTTTCCTAGAAAATTATTATCTGATCATGGGTCGCAGTTTATATCTGATACCATGAAGGAGGTAATGAAAACCTGGAACATTGATAGGAATTTGAGTAGTATTTATCATCCCATGAGTAACGGTGCAGTTGAAAGACTTAACCGTACGCTTAAGCAAATTTTACATAAGGTTACTGTTAAACACCCTCAGGACTGGGACAGAGCACTCCCAGCTGTCCTATTTGCTTACCGAGAGGTGCCACATGAACAAACTGGCTTCTCTCCCTTTGAGTTAGTTTTTGGTGCCCCTCCGAGAGGTCCTATGGGACTGATAAAAGATTTATTATTGATGCAGAGATGACTCAGGACACTCAGTCATCTTATGAGTATGTGATTAATCTTCGAAAAAATATTATTGAGTCTTGCCAATTGGCAACAGCTTCTTCTGAGGCTGCAAAAGCTAAGGCTCGATCTATACAAAATCGATCTAGACGATTACGTCAATTATTCCCAGGCGATGAGGCTTATGTATTACTCCCTCACAATAACAATAAGTTATTGATCTCATGGACTGGTCCTTATAAGGTTACTGATAAAATTTCAGACGTTGATTACGTCTTAGATATCAAGGGACACAGAAAGATATTCCATATTAATATGCTCAAGCAATTTCATACACGTCCTATACACTTACAGTCAATTTTTTCATGAATTAGATGACAATACTGTATCTACTTGTCATTATTCTAATCTATCTGTTATACAGGAGGAAGAATCTTCTTTTCCTGAAGTGCAGATGCCTTTACCTGTACTTATTGTCCAATCTACTGAATCTTGGCGTGATGTGACCATTTCTTCTACGGTTACACCGCAACAGCATCAACGCGTTGCTGATCTTCTACAATCTTTCCCAGATGTGTTAACTGATGTACCGGGTTGCACATCTGTAATTAGTCACGATATTATTCTGAACGATGATACACCAATTCGTGTTCATCCTTATTCTGTACCTCTACATTTTCTGAGTAAGACATCTCAGGAACTCGAACAGATGATATCATTAGGTATTATTGAGACTAGTACATCTCCATTTTCTTCTCCTTTAGTCATTGTCCGGAAAAAGGACAACAACATACGTTTATGTGTTGACTATAGGAAACTTAATGCGCAGACAGTACCGGATAGTGAACCACATCCTATCCTTGACGATTTACTTCCTCGTCTATCCAATGCTACACTTTTCACTAAAATTGACTTAACCAAAGGTTATTGGCAGATTCCACTAACCGAAAGAGCCAAATACTACACAGCATTCTCAACTCCACAAGGTCTTTACCAGTGGAACGTGATGCCTTTTGGGCTAATGAATGCTCCAGCTACCTTTATTCGCATGATGCGAAAAATTTTAGCAGGTAGATCAGATATAATTACCTATATTGACGACATATGTTTGTTTAGTTCATCATTTGAGGAACATTTTTTGGGTCTTAAATCAGTTTTGGAAATATTGCGGGATAACCATTTAACCGCTAAACCAACTAAAATTCAAATAGCGTGTAATGAGATAACATTCCTGGGGCACATTATTGGAGCGGGACGTATCCAAAAAATTCCAAGTACAGTTTCTAAACTATTAAATTTACCTGTTCCTCAAATGATGAAACAGGTTAGGAGTCTGTTAGGTTTAATCCAATACTATAGCAGATTTGTACCTCACCTATCATCCATCACGGCTGTCCTGTCTTCGTTACTAAAGAAGAACATGCCTTTAAGGATAAATTGGACCGACGAATGTGACAAAACTTTTCGCACTATCTTAAAAAAATTTTCATGCCCACCTGTTTTAAGATTACCAGATGCTTCTAAAAAGTTTGTTCTACGTACAGATGCGAGTAATTACGGACTCGGGGCGTGTCTACTGCAATATCATGATGATGTCCTTCACCCTGTACTGTATATCTCACGCAAACTGAAACCTCCGGAGACGAAATATTCCACTGTGGACCGAGAATTGCTCTCCGTAATCTGGGCAATTACCAAGTTGGAAAAGTTTTTGCTGGGATCTCCATTCCTGATCCAGACTGATCAGAAATCAGTGGCAGCATTACGTCGCTCAAACCATAAAAGTGCTAAACTTGCACGATTTGCTATTACGTTGCAACCCTACGAGTTCGAGATACAGTCGATACCTGGAACTGAAAACGTCATAGCCGACACGTTGTCCAGACATCCTACGGATTCTGAATGAATATTACAATTTCAAGAAAATTTTCTGACTAGTCAAGCATTACATTTGCAATAAACATTATTGATATCAAGTCAGAATATACAACAATTCAGTTGGACTTCCTACCTAAATAAGGACATTTCGAAATAAACTATTGTGATCAAAATATCAAGTTTTACGGATCGTTTGAAAATTTGAACTTCAATTCCACTTTGAGTATCACTCATTTCGATTGAAAACTGTTAAAAAGGAACAATCTCTGATGTAGAAAGGACAGATACGTTGATGACTTAGTCAATTTACTTTCAAAAGTTTAATAAAGGAACTAACGATTAATGGATAATCAAATCATAATTTGATAATATGAACCTTGTGTCTTAATGAACTTTCATACAATTCAACAGGAGGTAACAACGATTGGATCTTCATGTCCAATATTATTAAATTTTCTAGTTATTAAATTAATATATAATAGATAATAAAGTCAAAGTGTGATGAAATAAAAAAATAAAATATACTAAGAAAAGATGAAACAAAAGAATATCACACCAATTAAACCTTTTAATTAGTGTAATTATTAAGGTAATAGATATTACATTATGACATTTCATATATATAGTTAAAATATATGAATTTTTTCTGTTCTTTTCTTCTGATTGCGTTAAATTAATTAGGTATCTATCCTTACACTTCATTTTCACACGCATGCTAATTTAATGTATACTTTAATATTTGGTTTCAATTGTCCGTACTTCTCAATTTTTATTTCTTTTACTCTCTTATACTATTTCTCATTTTCCTCTATTAGATATTAATTAGTTAGTACCATACGTACATACTATAATTAATTATTTTAATTTTAGTTAGTTAGAATAATTTTTAATAACACCTCACATTATTAGTTAGTCTATACATACAACAAATTAATTAGTTAATTAGTTAGTGACAGTGACATTTCCTTGTTTAATATAAGGTATATGTATGATATGACGTTGATTTTATTATAATATATTACTGACATGACCGCGACACTGTTCTAGATAGAACATCGTAGGTCATACGTCGGGTTTTGTTAAATTTTTGATAATTTGATTAATATTGTTCAAAAAAAAAATCTATTTAATAGATTTTTTTTTTGCCCCCGTCTGACAGGAAATCTGTTACGGTGTTATTTTAAATGACGGCGTCTGCTGGGGTTTACCCATGCGCAACGTTTAGGGGTCATTAATATTTATAGAATACGTCGATATTTTACGGTATAGTGAACGCGAAATATATGCGGAGATTATGACGCATTCGCGTTGGGAAGGTCACGCCGGGTGACTTGGTTACAGGGCCTTTGTTACGCTATCCGTCAAGCAAGAAGGTCGTGTCTTGTATTTCTTCCAAGGAAATAAGGCTGAGTATATAGCCTATATTATATAGATGAATCGATGTAGACTTCAGGGTCAGTTCGGAAATTAATCTAAGTATGAGATTAATTAAATTAAACTAGATAATGGAAGGAGAATCGTATTATGATTCAAATTGTAGATGTCAAGAACTCATGTGCTCATTTCTGGCTGTTGACTACAACAGCGCACGTATATAGCCACGATGTTCATCTGACATATTGTTTTGACACGGACGGACATGAATATTATGCATGTAATTCCTAATGAACTATATATGAACTATATATGAACGTGTATCTACGTGAATGTCTTATGTGTGAACTGTAAATAAAATTCATGGACTCTGAATTGAGGACTTTATCACATCGATACGTTACAGCTATTTGCTGCATTTGCCAATGTTGATGATTATGCAAATGAAGAACTCTTCTGATAGGAAAAATATGTACCTATAATGATGAGCTCCGAAAGGAACGAATGTATTCTTGGACATTCAACAAATGATTAATCAATATAGCGTTGACCCTTACTCCAAGATGATAACCGGACGAAGCACGCATTCGCGATTGAACAAAATACATAACCAGCTCTAAACCAGCTCGGCCTTATCTATCAACCGCCCTTTATCAGTAGTCCCCAGTGTAGCAGATCTCCTTGCAGGAAGCCGTCACCAAAGTAGTCATTAGTGGAACATGTAGTCCCCAGTGTAGCAGATCTCCTTGCAGGAAGCCGTCACCAAAGTAGTCATTAGTGGAACATGTAGTCCCCAGTGTAGCAGATCTCCTTGCCGGAAGCCGTCACCAAAGTAGTCATTAGTGGAGCATCGAGTTGCCAGTGTAGCAGATCTCCTTGCAGGAAGCCGTCACCAAAGTAGTCATTAGTGGAACATGTAGTCCCCAGTGTAGCAGATCTCCTTGCAGGAAGCCGTCACCAAAGTAGTCATTAGTGGAACATGTAGTCCCCAGTGTAGCAGATCTCCTTGCCGGAAGCCGTCACCAAAGTAGTCATTAGTGGAGCATCGAGTCGCCAGTGTAGCAGATCTCCTTGCAGGAAGCCGTCACCAAAGTAGTCATTAGTGGAACATGTAGTCCCCAGTGTAGCAGATCTCCTTGCAGGAAGCCGTCACCAAAGTAGTCATTAGTGGAACATGTAGTCCCCAGTGTAGCAGATCTCCTTGCAGGAAGCCGTCACCAAAGTAGTCATTAGTGGAACATGTAGTCCCCAGTGTAGCAGATCTCCTTGCAGGAAGCCGTCACCAAAGTAGTCACATGCTCTTGTGGCTGTGCTTTCTGTAGCAGTTCGTTTTACATGACGTGGTTGCCAACCCGTCATAACCTCATATTAGTCGCCTCTTACGACATGCCCGAGGGAGCAGTAGGCGTGTTATTTCTTCCCCAACTCAAACAGCAGAGTCAGGTAACCATTTACAACTGGGTAGACAAGAGCGTGTCGGTACCGTGATTCGAAACCGGCACCTGTGCCGCCAGAGACCAGCGCTCTAACCACTCTGCCAATCGGCTCTCTTCAGAGTATCTAGACTATGAAATAAGTCCAGCTTATTTAGTCAATACCTGTTGCGGGGCTTTATACGATTCACTTCTTTTATTGTTGTTGCGGCCCCGTCTTCTATTTCAGTGGTCGTTGTGGAAAGCCACCGTTCTCATTGATTCAATAAGCTTCTTAGTTCTGGTCATTTGATTCATTAATTCTTGATCGTGCTATTGTTGGAATAGTTACGCGAATGTGAGTTAATACTTTCTGTCTGTCACAAGGTTTGAACTCAGTATCATAATTGTTGAATTTGTAACTTCAATGAACGTGATAAGTCTCTTCTCGAGTCCACACAATTTTTAATATACATTTCAAACAGTAACAGTAGACAGTCCATGGAGGTTGATTATGAAAACATTATATATTAGAATTGAATCATACATCATAAATGCTATCCATGCATTATAGTCCTGGTCCAATAATATGCAACACTATAGTCAGAACGTCGTAACTATATGTACGCGCGGTTGGGACATCCAACGGCCGACAATGAGATTAGACGTCTGGCGATATAAAACGAATGTGGACCATAATTTCATCCTTCCTTGACTTTAGTTAAAATTACTAACCTCGATACATTCCTCTCTTCATAAGAATATCGGACTGACCCATGTCCGTACTGCAATAACATATGTGCGGCAATATCATGCCTACCACTGGAAGGATTATGGGACACGTCTTATCCGTTTGACGGTCATCTAAGAAAAGGGTGTGGTAACCTAGTCACGGTGCGTGACATACCAACGCATACACGTCATAATCAATCGTGTGTATCGCGTACACTAACTAACAATTATTTACATTATATTAAACGTAGTCACCTATTAATCTTATGCTGTTAACCTCTAGCAGACCATGCCAATAAAATACCTTAACAATTCCCTGTCCACTGGGGGAAAAAAAATCTATTAGATAGATTTTTTTTAACAAAAACCCATCTGAAAAAATACCAATATGTTAACAATATCAAAAAAAAAATTTAACGAGATTGCGGCATATGGCCTACGACGTTCTGTCTAGAACCAATGTCGTGGTCATGTCGACTAACCAATAGTCATGTAATATATTCATTATTTATATCATAAATAAATATAAATGGTAATAAGAACTAAAAGAGAATGGTAATGTCGATCTCTAATTAAATAATTAATTAACTTAAAATATGTCGTGATAAAATGTCATGTCAGACTAATTTAAAGTGTTAAAATTAAACTAAATAACTATACTAGATATGGAATAAGAATAAGTTGTTAAAAATCTAATGTAAGAAAAATGAGAGGATCTGTTAAAGAAAGACATAATAACGAATAAAGAATAAATTAGAGAAAGAAAAAAAATGATGTATAAATTTAACTAAGTTATGTGTGTTGAACATCAAGTAAGTGTAGTATTAAGTTATTAATACCTTTCTAACTAATTTAAACAATAGTATGCAATATAATCATGTAATTCTAAGAATATAATCAAAGAATTATGTGAGTTTTCTTTTCTTTCTTTCATTTTTTTAAGTTTCATTCATTTTTTTAAAATTCATCTCACTTGTCATTTTAATGTGGATTAGTTTTAAAGAATAAATTAAAGTAATTAACATTGGATATGAAGATCCATTCGTAGTCTTGATCCTTGAATTTCCATTAGACAAAATGTTCAAGTATTCTGAATCACGTTATATAACGAATTAGTTCGACTGGAATGTCATTTATTTTCTCCGAAGTGTTTTGAAACAATGTTGTGACAAATGTAAACCAGGAAAGTCCCGGTGTAAAGACGAATATAGTGTCAATTGATTGCAGTCACTTTGCGTATAATTTGCCTATAGAAAGCAGCTGAGTAAATGGTTCATTCATGTGTCAAAAAGCAACGATGGTGCTATGTTCTTTGATTAAGTTTCTCTGTACATAGTATTGTCTTTGCGACAAACAACGTAAATTAGGAATCGACATCATTAGGATTTCGAGATAATGTATCTGCCAAGATGTTGTCGGATCCTGTGATGTACTCGATTGAAAACTCGAAGGGTTGGAGGAGTATAGCAAATCTGGTCAATTTTGGACTCTTGTGATTTGCTCGTTGTAGTGATGCTACGGCCCTTTGATCGGTTTGTACTACAAAAGGGGCTCCAAGTAGGAATTTTTCTAGTTTGGTTATCGCCCACACGACGGCTAAGAGTTCGCGATCAACCGTAGAGTACTTCACTTCTGGTGGTTTCAGTTTTCGTGACACGTACAAGTTTGGATGGAGGATGTCGTCATGGTATTGGAGCAAACATGCGCCAATTCCGTAGTTACTCGCATCTGTACGAAGAATGAACTTTTTAGAAGCATCAATTAATCTCAAAATAGGTGGATTTGAAAATATAGAAATTTATTTGCGGAAAAAATTCTGTCACATTCGTCAGTCCATGTCACTTTCACTGGCATGTTCTTCTTTAGTAATGAGGACAATACAGCAGTGATGGATGACAAGTTAGGTACGAATCTACTGTAATATTGGACTAGACCTAACAAGCTTCTCACTTGTTTCTTCGTTTGAGGAACGGAAATGTTTAAAATTTTTGAAACTGTACTGGGTAATGTTCGGATATATCCAGCTCCAATAATGTGACCCAAAAAAGTGATCTCATGAAATGCTACCTGTAATTTTGTAGATTTAGCAGTTAACTTGTACCTTCTCAAGGTATCAAAAACGTATCCAAGACCCAAAAAAATGTTCCTCAAAAGATGAACTAAACAAGCATATGTCATCTATATATGTAATAATGTCTGGTCTACCTGAAAAAATGTGTCGCATCATGCGAACAAAGGTAGCTGGAGCGTTAACCAGCCCAAAAGGCATCACGTTCCACTGGTATAGACCTAGCGGAGTTGAAAACGCTGTGTAGTAGTATTTTGCTTTTTCGGTTAGTGGTATCTGCCAATAACCTTTAGTTAAGTCTATCTTAGTAAATATAGTTGCTGTCGATAGACGTGGCAGTAAGTCATCGAGAAGTGGATGTGGTTCGCTATCAACTATCGTTTGTGCATTTAATTTTCTATAGTCGACGCATAGTCTAATGTTATTGTCCTTCTTTCGGACAATAACTAATGGAGAAGAAAATGGGGAATTACTAGTTTCGATAATTCCTAAAGATAACATCTGTTCAAGTTCCTTAGTAGTTTTAGTAAGAAAGTGTATAGGAACAGAATAAGGATGTACCCGAATTGGAGTATCCTCGTTAAGAGTGATGTCATGATTAATGACTGATGTGCGACCTGGAACATCGGTCAACACATCTGGATAAGATTGTAGCAGATCAGCAATCTTTTGATGCTGTTGCGGTGTAACCGACGAAGAGATGGTTACGTCCCGCCAAGATTCGCTAGATTGTACTACAGGTACAGGTAAAGCTAACTGTACCTCAGGAAAAGAAGATTCTTCTTCCTGGATAACGGATAAATTAGAATAGTGACATGTAGGTCTGAAAGTGTCATCTAATTCATGAAAAATAGCTTGTAGATGTTCAGGTCGAGTATGAAATTGCTTGAGCATATTTATGTGAAATATTTTGTGATGTCCCGTAATGTCCAGGACATAATCAACATCAGAAATCTTATTGATAACCTGGTAAGGACCATTCCACGAGATTAGTAGTCTATTATTGTTATGTGGCAATAACACATAAGCTTGATCTCCTGGAAATAATTGACGTAATCGTCTATTACTGTTTTTGGAAAGTTCTAGCTTTCTCTTTCGCAGCCTCAGATGAAGCTGTTGCCATTTGACAGGCATCAATAATGTTATTCCGGAGATTAATTACATATTCATAGGATGACTGAGTGTCCTGAGTCATCTCAGAATCGATTAATAAATCTTTTATCAGTCCCATAGGACCTCTTGGAGGAGCGCCAAAGACTAAATGAAACGGAGAGAAGCCAGTTTGTTCATTTGGCACCTCTCGATAAGCGAATAACACCGCTGGTAGCACTCTGTCCCAGTCCTGTGGATGGTTAACTGTAACTTTATGTAGCATTTGTTTGAGTGTACGGTTAAGTCTTTCTACCGCACCATTACTCATTGGGTGATAAATGCTGCTGAGGTTTCTATCTATTTGCCAAGTCTTCATTACCTCCGTCATAGTCTCAGATATAAATTGAGAACCATGATCTGACAAAAGTTTTCTAGGAAAACCTACTCTAGAAAAGATCAAGTGTAGTGCATCAGCTACATCTGTTGTGGTGGTTGTTTTTAATGGGATGGCTTCTGGCCATCGTGTGCATAAATAGATCGATGCAAGTGAGAATATAAACCTATGTCCTCTGGCTGATGGTAAAAGTGGGCCAATGATATCAATGGCCATTTTGTCGAAAGGTCTCACCGATATATCACAAGCCTGAATAGGCGCCGTGTGAAAGGCTCCCCGTGCTTTCACTTCTTGGCATATCGTACAGGAGCGTACGTACTGTGAAATATCTCGTGATACTCCCGGCCAAAAAAAGAAGATAATACTCGTGAACGTGTACGAGTATAACCCATGTGACCTGCACACTTAGAATCATGTGCATGTTGAAGTATGTACCGCCTAAAAGCAAAAGGTACCATGACTTGTTGTCTTATCTGAGTTTTTATCCATAAAACATCTTAATAAAATGTCATTTTTAATACTAAACCACTGACAATAATTTATGTTCCTAGAAAGATTGTCATCTTTGTTGACCAGCGTAAAAAATTTTGTTAGTGACCTGTCTTCCCTCTGTTTTGCAGCAAATGATACTCGGTCAATAGCAGAATGAATCTCGATATTTTCATGATCATTTGTTTCCTTGTTTTCCGTGTCTATAGTCTCTAATTGTTTTGTATGTGCTCTGGTTATTGCTGCATTTCCGATGTATAGATTATTTTTTTTCCCTTGAATAATCTTATGTGGTGTGCAATCTTTACTCCCGTGTATGCATCCCACCATAAGGTCGGCAATTGGGTTTCTTAACATGCATGCTTTAACATTGCCTGTGAAGAAAGGTGTGTCAATGTAAATAATAGCTGTTGGATAATATTCTATGGTTCCCCAAAAAGTCATGCACCGATGACATGTTCTCCATTTGCACAATTTGGATGAACAAGTGTCTGACGGATTCCGATCGTGTCGATCCCGTAAATCTCTTAAGACTGAGGGTACGATGGGTTCCATTTAACTTTGTCTACTGTTTTATAAGACTCAGAGTGTCTTGTTCCGATCATTGACTGCCTATGGCGACTTGTAGACTTCTGGTAGATATTTTGACTGTCCGCAGCGTCAGAACTGTCTCTGCTAGGTGCATTTGTCTGGAATTATAAAGGACTTATGAATTTGTGTGGCAATTCCCCTATCCGACTATAATCCCCTGATTCATTCCCAACACTAATCCTCTAGTTTTCGCTAGATTGTAACTTGTATTTTTTAGGTGAAACCCAATGTTGTTTATTATGTATACAACAACCTCTTGCGCTACAACATTAAAAACTATTGCCCTCTATGGTGCATTACAACTTTCTCGATGGTTACCTCTGACGATGGCCCATGGCCATATCACCATGGTTCCGATATGCATACTTTGGTATCCCACTGGGCCAATCAAACCTACTATACCTACTGATATACTGGTTGGGTACACCCCCCATGGGGGCATTATTAAGGGCGGGGGGAATAGGGGGGGGGGGATTTAAAAAAAACTGGGTTGTGGTTTTTTAATGGTACCACATCAATGATAGGAGTCACTTTAGATGGTCTCAAGCGTGGTGTCACCTAATTCTCACATCTTTTTGGTGAAACATACCAAAGTAGTTTTAATTTAAGCATAGGGGGTTATATTTGGGTCTATCTCCCCAATACCCCCCCCCTCATACACAAGTCACACTTCCCCACCCCTCGTATACTGGTCGACTGGCTAAGGTGGGTATTATATTGTATCATACAGTGATACGGGATGTAAGATAATGATCCTGGCACTTATGGGCGTGGTTGGGCTGGTTTATGGATTGGTGGGATAGCGGGGATAATGATGACAACCTGCGTTTTTACATGGATGCCACTACTCACATACACCCATAGATTCTCTCATCAGATATATTATACTGGTTACATCGCTTCTCGTATATGTTACAGATTGATTACATCAACACCTAAAACGGCCACGTTTGCTGTCCTGAACCTACTCAATACTCCATTCATAACGAGACTCATACTAATATTGTCGCTCAGATGAAGTGTATTTATCTTTGATAAGTGGGTTGTCACAACTCTTCGTAGACAGACATTAGCAACTCTCCAGGATCGGGTATCTAGAAGTAAAACCAGAATCTAATAGAGTACACGGGCTTTCCCTCATCGCGTGCTTCAAGACAACCAGTGATGGGCGGGGGGGGTGAGATGTCTGGGGGATTCTGTTGCCATGGGCAGGGCGCAGTCACCACTCTGTATCATACCCTGTACTCCATATACTGAGCTCTACGAGATATGCTGACGAGCTCATGGGGTGATAACACCCTACCTCCACATATTGTTCTACTACCCTTCATCTAACAAACCAGTGATTGACAACTACTGCACACGTGCGCAATTAACCCCTCACCCTACGGGTCTCACCCCGTGTGAATTGTTGGCATAGGGGGGGGGTTCTTCTGCGGGAGGGGGTGCACGTCGCTGTTTATTGTAGCTTGCGGTGGGATGGGTAGGCTCTGTGGGCGGGGGTTGGTCATACGGCATTCCTGTAGCCTCCACACTTGGTGGTGAGGAAATTTTGTCGGGGTCCATGGGGGGATAACTTGCAATGAGTATGCACGTGTTTCTAAGAATGTGCGTGTGACATGGAGTGACAGGCGGTTGCTGGGTTAGTTTATGAGTGCTATATAGCTATTGTGTATAGATAGGTAGATTCCAGAGATCCCCCCGCCCTAGGGTTCCCTGACATGGAAAATCTTCGTGTACCCACCGCCTTTGTTCACAGTCACTCAACCTTTGTAATGACCCGTGTGTAATCCGTTGTGATATCTCTGTGTTTCTGTAGAGATACTTGCGAGTCACGGACTTTGTATTCATAGCTGACGTTTAGAATGACCATCGTACAGTTACAACATTACCAGACTCTTTCTTATTATGGTGTCGTCTATTCGGTATTCCCCCTCAGTGGTATAGTCAGGCCTGTGTTTTATCTTAACTGTGCTTAATGTTGTCTAGGCTATATTGGCTTGTATCTGCGATGGTTTAAATTCTGATTCAAGTTAGGCATTCGCTATTGACTACTAATACCCGCTTCTGTCGACGCCAGGGTAGAGTGAGAAAGTGGACCTCGATTGTGCGGGGAATTATGCGTTGGTGTGCAAACAGTTAATGTTGTGCACCGTAAAATAGTCTATTTAGTAAGCTAATTGGCTGGAAAAATGCAATCTATATTTCTAATTTCAACAATAGCTCTTGCAGGTTATCGCTTTATCTAGAAATGGCAGTCCTAGTTTCAAAGTGCCAGTAGTGCTGCGGTCCGTCCCTATGACTGCGATACACGTTTGTCCCTCTTAAACAAACAAATGTACCTCTAAAATGTCTGTCAGATTCAGGCCATACAGGAGTAATATGTTGACTACATGCCAGTAGTTCAAAACCCATTATACGTGTTTGAAAGCAAGATGCGAATTTTACCTCTAGACAGTATTAATTCCTCCCCCCACTTGAAAATACTCGTGACATGTTGACTTCAGGTTCAACAAAATTGATGAAAATCGCAGAGCTATCATGCCTCATCGTTTCGCAAGTGGATTGGAAAGGAGGGATTGTAGTAATAGATAAATCTGTATGGTGTTCGGAGCTCATTAGGATCGCTTATTGTTATATGGCGGTCGAGTGAGAACATTTTAGGGGATTGTCGCTACACCGTAGTATAGTATAGTGTAAACAAGACGTACGCTTAGAGGGAGTCGAGGACGCTGATAACTCATAGTCTCCTCATGGTCGGTTCGGCATTTTTTCTCGTTCAAGGAAGGGGAATGAAGTGTCCTGGATCTTATTTTTGTGTGCATCTGTGCAAGTTATAGGTTTTCTCGCAACGCATTAGCCTATTTCATGTTGTTTGCTCCTAGTTTAACGTTCGTGTGTCCCTTCTATGTAGGCTTTGTCTAAGAGTTATTCACCTTATAATCATGACTCCATACATAGCGATAGCGAGCATTTGCCCTCTTGTGTTACATCTACAGTTGTATAACTTGTGAGTGACTGTTGGCTCTTATAAGTCGACTGCTAGACTTCACTTAAAAGGAGGGTGTAATTGCTTTGAAGCATTTAGCTGTCTTTTTAAAAGCTTATGACCTGTTGACAATTATTATTTATCCTTCTGCTCTAAACGTGTGCCTCATGGTGACTATTAGTTATTGTGATGAGATTGCGCAGCTACATGTTTGCTAGATGTATCAAATTTTTGGGTGTTGCTGCAGCCGCCAATTTGGCCAGATGTGATATTGCATTACGGGTAGTTTTGCTGTGCATTCTAATTTAGGGTTGGTTTGTCAATGCACATATCTCTTTTTTTTAGTTTGGTTTGTGTCTGTCAGTACGTTATACTTGTGCTCGCTTGTGCAGCAGCTGTGTTTCTTGCATCGTTGTCTGGGTTATCTTTCCAGGGCCTCCTTCTTCAACGTGGGTTGGTTAAATTTAGGCATTGTAGTGAGTTTAATCTATTCTGCACTGGGTCGTCTTTCTTTCTGACTATACTGTGTACCTCATTCTGTGCCCTTATTGTGGTTGTGTCGAGAGTTAGATGTAGTATCTGTTCTGTGTCTTCCGCTTTATGGCAATGGCTCTTCGGGTCCCTAGACTCTTCTGTTAGATGATGGCACATTAGCCAATGCATATGCACTCCTTTGAGAAGTGTTGGACCTGGCCTTCTTTTCCCTGAAGTCATCGTTTCAGTGATTGTTCTAAGTTGTAATCTAAGTTAAGTACATCATCGATAATGTTAACAAAATAATTGTACAGTTATCCCGTATTGTTATGCAGGGAAAGACTAATCAACAGATAAATTAGTTCTAACAGTAAATATCTATACTTTATTATTCCAATTTTATGAATCGTTCGGATAATAAACAATGAGTCCATGATCAATAATAGATGAACTTAATGTGACTCCATGGGAATTTTGGCTATCATCCCTGTAATAATTCTTGGTTGCTTATGCAAAATTACTACTATTCCCTCCCTTTAGTAGATTAATACTTCAGTGCATTCTATAAATTACTTTACTCGTTATATATCATAAATAGATTATGATATTTTCTTTGGAGCCGACGTCTGCTGTGATAGGGGGATGCACGCTGGGGTGACTTGACTGAATTTGGTTCAGTATCTAGCTGAACATTACTATCTTAAACCCGGGTACATAATAATCATTAGAATGATATTTTCCCTCCTAGTGACTCCTAGGACTATCGACTGGATTCTACTCAGATCCTCACGATTTATACGTGCTGTATGTGTCGAATCGACATTTTCAGTAATGGCGCTCTCTTGTTAAAATATATGCCAGACCCAGCCTTGAATATCCCTAAACCCTCGGCGCATGTAGTACTTATAGAAGGACATGGCTAAAAGGGGGACGAAGTCAAAAATTATCTTGTACTCAGCATATTTAGGGATACTTACATTAGAGACTATATGCCTCAGAATGCTGAGCATAAAGTGCACGCTAGTTCAGATTTCGCTCGGGACTACCACTGCAAATTAGTTGCAAGGAGCGTCCTCAGTACTCCTTCTAAGTAAGTCCATTCTAAATTCATATATTCAAATATTCCTATTCTCTATTAGTAAGCTTTGAAAGTTTATAGGCTATTTTATTAGTGTTTTTAAGTAATGTACTGAACATGATGAAATTGATGTACTTATCGATTGTACGATGGGGTTTATTCAACGCGAAACAAGCCCCGGAAATGTCATCGACGCGTTCTCCGCGAAATGCGATTTAATTCACTACCCTAAAGACCGTTCAGAATGAATATCGGCAATCCGTAGAGCCATAATTTATTCATTCTGAATCTCCACTCCAACCTCCCATAAATTAGGCACAGCACAAACAATGAAAACAAATATAACGTGCATATAAAATATATAGAACGGACATGCCTGCAAAAATGTGAATTAGACTCAGTGATGTTTCTTATGAATGACAACAGTCACGAACTGAGACTTATCTTTTAACCCGTCGTCCGATGCGATCTTCACCAACGGCCTAGACTAGAGGATAGGACTGTTTGCTCCTTGTTGGTAAATAATGTCTTTTCAATCCTATGATCTACTGAGAAGTTGTATTCTTGAATGAAACATTAGGTGAGCTGGCATCGTCCTTCGATCGTTGGCTTGTACACGGAATATTGTGACGTCACTGATTTTTGCATAGTTACACAAGCCACGTCATGTTCGGAATCATGTGACTTGAACGTTTTCTTGTAATCGTAAACAGTCCGTGAAAGTATGTAAACAAGAAAAATTTCTTTCTTCCTTCGTTCCCCAGCAATGGCAACCACTCTGTTGCGGGGCTTTATACGATTCACTTCTTTTATTGTTGTTGCGGCCCCGTCTTCTATTTCAGTGGTCGTTGTGGAAAGCCACCGTTCTCATTGATTCAATAAGCTTCTTAGTTCTGGTCATTTGATTCATTAATTCTTGATCGTGCTATTGTTGGAATAGTTACGCGAATGTGAGTTAATACTTTCTGTCTGTCACAAGGTTTGAACTCAGTATCATAATTGTTGAATTTGTAACTTCAATGAACGTGATAAGTCTCTTCTCGAGTCCACACAATTTTTAATATACATTTCAAACAGTAGACAGTCCATGGAGGTTGATTATGAAAACATTATATATTAGAATTGAATCATACATCATAAATGCTATCCATGCATTATAGTCCTGGTCCAATAATATGCAACACTATAGTTAGAACGTCGTAACTATATGTACGCGCGGTTGGGACATCCAACGGCCGACAATGAGATTAGACGTCTGGCGATATAAAACGAATGTGGACCATAATTTCATCCTTCCTTGACTTTAGTTAAAATTACTAACCTCGATACATTCCTCTCTTCATAAGAATATCGGACTGACCCATGTCCGTACTGCAATAACATATGTGCGGCAATATCATGCCTACCACTGGAAGGATTATGGGACACGTCTTATCCGTTTGACGGTCATCTAAGAAAAGGGTGTGGTAACCTAGTCACGGTGCGTGACATACCAACGCATACACGTCATAATCAATCGTGTGTATCGCGTACACTAACTAACAATTATTTACATTATATTAAACGTAGTCACCTATTAATCTTATGCTGTTAACCTCTAGCAGACCATGCCAATAAAATACCTTAACAATACCATCATCAGACCTAAAGGTATTTTATATTGGGACTTGCGCCCTAATACGAGTATATCCTACTGGGTTGAACGGGACGCGCCTCGCCAATACAAGGCAAGATTTAATTTTTTTTTTTTTTTAACGAAAACATCAAACCTATTTGTAACTTTAATCTCTGCCGCACGATCTGCTTCCTGAAATCCCATCATCAGAGAGGTGACACATTATAACTAATATTTGACCGAAAGTTAACTTCACTTCAAAGAAAAGATCTCTTTCTAGTTTATACAGTTTACAAATAACGTGAATTTTAGTCAGCTAACTTGTGGGTTTTTGCTGGGAATGCGATGAAAGTAAGTTTAAGCCTGGGGACACCACTCTGTTAAGTACAGGTGGGAGAGGACAAGTCCTACATTTATCCATGTTAAAAATCATTTTTACCCCTTCGTCACTGTTATGATTAAAACTCATAACGTATCATTCTGTATCAAATAGGTATCGATCGGTGATACCATGTTTGTTGATGTGCTGTATCCACGGGTTACCCGGAAGTACGTCATTGACTTTTGGTACTGTTTTAGCAGAAGTCAAACCGGTCTCAACTTGGCAGACGCCAAGGAGCATTCGGGGGCCTTTTCTGTGTATTCTTCGAGGTGGACGGACGCATATGTGTTCAGCTCCGAGATTGTGTTATATCTCCAACATTTAGATCGCCCACATGTTGTGTTGGGTCGATGCTAACGTTTTACAGTGAGAGAAGTGTATGCTGTATTCTTGTGTACGTAAGTTGGAACTTATTCAATAAACTTTACAGAAAAATGTCGACGGACATCTTGTCAGTAGAAGACTGCATGACGACGTTCAAGACTGGCTAGGTTATGCCATAGTCTTATCGATTTATATCTCTTGGAAGTAGTTACTGGAGCATTGTGTATTAATAAACTTATGTCGTCCTGACGTCCAACCTGGCCTTGCATCTTCTTCATTGTAGAAGATTAATTTTATGAAAGAAGGCTGAATGAAAAGGTATCACCGGCATCTGTGCATGCCTATTCAATATATGTCTTCATGAAGAGGACCTCTCCGAAGTACACCTTCATCAAATATAATACAAGTACTAACTATACATAACGATGGAGGGTGTAAAACGCTAACGCAACCGTCACTTAAAGATCTACCAAATGATGCCTTTGGAACTGCCGGTACATAAAGATCGATCTGTTGCCGACGCATTCTTGAGAGCAGGGGTCGACAACCAATAGATCCCGATCTATCAGTAGATTCCAGTGCATGATCTTGTAGATCGTTAGGTGACTGCGGGGAAAAAAAAGAATTATATATATATATATATATATATATATATATATATATATATATATATATATATATATATATATATATATATATATATATATATATATATATATTTTTTTTATATTTACATATTTTTATATTTATATATTTTTATATTTTTATATTTATATATTTATATACGAGGAGGAGTCAAAAAGTAACCTTAATATTTTTTTAATTAACAGAATATGGACAAATAGGAATGAAAGCACTTATCACTTTTCGACATAGTCCCCACCACGTTCAATGCAGGTGTGCCAGCACTTCACTAATGCCTGGATTCCGCTAGAAAAAACTACGTAGCCACGTATGCACCGCCTCTTTCACCTCATCGACCGTACTGAAATTCTTGCCACCGAGTGCCTCCTTGAGGGGTCCAAACACATGATAATCACTCGGTGCGAGGTCCGGTGAATATGCAGGATGTGGAAGACACTCCAAACGCAGATTCGTGATTTTCGTTACTGTCGCACGCGCTGTGTGCGGCCGCGCCTTATCATGCTGTAACAACACAGCAGAACTGAGCAAGCCGTGACTTTTTGACCTGATTGCAGGTTTCAAGTGGTTCTGAAGCAGATCACAGTATGATTCGCTGTTGATAATGAGTCCCCTGGGCATGTACATTTCCAGGATTGGGTCTTTACAGTCTTTACAGTCCCAAAAGACCATGAGCATCAATTTGCCGGCCGACCGCGTTGTACGGAACTTCTTTGCTTTTGGCGATGATGAATGTCGCCAATCCATGCTGGCTCGCTTAGTCTCTGGCTAGAAGTAGTGGATCCAGCATTCGTCACCAGTGACTATGTGGTGTAGAAAGCCATCTCCTTCAGCTTCATAACATCGTAACAGTGTTTCACAAACATCCACACGACGTTCTTTCAGTTCGGGGGTGAGTTATTTTGGTACCCACCTAGCGGAGACTTTGTGGTACTGCAGCACGTCGTGAATGATGTGGTGCACCGAGCCATGACTGATCTTCAATTCTCCAGCCACCTCGTGGATTGTTACCCGCCGTTTTCCCGTAACACTCGTTCCACTGCACCGATAGCGTCAGGTGTAGTCGCAGTGTGAAGCCTGCCGGAGCGAGTTGCATCAGTCACAGTTGACACCCCACTTTTAAACTTCCTGTGCCACTCATAAACCTGCTGAAGCGACACACAAGCGTCCCCATACTGCCTCTTCATCCTCCGATGAATGTCTGCTGGTTTCTCACACTTCCTACCAAAAAAAAAAAGAACGGATAACTGCACGCTGCTCTTCTCTCGTAAATGCTTCCATCTTGGCTAAGGTTTTTTTATGGGTTACCGACCCCTGTTTTAGAGCACAGACAATCAACAAATTCAGGCCAAACTGTCCTGGCCTGTGCCACTGTTTAGAAAAAAAATCTGGCAACTTCTGTTTTGTTACAT
Source organism: Oreohelix idahoensis (assembly GCA_024509875.1). Taxonomy (NCBI): domain Eukaryota; kingdom Metazoa; phylum Mollusca; class Gastropoda; order Stylommatophora; family Oreohelicidae; genus Oreohelix; species Oreohelix idahoensis. Next base: position 387,055 of record JAMPIV010000845.1, on the reverse strand, counting down.
TCATGTCTGTCTCCAGTTTTCTTCTCTATGTGGTTCTCGGTCACCCTCTATGTCTCTTACCTTCGGTATTCCAGGCCAAGAACTGCCTTGTAACTTTCTCTGCTAGTTTCCGCATTGCTAACGTTTTTCCGTCACCTTTTATTCCGTTGTATTTTGTGCTATAAATATAATTCATAATTTAACCCACAAAAAAACACGTTTTAACAAATCAAAAGAATAAAGTGTCAGTTGCCGGCCAACAAGCTCATCCCCAATGTAAGACTGTCACGGGCTGCCTTTCCTTAGCTCTGCAGTAGTGACTGATGTATGTCTTCAAAGGTGTCTACCTTTACACAAGATTACTCTTGGCAGAGTTGTAGATAGAAGGATAATGATGCTTCTACCTCCAGGTAGTATCCACAAGATATTCAGACAAGCGAGAACAATGTTGCATTGGCTGAGCACGTTAACTCTAGTATCTGCCGTCAACTTGTGTGAAGCATTATGTAATATAATTTTAGCTCGTACAAGCCCCCAACTGAGTAAATTCAGCGAATTTCCTCTTATTATTATATAGCTCTGCTTACGTGTATTTAAGAAATTGTCTAAGACATACGGATGTAGTACATTCAAAATGTTTAAATCAACTTTAGATTTGTCTTTATACAAATAGCAAATTTAATAATCAATCAAGTTTTAACAGTTTTAAAAAATGAATAATTATTTTAAAAAATGCTCATCGTCAATGATGTTATGGAGGTTTGGATAAGAGTTCACTTAGCAGCTTTTATGTTTCTACTTAGCTGCCAATGAGTTTGTCTGCTCTGCTCCAGCTGATGTTTGGGTCTTTGCAGATGGAGGACTGGATCACTCACGTCCCTGGTCATTGTTGTAGGGCGCAGCACGTTCCCAGAAGCGTCAGGGAGTGTCTACGAAGTAGGTTCCGCTTCTCTAAGACCCTTCTGATGATGGTTTCTAGCGTCGACTTCAGGCAACTTATACCCTCACTTGTTCCAGAGATAGTACCCGCAACTGGTACCACTAAGTAGTGTCACAAAAGAAGAGAAATACCCTCTGAGCATTGAGTTTCCCGACACATATTTATGTGCTCCCCTATTTTCATTTCACCATCCCATCTACCTCTGAACTTTTACCCTCGCTGAGAATTAATGTTAATCCCATTGAGCGGAAAAACATTCATTACATTTAAATTGAATAGATGTATATTTAACTTTACATTGTACATTGGTTGAAAAGGTTAATAATATAAATTGAATATGTTTTCCTTTCCTTCTACCATGTTTGAAAATGTTAACAGTATAGATTGAATATGTTTACATTTACATCTACCATGGTTGAACATGTTAATAATATAGATTATGTAATCCTTTCTTTCATCATTCACTCCCTGCTCCATTTGGAACTTGGGACTGCCTCTGCTTTTGGTTCTCTGTAAGAAACTCGCAATACAGCAGTCACCAGCCCTGGCAGTGGTGGTTCTTGAAATCATCATTCTATATGCTGAGGTTGCCAGTCTCAAATGACTTGGGCATCCACTATCAATTTTCAAATTTTAATATTCACATGTCACTATATACATAATAGTTCACATGTTAATAATGTAAAATATAGAATTTAAAATGTACAACTTACGCCAATCTTTAGGCACACAGACTGCTGGCTCAAAGAAATAGATTAAGGCAGCTTGACGATGCCTCTTACACATAGTCTGGGGTGTTGTTATTTTATCAATATGTTCCCACTTTTGACTTTGTGTTACAGTTTCCTCAGATTCCGGTTTTCCGTGTTAAATGGTATCGTTTTTCTGGGCTCTATGTCCTCAATATACTCCAACAAGGTCCGGTCTGGTACTATTCTTATATCTGACAAGGCCTGGTTGTCTTCCTTGAGATAGGTGAATTTTCACAGTGTTCTAAATTGACTAAAGTTTCAGGTTATATTGCCCCTCTCGTTCCTGGCACGTGTTGTTTACCATTAGACCAGGCCCCAATCAGAAATGTGGTTATTCCTATATCTCGAATGCTAGCCAATAGTTTCAACACCTGTATGTTTTGGTGGGGTAATTCAAAATATTTCCACTAGAAAATTCCTGTGCATTAATGCAAAGGTAATGTCTTCCAAATATGGAAGTGAGATTTCCGTACTATTCTCGTCAGTGATTACACATAACTTCTTACTTTTATCTCAAGTAAAATCTTCGTAATAATTCTGCCGGAAGCTGATTACAACATTCCGTCTGTCAAGTGCTAGTCTGTAATATGTCCGCAGACGGATAATTTATCTCCCAGCCCGCCTTAGGTAAACATAACGCTCAGCCGTTATGCAAAACTGACCGGGCACATCTGGGGTTTTTACCTGTGTCTAGTCTTAGCAAAGCCGAGAAGCTTAAAGCACATGTGATGAATTATCACTGAATAGAGTGTAAAATTGATAAGAAAATAGCTAATATCAGCTTGATAGCAGAGAAAGAAAATGTGCCGACCACTGAAAAATTTCACGTAATCAGTACTCACAACAAATGTAACTGACTACACCCGGAGATGAAAAGAGATCAACCCAATAATTCCGTCACAAAGACAAGCGTTGTGAACATGACGAGAGTATAAAGACAGAGAATAAGTGCTGCTCCCGCAGGCCTGTGTGTGAGAGGCGACATGTAAGGTTGTGCAAGAGGCTGGCATTTTCATGATGTAAAACTAATTGTTACAGAAACCAACGCTGGCTTCTTACATGGCTGCCAACTGCGGTGATGGCTTATGGTTTTTTAAAGAGCGTACTTGAATATAGAGCCTCAAGTGATTACATAGCTTCATACTCGAATCAAAGTTTCAGGGTTCAAAACCTCCATGCTAACCAGGTGTAAATGGGTAGCTGACTCTTCTCTCAAGTTATGGATGGCTAAGGCAGCGACGAAAGGAACCGATCACTACCACCTCATAAAGCCGAGACATAGTTTAAGTCTCTAACTGTCACTCCACTATGGTAGTATCTGCTATGATTATGACTGCGTATACCTTTTCAAGATTGAAGGATCAGTGAGCTGTAATCATAAATATGCGGGTTTTAAACATACGGTATAAACTGAATATTATAAAAATACGGTATTTAAACATACGGTATGAGATGTATGTTACAAACATACGGTATTTAAACATACGGTATGAACTGTATATCATAAATGTACGGTATTTAAACATACGGTATTTAAACATACAGTATGAACTGCATAACACATATATACGGTAAATACATGATAAATATGCCGTATTTTATTTCTAATACATTACTCGTAGCAAGCCGTCTATCAACCCAGGCCTCTATCTCCCTTCTTCTGACATTTTGACATTGACCTTTCATTCTAATCAGAATGTATGCATACGTCCTTACTTGATAAGGCAAGCCCTAATTTTAATCTGCTATAATAATGTCTTTACGTAGTCTAACAATCTCAAGATGTGTGTGTACCTTTGTCGTGATGTTCGGAGTATTGTAGAGTGCCCCTCCTTATTTAAACCCCGCAGCGAGAGACGTTCGATAAGCGAACGGGCACGCACTAAAGCAATATGCATACTACAGACATGTCTACATTGTCTGGGACAAAGGACTCAGTATATAATTATATACGGTACTGTTCATCATAGTAGTAAACATACACTTTTTGAAAAGAAATGAAAAACGTATCATGTTCCTTCCGTATGTGTTATAAATGTTTATATAATATATTTCATGAGACGCTGTTTTCAACACCTATTTTAGGAGACGGAAGACGATGTTTTCAATTCCTGTATTATTAAACAGAAGATGCTGTTTTCATCGCCTGTTTTTGGAGACAGAAGAGCATGTTTTATATCTATTTTATGAGACAGAAGAAACTGTTTTTAATACCTATTTTAGAAGACAGATTTCAACTTATTTTATGAAACAGGAGACGCTGTTTTCAACTTATTTTAGGAGACAGGAGACGCTGATTTCAACTTATTTTACGAAACAGGAGACGCTGTTTTCAACTTATTTTAGGAGACAGGAGACACTGATTTCAACTTATTTTATGAGACAGGAGACACTGTTTTCAACTTATTTTAGGAAACAGGAGACGCTGATTTCAACAACCTATTTTAGGAGACGAAGACGCCGTTTCCAAATCCATATTTTAAGAGACAGAAGACGACGTTTTCAATATATATAACACACGGTACATAGAATTTGTTCTTCCAGTGATTATATCGTAAAACGAAAAGCTTAGTTCGAATTGTTATTGTTTATTAACCAGACATGAAGCAGAGATACTCAATTAAATGTTTGAAAACAAAGGTTTGACACGCGCTTAATTTTGTGTTTTGCATTGATTCGGATGTCATGTTTGAGAACATCCGTTTGACACGTGCTTAATTTGATGTTCAATACTGATAAGCACTGCCGACTCTAGGACGATTCCACAGATCCCACCGAATGAGGCCCCGCGTCTAGAAAGGACCACGCTCAGGGCATTGATAGATGCAATATTAGCACAAGGAAACGAGAAAGTGTCATTTGTAATATCAGTTGACATAAATCGCTATATGTTTTGTTGAGAGCTGGAAAAGCTATAGCAAATTCTTTCAACTGATAGAAGCCCCTACCCCATAAACTTTCGATTTCTTGCATGCAATAACTGATCAACGGCATTCACTAATTTTCTTATAAAAATTCGTATGTTCCTGACTCTTTCGATATTTGTAGCCTCAGGTAACAAGCTTCTTGAAGCAAATCTAATTAAAACATATCAGCGATCAACAATGCTGGTCAACATATTAAACTGTTTGTCCACCATGTTGATTTAACGCTATATAATTTAGTACTTAAAGTTAGCTAATGTACTGAAGCATTTTATCGAACAAAAAGCAAGGAATATTAGTGTTAAAATATACAGGGCAGGTGTACAAAAAAGTTCCCTTTAATCAACTTGGTATTTATAATATCTGACACAATGCATGCAATATATAATTTTGTTATTACTTATGGTCATGGAAAGTAAATAATGCATCAAAGAAATTAAATTTTTCTTTACGTATTACCTTTCTCTGCGTAGGGCGCAACGAAACTTTTCAAATTGCGCCCTGCAGTTCATAAAGGCCGGCCTTGTTGATAAGGATGGCATTTTTTAGTCAAATGTGTGACAAGCGCTTAATTTGATGTTTAGCATTGATACACGGATTGTTTTAGCGTTAGGCAGATAGTTGCTAAAAGCTGTTTTTTTTTTTTTAATTAAATGTATCTGTCTTGTAACTGGTAGTGTTTGGATGAGGTTAGCGAACTTGTGGATATTTAGAAAAGCTCTTTCGGCTTTCGCTGCGTAATAAGTTGTGCAGTTCATTAACATTGTTTTTTTTGTTTTTTTTTTAAATCCAGCATCAGAATCCGCTACCAAAGTTCAATATGTCTTATTTCTTTTAAAAGACGGTACTGTTTACGGATTTTTACTGAGAATAAATAAACTCCTTTGACGGAAGCAGAGGTTATAAAAATATTCCCTTGCATACGTTGTCCCATAGATACCTTGCTTACCCTAACAGTCCTTGCAAAACCATATTACTTAGCTTGCCTAAAAGTCCCTGCAAAACATTGCACTTAAAAGATTCGCAGCGGTCACACCGCTTATTATAACACGAACGCACTGAACATGCTTACAATATCAATACTTGTTACAGTAGATATGCCTTATCACATACTGTCAGTTTTTTTTAACCAGCTGCACTCGAGCTTTCCAGCCCTTTGGGCCCAATGACATGTAATTGCGAGGCTGGGGGGGTCAGTGGACTTTCCTTCCAACCCGGTCAGGAGCTTCGCCCCTTCCCATCCACAGAGGGTTTATGTGCAGGAGCCGTTCAGGTCATTCAGTCAAATTCCCGGTCGTAAACATTCCTTCAAACGCTGACGCCCGGGCTTGAACCTTGAAAACCTGGTCGCCAGTACAACGTTGTAGCCATTACACCAGCGCGGCTCCCATACATACTTTCAGTAACCACGAGGAGATAATTTACGACATGCCCGAGAGAGCAGTAGTTCTGCTCTCCATTTGTTCCCTCCAAAGACCCCGGAAGTTACACGGGGCATGTTCTAACTTACAATTCCAGATTCAGGAGTTGCTCAATCTGTCAGCAAAATGATGAATGATACTTTTAGTATTCTGGGATTAGGTGGAATCTCTGACCTTACTGTAACCTCTGCTTGCTTCAGACGGAATAGTTTTCTACGAAATGAGTTAACTGGGATTAGTTCTGGCATTTCTGACACTATGATTCAGCTTTATGGTGTATTCAGCTTTTCCGAGACTGAACGTCAATCCGGAAACGTAAATATGGCGACTGACGACCTTTGCAATTGAGTTAAAAAAAAAAAAAAGAATGTTAAAGATAGCCAGCCCTTACTACCTCCTTCAAGGTCAAGGTACAGGCACAGTGAAGGCATGCGATAAAAGAAAGCGTTGGCCGGTACACCCTAAGATCAAGCAGTCGGGGATTACAGTACATAATCCAAAGCATTGTCACTAGAACAAAGAGCAGGGGTGAAGGACACAGTCCATTTATAGTCAGGCTATAATTCTGGTTGGTTATAACGATGGTAATCTTCTGCTATGTGCTGCACATACCTTTAGTTAGTTCAGGTAGAGTGGAGGGAGAAATACAATATAAAAGGTAAAACGTCCTTACTAGGGCAAAAGACAAGAAAAAACCTACGTTGCGGCCACAAAACCTTTGTTAGTGACAGACGGACAAAAACAAAAAGGAAAGAAAGTGAGTACTAAGCAAAAAGAAACATGACAAATAAAAGGAGTACAACCTATAATTAGAATCACATGGCTAACCAAAATGGCTGCTGCCGCTAACGGAAGTAGATAGAAAATACCATGTGCGGAAAAAAGTTAGTTCAGGTCACGTTGTTCTGTCTTAAGCTATTGGTTCAAATTCTGTCCATGTCCTCACAGTCCGTCTTTTGTTCGTCTACGGTAGTGCTCTTCATTTCTGGTCGTGAAAGAAGGTAAGTCAGTGACCCAGACTTTTTTCGGGTGTTCTCAGTCATTCATCGTGTAAAACAAGCCACTACAGAAACCAACGCTGCATGATCACATCAATGGTTTAATGCAGTCATTCTTCAAGGGAGCCTTCTGCATTTGTGGTTCCAAGCTCTGGTAAAGAGCATGAGAGAGAGAGAGAGAGATAGAGAGAGAGAGAGAGAGATAGAGAGAGAGATAGAGAAAGAAACGCTTGTGACGGTCTGAACTGAAACTGTCACTGACTGACTCCCCTGCTTTGCAGTAGTGGTCCAACAGTGACCAAAACTCAAGAGTATCTAATATTGGCTTCCAAGGTATCTACCTGCGCGCAAGATTACTCTTGGCAGAGATGTAGATAGAAGATTAATGACACTTCTACCTTAAGGGAGAGTTCACAAGATATTTTCAGAAGTCACGAACAATGTTGCATTGGGCTGAACAGTTGTTAACGCATTATATCTGGTCCGTCGCCTTTTGTGAAGGATTTGAGCAATGGTTTAGTCCGTTCAAGCACCCAGTTGGTGTTTTTTTTTCTTAACCAGCGGCACTTGGGCTTTCATCCCTTCTGCTCAATAACATGTCATTGCGAGGCTAAGCAGCCTGTGGACTTTCCTTCCAACCCGGTCAGGAGCTTCGCTCCTTCCCATCCACAGAGGGTTTATCTAAGGAGCCGTTCAAGTTATTCCGTAAAAATTCCAGGTCGGTGACACTTTTTCAAATGCCCACGCCCGGGCTTGAACCTTGAACACCTGATAGCCAGCGCAATGTGGTAACCATTACACCAGCGCGGCTCCCAAATCCCTCTTATAAGGTATAGCTCTGTTTAGAGGTAAATATATGTCTAGGTATATATATATATATATATATAAAGTATTTTGGCTCATATGTTTGCTTTCAAACATATAAAAAAACTCAATCGACTATGATTGTTTAGTTTTAAAACAACAGGTAACAAATTTAATAATCAATTAGTATTAACAGTTTAAAATAAATAAAATGCTGGTGATTTTATATTGGAATCAAATTTTCTCTTCACTGAGATTTAGGGTGAGGATATATCAAAAGTTCTTTTTGCTGGTGCATTTTTACAAGCACTTAACTTTTATAAGGGAGTGCTGCAGCTGTGGTTCATCAATTCTGTGATGATGAACGCCTTCTCCACACGCTCTTCCACTGTAGGCGGTTAAGGTGGATGCTTGTCTCTCACACTAGCGGCGTTAGTACCACAAATCGTCTGATGGCTTGTAACCACGAACCCAAAATTTTGGGAATACCCAATCTCCTTGCACGGATTTAGACTGGACGCAGCTCTGTATTAGAAGCTTCGAAATCACTTAGGTCTGAAAATTAAAGTTAATTCCTCTGACGGCGGGTGTTCTGCGAAGGCCTGTGAAAACTTTTGTTTAATTCCTCTGACTTGTGAACAAATTCCTAGGATTCCAGTCTTGTTAATTAAAGTCCTGGCCCCTTTAAGTTTCCAGTCTTGTATTAAAAATGCGGGTTTACTTGTGAAGTCCAAAGTTGTCAAATACTCGATCTGTTACTTATAGTTGTAGAATTTCTAAGTCAAATGCCTGCTTTTTCTTTCTGGCTTTTAGGAGTCGCTGATATGACTTGTGCGCTGCAGTCTCTCTGTGTGATCTGTGTCTGTATTTTCATCACACTTTACGAGTTCTCAGTGCAAATCACAGATTGCACTTCCGACTAGTGTGCCAATAAAATACATTGTATATTTCAGCTCCTCACAATGAACCAATCTAATCGAATCTTGTTCAGCACTACGTGGGTAGGGGCGTTTTCAAATTCGAAAAATAATACCCTCACATGTTTCAAAATATTAAATTTAATATCCACGCGTGACCTCTTCAGTGATGTCATATCGTTGCGTAAGACTTCCGGCTGCATCTATGTGCCTCTCACCAATAAACCTGGCGTAACATAAACAGTCAAGGAGTGAAGTGTTATAGACTTAACTCTACTGATCCAACGTAGAGAGCAAAAATGAATGACATGGCAAAAATTATGCCAAATAAAACCGATGATCGGTGAGAGAAAAATGAAGAAAAAGAAGTGATACTGCCAGAGTGGATTAAAGAGTGAGAGAGCGCACAAAAGTACACGCACAAAGTAAGACGTACAGTCACAGAAACTTACTTAGTTAGTCGTTCCCCTTCTACCGTGAGGTGTAGAGGTTTGGAAGAGAGAGCGCCAGACTATCCTATCGGCTGTCTTCCTCCTGGCCTGGTTCCATTCTAGTCCTCGGTCCTTCAAAGATTGTCTAATGTTGTCCTCCCAGCGGACTCTGGGTCGTCCTGGGGGTCTGGATCCCTGGCTCTTTGTTTCCCATGCTTGTCGTGGTAGCCGATCTTCTCCCGTTCTGCAGACATGGCCAAACCATCTTAGTTGGGACTGTTCTCAGACGTCCACTTGAATGTTCTCAAAGAAAGCAGTAGTCAGTTTTAGGCTATTTGAATCCCCGCAAAGCTTTTCAACGAAAGAAGCTGGTGTCGGCCATATGCGCTTTCTCTGTAATGTTCTTGATTGTCTGACTCCGAGATTCACGTTTAGGTTCAAAAATGTAACGAGTAAAAAATGTTAACGTGTTTATTACTCTAAATTTCACTTATTTTACATTTCCTCAGTCAACACTGTTGACACGCAATTACAGACACCCCTAGACTTTACAATTAACAGCTGAAACACGTGTGAAAATACCTCTGCTGACGTCATTACATAACAAAATACTCGTACCCGCAGATCGAAATCAATAGCATCACCATTTTCCTGTGTGCTCCTCATGGAGCAGCCACCGTTGAAGCTCGTCCCTTTGCAGCAAGCCTGTCCCAAGCATTTAAATGCCCTTGCAGCGGGGGTTTTTGCTGTGGCCATCTTTGTTCTAAGATGAGGTTGTCAGCTCCGTGCACAACCTCATACTAATCGCCTTGTACGACATGCCTGAGGGTGCAGTAGATCTATTCTTTCTTTACCTCATCAGAGATTCCCCCCCCCCCCCCCGGGAAATACCCGGGGGCAGATTAAAATAAATAATAATGTATACTGAAGCACATTAAAAAACGCACTACTATTATATATACTGATGCCGAGAAGCTGGAAAAAAAAGTGTGGGAATGGATTTTCCCCGTGTTTGTCATGAGGTAGAGAGCGAATGGCTACTGGAATGGAAAGTGCATGATTCAACCCACGGGTTTGTGTACAGACTGCATGATAACAATGAAAGTTACACGTGCAACACGATTCCCAACAGCTATGACCCTGATAATGTGTACGCGTTGTGGCAGTATACTCGGTATAAAAAAGCCGTTGAGACAAAACACCCAGTACATGTGCTTGAAATGCCACGACTATCTGAAAACGACCGCCAACGAGCCATTGGTATGTTTGAGACCGGAATGAGCTCGCGGGCCATTGCCAGAAGGATGAATTGCCACCACAGCACTATTGTACGTCTCAATGAACGTTACGGAGCCACTGGCAGTGCCCGGGATAGACTTCGGAGTGGCCAACCAAGAGTTACTACCCATGCGCAAGATCGTCATATTGTGCTAAGTCACTTAAGGAATCGTTCTCTCCCGGCAAGTCAAACAGCAAGAGCAATAGTGGGTAGACGTGGGCAAGTCTCTCGAATGACAGTCATATGACGACTCAGAGATACAGGCCTTACTGCAAGACGACCTTATGTTGGGCCAAACTTGACTCACAGACATCGTCAGCAGCACCTGCAATGGGCAGAGCAACACGTCAGATGGACTAGACTGCAGTGGAATGCTGTCCTATTCACAGACGAGAGCAGATTCAACATATCCTTTGCTGATGGACGTATGCGGATTTGGCGACGGTGTGGAGAGCGCTTTGCAGATTGCTGTGTTCGTCAGCACAACCGATTTGGAGGTGGCAGTATTCACATTTGGGGAGGATTAAGTTTTCACCATCGCTTACCTCTTCACGTCTTCCGTGGAAATGTTAATGCTGTGACATATCGAGATGAGGTTCTGGATACATTGGTTGCTCCTGCGTTCACAAATTATCCAGACTTGCAGCTTCTCCAGCAGGATAACGCACGTGTGCACACCGCATGCATTACGCAGCAATATCTACAGCAGCAGAACATTGTGACGATTGATTGGCCTGCCCTATCACCAGACATGTCCCCTATAGAACATCTGTGGGACGAGCTTGGACACAGAGTCTACAGGCAAGGTTCTCCAGCTAATCTGCAACAGCTCGAAGCTGCTCTTACACGTGAATGGGACTTGATTCCCCGGAATTTCCTTCAGAGACTTGTGCGTTCCATGCGGAGCCGCTGCCAAGCTTGTTTGCAAGCACACGGTGGACATACCAGATACTGAGGATAGTGTGAATGAATTTTTTTATTGGTTTCATTTTTGGTTTTCTCCCTTGCCTGCACAGAATGCAATGAATTTCATAAAAATCAAATGTACAAATTAATGACCAGCATGGATTCATAGGAAAATGAATAAAGATTCCAAATATGTAAACTTGTAAACACTTATATTTACATTTCACACTCTGTTCCTGGATTATACAGGTGGTGCGTTTTTAATGTGCTTCAGTATATAATCAGTTTTGTCATTTACAATTAATTTGAATTTTTTTCTTTTTGTTTATGTGCCCTTAATGGGCTTGTGCCCTAAAAGCAAGTGGTTAGCGTGCTTTATTGATAATCCGGCCATTAGTTTGCCAAGTTATGTGTTCTATTCTGTGACTAGCTATTTCAGTAGTACACAAACATAAGCTAATGCCTAGTCCCGCCGGTGTCGCTATGTCACGTGGTGTCGGCGACACGAAATCTCACTGATACTAAAAACGAATGTCATTAAACTTTTCCCCTGGGGCGACTTAACCAAGGTCACAGAGGTCATCTTGTTAGTATGTGACACACATCAGGGAGGGTTTTCTCTTAGTTTTATGTTCTCTACTTTATTCTCACTTTCTTTTCCTTCTGTTTTTCGTTCATCTGTCACTGACGAAGGCCTCGTGGCCGCAACGTAGGTTTATTCCTGTCCTTTCTTCCAGTAAGATGTATCTTTGAATATACTTTTCTAACGGGGAAAGGAGGGGGAGGTTGGGGGGAGGGGGGGGTCGTCTACCAGTAGTTTTTTTTTTTCGGTTTTTGTTGTGATTGTATTTAAGTTCCAACATAATGGGTAGACAGAAAATGTTTACAGCTGATGTATGTTGGGTTTTAAAAAAACGCTAGCAAGAACAAATACATGTTTGATAATAAAAATATAAAACTCAACATTACGGAAAAACTGCAAGGAAAAAGTTAGTTGCTTATCATTTACAGGACGTGGCAATCAACCCCAGCTTTTATTGGTTGTGATTTTTCTAGGCAATTTTTTTCATTCAGTAGTTTGCCATTGCTTTCTGAACGGTACGGCGCTTATACCATTGTTAAAAATCCACAAAAAGCGATCTGCTACCAAACCGCCTGCAGCAGGTTTCGAACCTGGTATATCTGGATTATGAAACTGCGTTCATATCCATTAGGCCACAGACGCCGACATTAGGACACAGACTGCAAGGAAGCCTCTCCAATATCGTCTCGAATGTGGAGCTCTATCAACCATTAATGTCTGAAAATAGATGTCTTTGATCCGGATAATTTTTCTCAGCCATTTTGTGTTTTATCAGCTGTTTTTTTTTTTTTTTTTTTTTGGTTTTTTTCATAATCTCAGTTCATGTCAAATTATTTGTAGCTTTTAGCAGTGAATAATTGTGTTCAAAACGCTGTTAATGGCGAACTCGCTGTCACTGACAGTGAAGTACAACATCTAATTTGTAATTAACCATGGAATGTGAACTCAGCTAGATACCCCGGAGCGAACGTTACGAAAAGGGAAGGGAAAATAAATTTAACAGAAGCGGGAAGTAGAAATTCATTTAATGTACGAAAGATCGAAGCTTTTTTAACATACGAAAATAAAATAAAAACGTAGATTTAACACGAAAATGAATAGTTGCATCTTGTAGGGTAACAACAAACGTCCCCATTTTGCTCGGTTTGTGGTCTTACTTCATGTGGTGCCCTAACTTTGGTTAGTGCTTTTCACAGAGAAAACATTACAGTGTGTTATTTGGATACGTTCTTTAGAAACTATTCCTTTTTAGGCCCTTCAACCTCTGATTTATCTTTTTCTGAAAAAAGCATGTATCCCTTGTAATTTGGTCTTCTTGAATTCCTCGAGTCTTATATAAAACCTCGAACATTCTCTCTCTCCCTCTCTCCCTCCCCCCCTCTCTCTCTCTCTCTCTCTCTCTCTCTCTCTCTCTCCCTCTCTCAATTTCCCATTCTTTCCACTTCCTAAAACACAATAACGCAGTAGTCTCATACAATCTGACAGCACATAATCAATGGCGTCTACTATACCGGTGCCCCCTAAGCCTAGGATGAGGGCCGGTAATCCAGGATTGACGCTGGCGTGTCTTCAATGACAAGTTTCCCCCACACTGCCTTCTCAAGCTTTACGCCCTTGGGTGAGGTAAACACGAGGGCTCAAGACCATCTCAGTCCAAGTTAGAAATCTCGTGTTGCTATCTTTCGCTGCGCCGGATATTTGCTTCACTAAACATTCTGGTATTTACGGTGAAGATGATTCTTGTTGAATACTATGATAGTGTTTCTTATTGAATATTGTCGCGATCGTTATTACTGACCAATACATTGTATTTTTTCTTGTTAATGGCGTTCTTGTTTTTTGTTTCTGTGGCGTATTTGCCTTTTTGTGGCGCGACACTTCTTTCAACCGAGACTGAAGTCCGTCAGTTATGTCAGAGCGCAATTGTTATTAAAAATTAAGTGAACTATATTGATCTAAGTGCAGTGTTGATAAATACTAAGCCATGAAAAGGACTACTGCTGTATCATTATTAATGTCAAAAATTAATTTTAAAAAAGATAGTGTATCATACAGATAGGCTTAGTTATTTTCGTGTTCCCTTTAATTAATAACTTTTAATAAATGCATCTTAAAGATAGTTGTTATAGTTAATCTGCTTTATTGCTGCAATAATTAATCGTATTGCTGGCAACAGTGGTGTATTTCATTGATCCTTTCACTAAATACTACATAGCGATAGTGCAGCTTATTCTTCTTTGACCCTTATCCACCGACTGTCAAAGCAGTCAGTGGACATCACGCCTGGTGGGGTCTTGTAGGGCAGCAACAAACTGCTTCCACTTTGTTCGGTCGGCCGCCATCCTTCGTACAGTGCCCCAACTCTGGTTCATTCTTTGCATCCACAGTTCTCCCCTAAGTTGTTTTTGGTCAGCCTGTCTTTCCCTGTCCTTCGGGGGTCCATAGCATATGCAGTGCAGCTTATTTAACTGATAAGAACGACAATGTTTCTTAATTATGAATCTTACACAGTATTCACGTAACAGTTCTGATACTGGATCTTATGGTAGGTCCTAATATTACATCCCACTGACCGTTCTGATAATGTATCTTGTTGATGGCTGTGGTTGTTGTGCTAGTATATCTTATAAAAGGTCCTAATATTGCATCTTACCAATGGATACTGCGTTGTATTCAAGTGGTAGTCGTGATGTTTATCTAATGAAAGGTCATAAAATTGCGTCTTACTGGTAGTTATGATAGTGTATCTTATTGATGGGTGTGATAGTTTATCTTATTGAGTGATGTGATAGTGTATCTTATTGATGGATGTGATAGTGTATCTTATTGATCACTGTGATGGTAAATTAGAGACGGTAAGGTTTCTTATTGATGGCTATGCGTCTTGTTAGTGGCTATATGTATACTTGATGGCTGTGATGGTGTCTTGTGATAGTTAGCTATGTGTCTTGTTGGTGTATACTTGATGGCTGTGATAGTGTCTTGTGATAGTTGGCTATGTGTCTTGTTACTATATACTTGATGGCTGTGATAGTGTCTTGTGACAGTTGGCTGTGTGTCTTGCTATGTATTTTATAGATGGATTTGGTAGTGACTTGGGGAATGCTATGTGACATGTAAATGTTTCTATGGGTAGCCACAATGCTGGTGTATTGCAGACGTGGTCCTTGAATCACACACTGCGGTCCTTTGTGCTTCTTATCAGAATGTTCTGATTATCTCGGATAAGGACCTGAAACATATGCACATATTATGGTATCTGTTTCCTACCACCAAGACGATCCTCCGATGATGACGGGCCACTATTGACATGAATCTACAGTTAGACAACATAGTCCATGAGACCGTGTCCTGTCAATCAAAGAAGTACGTCATACAATCAATACATTACATCCGTAGAATATAGACATCATTTTCAAATTTTAAAAAAATCTTGTCTTAATTACTTCCCTTTGGTTCTTACACGGGTTGCCTCCCCTTAGCTCTACAGTAGTGGTCCAGCAGTGGCCAAAACTCAAGAGTACTAATGTGGGTCTTCAAATGTGTCTACCTTCGCACAAGATTACTCTTGGCAGAGTTGTAGATAGAAGGATAATGATGCTTCTACCTCAAGTGAGTGTTCACAAGATATTCAGAAAGCGAGAACAATGTTGCATTATCTGAGCACGTTAACTCTAGTATCTGCCGTCAACTTTTGTGAAGGATTATGTCATATAATATTAGCTCGTACAAGCCCATTGCTGAGTTAATTCAGTGAATTTCCTCTTATTATTATTTATAGCTCTGTTTGAGTGTATTTAAGAAATTGCCTGAGACATACGGATGTAGTACATTCAAAATGATTAAATCAATTTCAAATTTTTCTTTATACAAGTAACAAATTTAATAATCAATTATGTTTAACAGTTATAAAAAATGAATGATTGTTTAGAAAAAAGTATTCATTACATTGTGATGTTATGGTTTTCAAAAATTGACTGTTCACTTAGCAGCTTTTAAGTTTTACTTAGCTGCCAATAGTTGTTTCTGCTCCCGCAGATGTTTGGTCTTTGAAGATAGATGACTGGATTACTCGTGTCCCTGGTCACGATTAAGAGTTGCAGCACGTTTCGAGTAGAATCAAGGAGTAACTGCAAAGCTGGTCCCACGTCTCGAAGACCCGTCTGATGATGGTGTCTAGCGTCGACTTCAGGCCACTTATACCCTCACTTGTTCCAGAAATAGTACCTTCAACTGGTACCACCAACTAGTATAGCAAAAGAAGAGAAGCGAATACCCTCTGAGTATTGAGTTTACATACTTTTGTGCCCCCCTCTTTTCATTCCACCATCCCATCTATCTCAGAACTTTTACCCTCTCCGAGAATTAATCTTAATCCCAGAGGGTGAAAACTATCTTTTCATTTAAAATGAATAGTTTTATATTTAGATTTAGTTGACAATGTTAACAATATAGTTTGAATATCTTTATATTTACATCGGTTGAAAAGGTTGTAAACTTTCATTACAGTTAGAGTGAATATGTTTTACATTTACAATGGTTGAAAAGGTTGAGACTTTTATTAAATTTTGAGTGAATATGTTTACATTTACACAGGTTGAAAAGGTTAATAATATAACAAGTATATACATCATTTCTTTCATCATTCCCTTCCTGCTCCATATGGAACTTGGAACTACCTCTGCTTTTGGTTCTTTATAAGAAACTCGCAATGAAGCAGTCACCAGCCCTGGCAGTGGTGGTTCATGAAATCATCATTCTATATACTGAGGTTGCCAGCCTCAAATTTTAATGCGCTGTTTTTAAATCTGCAAACCGTTTTTCTCTATCAGGTCGGGATCTCTAGAAATACGCAATTCAAGTTTTTTAACAACGCATACAGTATTACAACATCATTCATACAAGAAGTGTAACAGTTATGTAGGCTTGAATTTCTTTGCAGTCGACTTGCGTCGGTGAATGACATGTGGTACATCGCGATGAAGCATTCAACAATAATCGGCAAGCATGGTCACACTACACCGTCCTTGATAGCGTGACTCCATTACGGCGATATCTTGATGGCATCGTTCTCCACGTTCATCGCTGACTTCGCCAAGGTTGTCAGGGAAAAAGTTAAGATGCGAATCGAGCAAATGGATTTTGAGGGACATGTTACAGCCCATAATTCTGTATGCATCTATGCACTGCTTAACAATATGCACATAGTCGACAGATTTGTGATTTCCCAGAAAGTTATCGATGATCGATTTGAATGCCATCCATGCGCGAAGTTCACTACCATGTAACAAGTTCTCGAATTGTTTGTCTGCAATAACTTTCCTAATCTGAGGTCCTACAAAGATACCTTCCTTTATCTTTCCATCGCTAACTTGCGGAAACTTTTCTCGAAGATAAGTGAAAGCTTTGCTCGTTTTATCTAACGCTTTTACGAAATTCTTCATGAGCCCCAACTTTATATGTAACGGTGGTAAAATGATGCTGTCTTTGTTAACTAATGGCTCATGTATTACATTTTTATGCCCGAGCTGCATACGATCCCTGATAGGCCACACCTTTCTTGCATAATGTTCCTGTCTGTTGCGGCTGTCCCATTCACATAGGAAGCAACAAAATTTAGTATACCCAGTCTGCATGCCCGTGAGCATTGCAATGACCTTTAGGTCTCCACAAATCCGCCATTGGTAGTCATTGTACTTTATTTTGGGGAAAAGTATAGCCATATTGTCATAAGTTTCTTTCATATGAACAGAGTAGGCGACTGGAATTGATGAAAATAAATTTCCGTTATGCAATAACACGGCTTTTAGACTAGTCTTGGAAGAGTCGATGAAAAGTCGCCATTCGTTGACTATGTGCTCATGACCGAGGTGCACCATTAGACCGTTTACATCTTTGCAATAGCAAATGCCATCATCCATCTCAAAGTATTGAACAAGTTCTCTGTGTCTACGACGAAATTTAGATATCTGAGTATTGGGCGCTAAAAGATTCCATTCTTTGAGTCGCGAACCGAGTAATTCCGCTTGTCCTTTGGTAAGAGCGAGATCACGTATTAGATCTGACAGTTCTGAATGGTTAATTAAGTGAACACCATCATTCACCGGTATATAATCCGAGTCAGAATTAGTTTCTAAAGCAGATAAACTATCACTTTCTGATGGTTCATTCACGTCCAACGGATATTGTTCTGGTGGAAATGGGATTGGACATGTGATTGGATCATGAGGCACTGGTTTCGAAACCAATTCAATATTTGGATAAACCACAGACTTTCTAGTTTTAAAAGTGAAACCATGGATATTTGTCAAGCAGAAGTAACAATCAGTAGCGTGATTTGTCGGTTCACGCCATATTACTGGCACTCCAAAAGGCATCGACTTATGCTTCGGCGATTTTCGTAACCAACCTGCCAATGTATTTGCACAAGTCGAACAAACTGCATTTGGCTTCCAAGATTTATTTGCATCATCAACTTTCGAATCGAAATAACGTTCATATGCTTTCTTTAGTAATGGTGTAAAGTTTTCTGGTGAACACGATCGGTAAAATATCCGCACACGTAACAGAACAGATCAGCCGAATTTCTACAACTTCTAGAAGCCATATTTCGCTCAGAATTATTTCAAAATACAGTAACTATTTGAAAAATAGCGTAACATATGTCATGCATCTTTTAGCAGTATAAAAAGTAGAATTATTTTGCATTTTATTAATTTTTAATAAGTTATATAGTAAAAATGAAACGGAGCAAATAACGGTTTCCCAAAAATATATTTATTCCCAAATATCTTAAGAACCCGACGTGATAGAGATAAACGGATTTCAGATTTGAAATCAGCGCAAGAAACTGGATCCGTCAAGGCCTAAAATCCCATCCGCTGCAGACCCAAATAGAACAGTCCCAACTAAGATGGTTTGGCCATGTCTGCAGAATGGGAGAAGATCGGCTACCACGACAAGCATGGGAAACAAAGAGCCAGGGATCCAGACCTCCAGGAAACCCAATGGGAGGACAACATTAGTTTGAAGGACCGAGGACTAGAATGGAACCAGGCCAGGAAGAAGACAGCTGATAGAATGGTCTGGCGCTCTCTCTTCCAAACCTCTACACCTCACGGTAGAAGGGGAACGACTAAGTAAGTAAGCAAGAAACTGACCTAAGAACACTTATTCTTATATAAGAAAGAAAAATGTTGTTTGTCAGTGTATTCACATGTCAATATATACGTTTAAGTTTACATGTTAATAGTGAAAAAACAGAATTCAAAATGCACAACTTATGTCAATCTTTAGGCTCACAGACTGCTGGCTCAGAGAAGTAAAGGCATTTTTAGAGGCCTCTTACACTTGGTCTGGGGTGCTGTTAGCAATAAGTTCCCCCTTTGGCTTGTGTTTCAGTTCCCTCAGATTTCGGTTTTCCTTGCTAATAATGGTAGAGTTTTCCTGGGCTCTTGTCCTCAAGATGCTCAAACAAAGTCCGGTCCGATAAATGGAAGCTGATTTTAGTCTTAACTCTGGCAAGGTCTGGTTGTCTTCTTGGCACGAGGTGAATTGTCAGTGTTCTTGCCTGGCTAAAGTGTCATGTTATAATTGCCTGTTGTCCTCCGCATTTGTTTGTTACGATGTTAAGCAGGGCTCCAATCGGAAGGTGTGTTGTGCCTTCATTCCGAATGTCTGCCAATCGTTTTAAACATGCATGTTTTGTGGAGTAATTCAAATTATTTCCACATGGAAATTTCTGCGCGTTACTGCAAAGGTCATGTCTCCCAAATATTGAATGAAAACATCCGATCCTCTCTCAGCAATGTTTTCTCAAATACAACATCTTACTTTCATTAAAAGTAATGTCTTTGTAACAAGGTGTACTGAAAAAGATTATGTCATTCTTGTCTGTCCAGAAATGTGTCGTGCAGGCTAGTAATCTAACTACCCGTCGCTTGCGCAAACAAAATTCTTCGTTTACCCGTCTGGTCGAGGAAGGCACATCAGCCTTATCAGCGATTAAACAAATTCGCTGGGCGATTTTAGTGCTAATCCGGAACCTGATGTCGATCTCACCCGAAATTTTCCAACATGATTGTCGGTTAATATTATCTCATCCGTCTCCTTTTCCAGCAGGGATGAACGGGTAAACAAACAGACATGACGACTTATCACTGAGAGGAGTGTAAGATGCTTTGAAAGTACTTAATATCTGCTTGATAGCAGTAAAAGAAAATGTGCCGACCACAGAAAAGCACGTGATACTCTTGTTGATAGCTCTGAATTTTGTTGACGGCTGAGAAAGTATGCCGACTTGATAGTCTGTCTCGAGTTAATAGATGTGACTGTGTGCTCTTTTGATGGCTGTGTATCTTGCTGATAGCTGTGATTGTATGGTCTTTTGCTTGCTCTGTACCCTGTTGATAGCTGTGATTGTATGACGTTTTAATGGATACGTATCTTGTTGGTAGCTGTGATTGTATGACTTTTTAAGGATATGCATCTTGATAGCTGTATTTGTATGACCTTTTGATGGCTATGTATCGTGTTGATTAGCTGTGATTATATAACTTTTTGATGGCTATGTATCGGGTTGATAGATGTGGTTGCGTGAACTTTCAATAGCTCTTGTCGCGGGTTGTCTCCCCTAATCTGCGATAGTGGTCCACTAAGGGCCAAAATCCGAGTAAAGGGAATTAGCTTTTTTTTTCTTTTTAAACAAAGGTAGCAGCCTTTGCTCAAGATTACTCTTAGCAGAGATTTAAACAGAAGGTTGGTGCTTCTAATTTAGGGAATCTCACAAGGATTTCTAGAATGGCAAGTATAACAACTGAGTCATCTAAGTTTGTTATAAACTTTGTATTCTCCAACACTTTCTGTGATAAATATATGTTTTGTCTCGTATTTAATGAGCCCCCCAGCTGAAGGTGATTAAGCAAAATTATTAATTGTATGTTTAGCTCTGTAGCTTCTTCTTCCTCGGCCGCTGACTGACAGAGCAATCAGTGGCCAACACGCCTGGTGGCGTCCTGTAGGGCAGCAACAAACTGTCTGCACTTTGTTCAGTCGACAGCCATCCTTCGTGTGGTGCCCCAGCTCTGGGTCATGATTAGCATATCTGCCTCCATAGTTCTCCGCTAGGTGGTTTTTGGCTGTCCTTGCTTTCGCTTTCTATGT
Source organism: Oreohelix idahoensis (assembly GCA_024509875.1). Lineage (NCBI taxonomy): Eukaryota > Metazoa > Mollusca > Gastropoda > Stylommatophora > Oreohelicidae > Oreohelix > Oreohelix idahoensis. The sequence goes on along the minus strand of JAMPIV010000845.1, from coordinate 365,959 downwards.
GGAGTCTATTGGATGGCAGTTCTGGTGATGGTGTCAAGGTCTCTTCTGAGGATGTGGACAGCCCAGTTCCAGCGTCTGGCCGCTATGATGGTGCGCATGCTTTCTTGATAGCTCAGAGTTAGCAGTTCTTGTTTGGTGATGGTGTGCGGCTGGAAAATTCGATGAATTTTCCATAAGCAGGTTGTGTGGAGTTGGCTCTATATATTGTATGTGTATTTTTTTAATGACGAATACGGGTGCAGACATCAAACTCACCTAACCAAGAGTGTCCATATGCTATGCCAGTATTTTTACTTAACTGGCAATGCGGTGACAGTTGAGCTCTGGTTCAGTCACTGTTGGTTCCCAGTGGAGTCATGACAGTTCCTTCTCAAGTCAGTAGTCAAGTAGTTTGGTAGCAGCAGGTTCCTGGAGGTGCCGGAGTAACTGCCTAGGCTGCCTCTTCGAGTGTTCTCTAGACCCATATGTTATAGATGGTGTCCACCGTTGAATTGTGGCAATTGGTACCAAATACCCAATAGTGTGGGCCAATTAATATATCCAGACTTTGATGCACAGAATGGCCGTAGTATGTCCTACAACTGTTTAAGATGCAGTAGTCCCTCAGGGAGCTACTATTCCTAACTATCTCAGTGAGCTACTATTCCTAACTATTTACACTTGATGAAGGTTCCTATGGCGTGGGGAGCTAGTATTGGCCCTGAAGTTTTGCTCTTTTTTTTAAATTTTACAAGATACTTCTAGTAACTGTGGCATGTCTTATATGGGAATCCATATAATGACTTCTATTCTTGCAGTCCGTGATCTCCTGACGAAGGTAAGAAATGCAGAGGGGAAATCTTCAAAACGCGCTAGGTTTTAAAGTCAAAATTTGCCTTCACAAAAATGTAACCCCGTGAGGTCCTCTTGGGTGAAACCCAATCACATTTAAGTTTAGGCCATATTCCAATTTTGAACCAACCGCAAGTAAGGCGTCTGATTTTAACAAACTCTTTCCCTACTCATCCCCCTGAAAGTTATAATATAAGGTAATGCCACTTACGAGTTACAGTTACTCGAAACATTATGTTATACGACTGTCACAACGTTACCCCTGTGAGGGTAACCAAAGAGAGTTATCTGTGAGGTGCCGGCTTTGTCAATGGCTCAGATTCGCCTGGCACCCGGTTGAAGATGAGCAGCAGGAGTGGAGAAGGTGAATATAAGACTTTGGGATGAGTTCCCAGCATATAGCCCCAGTGATTCTGGATCTCGTGACATATACCTCCTACCACACTATCTCCCTCTCTATATTATAATACTAACGAGCCCCCACTCCCCTATTACACTGAGTGAACAGAAGAGAAAGAGAAGAAGAACAGTATGTCTCTTTCGCACACTTTCGTTCCTTCTCTATATATGTAATAACGTGTGTGGGTAATGTAACCACAACTACAAAGTTTATTAAAATACTGAAATATAACAACATTCAGTTACAACAATACAAATGTAATAAGAACTAACCTAACTATGCCTGGAAAAGAAGATAATAGTTAGGCAAAAAATACACTCACTAAACTTAAGTCTACACGATGTGATGATGATGATGAATTTAAGTAACTCCTAAATACTAACAAAAAGGATATCTTGTGTTTCTTGGTCTCTCGCTAACTGTCAATAAACTCTGGTTGTTTGTACACAATGGACAAGTCTTTGTCTGCCTACAATAACACTGGACGGTTCACTTGGTTTCGTCGGGTGTCCACGGCTTGTTCTTTTGTCCTTCACAATGCGAGTGTTGACATTGTCCCGAGCGTCCACGGTGTCTTGTTCATGTGTGGTGTTGAACGCAATGTTAGGCGGGTGAGACTTCGTCTGATATGCAGATGTCCTTGCGTTTGTGCTGATAGTCTGCTCATGTGGTGGTGATGATGGAAATATGTTGTATATTCGTATTTGTTGGTGCATCAATTGTACAGGGAGAATCTGTCCATTACTGCATGTAATTTAGGATCTCGATAAATTTGGTAGGCATATGGTTTACAAAATCGTTCCGTCGGCTCTTGTCACGTCCGCTCAAGATTTCTCAAAGGCACTTGTTGTAAAAATCATCCGTTGGCGACTGCCACTTCAGATCATTAAATTTCTCAAAGGCACTTGTTGTAAAAATCATCCGTTGGCGACTGCCACTTCAGATCATTAAATTTCACGTGGACAGCTATTAGAAATGCAGCAATCCTTCTGGGTATTTTCTGCTTTCTTTTTGGGTGGGTAGTCAATGATAGAAAGACCCTTCACCGCCTGGTAAATTCCTTTCTGACCCCCGTGGAGTATTGGTAGGTTGTTGCCGTTAATTACGTGTGAGATGCGTGTCGTCGCAGTATCTCGGTCGGCCCTACTCTAAAGCTTGTCCCGTAATTTAACGCCCGCAATGTAGTAGACAAAGGTTGAGTTATCTCAAAGGTCCCCGGTCTCTACCACTGCGATGGATAAAAAGATAATCCCGTATAAATACCCCGTAACCTATGCTCCGCATGCGTGTGTGTTTGTGTCTGTGAAATCTTATCCTTATAATGAATGACTGTGCGGTGTTTACTGTACGGTTAACAGGTAATGTAAGAGACAAAATAAACGTGTCTTGTATTTACTTCATTATAATTAATGAAACTGTGCGATCTTATAAGTATAATAATTCTTTGCATGGTGTTTATTGCAATCTGTACTTATGAGTATGCGATATAATATTATAATAAACGTGACTGGTAATTACAGTGTTATATTTATTTACATATATGGGAAATATGTATATATAATCTGACTGAGGTTAAGATATAATGATATAAGGTACAAATCTATATTACACTAACCTTGATGTCCATATCATGAATTTCACTGACACTTGGCCTGAATCTTCCTCGTGAAATATGGAACCAGTATATGCGGGCGGAATGATTTTTCATATCATTGCCCGAACGATAGATTTCGTTCAGTATATACTGTCTGAATCGCCTAGGGCTATTTTTCCGGTCGCTTCTTGGGTCATGTGAAAATTCGTTTGTTTTCCTTTCGTCAGACATTCAGTACTCATTCCTGGGTACATTTCCTGTAATATTTTTCTATTATCGTTTCCTTGTTGTTCCTCTCCCAGACAAACTGTCTGTGTGCGTCCTTTGGGGCACGTACAGTGTTGTTCTTCTCGTTATAATTTCGTATTCATACTGCTTTCATGTTGTCCTTGTGCAGACTTTAAGTCTCCCTTAGTCACAACAATACTTGGTTAACACTGGCCCTGTGTAAACATATCCGCAACTTAGTATCACTTATTCCGATAGTCTGTTGGTGCAATGTCCGCGTGTTGTCTCAGTGTTCTGTAAACATTTCTTGTAAAATTAGTGGGTTTCCCACGACTGTCTGGTAAGCACACAATGGGTATAGAAACGAAATACAAACTCATTCGTCTCTCGCGACATAGCTTTCCCCCAACAAGTTCGAGCATGGGAGAACTATTGCGAATTAGTGGGTATTTCGCTTTCCTTATTGCCCCCTATTTGTATCTTCTCACTATCTTTGGTCTCCTTCTCTTCCTGGTTCAACCCTTCGTTCTCCTCGTTCAAATCATTCTTCTCGCAATCTTCCTCAGTTGCTTCTCCTGCATCAGCTATAAAGAGCTGCTCCCTTTCCTGTTTCAATATCGTGACCGTAGTCAAGAGTTGTCGCCCCTGCTCGACTACGTTCGTAGAGTGGGTTGTGATTTTCTGCACACCTGCAGATGACTGTCTAGCCGCATTGGGCTGCAGTGCTGAGTTCGGATTTCCTTTATTCACATGCTTTGTGGCTACTCGTGTCCTGAAGTTGGCCGCTTCAGTTATGTGTCTGGCTAAGTATCTCTTTAGCAGAATAATATTATATATTTCCAGCTGATTCTCCATTGGAATCTTATAATTGGTTCGAGATGCCTTCTCGACCACTGTGTATGGCCCGTGCCATCCAATCTGTAACTTGTTCTGTTTGCTATGCATAAACAGTAAAACATATGCTATCTCTAGCTCACACTTAGGACCAGTCGTATTATATTCTCCGTCATGTTGACGCCTCCTCTTCTTCATACGTAGTCTGTTTCCCTTAACAGTGGCTTCCTCACTTTTCCCATGATTTGATGCCCCTCTCTGGCATTCAGGACCTGATCTGATAAATTGATCCACGTCCCTTGCGATTCCCTGCCAATAATAATGGTGGGTGATTCTTTGCGTAGTGATGTATTGTCTGACCTGACCACTAGATTCACTAGCATGTCCCATACCTAAGATATAAAATCTATATCGTGCTGGTACTACCAGTTGCTTATACTCATATCCGCGCTTTCCTACTTTCCTAAGGAGTTGTCCTTGCTGTTTAAAGCAGTCTCCTGGTTGCGATGGATTGTCTCCCTTCAGTCTCTTCTTAAAACAAGGTTCTACCGCTTTGTCGTTGTTGTGAGCTTGTCTCAGCTCTTGCGGATGGAAGTCAACCTCGTCTCCTTGTCTCTTCTCCTTCGCTTGGTCACTTGTCTGCACTGCAGCTGTGACTCTTGATTGACGAGTGTCTCCTAAACTCACATATTTGTAGCCTAAAATGACTTCATATGTATGATCATTTAAAACTGCCGTTCGTAGTTCTCCCTTGACATATCTGCCTTCAATGGGAGTCCGGGCGATAGCCGCCATCATTGGAGGATCGCCGTTACCTGTGACCTGAATTTCCACAGTTCCATCAGTCAATTGTTCTGGTCTAACCAGTCTTGAACTGATTTTCGAATCGAATTCCAGCCTGGAATCGAATACCTCTTCCGCTCTTTCTCTATTGACAACGTTGCGTTCCGAGGGAATCCGGGCGCTAGTCGCCGTCCCTACAATATCACTTTTCCTTTTCCGCCCCTTTGCATTAGGGTCCTTGTAATATTCGTTGCCAGGTTTAAACCTCTTCTTTCTTTTGAGTGGTCCATTCTTACTGACACTAACTCTCAGTGTGTCTTTCTTCGCTCTGTCGAAATAAAAAATGTTTCCCCACTTCTTTCTTCTGCTAACCAATCTTTGAATCCGACGACGGATCAAAGTTGGCCCTTGTTTGTCCTTATTACGTATCTTGTGTATCTTGCCCGTGGAATGGTCATAATTCAAGATACGGTGCAACCCATCTGTCCTTTTGTATCGGGTACAGTATGTTGTTAATTTCGCGCGTCGGCGCCTTGCCTTGCCTAAAGCGCGTACACCAAGCTGTTTCCTCTTGTGTCGCCTGGTGTCTTTCCTTCTCTCTATCTGCTTAGTTTTTGTCTCGCCTACATATAGAATCGGAGTCCCGTGGGTGTTGAGCTGCTGTATCCCCGCCGGCTCTACCACACTTTTCTCCTCATGATCCTCTTCTACCTCCTTTTGAAGAGAGTCGGGGGGTGCCTTCGTGTCCGTCGTCCACCCTGTCCCGATAATCGTATGTGTTGTTATACCTTCTAAAGGCACACATTTCTCTCCGTAAGTTTTAAAAGTGGTAGGATCTGACTTTTCCTCGTCCTGGGTAAAGGCAGACTTAGGCGATGTGGGCAACTGTCTATTTCCGTGGATAATAGCGAATGCCCGTTCCTGTCCGGTCGCTTCTTTCCACGTAGAAGGGCCGGTGGAGTGAGGTAATAATTGTTCTCCTGATGTCAGGAGGCAAGTGCCTGTTTTTTTCTTCCCTGTGATGCCAGGTGAAATTGTTTTGTTCGAAATCCCCTTGCACGATCCATCGAAGGTACCGCTCGCAATTAGAGTGGGTTCTTCTGTGCCTTTTAATAACTTTCCGTTATCTCTGCAGCGGTGTCTGGAATCCATTGAATTAACTACCGCCGGGTGTGATTTTTCCCCCTCTTTTCTCCGGGACTCTTTGTCCTTCATTGTTCGGGTTTCTATATACGCCATGCGATGGAGAGGAGGGCGGTTTCGGCACTCGCTGGTGTAATGATTTTTCCTGCGACAATACCGGCACCATTTATCCCCTTGCCTCTGGTTCTGAGAAAAGGATTTGTGTTGAGTTTCCTTTCTATGTGGATTGCAAAGCAAGTTGTCTTTCTTCCCCTGATACCGGCCAACTGGGCCCTTCTCATAATCAGTTTTTCCTGCGGATTTCTTTGCATATGAAGTAATGCAATGCGAAGATGGTGTGTCTTCTAGGCGATATGTTAGCTCATCTGTCACTTCATGGGCCGAAATACATATTTCCGGTTCAAGTCTTTTGGGTTTTTCATATGTTTCACACAACCTCTTCATCCGAAGCGCGTGCTCTCTCTCTTCCGTATTTCTCACTAACTCTGCCTTGAATCTCCTATACTCGGCCTCTCTCTCTCTCTCAGCTTCTAATTTCTTGGCTTCTCTCTCTCTCTCAGCTTCTAATTTCTTGGCTTCTCTCTCTCTCTCAGCTTCTAATTTCCTGGCTTCTCTCTCCTCCTTCTCCGCTGCTAATGTCAATCTTCTTTGTTCTACTTCTGCTGCCAGTTTTTCTTTTCTCTCTTGCTCTGCAATTTTATCTTTTCTCTCTTGCTCTGCAGTTAACATTTTTTCCACATATTCTATAAGTTCTCCTTTTTCTAGTTTTAAACTAGTTGCTTCCTGGATAAGCGCTGCGCGCATTTGCAACCAATCTGCCATGGTCAAGCTAGAATTTCAATCTGCCTGTCGCAACTCAAAATTATGTGAGAGCAATTTAGAGCGAAAAATAAAATCGTGACTTTGCCCCAAGGGAGAAACAACAACCAAATTTCCTGAATACTTCCCTATAACCTTTACACCCGTGCAGATAAATGACAATATTTAAACAGTCCTGACCATAAAAAGTCTGACCCCAAACAGTCTGCCTACCAAGAAAACACTGCCAAAATGTATCGTCTCGGTGGCTTAGCGCTATTGTTCACTTGTGAACAAAAGAACTATACAACGTCGGTTCGCTCGTTTCGATGCGTTCGACTTCAACAATGCCTTTTGTTAAAAGACCCACATGGTACTATACCTGTACCAAAAATCCAGGTAAATTTATAATGATGACAACAAATCAATAGAGGTAACTAGATGCAGTAATAAAGTGCATATAAATTAATACGGTGTAATCTTCTAACATATGTCAATGTCTTACTTAATATACTATGAATATCTAATCTAATCTAATCTTAATATCTAATATGAATATCTAGTTATCTAATACTCTATTCTGTGTTCTTTCCCTCTACCTAAGTAGAATAAGGAACAGTATAGAAGACAGTGAATAGGTTTATACAAAATTTGCAAAAAAGAATTATTTAATGTTTTAGTCTAGGGCAAGTCCCAAGGTATATCCCGGACGAGCCCCCAATTATGTCACAACGTTACCCCTGTGAGGGTAACCAAAGAGAGTTATCTGTGAGGTGCCGGCTTTGTCAATGGCTCAGATTCGCCTGGCACCCGGTTGAAGATGAGCAGCAGGAGTGGAGAAGATGAATATAAGACTTTGGGATGAGTTCCCAGCATATAGCCCCAGTGATTCTGGATCTCGTGACATATACCTCCTACCACACTATCTCCCTCTCTATATTATAATACTAACGAGCCCCCACTCCCCTATTACACTGAGTGAACAGAAGAGAAAGAGAAGAAGAACAGTATGTCTCTTTCGCACACTTTCGTTCCTTCTCTATATATGTAATAACGTGTGTGGGTAATGTAACCACAACTACAACGTTTATTAAAATACTGAAATATAACAACATTCAGTTACAACAATACAAATGTAATAAGAACTAACCTAACTATGCCTGGAAAAGAAGATAATAGTTAGGCAAAAAATACACTCACTAAACTTAAGTCTACACGATGTGATGATGATGATGAATTTAAGTAACTCCTAAATACTAACAAAAAGGATATCTTGTGTTTCTTGGTCTCTCGCTAACTGTCAATAAACTCTGGTTGTTTGTACACAATGGACAAGTCTTTGTCTGCCTACAATAACACTGGACGGTTCACTTGGTTTCGTCGGGTGTCCACGGCTTGTTCTTTTGTCCTTCACAATGCGAGTGTTGACATTGTCCCGAGCGTCCACGGTGTCTTGTTCATGTGTGGTGTTGAACGCAATGTTAGGCGGGTGAGACTTCGTCTGATATGCAGATGTCCTTGCGTTGTGCTGATAGTCTGCTCATGTGGTGGTGATGATGGAAATATGTTGTATATTCGTATTTGTTGGTGCATCAATTGTACAGGGAGAATCTGTCCATTACTGCATGTAATTTAGGATCTCGATAAATTTGGTAGGCATATGGTTTACAAAATCGTTCCGTCGGCTCTTGTCACGTCCGCTCAAGATTTCTCAAAGGCACTTGTTGTAAAAAATCATCCGTTGGCGACTGTCACTTCAGATCATTAAATTTCTCAAAGGCACTTGTTGTAAAAATCATCCGTTGGCGACTGCCACTTCAGATCATTAAATTTCACGTGGACAGCTATTAGAAATGCAGCAATCCTTCTGGGTATTTTCTGCTTTCTTTTTGGGTGGGTAGTCAATGATAGAAAGACCCTTCACCGCCTGGTAAATTCCTTTCTGACCCCCGTGGAGTATTGGTAGGTTGTTGCCGTTAATTACGTGTGAGATGCGTGTCGTCGCAGTATCTCGGTCGGCCCTACTCTAAAGCTTGTCCCGTAATTTAACGCCCGCAATGTAGTAGACAAAGGTTGAGTTATCTCAAAGGTCCCCGGTCTCTACCACTGCGATGGATAAAAAGATAATCCCGTATAAATACCCCGTAACCTATGCTCCGCATGCGGTGTGTTTGTGTCTGTGAAATCTTATCCTTATAATGAATGACTGTGCGGTGTTTACTGTACGGTTAACAGGTAATGTAAGAGACAAAATAAACGTGTCTTGTATTTACTTCATTATAATTAATGAAACTGTGCGATCTTATAAGTATAATAATTCTTTGCATGGTGTTTATTGCAATCTGTACTTATGAGTATGCGATATAATATTATAATAAACGTGACTGGTAATTACAGTGTTATATTTATTTACATATATGGGAAATATGTATATATAATCTGACTGAGGTTAAGATATAATGATATAAGGTACAAATCTATATTACACTAACCTTGATGTCCATATCATGAATTTCACTGACACTTGGCCTGAATCTTCCTCGTGAAATATGGAACCAGTATATGCGGGCGGAATGATTTTTCATATCATTGCCCGAACGATAGATTTCGTTCAGTATATACTGTCTGAATCGCCTAGGGCTATTTTTCCGGTCGCTTCTTGGGTCATGTGAAAATTCGTTTGTTTTCCTTTCGTCAGACATTCAGTACTCATTCCTGGGTACATTTCCTGTAATATTTTTCTATTATCGTTTCCTTGTTGTTCCTCTCCCAGACAAACTGTCTGTGTGCGTCCTTTGGGGCACGTACAGTGTTGTTCTTCTCGTTATAATTTCGTATTCATACTGCTTTCATGTTGTCCTTGTGCAGACTTTAAGTCTCCCTTAGTCACAACAATACTTGGTTAACACTGGCCCTGTGTAAACATATCCGCAACTTAGTATCACTTATTCCGATAGTCTGTTGGTGCAATGTCCGCGTGTTGTCTCAGTGTTCTGTAAACATTTCTTGTAAAATTAGTGGGTTTCCCACGACTGTCTGGTAAGCACACAATGGGTATAGAAACGAAATACAAACTCATTCGTCTCTCGCGACAACGACCTGCCCCAATTATTAAATATGATAAATCTTCTCTAAGGTCGCACTCTTTGTTTACTGCAACTATCCGGAACTCATTACATGGTATGCTTTGCCCTAATTTGCCAAGATTGTTATAATCCAGACAGCATTAAGGTTGGGCTGTATTTTTGCATGTCGCTCCACACGTTATCCCTTAGATGACCATCTGTTTTACCATTATCCAACTCGTTCACTGATGAACGGAAGTACTTATGCAATCTAATGTTGTGGTGGTCAACTTAATGCGTCTATAGCTGGTGTCTTAATCAAACAAGTCAATGTAGCATTGTCTTGCGTCTTCGCTAAGCGCCGTCGGGCCACAAAGAAAAGATAAACAGATCCGGAATGAGACAAGCCTAAAACCTATGGGTATCGAGGTGTGTCAACCGGGGATACAATAATATCGATAGGTAATGGCGTAAAAGTAAAATAATTACCGCACGAAAAAGATAAAAGGAATGGAACAGTGCCGGGAAGCAAAGAGGGTCACAGAAAAATTAACGACTGAACTATGACTATCGTCACTGCTCTGTATCTTGTTGATAGCTGTGTCGAATGTCCTTTTGGTAGCTCTATATCTTGTTGATAGCTATTAATGCATGTCTTGTTGATAGTTGTGATAGAATATCTTGTTGATAGCTGTGACAGTATATCTAGTTTATAATTGTGATAGTATATCTTGCTGATAGTCGTTTTAGTATATCTTGTTGATAGTTGCGATAGTATATATTGTTGATAGCTGTGATAGTATATCTTGTTGATAGTTGTTGCAGTATATTTTGTTGATAGCTGTAGTAGTATATCTTGTTGATAGTCGTGATAGTATATCTTGTTGATAGTTATTGCAGTATATCTTGTTGATAGCTGTGACAGTATATCTAGTTTATAATTGTGATAGTATATTTTGTTGATAGTTGTGATAGTATATCTTGTTGATAGTTGTGGTAGATTATCTTGTTGATAGCTGTGATAGTACATCTTGTTAAAACTGTGATAGTATATCTTGTTGATAGTTCTGATAGTGTATCTTGTTGATAGTTGTTGCAGTATATCTTGTTGATAGCTGTGATAGTAAATCTTGTTGATAGTTGTTGCAGTATATTTTGTTGATAGCTGTGGTAGTATATCTTGTTGATAGTCGTGATAGTATATCTTGTTGATAGTTGTGGTAGAATATCTTGTTGATAGCTGTGATAGTACATCTTGTTAAAACTGTGATAGTATATCTTGTTGATAGCTGTGATAGTATATCTTGTTGATAGTTGGGATAGTATATCTTGTTGATAGTTGTTGCAGTATATTTTGTTGATAGCTGTGGTAGTATATCCTGTTGATAGTCGTGATAGTATATCTTGTTGATAGTTGTTGCAGTATATCTTGTTGATAGCTTTGATAGTATATCTTGTTGATAGTCGTTATAACATATATTGTTGAAAGTTGTGATATTATATCTTGTTGATAGTCGTGATAGTATATCTTGTTGATATTTGTATTAGAATATCTTGTTGATAGCTATGAAAATATATACCGTTTATACTCGAATATAAGTCCAGATATTTATACCCATTTTTGACGTTAAAATCAACGCTGCTTAACTGTGCGTGATAGATGATGATAACTCAATGTATTATTATGAATATTATTATGTGATATCCTTTCGTAATATTTTACCAGAACATAAAATTGTGTATACCATTATATGGTAAATAATATTTTAAATAAAATTCTGCCTCGTTTTGTCGAGGCGCGCTCTATTAAACCTAGACAATTTGATCCGTCGATTATATTAAGGAATATGTCCAAATTTTGCTATTTAAAAAAAAATGCATGTGGTGTATTTTGCTTGGTGTCGCGGCACACTAGGCTGACACTCGCGGCACCTAATACACAGCGGCACACCGATAGCGGCGCACTGTTTTAAGTGGCAAGTTTTCTTTTTTACCTGGTCGACATGTGTACCTAAACACAGGAGTACACTAAAAGTATTTAGCACCCAGGGCGGATCCTACCGTTGCCACCCCTCCTTTTCCAATAATAAGCATACATAAAAATACATTATGATTGCAAGCATATTTTTAATCAGTACAATGAGTTTCGTTTGAGTTACGTCATTGAAAGTATTCGTTTAATTTGTACTGCCCAGCACCATGGAGAACTACAATTTTCCCTGCAAGGACATTGTATGCAGCCTTGGCTATCATCAGTCCATGTTTCTTCAGGCTTTCATTAATACCATTTATCCGTCTTTCTTCCAGGCGAACTTTGTCTTGGAAGTAAAACATGTTTCCTGTTTACAGCCTTCCGTTTGTACTAAGGTGTCGCTGTATTGATTCGTATGAATAGCTGCCACTAAGGTGAGATTCAGGCCTTGAGTGCCAAGCCGACTGTAGCTGGCTGGTGGGACCCCAAGATGCAGCAATAAAGAATGCAGTCAGCGACTCATAGCTTGACTGCCTGCGTCAGGACCAGTGAATCAGAGCTGGTCAAGACCGCACTCCACCTCCACGTGGTGGTCCTGGAAACAGTCTGCAGCAGTGCAGTCTGGCTGAGCGAGTGCGGATCGAAATGGGAAGGCAAACCCGGTCCATAAAAAATGCCGTGCAGAAGTCGGATGTGTCGACCGAAAGGTGCAGATATCACAGCTTAGGCGCAAACAGACACAACGCAACCACCGTCCTTTTCAGGGCGAACGAGGAAGAAGAAGAAGAAAAAGATGGCTGGCGATTATGTTTCTCCATTTCCTACTTTCTCTGGGGCCTTGACACAGTGGTGTCCAGCGTTGCCACTCCTAGGTGGATTCACCTCAAAGGTGTCCCTCAAGGATTTGGCACCCGGGAAGGATCATACTTGCAAGTATATTTTTTGACACACCCCTTCCCTTGTCACCCCCCTTAAAGTACGTCAAACTTACATCTTGGGGTTATTTTGTGTCCCGCATGTGTTTTTCTTTTTCACATGAATCTACCAGTTGTTACCAAACTGTCCAAGTGTCAATTCTCGTGATGCGTTGAAAGACACTTTACTGCCTGGGCCTTATTCTGCCGATTAATTGATAATTTAACCAGTAATCTTTCTATAATACAGCTTTCTCTCTGTGGGTCTCATATCTATCTATCTATCTATCTATCTATCTATCTATCTATCTATCTATCTATCTATCTATCTATCTATCTATCTATCTATCTATCTATCTATCTATCTATCTATCTATCTATCTATCCATCCATCCATCCATCCATCCATCCATCCATCCATCCATCCATCCATCCATCCATCTATTTATCTATCTGTCTATTTATCTATCTATCTGCCTGTCTATTTGTCTGTCTGCCTGCCTGTCTGTCGCTCTGTCTGTCTCTCTTCTCACAAAAAAAAAAAAAAAAAAAAAAAAAAACCCTACTCATTTTTTTATTATTATGCTTGCATACTGTAAATGAATGCTGTTATGGTAACTTTATAATGTTGCATGCCTTTAAATTAATGCTTAAAGCATCATGTGGGAATGAAAGGATATAGTATGCAAGATTAATGAGAGTGGAAGGGCAGAATGTTAGACGGGCCTGCGCGCCCAATTCTTTACCCTTCGAAAATAAAGTTCGTTCGTTCGTTCGTTCGTTCATCACTTTTCTTACGCTCTCCTTTCTCTTGTTAAAGAACTAGCTAACCGACTGTCCTTTGAAAATCTGTACCATTAAAACACAAGATTCTATTGCTCTGTTCCTCAGATGAATGCGACATTAATGAGAACCACCAACGAACACAATTTGTGCCAAAATTCCTCAGAGCCATAAAGAATTGAATTCCCGCTGTTTCAGTAATAAGACTATCTCGAAGCGCTGCTGATTGCGAACATGAAGCCAGTGCTAGAGTTACTCAAAAACTTCTACATAGAGAGAATAATCCTCTACTGTGTCATAACTGTCTTCAGCTTCTTGGTCATCGTTCCTCTAGGAGATTTGAAGGTAATGTTGTATTGTGTGTGCTTTTCTTTGTTGGTTGTTGTTGCTCTTGTTGTTTATGTGTTCACGCTCTGAGTAAGGATAAATATGTGTCACATAAAATTGGGTTCGCTCTCTTTTCCTCTCTGGAAGTATTGTTATTTTAGAGTCATTGTTTGCACTTCTTGTCCGTAATCATTCGTCTTCTCTGTTTACCTGACCATCCCTGCTGAGAGAGTAGACAGGTGATGCAATATTGACCGACAATCATGATGGTAAAATTATCGTGTACCAAACATTGGGCGCGACGGATTAATACGACGTACGCCCAGCAAGTTTATTTAGCGCTGAAATGGCTATTGTGATTCCCTAGTTACTGTCGTGAAGAGTCACAGCTCAGGTGGTTAAACGAAGGTCGGTGTTTGCACAAGGACGGGGAGATAAATTGTCCGTCTGCGGACATATTACAGACATGCACCTGAAAGATGGAATGTTGTAATAGCTTCCGAACAGAAGTGTTACGAAGACATTATTTATGATAATGTAAGAAACTGTAGTGGTAATTATTGCCAAGAATTGGCGGAAATGCCAATTCCATATTTGGAAAGCGACCTTTTAAATAACACGCTGAATTTTCTTATGAGAAAATTTTTTGAATAGAACCCATGAAACCACCCATGATTGTAACTATTGGCCGGCATTCTAGATGTCTTCTTCTTCTTCCTCGTTCGTCCTGAAAAGGACGGTGGTTGCGTTGTGTCTGTTTACGCCTAAGCTGTGATATCTGCACCTTTCGGCCGACACATCCGACTTCTGCACGGCATTTTTAGGACCGGGTTTGCCTTCCCATTGCGATCCACACTCGCTCAGCCAGACTGCACTGCTGCAGACTCTTCCCAGGACCACCACGTGCAGGTGGAGTGCGGTCTTGACCAGCTCTGGTACGCTGGTCCTGACGCAGGCAGTCAAGCTATAAACATAACAACATTTCTGATTGGAGCGTGGTCTAATAGTAAACAACAACGTGCGTGGGACGAAAGTTGCAAAAGAACCTGACACGTTAGTCGGATGAAAGCACTGTGAAATTCCACTCGTCAAGAGAGCAGCCAGACAACCAGAGTAAAGAATAAGATTAGAATTCTCTTGAACGGACCGGACCTTCTTTGAGCATTGTGAGGACTTATTTTCCATGAAAACTCTACCTTTATTAACACGAAATACCGGAATCCTAGGAATCTGATCACGAAGTCAGAGTGGGAACTTTCTGTAAAGTAACACCCCAGACCGCATGTAACAGGCATCTTAAACAAGTTGCCTTAACTGTTTCTCTGAGCCTGGAGTCTGTGATTCCAAAGACAATTTTGGGGTGAGTTGTACATTTATAATTCTATATTTTACATTATTAACACGTGAAATAATATGTATTTATTGACAAGTGAAAATTATTATGTGAAAACTGCTAGTGGAGGACCAAGTCATACGAGGCTGGCAACCTCGGCATATAGAATGATGATTTCATGAACCACCACTGCAAGGGCTGGTGACTGTTTTATGCAAGTTTCTTATAGAGAACCAAAGGCAGAAGTAATCCCAAGTTTCATATGGAGCATGGAGTGAATGATCAGAGAAATTATGTACATACTTATTATATTGTTACCCTTTTCAACCAATGTAGAGGTAAATGTAAACCTTTTCAATCTACATGTAATAAAAGTTTTCCACTCACTGGGATTAAGATTAATTCTCAGAGAGTTTAAAGTTATGAGGTATATGGGATGGTGGAATGAGAGGGGACACATAAGTGTGTGTCGGGAAGACTCAATATTCAAGAGGGTATTTGTTCTCTTCTTTGTGACACTAGTCGGTGGTACCAATCGAGGGTACTATCTCTGGAACAAATGAGAGTATAAGTACCCTGAAGCCGACGCTGGACATCATCATCAGATGGGTCTTAGAGACGCGCAACTATCTTTGTGATTACTAGCTGATACTTCTTGGAACGTGTCACAACTTTCAGACTTGACCAATGACGATTGAACCAGTCATATATCTGCAAAAAAAAAAACCAAACATCAGCGGGAGCAGAAACCATCAAACTATTGTCAGCCAAGAAAAACTTAAAAGCTGCCAAGTGAACTGTCCATTTTTCTAAAACCATAACATTACCATGTGATGAGTACTTTTTTAAAAGAATTATTCATTTTAAACTGTTAAACATAATTAATTATTAAATTTCTTATTTGTGTACATACAAATTTAACGTTGAGTTAATCATTTTAAATGTACTGCCCCCGTATGTCTCCGTCATCTTACATACACTTAAAACAGATCTACTAAATTAAGATTTCGCTGAATTAAATCAGCTGGGGGCTTGGACGAGCTAATTATAGGATCATTTAAATCAATCTCCACAAATGGCGGCGGGAAAGATACAGAGTTAACGTGCCCAGACTCATTCAGTATCGTTCTCGAGTTCTTAAATATCTTGTAAACATTCCCTCGAGGTAGAAGCATCATTATCCTTCTACTATCTACAACTCTGCCAAGAGTAATCTTGTGCGAAGGTAGACACCTTGGAAGACCCAGATTAGATACTCTAGGTTTTGGCCACTGTTGGACCACTACTGCAGAGTAAAGGGGAGGCAACCAGTAACAGTGTGATAATAAACGAGAGTAATTTTGCTTTGGATTCAGTCAGGCCTTGGTTCCAATCTGACTAAACTTATTCTTACGTTCCTTCAGAATCTTTTTTCTTTCTTTCTTTTTCCCTTCTTTCTTTCTGTCTGTCTTTCTGTTTTTCTTTCTTTTTGAACAACTTTTCTCATCTCATAATATTATTCATAATTCTGTTATTTAGGACACAGGGAAGAGGTCATAATGTATTCTTTTTTATCCGTTACTTGCACATCATAGAGCACGTAGCGACCACTGCTGCTGAGTCCCACCCCCATCCCCCCACCTCCCCCCCCCCACACACACACTTGGTAGGACGCCTACTCGATGGTACTTCGTGTCCTTTTGTAGTGGAAGTATCTATGGAATGCTGTCTCGCAAGATTAGTAACCTAATACATATCCCTTCTTAGTCGTATTTTATTTAAGTCACGTTTGTTGTAGCTATTCTGTTTCTTCATAGTATAAAGTCCCTGTATTGACAGAGAGGTTAGAGGTAATATATGCAACAACAACAAATAAAAAACAGACATTCTTCGGGGCTAGTGTGGCCAATTGTGGTATGGGAGAGGTTATTGGTGTTACTACACTAAGGGTAAACAAAGTGAGGTCCAGCTGTGTAAGTTCCCTGAGTCTAATTGATGATGATGATGTTCTCAGGGTCCCTATCCGCTACCTCTCTAAGATCTCACTCTGTGTAAAATAATCTCTGTGATGTTGTGTGCCAAGTGTCTAGGGTAATGTATCTATTGTGATGTATGAACAATGTCAAACATAACTTTAACTCAATAAAAGTGAAGTAAGTAAGACTGTTGGTAAAGTTATGTTAATATATTATAATTTTTTTATTTTCCTGTACCTCAATTCTTTTGGGACAGGAATGTTTTCAAATCAAGAAAATTTTATTTAAAACATATAAATAAACAAAGAGGACCCTTTGTCCATAACTGGTATATTAAAGTGTCACTGTATGTGTATCCCACAGTCTGATTTAATACTTTCTATAACAAATAGTCAATTATGTGAGGGTCTGTTGGTATCATCACGCCCACAGGAATTTCTGTTCTGGTTGTGGAAATTGTTAAAATGAGATATCATGTGCCCATATAAAGGGACTTGACCTGACAGCCTGTCTGAGGTGGATGACTGTAGACTATGCAAGGTCAACACAAGAGTTGTCTTCTGACCACAGATGCAGCATGCAGCTTTACTGAGGCTTCAATGTACACAAGGTCTGCCTGCACCAGGTTTCCTGCCACCACTAAGTAATAGGCAATATAACCCTGAAAAAGGATATTCCCTCCCTTTTATATGCTGGCTATAACAATTCCACAACTAATCAATACTAAGATTATCTGGGGTCAGTCACGTGTGAGAACCATTTGCACCAGACCCTATTTTCTTTGACTTCACTCCGTCCTGTGTTTACATTCTTCTTCCCATATGGCTTGTGGTGGATTTGATGTTTGTCGTAGATTTTAGATAGGAGAATTAAGACTAGGTTTGGTCCCTTCTGAATAGGTTTGAATAGGTGATAGACTCAGTGAGAGTAAGTGAAAGGTAATAGAATTTCCACACACGTGAGATGATAGATTTTGATATAGTGGCTGTCTCTGAAAGCGAAAAGAATTCTTCTCTCTCTCACCTATCTTCTACAACAGTTGTTACCGCGTCAGACAGACTACACCAATATACATATTACGTATATTTCTATCACTCACAGGCACGCACATACACGTGATGACAGGTAAACACACAGACGTGGGAAAACTATAACAATGATATATATATATATATATATATATATATATATATATATATATATATATATATATATATATATATATATATATCTAGAACGAGCTGACCAAACACTATTATTAAGTTCAAGAGCGATTTTAATATCAGGAAAAATCGGCTCACAACATCAAAGAAAGTACATCAAGGAAAATACATATACACATCGTCATAAAAATTCCAGGAAATGTTGCAAGGATGGTAGCCCCCTTATAGTGTTAACTCTAGGTTTAGCCCAGCCCCGTTAAGAGAACAGTTGATGGCGCCCGAGTCACAGATACATAGGGTTTGAGTCTAAGAGTTTTCTTTGTTTTATCTCGTAATTATATGCACAGAGTTTGAAAAAAATCTGATTTAACCTAAGACAAAAACACAAGAACTCTAGCCTTAGCAACAACTTATGCAGATTGAAAAAAAAAATAGGACAGCAACAGGGTGTCAAAGATATAATAGTGAAAATATCACTCAAACCAGCGTACACTCATTCATTCCGCCATGGCCTCTCATACAGGTACTCACGACTTTGCTCGCTGCCTCTTGGAACACACTGATTTTAGATTTTCACACAGACTCAAAAAATGCAGTCTTCTGCCAAGAAATCCCCAGTTCCAAAAGACGTATTTAACTCGGAATCTCCGGGAACGACTACTTGGGTGTGCAAATTTGTTCAAATGTCTGATTAAGTCACCTAACAATTATTCCAGGCGCGGGAGTTAGCAGAGCACAGTGTCAATAGCGTAGGTTTCTAGAAATGATGAATGTCAGGTCGGTGCCTTCCCTCAGTATAGGATTCACTTTAGTCACACCACAGATTTGTCCACAAAAATATATATATATATATAGTCGGGAAATGTTAGTTAATACTTGAAGTATTTCGCGCCACCAGGCAGAAAAATTACGTAGAGTTTTCTAGAAGAAATTAAGATCTGGCTCCAAGGTCCAGTATTTATCATTACAGTCTTTGAAAACCCGTTATTGGGATATAGTATTTCTGGCTAACTCGAGTTGCATATGCACTGTTTAGACCAGTGGTACTGAAGAAACCCACGTGGTTCAAAATAAGGACTGTCTATTTCTTCACAAGTATGGAAACTACTACTAGGTGCTGGTAAAGTTAGGGTCACCCCAAAACTTTCACTGTGTGGAGGAAAAATAATACATATAATATAATAAACAGAATCTGTACTGGTTATAACTTACATTTAAACTTGCAAGCAGAGAGCTTTGCTTATCATTTAAACTTCCCGTGACGTAAGTTATATTTAAAAATCAGCAATCCTCATGAATTAGGAACACGTGCGTATTCCGTCACCATTCATGAGGCTCGATTCTAGAGTTTATACGTTAGTTTAGAAAAATACACTCGACTGAGTATTAGCAGTTAAATTAAATTCATAAATAGCTACAATTGCCGTTATAAGCTAGAAATTTAATTTTATTCTGCTTTCCACTGAATGCTTCCCTAGAAAATACAATAGCCTACCACTTTATTTCTCTTCTGCGCTAAAGAAATAGATTAAAATGAATTAAGCGATTTAACACTTTAACACTCACAAAATCTATATATCTATCATATTAATTACCTCAACCACAGAATTACAGGTAGTCGCACAACTTAAGAATAAAATGCTGAAAGTATTTCTGGAAGTCTAGAAGTTCGACAAATTGCCGAAACAAACTGAGATCTTCGCTAACAGCTATTCTGTTTACGAGCAACCTATCTACTGTGAGTCTATGAGCGAGAATGAAATTAAAGTTTCAAACTCGGGCCAATATCTTAAAATCAGACAAAGGGCCCCAACTTATTTCGCCAAGCGAAATTATCTCCCCTACTCCCAACATTTACGTCCGCTTAACGCGTGTCGTAACTGTCACCTACTGACCACGATGTACGCGTGTCAGTTTCAAATCCCAGACAGCCTGACTCCAATGCAGGGCAGTTTTCACACTACAGCTGACCGTGGCCCACAGTGAGCGCCGTGTCAGTTTGGGATTTTCCAGACAAATGTCTGGATACTGACCGGTGCAGATGTAAAGTATCACACCTCACCGGGACTTATGCCGAGAAGAAGCTCGCGCGCTCGGTGAGAATGTAGACGATTTGCTACGTCCTATGTTCAGCGAACCGACTTATCACGCCTTCTGACGCCCTGCAGCCCTGACATCTACGTAATATCGTCCTAGCGCGATTCTCAGTTTTAGAGAAAGGAAAACAGGTAAAGTTTGCGAATATATGAAAATAATATTCGCAAAACGAATGGATGAAAAATATACAGGAAAAAGGAAATACAGATATAATAAAAGAGAGAATTCGGGTGAAAGAATAGGAAGAAGATGTAGGAAATTAAATGAATATAAACCCTACGTGACAATGTTAAGAAATGTTGTTGTTATGTACTCTTAGTGTACTGAATGAGGTCAGCTGTGAAGGTCCCTGAATATAATAAATATTATGGTAAGTTACAGGGTACCTTTCTGCTATCACCTTTATGATCTCACTCAGACTTATTCTTTGACTAGAATGTATGATGATGATGACTACGTTTGGTGTCTAGGGTTATGTATAAGTAGTGTAATGTTGCATTAACCAACTAAACATATACACAAGTATTTTATTATCCAACACAACGCAAAAGTACTACAACAATCACATACACACTACACTTTAAAAGACTATCTTAAGTAAGTCAGTGGTTGAATTTTGTGTAACGTTAATAATTTTTTTCAATTTATTATCCTGACTCTATTTTGTTTGAATCAGGATTGACAATCAAAAGTGAAATCAATGGAATTATTTACAATAATCAATGTATACAATGGATCTTCTGTCCATAATACAAGTATTAATATAATAAAAGTGTGTAGGTGTAGTTTTCTAAATATGATAATACTGGTATATGTATAACGGTAGGTTGTTGGTTATCGTCACTCCCTATCGTTTATTTTATTTTCATTTGTCACAGGTGAAATTCTTTTATTTGATAATGTCAGTTTTTTATTGTTAATAACTGAAGTTCATAGAGGTTGAGACTTTCGGTGCCGAACGGGCACTTAACTTCGAAGGAGAACCCTGGTAATTCTTGTCCTAGGCTCGATGGACCATCTGGTTCACTTCATAAAAGGCAATGGCCTCCAGTACGTGCCCGAATTATGCAACAAAGTCAGGAATCAATCAGTTCCCACGAGCCTGGTTTTATGTGACTGTCAGGGCCACAAAAACCCCTGAAATAAGAAGGTTATGCATCCTTCTTTATAATAAGTATACAATAATATTCCACAGTTAATTACAGGTACAGTACAAACAAACGCATAGGGTCAGCTCTTATGACAACCTATTGTACCATTATATTGTGAAGTGACAATGTATACCAGTATTCCTCTCCCTTAATGGTTACAACGCCTCTGCAATTCCAACAGTAATCTTTTTCCATACAATAGGATAGGTGTTATGCTCCTTGATGACAATCATATATAATGTTGTAGTTCTACACCTCTCTGATAGGCTATCATATGATGGATCATTCTCTAAGCTTTGCCTAAGTCTGCCATCGACTCACTTACTTACAGTCGTATGTTAGTATCTCATATTCAAACTTTATTTTAAATAAAAGGGTTAATAAATTCAATGTTACCACAATTTCAATGAATATTACACTCAAGTAACGATGACTGGCAGATCTGGCCCAAGTTATCACGGCCCTGTCCAGAAGTTTATAATATTTGTATTTAGAATTACACTTCTGATCTCATCGTCTCACGGCAAGATTTTTTTAAGAAATGGCGTCCTAGCCTAACACTTTTTCCTCAATATCAACTAAGCTGGCCAATAGAAGCAGACGACTATGAATTTTAAATCGAACTTTAAAAAAACAATTCCCAAAATACTACGGTTACTACTACAAGTATATTTTTAGTGTTAGGTTAGCCAATCCCCTCTCGCCTTCCTTTAAACTACAGCCAATCAAAATCTTGGTACCTTTTAGTCCTATTTACCCAAAGCTTTTTTTCAAAATATGTTATGAAAAAATTAAGCAGGCGTGATCTTTTTTCTCGTCAGTCCGTCTTATCATACATAATATTATTGCCATTATTTTGGTTATTTTTTGTACTAGTGGGTAACTGACACCATATTATTGCTCAGGACATCATTAGGCATCCGAATATATAATTTTTATGGCCCTATTTATTTTGGTTCATAATTCCATATTTTTTTAAGTTTTGTATCGTAATTTGAAACGTGCCCAAGGCTATGTTGCTCGAGTTGGCTTTTTGTGAAATCAACGCGAGACGGCGTTCTCTAGGTTCTGTCTTTCCATCCCTCCCCTCTTTTATTCTTTCACTCTCGCCTTAGCAATCCGACTTGACCTTGCAAAAGTGTTACATTTAATCTGAAGGACGAATTTTTTTTTCTCGAAAAAACAGTATCTTTCATTCGGCTATTAGGTTTATCAAAATCGACATGCGGGTGGGCGTAGGAGAATACTACGCTGGACTCAATTTTTATTTTCTATCTTATTTTTGACTTTATGCACTACAGTATTATCTAATTTAGCTATTGTATTGAGAATATCGTCACATGGCTGCAACGCCCCTGTCACCTTAAGCATTGATTGTCCTCCCTAATCTCAGCTGGAGTATACAATTTTCTTCTTGTGACCTGTTAAAGCTTTTGTTCAAACATCCTATGTATGTTTTCATGTGTCATTAAAACACTGTGGCACTGCAGAAGATTGCTAGTGGCCTCTGGACTTACAGTCGTAAGATTTTATGGCAATATTCAAACACAAATTAGTTTCACTTCCCTCTAAGTCTGCTTAGGCACTTCCTACTTAGGTTGTCGTAACCTCTTCCAACTGGCAATGTCGAACAACAAAATATGGCGCACAATCTGTGGCCAGTTACATGCTAATGAAATACTAATACTTATTTATCTTACCGCAAGTAAAGAATAATCACACAATCACAGGATTGACTAGCAGTAAATGGCTCAATTCCAGACTGCTGTGTCGTCCAGATGGCAAAGGCATTTGTCACCAACGCTTTGCATCTGCTCTCAACCTGTCTGTGCTTAAGTTTTTCTCAAATGGCGGACTTATTCAAGCAGGGTTAAAAGTTATCAATTCCAGCCAGCCAATCAAAAGACGCGTCAAAAAAACTAACTAATTTTGGACCATAAACATTGAGCGTTGTTCAGTGTGTTCGCTCGTCTGATTTTATTTATATATTATATATCTCAGTTATTTATGGATCGATTTTTAATATCAAAATTGATTATTAAACGGCCAGCTGTCCTCTATCTACCCTTATAGTTTCCTTTATTTATTTCTCCCCGTTTTCATCTGTGTAATTTTTAAGTAATTAATTGTGCTTTTTCCCGAACTGAAAATATTAATAAAATAAATGTTTCTACGTCAAGATAGTTTTATTAATGGGAAATCTTTATGGTATTATGTTAATCAATATCAGCGCTACAATTCCAGATATCTCTTTCCTTTTAATTCTCTTTAGTTTTTGAGGAATAAATTATTTAATTTTTGTTAAAAACATATATTAGACATTTTTCTCACTCCAACCAAAATTTTTATCGTCACTATAAAACGAGGTAACAATCCGATTGGTTGTTAATTTTTACGACGTTCGTTAATAAATATTAGGGGGGGGGGGTGTTTGAGGGTAGTAACTTTTTAACTTGGTGTAGTAGAAAAATTCAAATTCTTTAGTCAAATTGTTGGCGGTTGATTTTACGGTGGCCTTGAGACAAATTTCAAATGCGGTAGTTATTAATAGATTTTAGGAGTACGTTAGTTAATTTTCAAACGGGGAAATTTGAGCGGGGTGTCCCACAGATTTACGTTACTACATATCTCCCCTGTTAAAAGCCTGCACCACTAGTGCAGTTTCATGATCTGTGTTACAATCTCGATCAAATTGACGCCTCTATGCCTTTGTGTGATCCTGGTTTCCTGCAGGTGGGTGCCTACTTAAGATATCTGCCCCAACGTTCTGCGATCCAGGAATATACTCAATAGTAAACGAGTAAGGTTGAATGAGAAGTGACCACCTTAACAATCGTGCATTACCATGTTTTGCCTGAGCAAGAAAAACCAGGGGCTGCTGATCGCTTTGGACCACGAAATGCCTACCATACAGATAGATCTGGAATTTCTTTATCCCCCAGACTAAAGCCAAACATTCTTTTTCTACGGTTGAGTAGTTTTGTTCCGCTCTGTTTAATTTGCGGCTAACATAAGCAACTGGGTTCAATTCCCCGTCCGGTGAAGATGCTCTTTGCAACAACGTGGCTGCCAATCCCACATTACTAGCGTCCGTTCTCACCACGAATTCCTGACTCAAATCAGGTAATTTCAATAGGGGCTTACTGGTGAGTTTTTGCTTTAACTCATTATATGCCAACTCACATTCTGCTGACCATTCTATTTTATCGGGTTTCCCTTTTCGAGTTAAATTCGCCAGAGGAGCACACACAGAGTTAAAATTTTTAATATACTTTTGGTAAAAACCACAAAGTGAGACAAAGGATCTCACATTCTTCTTAGTCTGTGGTCTGGGTGCCCTCTGCAATTTCTCCAGGTTCTTAGGATCAGGGGTCATGCTACCCTGATGTACAGTATGTCCCAAGAATTCCTATTCCTTGCATCCAATACAACATTTTGTTGGTCTAGCAGTTAAGTTTGCCTCTCTGAGTCTGTCAAATAACATATTCAGAGACTCAACGTGATCCTCAAAGGTTTCCGTAGCGATGAGGATATCATCCATGAAATTCGTAATACATGGGTTTTTCATGGGATCCAATAGTGTTCGCATCATTCTGGAAAACACACTCGGAGCATTCGTCAATCCAAACGGCAACATGTTGAACTCATAGTGCCCTTCCGAGGTGCTAAAGGCCAGATAAGGTCGAATCTCAGGCTTCACTGGAATCTGATAATATCCCTTACTGAGATCTACCTTGGAAAAATATTTTGCCTTATTCAATCTGGCAAACAGTTGGTTAGTATCAGGTAATGGATCCACCTGACCTTCTGTGACAGCATTCTGCTTCCTGTAATCTATGCACAGTCTATGTTCCCCAGAGGGTTTCCTCAACAATACCACACTGGAGCTATAAGGAGATTCACTGTGAGAAATAATCCCTTTTTGTAATAAATAATCTATCTCCTCTTTTAAAGCTAACTAATTTTGGACCATAAACATTGAGCGTTGTTCAGTGTGTTCGCTCGTCTGATTTTATTTATATATTATATATCTCAGTTATTTATGGACCGATTTTTAATATCAAAATTGATTATTAAACGGCCAGCTGTCCTCTATCTACCCCTATAGGTTTCCTTTATTTATTTCTCCCCGTTTTCATCTGTGTAATTTTTAAGTAGTTAATTGTGCTTTTTCCCGAACTGAAAATATTAATAAAATAAATGTTTCTACGTCAATATAGTTTTATTAATGGGAAATCTTTATGGTATTATGTTAATCAATATCAGCGCTACAATTCCAGATATCTCTTTCCTTTTAATTCTCTTTAGTTTTTGAGGAATAAATTATTTAATTTTTGTTAAAAACACATATTAGACATTTTTCTCTCTCCAACCAAAATTTTTATCGTCACTATAAAACGAGGTAACAATCCGATTGGTTGTTAATTTTTACGACGTTCGTTAATAAATATTAGGGGGGGGGCGGGGGGGGGGGGTGTGTTTGAGGGTAGTAACTTTTTAACTTGGTGTAGTAGAAAAATTCAAATTCTTTAGTCAAATTGTTGGCGGTTGATTTTACGGTGGCCTTGAGACAAATTTCAAATGCGGTAGTTATTAATAGATTTTAGGAGTACGTTAGTTAATTTTCAAGCGGGGAAATTTGAGCGGGGTGTCACACAGATGTACGTTACTACACCAATCCCCATCTGAACTGTTCATTCATTCATAACCCTCCACTCCCAAAGGAGCATAGGCCTTCAAAAAACACATGCCAAGTCCTCCTGTCACGTGCCATCATCTCAAGTTCTTTCCACGTTCTCCTCATCATTTTCAAATCTGTTTCCAGCTCCCTTCTCCATGTGCTTCATGGTCTACCTCTGCCTCTCGTGCCCTGGGGATTCCAGAACAAGGACTGCCTTGTAATGCTATCAAAAGGTTTCCTCAGCGTATGTCCTACCCATCGCCATCGTCGTCTTCTCATCTCTTGTTCCACTGGCACTTGTCTAGTTCTTGTCATCAGTTCCACGTTGATAACCTTATCATACAATTTTAATCCCTCTATTCTACGCAAGCACCCATTTATGAAAGTCTGTAGCTTTTTGGTTGTTGTCTTTGTAGTTCTCCATGTCTCAGAGCCATACAATAGGACTGACTTCACATTTGAGTTGAATATTCTTATTTTCGTGTTGGATCCGATTTCTCTTGATCTCCATATATTTCCCAATGCAATGAAAGCTCCTCTTGCTTTTTGTATTCTTATTTTAATATCACTGTCTGTCCCTCCAACTTTGTCTATATTGCTGCCAAAATATGTGTACGATTCTACATCTTGTATTGGTGCTTCTTCAAGTTCAACCCTGTTATCATTACCTGCATTTATTCTCATTATCTTTGTCTTTTCCCTGTTTATTTTCAGACCCAATTGCTGTGACCTTTCATCGAGTGTTTTAAATTTGTCCTGCACCTGATTACGGTTATGGGACAGAAGAGCCAAGTCATCAGCAAAATCCAAATCATCCAACTGCTTAGTCAGAGTCCACTGGATTCCATTTCTGTTGTGTGTTGTCGATGTTCTCATAACCCAGTCTATTGCTAGTAAGAAAAGAAATGGAAAAGGGAGGCATCCCTGTCGCACTCCTGTTCTTATCCCAAACGGTTCTGTAAGCTGTTCTTCATGAAGAACTCTGCATGTCATGTCTTCATAAGTATTCTTTATTAAATTAATGATCTTCAGGGGAACTCCATAATGCCTCATCAACTTCCAAAGTGATTCTCTGTCCACGCTGTCAAATGCCTTTTCGTAGTTCACAAATCCGATGTATAGTGGTGAATTCCATTCCAGACTTTGTTCAACTATTATTCTCAAAGTGGCTATCTGGTCTGTACAGGATCTGTTTTGTCGAAAACCTGCTTGTTCATCTCTTAGTTTCTTGTCTATGGACTCTTTTAATCTCTCGAGGATAATCCTGTTTAATACTTTTCCTGGCACTGATAGTAACATTATTCCTCTATAATTTGTGCACTCTTGTAAGAGATGGAAAAGCGTCTGGTACTGATGGCATTCCAGCAGAGGCCATCAAAGCAGATATCGACACGGCTACAGAGATGTTATATAAATTAATTGGTAAAGTCTGGGAAAAGGAAGAGATACCAGCAGAATGGAAGGAAGGATATCTGGTTAAGTTGCCTAAGAAGGGAAATTTACATCTGAACTGTTGAAGACAACAAAATTGTCTTTCATCATCAAATCAAAATACATAATTGCCGCCGTAAGTACTTGGTCGGTCGGTCGGACGGTCGGTCGGTCAGTCACATTTTTGTACACCGTCATTTGCGCACTTTTTTCTATTTTCGAGGGAGTGCATTAACTTTCAACCACAGCTAAGGGGGTGCAACTGTGGTTGAAAGTTGGACAATAATTGTATTGTTTCCCCTTATATGTACTCTCGCAAAAATAGAAAAAAAGTGCGCAATTGAAGGTGTGCATGAACAGTTTGATAATGGAAAGAAGCCAACACGATTGATAAACAGTACATGAACTGGAGTTTCGTCAAACTTCAAACGTTGTTCTCAGAGGCAGTAAGTCGACCAGGGCAAGATTTTAAAAGATGCACGAACAATTACGAGACATGCTGTCATAAAAGAAATGTTAGTTATTTAGTCAATTTACGGTTCATTAGACCATTATCACTGCTCTACGTGTCATTTAGGTTGGGTTACTCATGTCTTCATATTTAATACATCTACATAATTTTCACTACAAATATCTAAAGACGGTCGTCTGCAATGAAATGACCACAGTAGTGATAGTACCGTCTGTAATACATATAGCAGAAACAACACACTATAATTAACAACCTGCCAATTTTGGCGGGTTGTTGCTAGTATTTTAATATTGACACTAACAAGTCTCCATAGATATACTATAACAGCCATGATTCTACATTGAATCATATATAAGATCTCAATTCCATCCATCTCTTGCTGCTTTCCGGCCCGTTCCCACTTCATTAATGCGCGCGCCTCGATTCTCGAGCCTGTTTTTTTAAACTTCGGGATATCACAAACTATTCTCAAAAATGCGAAGGAATTATTTGACGAAGTTTACGTTTCACAAACCTTGACGCCATAACGCTAGGGAAAGAATTTGATTAAATGCGCATGCGCAGAGTACCTCAAAACGGATAATAGATAAGATCCTAAGGTAACTAAAGTGTCTTTTCTGCGAGTATAAGTCTAACCGTGGACGCTGCTGTCATGTGATCTAGTTATTATTAACAACACAGCTCATTTTTACAATGAACGAAGTAGATTAGTTTTAACTGCATTCAGCACAAGAATGTTTAAAAATCAAGAAAACTGTGATGTAAAACATTTAGGGCCATATCAGCCTAATGACTTTGTTCTTGTCAGCAGTATAGGAAAATTGGACGAACCTAAAGAAAAATAAAATTTTAGCGCGACTAGTTTCGAGTAGTTAGGAATCTTATAGATTGTAACTGTTCAATTTCTCGACGTATAACAATTAAATATTTTTCCTTGAAAAGTGTAGTCTTGACGATGAATTATCTGTATTTATTGTGTTTGCTGTGTGTGCTATTGTCATTTTAAACCCTTGCTGTGTTAAAGTGCTCCTGCGGGCGTATGAATACAGGTAAATACAAAATTGTTTATAGATATCCCCACCAGCCGCCACTGTAGGATGCTGACAGAGAGTAGAGATAAAAGTGACAGTAAAGCAGAGCCAATCAATCAACACCCATTAGCTCCCCGAGGAGCATAGGCCTTCAAGAAACACATGCCAAGTCTTCCAGTCCCGTGCCATCCGCTCAAGTTCTTTCCATGTTTTCCTCCTCATTTTCACCTCTGTATCCAGTTCTCTTCTCCATGTGTTTTTTGGTCTACCTCTGCCTCTCTTTCCCTGTGGATTCCAGAACAAGGACTTCCTTGTAATGCTTTCAACAGGTTTCCTCAATGTGTGTCCTATCCATCGCCAGCGTCTTCTTCTCAGCTCTTGTTCCACTGGCACTTGTCTGGTTCTTGTCATCAATTCCATATTTGTGGCTTTGTCATACCATTTCAGTCCTTCTATTCTACGAAAGCACCCATTTATAAAAGCATGTAGCTTTTTAGCTGTTGTTTTTGTTGCTCTCCATGTCTCAGAGCCATACAATAGGACTGACTTGACATTTGAGTTGAAGATTCTTATTTTCGTGTTGGACTTGATTTCTCTCGACCTCCATATGTTTCCCAATGCAATGAAAGCGGCTCTTGCTTTTTTGTATTCTTATTTTGATATCATTGTCTGTCCCTCCAACTTGGTCTATATTACTACCAATATATGTGTACGATTTTACATCCCTTAGTGATGTTTCTTCAAGTTCAATCTTGTTATCATTTCTTGCATTTATTCTCATAATCTTTGTCTTTTCCCTGTGTATTTTCAGGCCCACTTGTTGTGACCTCTCATCGAGAATTTTCATTTTATCTTGCATCGGATTATGGTTATGGGACAGAAGAGCCAAGTCATCTGCAAAATCCAGATCATCAAGCTATTTAGTCAGATTCCACTGGATTCCATTTCTGTTGTGCGATGTCGATGTTTTCATAACCCAATCTATTGCTAGTAAAAAAAGAAATGGTGACAAGAGGCATCCCTTGTCAATATATGGGTCGCGACCCAAAATTTGGAAGCAATGGGATGGATCGTCGTGTCCCTTACTTTTCTTTTACTTCCGTTCTTATCCTAAACGGTTCTGTAAGTTGAAAGCAGAGCCAGCCCTAAGGATATTTCAAAGTTGTGCGAGATCTCGTTCTGCCCCCCCCCCCCCCCCAACCCCTCTTTCCTTCCATTTCCCATGCCGTACTATAGTGTTCTCCTAGGATGTTGAAAGAACTTAATTACCTCCGACCTAAGGGTCTTATATATTTGGACATGCGCCCTAATATAACCGACTAGGGTGAACGGGACGCGCCTCGCCAAAACGAGGCAAAATTTTATTTTAAAATAAAACAAGTTATAATTTCATTTCGGCACACTCCTCCCCGTTTTTTTTTAAAGACTGCGACCTATGCAGCTTTACCGTTTGCACGGCCCCAGAGTTAGCTCTGAATAGACTAACATAAAACTGACATCAGAGTAAAGATAAAATTCACATTACAGTACACGTAAAACTGACATCAGAGTAAAGATAAAATTCACATTACAGTACACGTAAAACTGACATTACAGTAAAGATAAAATTCACATTACAGTACAGGTAAAACTGACATTAGAGTAAAGATAAAATGCACGTTATAGTACAGATAAAACTGACATTAGAGTAAAGATACAAGTGACTATAGCGGAAAAATAACACGACTATGAAGATGATTAACCGAAACTCCCATTTGCTGTTGTTTGCATCTGTAAAACTGGTGCATAAACTGATTTATCATTCTATATAAATGATACTAGTGATATAGAGATTGTAAAGGTTATGATAAAGATAAAAGTAAATATAATGGTAGCACAGATGTAAGAATATATTATATCATTCATGTAGCCGTTGTTATATTCTGTATTCTACTACGTGAGGCTGCCATAACAAAGTAGACTCGTGAAATATTGATCCAGATAATTGTGGCGTTCACATATTTACGTAATTTTTCATTGTCATGACAACGAGAAAAATGCACTGCTATCTTCTGGCAGAACTAGTTTAACTGGTACGACACTTACTAAGCACCGGCAAAGATTGAGCGTGTCTCCATAATGTGCCTAGAACATTGGTTCTCAACATGGTTTAAGACAACGACCCAAATTTCACAGCTGGCGACTTATATATCGAAATTGGAAAATAAAAATTAATTTTAGTTTAAAACTTCGAGTAAAAGAAAAGTAAGGGACACGACGATCCATCACATTGCTTCCAAATTTTGGGTCGCGACCCATATATTGAGAATCTCTTGCCTAGAACATACGAACCGGCGTTGTCTGCGGAAGCGTCTGTGTCGTACTGTGAGATCGAACATTGTGGCACTATTCTGGGAAACGGGGAAGGGAGGGGGATAATTTATTTTGCAGCGAGATAACGATATTTTAATTTATAATCTAGAACCTTTACAAACTCAAGATGTGTAAGTATTTATTGTTGGCAATCATTGTATCTGACTTGTTGAGAACACACGTGCAAGAATTTTATTTTAATTACAAGATCTAATTGCGCAGAAGACACTCCGAACATTATAAATGCTAATACATTTTTTTTATTTTAAAATAATGACGTGAAATAAATTAGTGCTGCAACCCTGAATCATGTTCTGAGAGACCGCCAATGCCAATTTGAAAACAGGCCTAGATGTAAATGCACAGCTGTGTCTTGAAGAACGAGATTGAGCGAATTGGAAACAGTTTACAGTGTTTGCCAGCGACTTCAAAGAGACTATGTCCTTTATGCTAATGTATGTACTCAGTAATGTAGGGTAAACTAATTAGTGAAAGCACTGAGCGCATTAATGCATGGCCAAGGACATATTACGGGGGTTGGCGTAAGGTAGATCCCAATCCACCGGTATAGAGTCGCGCGGCCCTTTGGCGGTGGGAGCGGTGAGGCCGCACCAGTCGACGTCTTCGAGGGGAAGGGAGCGACATTTTTTATAATGCGGAAAGTATAGTGTGATCCAACTCAGCAGTATGAAATTGATCCTCATGAGAGAACAATACAGTACGGCGTGTGGGGGGAACGAGACCTCGCACCATATTGAAAAATCTCTAGGGCGGCTTTGTACCGGTAGGTAGATCTGTAGGTTACGGTGGGAGAAACGAGAATGAATTTTAAAGCTAGAGAATGTCGAACAAGCCCTCTCCCGCTCAGTCCGCTGGCATTTTTAATCGCCAGCGTTGCCACTCTCGGTGGATTGACCTGGATCAAGGTTTTTTTGGTCCCGTCTAGGTGTCATTTTCCTTCATTAATTGAAGAACGCCACCTAGACTTCGCCAAAAATCGGTCAAAATCGCTGTCACGGGTTGCCTCCCCTTTCTCTCTGACATAGTGGTCCGACAGTGGCCAAAACCTAGAGTATCTAATGTGGGTCTTCAAATGTGTCTACCTTTGCACAAGATTACTCTTGGCAGAGTTGTAGATAGAAGGATAATGATGCTTTTACCTCGAAGGAGTTTTCACAAGATATTTCAAAAGCCAAGAACAATGCTGATTGGGTCTGAGCACGTTAACTTGTTGTCTGACCCGCCGCCTTTTGTGAAGATGTATATTGTATGATTCAGTTCGTTCAATCCTCCAGCTGATTTAATTCAGCGTATTATTATTTTATTGTTGTTCTTAATGGCTCTTCACATATAGATACGATATAACTATATATATATATATATATATATATATATATATATATATATATATATATATATATATATATATATATATATATATATATATATATATATATATATATATATATATATATATATTAAAATCCGGATTCACACGTGTGCAGTTAGCACTGTAATTATATTAATTATCAATTACTTCGAAACAAATGTAAATGAATATGACTGGTGATTATGAAAAAAATAAGTTTCGTCAATGAAACTGAATTTTAGGACTGGAATACACTTCTTTGGTTTTGGCCTGTTAAAGTGGGACTTGCCAAAATGTTGAAGTGCCAATGCTGCTTTTCCGTAGATTCGTCTCTGTGGTGAGGGGAACGTTTCCAGATCAGTTCAGGAAGTAACCTCTGCTGGTCAAGGCAAGAATCTTCAAGTGTCGATCTCAAGCTTCGAACCACAAACTAGTAGTATAACAAATGGTTTCTCCGGGTCGTACCGCAAATAGTCGGGTCGCCTCGTACTGGTACCACAAACTTTATAGGGAATAAAGGAACAAATTCTGCTGCTAAATATTTGTTTGCCTGATATTAATCAGGCGCCTTTTCCTGCTGTCCGTCATCCATTTGTTTTCTCAGATTTCTTACTCACCCTGAGCGTATATCATATCACTCAGGGTATGTGATGAAAAATCACCAGTATGTTAGTTAGTTTAAGGAAAAATTTGTGACCGTACAGCAGCAGGGGGCTTGTGCCTCAAGGAACATCTAAAATTTACACACATTAACCAAATGATAATATACAACAAATCACAAGTTGATGTAATCATCACTCACTCCCTGCTCCATTCGGAGTCTGGAGTTACCTCTGCTTTTGGTTCTTCCGTGAGATCTAGCATGAAGCATTCACCAGCACTTGCTGTGGTGGTTCATGAATGTATCCTTTTCACATGCTGGGGTTGCCAGCCTAGCATGAATCTGTAACACCACTGACATGTCAAATTCACAGCATAAAATTTATGTTTACATCTTACTCCAATAGGGATGATAGATTTCTTGCTCAATAGAATAGTCTTGGCAACTTAACACAGATGCCTCGAACACACGTCTGGGGTATTATTTCTATTTTAGAATCCCTCTGTGAGTTGTGAGTGGTGCTGTAGAATTCCGCTTGTGGTGCTGTGGAATTCCGGGTTCCGCATTACTATTGGCGAGTTTTCTACTGATGTACAGAGATGCTCTTAATACGTTTTGTGCGGTTCTATAAATTCAGAATCCAACTCTATTCTTTTCTGTGGCAAGGTCCGAGCTGTCTACGTTGATGATTTCTGGAATGCAGTGCTGTATATCAAACTTTGTATACGTTATATAGAAGGTTCCCGAGCCACGCTTCCACCTGGCGTTTTCAACAATACTCAGCGCGATTGTTTATTGGCGCCTCAAATGCCAGTTTATACATTACTTACAGGCTGCACTTATTCAAAACACTCTGAAATCTGAAAACAGGCACGATTTAATCAAGGTAGATCTTCAGAGCGCACATTGTATCAAAAGTAGAGCTTCGCAGCTCCTGGTGATAAAGAAGTAATTACATATGTGTAGTGAGATGTCCTTGATACACCCCGCTCAAATATAATAATATTACCGTATTTGAATTTTTTTTCACTACACCAAGATAAAATTTTCTACCCATCCCGACACCAGAACCCTACCCGCTTGATATTTGAGATTTTTTCCACTATTGCCGGAAAAGTTATAAATAGTTGACCTTGTTTTGAAGGCCAATGCTACTAGATTTGAAAATTATCAATGGTCACAATAAAATCCAACCGTTAGAAAAAAATAAAACTAACTAACGCATTCTTAGAATCTATTAATAAAAACAGCCTAAGCAACGGTTGTTAGGGCACATTTTTTCCACTACCGCCAAGGTTTAAAATAAAGCATTTGAATCTTTTGTTAGCCAGAGGGCAAGTCCCGCCCTCAAACACCCACTTTTTTCTCTACCCGTACTAATTTTAGAAAACAACCGATAGACAATTGGCAGCGAACCAATTTTTTTTATCACGTTTGAAGTGAGAGAGAGAGGGAAGAGGATGGTTTAAAGTGTCAAAATAAAACCTAACTTGTAATTTGGAAACTGAAACTAGCGAACCAATTGTGTGTAGGGGATAGAAAGGGTTCAAAGAAAACGTAGATAATGTAATGGATTCTATAGAAGTAAATAAAAGGAAAGAACAGACACGATAATATTGTTTATTAGAATCCCGTATTAATTCCTATAATATGTTATCTGGCTTTAGAGTAAAAATAGGTTGTTCTGAATAAAGAAAGAAGAAAAGTACTAAGATGAAAACTATGATAAAGAAGTAAATGAAAATATACTGGCTAGATAAAGGACAATTGTCTGGTTAATAATCACTTTCTATTTTTAAAATAACTTTAATAATAACGGAGATATCGAAGAAAATAGAAATGGAAGACATACAGACATACACAGTGATAACCGCTCAACTTTGAAAATCTTCGGAGTTACATTTTAGGGGACGCGTTTTTGAACAGTCAAATTGGCGTAACTTGATTTCATTGGTTGAGGTTAGTCTATGAAGAAGAGGGGATAAAACGAACGCTTTGCTAAGCATAAGTGCCACTTGAAAAATATTTCCTACAAGAAAGGTTAAGAGCAGACGCAGAGTAAAGTTGTGACCAATTGCTTTTGCAGTTTGGAATTTCGGCGATCTGAATTTGTGTCATTGATCGCTAGTTAACCTTATACTTGTGAAATATTTAATTGATTGCGGTAAGATGACCAATTTTATTAATGTATTTATATTATTAATATGTAGAGGCCAACCCAGATAGGGCGCCCACACAAAGTTTGGTTGTACGACATTTTGTCTTTGTGGAAGCTTGCGACATACTAGGAGCACAGGCATGCCTAAGTAGAATTATGAAGCAAATAAGAGTACATTGTGTTGGAAATGAATATATATATATATATATATATATATATATATATATATATATATATATATATATATATATATATATATATATATATATATATATATATAATATAAAGACTGTAAGACCAGAAAGTCACTGGCAGTCTACTGCAGATCACATTGTTATAATAATTTTGAAAAAAATAAATAGAATGTCATACTACCAGAGTTAACAACTCACTAGAGAAAAGATTGTACCCCAGATGATGATACTGCCGATAACAGAGATTATAGTGACAGGGGCGTTGAAACCATGTGGGGAGAAGAAGATACCCCCTGGGTATGAAGCAGTCACAAATAAAATTTAAGGACTGTAGCTAATTTGGTTAGCTCTTTTATCTGATCACAATGCATGTTTATTGATGTTTAATTGTTAGTGTTGGAGATACATAACTAGAGTACTTAGGGAGGATTGTTCCTCTTGTTCCAGGGTTGAATCCTATATTATCCAGTGAGCCAAAACCTGGAGCTGCAGAGTTCGAAGCACCATGCTGTGTGTTTGAATGTGAAATATTGCCTGCCTCCAGAGAACACTGTACTGAACGAGTGTATATTTTCAAGCAAGCTATCTATCGTCAAAGGATCCAAAGATACGCCATAAGAGTGCGGGATTATGTAAATTCATGAAGTTGTATTCTCCACACGATAATATAAACTGTTTTGTGATATGAGATACCCAGTCTTTCCCAGTAGTGACACTTCATAGGACTGTATGGTTTCAACAAGGAATAAAATCCTAAAACATTATAGTAGTGACATTTTTGGACAAGATGTCCTTCCTATTCATTGAATGTTGTATATAAACACACTTCTTTTTTTAAGTTTTAAACATTCCTGTCCCAAAAGATTTGCGGTACAGGAAATTAAATTGTAACATAATATTTTAAATTTAACCCCAGTCTTGTTGATTTACTTTTCATTAAGTTAACGTTGTGGTTGTTATTTTCTGGCATTTATCACTACAATTGCATTACCCTAGACACGTAGCCATATAACACACATCACACAATAGATATAAAAATATTGCGCAGCGTGAGATCTGAGGGAGGTAGCGTTAGGTCCCCTGAGAACTCATCAACACCATTTCAACTATTAGGCTAAGGGTCTTACATAGCTTGACCTCACGCTGTAGACACATATATTTGCATTTAAATACCATCATTAACCTCCCCGGTGTTAATTCACCACAATATGCACGTACAAAAAATTATAAACATTTGCAAGTACATAAAGCAGTTGTAAATGCTGACGAAATGAGTGCGGGAACGCCAACATATTTAGATGTATTTAGATACATTAGTAGGTAGAAATCAAATGTTTTGAAACATTTTTATAGTAATTATTCAATAATGTCTTTTTTTTAAATATTTTTGTTGCTTGTGCATCACAGGTAGTCACAAAAGACCCTATCTCATACGATCTTCAGTCACGACGTACAACAATAAACAAGTTTATTGTGAACTTGCTGGACGATTAAAGACGATGGTCGTAAAGATGACAAAATTACTCTAGGAATACCCTCATATGTCTTATGCTCTCTCTCTCTCTCTCTCTCTCTCTCTCTCTCTCTCTCTCTCTCTCTCTCTCTCTCTCTCTCTCTCTCTCTCTCTCTCCATGTTTTCTTTGTATTGGAAACATTTACTGTGAGACCCTCCCACCATGTCTCAACTCAGTGCCCAGGTCATTATATTTGGCCATTGTGAATGCATGCTGCTCGTTTAGCCTGGACTCAAATGGCACTGTCCGCTTAATCTTGAGTGTTATATAGTTTCTAATGCTCACTCAGCGGGAGCAGCGCTGGTGTAATGGCTACAACGTTGTACTGGCGACCAGGTTTTCAAGGTTCAAGCCCTGGCGTCAGCGTTTGAAGGAATGTTTAAGACCGGGAATTTGACTGAATAACCTGAACGGCTCCTGCACATAAACCCCCTGTGGATGGAAAGGAGCGAAGCTCCTGACCGGGTTGGAAGGAAAGTCCACTGACCCCCCAACCTCGCAATGACATGTCATTGGGCCAAAAGGGCTGGAAAGCTCGAGTGCCGCTGGTTAGAAAAAAAATGCTCACTCATTCTTCTGTTCTGCTCCATAGGGAACATGAAACGACGAGAGCAGGAAGCATGTTACATGTATTTACAATGGTGCTTTCTATGGACATAAAACACGACGAGTTTGCTACTAAGTGACAGCCTCACATTATTCCTCTCTTACGACAGATTGTTTCAAAAGTAGCAGTGGTTGTTCTTGCGCCACCTCTTTCAAGTTCCCTAGGGGAACGGACTCATACTATACTGCTCAAAAAAATTGAAAGGCCACTTACAAATTCATCTGCAGTTTAAAATAAAATAAAGATACAATTATGAAACTGACATATCATAAACGGTTTTCATTGCACATTACATTGACATTAAAATGAAGAAAAACAAATGATTTCATTAGTAAGAAAATCGATGTCAATCGTCTTACCTCCCTTTTTGAAAATTCAGAATCATTAAACAAAAGTTAACATGATTCAAAATCGAGTGTGTCCACCATGAGCTTGAATGCATTCACTGCACCTTTGCCTCACTGATAAGACAAGAGTTCTTAGAGTCATTTGTGGGATCGCTTGCCACTCCTGCACCAGGAAGAGGAACAACTGATTGAGGTCAGTAGCATGTGGATGATTTTCTCCAACTCTACGTCCTAGCACATCCCATACATGTTCTATCGGACTGAGATCAGGAGAGTAAGACTGAGATCAGGAGAGTAAGCTATCCAGTCTAAGCGGGTGACATGTTGCTGTTGTAGGAAGTCGTTCACGACCCCAGCTCTATGTGGTCGGGCATTGTCGTCCTGCAGGATTAAGGTGACCATATTTTCAAATCCCTAATCCGGGACAAAATAGTAGATTTGACCTATTTCAATGCAAAAAATTGGGACAAAAGGGTAAAGAAAAGGTCAAAAGTCGGGACACGTCCCGGAAAAATCAAGTTGATGTCAATTTAAAATAATATACATTTTATATATACATTTGAATAACATTGAATAACATACATTTTACTGTATAAGTTTAACTACTTAAACTAATAAGAGAGAAAAACATCAATAATCCTTACTTAAATTGAAGCTGAGTTACTGTACTTTTCAGATGAGTGGATTTTTATTAATAGGTCCTTCTTTGCAAGCAGCATCTTAAAAAACTCGACACATGTTTCCTCACAGTTCACTTTGGTTGTCAACATAGCTTTCAAAGTTTCAACACCTAGCATCTTTCAAAAACTTTGCATAAGCCAAACTCGACACATGTTTCCTCACAGTTCACTTTGGTTGTCAACATAGCTTTCAAAGTTTCAACACCTAGCTGTGTTTTATCACTTGCCCATAAGCTGTTCATCAAAGAAAACACTCTTTCTGTGGCAGCATTTGTTCCAGGTAGACAGAAAAAAAACTCTGCCAACTTCAAAATATTTGAAAATGTCACATTATTGTTTTTGAAGTGGGAAACCATTTCAATCCAACGTTGTGGTGGCAATGTTTTTTTTGGCACTCCATTCACTAATTTTCTGAGAAGTAACAAACTGCTTCATATAGACATATTCGTCATAAATTTCAGTTTCTGTAAAGTGGGCTGAAGGTAATGTTTGAATCACTAGTGATGATGATATCTCAATATCTGCCCAAATTGGTATTCTGTTCAGCGTTACCCAGCTGTAGGATTCTAGGTCTTGAAAATTTTTTTGCTGCCCATTTATTCAAATAATTGAAAGCTGTTTCATAGAACGAAGAAACGATAGCATGCAACTTTTTCACATCCTCCTTTGGAAGTCCTTCCATTTCCAGCTTTTCAAGCTTAACTCTTGATGGCAAGAAACAGTCTTCCAGTTTGGACTTCAAAATAGTTTTCAACCTGTTGATGCTGTCAATGACTTCAAACACAGTGACCATCTGTCCCTCTATTTTTTGCACTGCTTCGTGGAATGGAGAGGCCTGACTGTGAACAAAAACAAGCCATGCCTCAGATAGAGGATTTTCAAAGAATGTCTGTATAAAAACTGGGCATCTGTCTTGAGATTGAAAATATGATTTTAGAGGCAGGAAAATCTGAAGAACCCTTTCAACAGCAGGCAACAGAGCAAGCCACCTAGTCTGAGCATAACCTAAGATCATCTGGAAGTCTGTTTCCACAAACTGGCAAAACTCCTTGAGTCTTACAACTCGTACAGTGTATGATTTGAAGAGTAGATAAAGTTTAGCAATAATCAGCTCGACATCAACAGGCAGTACATCTGCAGCTGTTCGAACAGTGTTGTGGAAAATATGACCTGCACACCCAACTCCTATAAGACCATGTCCAAGGTTTTCTTGCAGTTTTTTGAAAACATTGTTCTGTCCTTTCCTTTCAGCACCTCCAAAATTGGAATTTGTGTTGTCTGCGCATAATCCAACTACTTTCCTGTCTAAACCATTTTCAGTTATGCAGTCATTAAGAAAAGTACTTACAATATCAGATGTTTCACCTGGCAATGACTTTAACTCTAATATTTTAATTTTCACTCCATTACTGTGATCAAAGTATCTGACAAGCAAAGGAAAAATCTTGAATTCTTTGTGGTTGGATGCATCTGTCAGTACAGAAATAAATGTAGACTTTTCTAGGTCACACCTTAACTCATTTAGAATATGGGGTGCCAAGACATTTCGAATAATGGCTTCTGTTTTCTTACATGCACATGCAAATTTTGGCTCTAAAGTAACCTGAAGTAATTTTGATGTGCAATCCATAGACCTGAAAGTATGATTGTGTAGCACTGTATGGTATGCAAAGGCGCCTTCTATAGCAGCTAATTGCTATTCTTGGTCACCAATTTTATCAGCTCTGAAGAAAGTGGTTAACGACGAGCTTGATGCAGCTGTAACGACGGCTCTCTTATGTTTCTCACTGCTTATGTGGTTCTTAATATCACCACGTCCACTATGGCTTATCGAAAACCTGGAGGCACATATATTGCATCATACATTGAAGTTTGATGTACTCTTTTTAATAAACGGATATTCCTTTTGTAAATTTTCATTGAAACTGCATTTACGCTTTGGTACAATTTTCTTACAACAATAACAAAATATGCACAAATAGTTCACCGTTTAAATTAAATAAACGTATACCTACGCAAAATCTTGGTACTTTACCACTACCTAAAATTTCAAATAACTGCGAATATCACATTGGAACTACAAAACTAATTCGCGGTCCTGACAACCTCTTGTGCTGTTTCGGCGCCAGTTCACTAATAATTAAAAATTCCCTCAAGTCAGCCACGGAATAATAATTTTTTTTTTTTTAATCTGTGAGATTTATGCCAAATTGGTAAATTCCGTCCAAAACCGGGACAAATTGGCGTCCCGGATTGCATCGAAAAAAAGTCGGGACAAATTATCAAAAATGGTCGAAAACCGGGACTGTCCCGGAAAAACCGGGACGCCTGGTCACCTTATGCAGGATAGAATCAGGTCCTAGAGGCTGAAGTGCCGTAAGAGCAAGCGGCTGTAAGATGTCATTTCTGTAGGCCAAACCATTCAACGTACCATGTACTCGATACAAGGGTGTTCTGGAGGTCACACTAATTCCGCCCCACACCATTACTGATCCACCGCCATAGCGATCATGTTCAAGGACGTTGGCATCATGATAGCGTTCTCTTGGGCGCCTCCAGACACGATTTCTGCCATCTGTGAATGATCTGGTGAAACGGGATTCATCTGTGAACAGAACTCTGCTCCATTGATGCCTTGTCCAGGTCACATAACGCCGAGCCCAAGCCAGACGAGCTGCGCGATGAGCTGGAGCCAAGACAGGTCGGATGACAGGTCGCCTTGCATGCAGATCTGCATCTCTCAGTCGGTTTTGTATGGTTTGGTCACTGATGATTACGTTGGTGGCTGCTCGCAGTTGCGTCCTGATGGCACTGGCAGTGATTGTTCTTTGTCTGAGAGCCAATACAACAACAAATGTGTCTTGCCGTCTTGTGG
This sequence comes from Oreohelix idahoensis, assembly GCA_024509875.1. NCBI lineage: Eukaryota > Metazoa > Mollusca > Gastropoda > Stylommatophora > Oreohelicidae > Oreohelix > Oreohelix idahoensis. The sequence continues at coordinate 324,276 of JAMPIV010000845.1, read as the reverse complement.
TAGACCTTGGACGTCCTGACATGCGTTGTTCTGCGACACTGCCGGTTGCATTATAACGATCACGCAGAGTCACAGTGTGGGCAACTCCTAATCTCCTACCAACTTCTCGCAGCCCTACATCATCCTGCAGCCATACAATCGCTCTCCATCTGTCAACATTGGTCAAGCATCCTCGCTGAGCCATGACTAAAATGGTAAATGTTACAAACATACCCATTGCTCGTTCCTTCCGAAAAGTGGGTGACATGTGTTCACTATAGTCACCACTTGCACGTGAAAAGCAAATTTCAGCAATGTTATCAACAGGCTTTGCCATAGGAAGCATTTTCAAACATGCATTATTTCCCTTTCCACCACGTACATTTGATTGACCTTGGAGGTACACACACGTAACACAGATTTTATTTATTGTCAGATTAACAAATATTGTTTAAGCATGCAACAAAATGCAGCAAAACTTTTTTGACTGAGTGTTCAGGTTTTTTTTAAAAACAGCTTAGTTGAAATGACCTAAAAATTGAAGAGAAAACCCAGAAGAAAAAGCAACCGCAAAATGGGAATGCTTAAAAACAAGCATACAATCAGCAAATGCAAATTTACCTAAAAAGGAGTCTAAGAAAAATCAAATTTGGATGACAGATGACATCTTGAATAAAATGGCAGAAAGAAAGAAAGCAAAAAATACTCCAGAATATAAAACAATAGAAAATGACATACGTACTATGTGTAGAGAAGCAAAAGAACGGTGGATAGAAACAAAATGTAAGGAAATAGAAGACTTGGAAGCGAAGCACATGACAAGAGATATGCATGAAGAAATAAAGAAATTATCAAATCGGTCGCGGTTTGCACAAGGAGGAAGCTGTATCAAGAACAAAAATGGTGTAATATTACTTGATGAGAAAGACATATCAAACAGATGGGCAGAATACGTAAAAGAACTATTCGAGGACAACAGAGGTAAAAAACCATCACCAGATTCTAATGAAGGCCCACACATTCTCAGATCAGAAGTAGAGAATGCCATTCATATGATACAAAAAGGAAGATCAGCAGGCATGGATAACATAAACATTGAAATGATAGAAGCTCTGGAGAGCTTTGGTATAGATACAATCACAGAAATATGCAATGATATATACAATACAGGATATTTACCACACGACATGAAGACATCAGTTTTTATAACATTGCCCAAAAAACCAAATGCAACAGAATGTTCAGACTTCAGAACAATCAGCCTGATGAGTCATGCAATTAAGATACTGCTCAAAATCATACAGGAAAGAATAAAAAGTAAAGTAGACAGCGAAATCCAAGAAGAACAGTTTGGTTTTAGACTGAACAGTGGAACAAGAGAGGCAATATTTTGCCTAAGAAGATTAGCAGAAAAATATACAGAGGTCCAAAAAAGTATGTATATGTGCTTCATTGACTATAAGAAGGCTTTTGACAGAATCCATCATGAGAAAATAATTGAATGCCTCAAAGACATAGGTATTGATGGAAAAGATATAAGAATACTCAGTAACCTTTATTGGGAGCAAACTGCCACAGTAAGATCGGGAAGGAATTATTCACCATACATAGACATAAAAAGAGGTGTCAGACAAGGTTGTGTGCTGTCCCCCTGCCTATTTAATTTATACACCGAAAAAATTTTCAAACAGATACAGGAAATACCAGGACTGAACATCAGTGGAAGATCAATAAACAACCTTAGATATGCAGATGATACCGTGTTGTTAGCTGAAAGCGAACAGGAGTTACAAGAACTAGTGAAGCAAGTGAACAGTATAAGTCATGAATATGGACTCGACATTAATATTGAGAAAACTAAAACTATGATAATTAGCAAAACAGACGATAAACCCACATTAAAGATAAGCGTAAATGGGAAAATCCTGGAACAAGTCAAGAGCTACGTATATCTTGGTCATATAATAACAGAAGATGGCAGATGTGAAACAGAAATCAAGAAGAGAATAGGAATGGCCAAAGCTACATTCAACAACATGAAACATATACTGACATCCAAACAGCTATCTCATAAATTAAAACTGAGAATCATAAAGTGTTATATATATTCTGCATTTCTGTATGGTGCAGAAACATGGACGATGAATAAGCATTTGGAAGAAAGAATTGAGGCTCTTGAAATGTGGATATATAGAAGAATGGGGCGTATCTCATGGAAAGAGATGAAAACAAATAAGGAGGTCCTAGAAAATCTAGGTATGAAAAGAGAACTAATGAGAGAGGTCAAAGTTCGGCAGCTAAAATACTTTGGCCACATAAAAAGGCATAACACCTTGCAGAAGACCATAACAGAAGGGAGAGTTGAAGGTAAACGTGCAAGGGGAAGACAGCGCTATAAGTGGGAAGATAACATCAAGAGATGGACGGGAAAGAGTCTATCAGAGTGTACCACCAAGACAAGAGACAGAAGACGTTGGAGATCCATTACAGCCAACCTCCGTTGTGGAGATGGCAACTGATGATGATGAAAAATTGAAAGTGGCCTTTAACTTTTTTTAAGCAGTATAGTTTCCACTGGGGTGGGACATCAAATTCCAGCTGTAACTTTTTTTCACTAAGCATGTATGTCTGTAAACAAGCTTCCAAACACCGCTGGGCTATTTTTTGTCCGTGCTTGCGGCGGTGTATCACAGGGGTATCACGGTGTCGAATGACGCAACACACCACGTTAACTGAGCAGTCACTGACATTCAATAGGCAGCAGCTTAGCGGGTTAAATAGACGTGTCGAATTTTCATGGGCGTTTCAGAATAAATGAATATGACAGGCAGAATGAAATTCAGCGGAGAAGCAGATACAAGAGCTATCTTTAAAAAAAAAAAAAAAGTATGCAGGGCTCTTTGCATTTTGTAGGAAATGTTTTCTGTAATATTTTTGAAGAATGTCTTGGACTTATAAATTGTTTTCACACACACACACACACACATCCACCCTCTTTTTTCTGTTTAAAAACCGTGAATAAAATATCTATAAATATCTATATTTATAGATAAATAAGAAAGTGACTCCTGCAAATTTCCCCTCCCAGGCAACCCAACCAGACACCCCCCCCCTTTCCACTCCGACGGCATCCCCCCCTCCCAGACCCTACCAAGCAATTTATACAACATCTCTGCAGCCGTGTCGACATCTGCCTTTATGGCCTCCGCTGGAATGCCATCAGGTCCAGCCGCCCCTCCATCTCCCAGACGCCCCATGGCTTTCTTTATTTCTTCCCTCGCTGGTCTTTCACCGTTAATTTGTAGCTCCTCCTCTGCCGGCCGGACGTCCGGGGGGTCCTGTGGAGCTGGTCTATTGAGAAGGTCACCAAAACATTCTGTCCACCTCTTCATCCGTTCCTGTACATCGCTGAGCAGCCTCCCATTCCCGTCCTCTATGAGGCAACCCGTTTGCCCGCATTTCCCCGCCAGCCCCTTTGCGCTGCCACACAGTTCTCTCATACTTCCCCTGGCCGCAACATCCTCTGCCTCCCCCGCCAACTCCTCAACACACTTCCTCCCGTCTCTCCCGATACCTCCCCTTACTTCTCCGTTTGCCTCTGTGCACACCTCCCGAGCCCCGGCCTCGGAACCTCTGGCCTTGCTTGTGTCCAAATCTGCCCTCTTGTTTTTTTCTGTCCCTTATCTCACTGATGGCCTCTGCTGCCATCCATGCCTCCTGTTGTCTTTCCCCCCTCCCCAGCATCTCCCCACATGTCTCATTCCACACAATTCTGACCCGATGCCAATAGTCTTCCGTATTCTCTACATCCTCCAGCCGCCGGAGCACCCGGAACCTGTTGGATACTGTGACCGCAAATTTGTCTCTTGTTTCTTGATTTCCCAGATGTCCTACATTAAACTGTTGTCTACAATTTTGCACCGTCGCATAACTCCTGAGTCTCATTTCCACCATGGCCATCAGAAGGTGGTGATCCGATGCCACACCCGCTCCCCCACATACCCTCACATCCCGCAACGACGATCCAAACTACTCCCTTATGCACACATGATCAATTTGACTCTCTGTTCCACGGTCTGGCGACCAGTGGCGGCTTTCTTTAATGTGCTGTTGAGCTGCAGCACTCCCTACAAAAAAAAAAAAGGACTGCATACTGTCTCTACTAACGTAATCCGGACAGACCAAAAAATTGAGGTTACACCGGAAGGGTTGAATAACTTGAATACAAGACCAAAAAAATTATCTAAAACCGTATCGTGGAGTGCTGCGAACGATTTCAGTTCAAGTGACCTTGACCTCTTATAAGCGAATGCTTGTTATACACAGCTGCGTTTGGGTTGAATTTATTTAACTCTTTGGCTCCGGAACAATGCTCTGAGCGTGGTTTTTAGACTATCACGAATGAAAATTACAGCACAGGGTGAAAAATAATTGCGGAGTCAAAGAATTAACAAGTGCTGCAACGAAAGACAGCTCCAAGGGCAATGAACTGTAATTAAAGGGAAGTTACAATGAAAATTTTAAACACGAGAAATAGCAGCATAAATGTCTGTGTAACCTGGTTTGAAACTCGGGAAACTGCTTCGACTGACAAGGATTACGCCTAGTTGCAGTAAACTTTTAAAATAACTTTTCAGATGTTCTTGACAGATTTTAGATGAGATAAGACACTTATTATTTGTGTCTGGGTTGATATTTTACATGGTGGTCACAATTTGTGAGTGTTATGTACCGTATAGTATTTTAAATGAATGAACAGTGCAGCACCCCCAATGACAACCCCCTGGAACCGCCACTGCTGGCGACACCCATGTCGCCCTGTGCACTCTCTCACGTGGAAACATGCCTCCTCCCATAGCCAGCCGATTTGAAGCACAGAAGTTTGAGAACAGTTCCCCATTTTCATTCATTATTCCTAGCCCATGTTTTCCCATGACTTCTTCAAATCCGGCATTGACTGCACCTAACTTTCCACCCATGTCACCCATGTCTCCTCTTTTTACTCTATCCATAATTTCCTGTAGTCTAGTATAAAATGCATCTCCCACCGACTCCCCTTTGTCATCAGTTGGGGCATAACATTGGATGACATTTACATGTATTTTCTTGTTAGCTGTTTTAAAAGTGGATGTTATCATTCTGGGTCCAACAGCTTCCCACCCAATGAGTGCCCTCTGTGCGCCTTTAGACAACATAAGAGCCACCCACCCCTTCACTGCGGTGTGAACTCTCCTCTTCATGTCCTGAGGAGTGCACAAATTGTAGAGGAATGGTGTTGCTATCGGTGCCGGGAGGGGTATTGGACAGGATTGTCTTTGGGAGATTAGGGGAGTCCATGGACAGGAGGCTGGGAGATGGGCGGGCAGGTTTTCGACAAAACAGATCATGTACAGATCAGATAGCCACTTTGAGAATAATGGTTGAACAGGGTCTGGAATGGAATTCGCCACTATACATCGGATTTGTGGACTACGAAAAGGCATTTGACAGTGTAGACAGACAATCACTTGGGAAATTGATGAGGCATTATGGAGTTCCCCTGAAGATCATTAATTTAATAAAGAAAACATGTGAAGGCGTGACATGCAGAGTTCTTCGCGGGGGACAGCTTGCAGAACCGTTTGGGATAAGAACAGTAGTGCGACAGGGATGCCTCTTGTCTCCATTTCTTTTCTTACTAGCAATAGACTGGGTTATGAGATCATCGACAACGCACAACAGGAGTGGAATCCGGTGGACTCTGGCTGAGCAGTTGGATGATCTGGATTTTGCTGATGACTTGGCTCTTCTGTCCCATAGCCGTAATCAGATGCAGGACAAGTTGAAAACACTCGATGAGAGGTCACAGCAATTGGGTCTGGTTATACACAGGGAAAGGACAAGAGTATTGAGAATAAATGCAGGTGGTGATAGCAGGGTTGAACTTGAGGAGACACCAGTACGGGATGTGGAGTCGTACACATGTCTTGGCAGTGGTGTAGAGAGGGTTGGAGGGACGGACAGCGGTGTCAAGGTAAGAATGCAAAAAGCAAGAGGAGCTTTCATTGCATTGGGAAAGATATGGAGATCAAGAGAAATCAGATCCAACACGAAAATAAGAATCTTCAACTCAAATGTCAAGTCGGTCATGTTGTGTGGCTCTGGGACATGGGGAACAACAAAGACAACAACCAAAAAGCTACAGACTTTCATAAATGGTGCTTGCGTAGAATAGAAGGATTAAAATGGTATGACAAGGTTACCAACGTGGAACTGGTGAGAAGAGCTGGACAAGTGCCAGTGGAACAAGAGATGAGAAGAAGACGATGGCGATGGATAGGGCACACACTGAGGAAACCTGTTGATAGCATTACAGGGCAGTCCTTGTTCTGGAACCCTCATGGCAAGAGAGGCAGAGGTAGACCAAGAAGCACATGGAGAGGAGAGCTGGAAACGGGGGTGAAGGTGGTGAGGAGAGCGTGGAGAGAACTTGAGATGATGGCACGTGACAGGAGTACTTGGCATGTGTTTGTTGAAGGCCTATGCTCCTTTGGGAGTGGAGGGTTATGATGAAGAAAGTGACAGCCGACATACAAAGCACGTCTTTTAAAAGTTAGACGCAAAGTGCAACGGATGGAAGACTTCTGATAAAGCCCGTCCTCTGGTTATAGAGCATCGGGTTCTTCACTGACTTAAGAACATACATACGCACATAAATGAAAGGATTAAGTTTCCAGCGCGTGGCGGTTCAAGTGTAATTGCCGTCATAGTTTGGGCGTGACTATGTCACGTGGTCTCTGTAAAGCTTTCTTGTGACAGATTCCGTAACAAGTGTCCTCAGTCTTTTGTCGTTGACACTGTCTTTGTTTCCCCCTACGTACGTCACGCTGTCTTCAGAGTCGATAGACAATGGGGATGCTGTGAGCTAAGTCGTAGAAATATGGGGTGGGGGAGCTAAATCAGAAATAGATGAATAAGTGTGAGGGTACGGGTGGAGGAACAAGTTGAAGTAACGAGATCTGTGATTGGAGGCTACATCAAAGCAATGAAATAAGTAGGAGAGCTCAAGCAAATTGAAGAGATAAGTGGACATTTGTGGTGGTGGGGGGTGCACCTAAGTCAACGCAAAAATACGAGTGAGGACGTTCATTTAAAATAAAGAGATCAAATAGGGACGCTAAATAAACGTCAATTGAACGATGAAGGGGGTTATGGTAAAAGGATATATGCAGGGGAGTCAAAGTTAAAAAAAAAAATAAAAAAAAAATTGGCAGAATATATACATGAGTTCAGTGATAACGAAATAGCAGAATTCAGTGTTCGAGACCATGGTGGACCATTAAAATGTGTGGCAGAAGTCGCTGACGCCATGCGCTACATGAAGGAAAGCAAAGTCCGTGGTCGAGATGACATATCAGTAGAGGAAATAGTAGTGTAATTACCGCCCAGATGCCCCGGGCACGACCCGAGGGTCCCTAGCACTAAGTATGTCCCAATATATATATATATATATATATATATATATATATATATATATATATATATATATATATATATATATATATATATATATATATATATATATATATATATATAATTATAATAAATTCTTTAAGCACCAAACACGGCGCATAAGGCAGAAAACAGTGCTCTCCAGGTTGTTCGTTGTGACGCCACTCCTCTTAGCTCTTGCACATTATTTAGGCCCAACGTTCTTCCTTCTCTTATTATTGTTCTTCTGAGTGTTTCTTTTGGTCTTCCTTTTTCCTCTTACCCTCAGGAACCCAAGTGAGCGCCTGTAGTGGTATTCTGTTGTTTTGCATTCGTAGGACATGACCGATATATGACCATCGTCTTTTCCTTATATAGTCGGAGACATATTTCTGCCTAGAGTCTTCTCTTATTTGTCGATTAGTCTTGAATTCTTTCCAACTGATGTTCATGAGTTTTCTAAGACATTTGTTCTCGAATGTTTTCAGCTTGTTCTCCAATGATTTTGTTATTTTCCAACTCTCACAACCGTATGTTAACACTGAGATAACATTTGAATTAAACAGACGAAGCTTGGTATGTATATTGAATGATCGTAATTTCCAAATGTTAGATAATCTATTGAAGGCGCTAGCTGCCAAAGCAATTCTAGTATGGATTTCTCTTGTTGTGTCACCATCCTGAGTCATTTTACTGCCTAAATAATTGAAACTTTCAACTTTCTGTAGTTTTTCCCCGTTCAAGATGATATCAAAGGTCTCGTTAGAAAAGTTCATAGCTTTAGTTTTAGAGGCATTTATTTTGAGACCTATTTTAACCGAGAGATGACACAAATTATTTATTGCTTCTCGGGATTGTCTTGGTGTTGAACTTAAGAATGCTACATCATCTGCGAAATCCAGGTCCCCCAGAAATTTTCCATTTGTCCATTTTATACCTAATTGTTCATTGTGGGTATAGTTTCTCATAACCCAATCAATAGCTATTCCAAAAAGTAGTGGTGACATAATACAGCCTTGTTTCACCCCTGTTTCTACTGTAAACCATTCTGTATTCCCTTTATTTGTTCTAACACAACATCTTGCATTGTCATATAGCGCTTTGATTATATTCACATATTTTGTTGGAAAACCATAGATTGTAAGTATCTTCCACAATGATGGGCGGTGTAGACTATCAAAGGCTTTTTGAAAATCGACGAAGGTGATAATAAGTGGCGATTGCCTTTCCACTGATTCTTCTATAATTGTTCTTAGTGTGAATATTTGATCAATACATGATCGTTTCGGCCTGAAACCCGCTTGTTCTTCTCTGATCTTTTCGTCAGCATGCAATTTAAGTCTTTCTAACATCATGCAACATAATAATTTTCCAGGTACTGATAATAGAGATATACCACGCCAGTTATTACAGTCTGATAGATCACCTTTCTTCGGTAACTTTACAATAATACTGTCTTTCCATTGTTGTGGTGGTTGTTCTTCTCTCCATACTTCATTTATAATATCTAAAATTCTCAAGAGGTTGTTGTCATTAACTGCTTTAATCATTTCCCCTGAAATTTCGTCAACTCCAGCAGCTTTAAAATTTTTTAATCTTTTAACGGCTTGTTTGATCTCGTCCAGCGTGAATTCATCGCAAGTTATTGGCAAGGTGGTTGTGGGAGTTTCATTATTAAAATCAGGTGTTACTGTTGGTGGTGGTCTGTTTAGCACCTCCATGAAGTGCTCAGCCCATCTCTTCATTTGTTCTTTTTCTGTTGGTATTGAATTCCCTAATTTACCTTTAACAGGTGTTTCCATAGCAGTAGGCTGGTGACATAGTTGTTTTGTAATTTGATAACTTCTTCTTCTTCTTCCATCCTTAGCCACCAACCGGCAAAGCAGTATGTGGCCAGTACGCCTAGAGGCGTCTTAGGGCAACAACAAATTGATCAATCTATCGCTGTTTCCACCACGCCTAGTGGCGTCTTTGTGGAACAAAAACAGACCAAACAATCTATCGTTGTTTCCGTAATCAGATTGGTTGGCAAGCAGGTGATCAGCCTACTGTGCGAAGTTTTTACGGGATGGGGTAAACAGCCCCATGCCCATACCCTCCTTAGTCGCTTTTTACGACATGCGTGGTAGGGTGCAGTGTTACTATTCTTTGCTCCCCTTTCGGGCCCCGGTAACACACGGGTGTAATTTGATAAAGGCACCTACTATTACCAGTTCTTGCAGCATTTTCAGCTTCTACGGTGTGGTGAAGTGGGATGTTATAAATATTTATATGGGACTTAGTGTACTGACTGAGATCAGCTGTGAAGGTATCTATATCTATTAAGAGTAGTGTATTATAGATAACCTTACTTGCTACCACATATCTATATATCTCAGTCAGAATTATTCTGGAATAGTGTGATGACTACGTTAGGTGTCTAGGGTATGTGTATGATGAAGTGTAAGTCACAACAACAGACAGATAAACAATTTAATTTAATCCACTACTCTTGACAACACTGTGACACTCACATACATATAACACTCTATGAGAATATCTTAAGGAGTCACTGATAACTTTTCAAATAACAATATGTATTCATGGTTATCATAAAGGTATATGTGTTCTGATTCAAATACAAAGGAACCAGGAATCACAATCAATTTTAATTACAAGTATATGTACAGACTTTATCAATATGAATATTGTAGTGACATATATTATTAAAATATCCTATGTGTGTCAGTTGTGTAGTGGTAATATGAGGTAATACTGGTTTTGTTTTGTTCAAGCTCTGTTGGTATTTGTCATCATGACTTCAATAGTTTGTCTTTTGGGACTATTATTGGAGATGTTCTCAGTTCCTGATATTAAGACAATTAAATTCCCCTCTGAATGTTATTTTTACAAAGTCATTTCAAGATGAGGGGACATAATGTTGAGCTCAGCTGGCCAAATCAGCTTATCTTGCGTGATGGCGGCAGGGAAGGACTCCTCTGCTCGAATTCTCCTCTGGGCTCTGGAGACACCTCACTGATAGCTAAATGGACCAAGGAGTATGCTGTCCGACTCTGGATTCAGCAAAGCTCTGACCAGGTGCTGCTCAGTACCATCAAGACCACGGTCCCTGAAAACAAGAAGGATGTACCTTCTACTTCATAACTAATTGATACTCTAGTTCTACACTGAGCACAATACAACACAAACATTGAGTTCAGAGCGTTAGGCCAACTGTCAGCTTCATCTGAAATACTTTATACCAGCATTACCCTCCTTAATGGTCACTACGCCTCTGCACTTCCAGCATTATTTCTGTCTAATCAATCATCCAGGTGTCAGTGTACTATTTGGCCATTCCATGCCGTTTTACTTCCCTCCGACACCCTCTGTTCAGGCTGGAGCATTATAGGCTTTATCTCCTGTTTGCCACTGAACTACACATATATATACAGGCATAAATTAACAATTTACATTCAATTTTCATTAAAAGATACTGAATGGTTCAAGCTTACCACAATTCATAGAATAAACACAGATACGTTGATTAGCAATGAATTCTGGCACATTTACTGGCACAAATTCCCATCTGCTTATGTTCCAGGCTTTTATTTAACACAAATATGAGCTGGCTTCAACGCACTGTTGCTTTATCAAGATTATTTGCACTAGTGGTCTCGAACTAACGCTCCTAAGTGAGTATATCAGCGAGTCTAGCCAATGAGGCCACGTTTCGACAAGTGTTTGAAAAAATGTTACCTTTTCACGTCTCCCCTAACAACGAAAGATAGTATTTATAGCCCGACCAATCGTGGTTAGTCTTTCATTTGTTGCGCTCCAATCAATTTGGAGTTTACATGGTAGGCTAATTCTGTAACGTAAGATTTTTTTCAAACACGTTATAAAAAAATTTTATGAGCAGAAATGATTCCATGCTGTCAGGCATCCCCACTATTTTATTTTGGTATAATTTATTAATTCCTGGACTATTTGCGTAACGTTTTACATATTCTTTGTCAGCAAGCCCTAAGGAACCCAAATATCCAAATTTAAAAGAGCTACGTGGCTGCGTTCAAAATATGTATTTTCTACCTCCTGTTTCGAAGATGTGCTGTCTGGGTACTGTTATGTTTTCAACCGTAAACCCATCTAATGTTATCTTTTCTAATAAGAGTTTTTCAGGATTTATAAACCTAACTCTGGGATGGGTAATGTATTTTATCACTGTCCGTCTGAAAAAAAGTTAGTGCATGTAGTCTTACACGCGTGATGGCAGCATTTGTGTATCGCGCGAAGCGTGTTTAGTGTTCGGCTTTCTGCCTCTCCCTTCTCGCTATCCTTTAGTCCATCTGTCTTTTGATCTTGGTAACATAGTGTAGAAAAAGACATGAATGGAATTTAAAATTTAGGTCAACTTGCATATTTCAAGGTTTTTCTTAGAAAGGCAGCACATTTTATTGTGTGTTTGGGAAACGCGTGTATGTTGCAGAAGGCCTTTAATATCAACGTGAAACGTTACAATTTGCATACGCAGTAGAAAACAAGGGGATTTCGAGTACAGTCATTGTGACAGCACTGTTCTTTACCATTCTTCTTCCTTTATTTATTATATGTATTTATTAGGCTTTATATTTACTTGATAATTTATATATGTGGATTAGAATATTCCACGACACCTCCCCTCTTAAAACAGACATTATATGTCAGTCCTTTATTCTATATTCACATAGAGAAATTTATTATTATTTCTGGGGTTTACGGTGATTCTCATCACACGGATGGCGGCTTAAAAAATCCGCTCCCAAATTGGTTTTTCCAGATATATACTCAATGCTAAAATTATATGGAGCCAGAAGTAAAGACCATCGGAGTAACCTAGAGTTCTCATGCTTAGCCTGTGCTAGAAACGATAAAGGTTTGTGGTCTGTTTGCAACTTAAATGCCTTCCCATACAGATAAATATTGAATTTCTTTATTGCCCATATTACTGCAAGACATTCCTTTTCGCTAGTTGAGTAATTGATTTCGGCTTTATTCAATTTTCTGCTAGCATATGCCACTGGGCTTAATTCCCCATCCAATGCATCTGATTTCTGTAGTAGAGTTGCACCTAACCCAATATTACTTGCATCCGTCCTTACTATGAATTCTTGACTTAAGTCAGGTAATTTTAAAATGGGTTTACTTGTGAGCTTTTCCTTCAATTCTTGGTAAGTCATTTCACATTGTGGTGTCCATGTAATGCGATCTGGATGTCCTTTACGTGTCAATTCAGTTAACGGTGCACATATGGAATTAAAGTCCTTGATATACTTCTGGTAGAAACCACATAATGAGACAAAGGATCTCACGTCCTTCTTGGTTTGTGGTCTCGGGGCTTTCTGTAGTTTCTCTAAATTCTTTGGGTCAGGGGTCATGTTTCCCTGATAAACTGTGTGTCCCAGAAATTCCAATTCTTTACATCCAACGCAACATTTGGTTGGTCGGGCTGTTAAATTTGCCTCCCTAAGTCGATCAAACAGCATGTTCAGAGAGTCAATGTGTTCCTCAAATGTTTCTGTTGCTATAAGGATATCATCCATAAAATTTGTTATACAGGGATTATTCAGAGGATCCAATAATTTTCTCATCATTCTAGAGAAGACACTAGGCGCATTCTTCAATCCAAATGGCAATCTATTAAACTCATAGTGTCCTTCTGAGGTACTAAAAGCTAGGTATGGTCTAACCTCAGGCTTTACTGGAATCTGATAGTATCCTTTACTCAGATCCACTTTTGAGAAATATTTAGCTTTATTTAGTCTGGCAAACAGCTGATTTGTATCCGGCAATGGATCCACCTGTCCTTCTGTAATAGCATTCAGTCTCCTGTAATCTATACAGAGTCTATGTTCTCCAGAGGGCTTCCTTAAGAGTACAACACCGGAACTATACGAAGACTCACTGTGCGAAATAATTCCTTCCTTCAACAGATAGTCTATCTCTTCCTTCAAAGCTTTCTCCTTAGCAAACGGAATCGAATATGGTTTCATACAGACAGGTGTGGAGTCTATTAGTTTCATATCATATTCCAATAGGTTTGTATGCCCTGGTCGGTCTGTTAACACCTCTGCATGATTATTTAGAACCTGTTGCACTCTCTCTTTCTGAGTTTTCGTTAAATGTGTACTGATTTTCACCTGTGCTGCTGTCTCACAGGGGTGTAATGGATATTCAAATGATGAAAGTGGTTCCTTTTTCATCTCCATGGCGATGGACAAGGTCAACAAGTGTGTCTCTTCCTGATGTTCTCTTTCCAAATATTTCTTCAGGAGATTCACATGATAGATTTTTTCTTTCCCCTTCTTATCTATCTTATAATTTGTTCTAGACACCTTCTCTAGAACTGTATATGGACCCTGCCATCCAATTTGTAACTTATTCTGACTCCCAGGCAAAAGAAGCAGTACTTTCTCTCCCACAGCCAAATTTCTGTCCTTCGCCTTCCTGTTATAATAGGCAGCATGTTTCTTCCTGGCTTGTTTCAAATTTTCATTGGCAAGTTTCCAGCCAGTTTTTAACCGAGTGGTCAGCTCATTCACATATTGGTATGAAGATGTAATGTTTTCCTCTGCCTTTTCATCAGTCCACGTTCTTAACCCAGCTACATGTGGACCTTTAATTGTGTGGACCTATTTGTCCATGCACCGGTATGGTCTCTTCCACTCGAAGCTTTATAGTGATGATTTTTCCTCCCAGAATTATCATTCACAAAACGACCGCTACCAATTTTTCTTTTGGGGCTGTCTCCCCACTTAAAATTCTTGATGAGAGATTTCCTCTCTACATCCTCTTCCTCCAGTTTGTTTAAGTCCGATTGAGGGATTTTCGGCTTATCCTGGGGTAAGACATCTTTTTGCACTCTCCGCATAGTGGCCATTGTAAAACAGTTAAGTGAAGCTTGTCCGTGAAAAAGGGCTTCCCATTCCATTTGGTCCACTTTATCAAATCTATTTTTCTTTTTATTATCAGGCCTAATTTTGCCCCGTGGCGTGTCCAGGTCCTGATCCATGTTCCCACTTGTGGGTGTTCCCTCATGTGCTATGCTACACCTTTCTACAAAATTCTCAATGTCCCATCTTGCTTTGGGCCAATAATAATTGTGAGCCACCTTTTGAATGATGGTACCTATCTTCTCATGGTCCCCATCTGGTTTCACATGTAGGCTCCTTATTAAGTCTGTCCTATATCTTTTAGGAAGTACCAGTTGTCCCTGACCTTTGGATCTAGCTCCAGTCTTCCTATACATCAACTTGTTTTTCATGTAAAAATCTCCCTTGCCTGGAGTTGTATGACAAGTTGACAATTTTCTGAAACAAGGCTTGAGTGTTTTATCCCCAGCCTGTGCCTTCCTCATCTCTTCTGGAGTGGTATCTAACATAATATCCTCCTCCTGTCTTGAGGTCGACCTGACCTGAAGGGTTGCCATATACACAGGTTTCCTTCTGCAACGGTCAGTGTCATGATTGTCCATCTGACAATTCTTACACCACCTTTTTCCTTGGTTGAAAGATTTTCTTTCATCATATTTCCTTTCATCGAATTGTGGGAATTTATTTTTATTTTCATACCGTGGCCTATCAAATTGGTGCTTACCTTTATTTTGATCCTTAGGATCAAATTTATTAAAGTTCTGTGGTGCCCTAAAGTTATCCACTTGTTTCTTTTTATTACCTGTTACCTCTGCTTGAGCTGCTTGATACCTTTCAGCAACATTTAGCAACTCATCCAGCCTCTCTGCACCTTGTTCCATGAGAAACTTTCTCAGGTCTGGAGCCATGGACTCTCTTATTGCTCTATAAGGACCATTTCCTTAAGATCTTGGGTTTTCCCCCAGAGAAGTCCATTTCTCCAAGTATGTCTCTATTCGTGCAGAGAACTGGTGATAGGTTTCACCTGACAGTAGTTTAGCATTCCTAAATTTTTTCCTATAAAATTCAGCATTCTTTTCATATCTTAACAAAAGAGCCTGCTTTAGCATATCATAATTTTCCTGATCACCTCTGCTCATTTTTGCAAAAACTTCATAAGCTGCCCCACGAAGTCCCTGAGATAACTTTAAGCTCCACCTTTCTCTCTCTAACCCATATGTGGTAGCTAATAGTTCATATCTATTTATATAGCTCTCAATATCATCGTCTTTCTCAACAAAATGATCTAAATGAAAGTTCATAACTGAGGTTGAGGCTCCCTGAGTAACCGTAGCATCAGAGGCAAAGGGACTGGCACCATTTTCAGGAGCATGGCCTTGAAACTCAAACTCCCTTAGTCGTAACTCATGTTCCCTTTGTAATCTTTTATCTTCTGCTTCCCTTTCTGCAGCTAATTTCCTCTCTTCCCTTTCTGCAGCCAATCTCTTGTCTTCCCTTTCTGCAGCCAATCTCTTGTCTTCTCTTTCTGCTTCCAATTTCTTAGCCTCAGCCTCAATCTGCAACCTCTTAGTCTCAGCCTCAGCTTCAAATTGTAACTTCTTAATTTCCCTTTCAGCCTCTAACTTTCTTTCGGCTTCAAACCTTCTTTCTTCGCGTTCAATAAATTTGTCACATTCCGTAGTAACATAGGCAACCATAACTTGCCCATCTAATCCTAACTCCTTTGCAGTCTGAACAGCAGCAGATCGAAACTTGGCCAGGTCCGCCATTGTCTATCAGGTAAGTTTCTACAATGTCTAACCAACAATTTAATCTCTAAATATATCTAATGGACAACACAGGCACCGTGAGCTCAACCTTATTTAATTCCACCCAAGGATACCTTTTAATTCTTATATTCCCTGAAGTGAATTACCCCCAATATTTTTAATAGGGAAAGATTCAAAATCCCAAGAGCGAGACCCCAATATATGTGGTGAAGTGGGATGTTATAAATATATATAGGGGACTTAGTGTACTGACTGAGATCAGCTGTGAAGGTATCTATATCTATTAAGAGTAGTGTATTATAGATAACCTTACTTGCTACCACATATCTATATATCTCAGTCAGAATTATTCTGGAATAGTGTGATGACTACGTTAGGTGTCTAGGGTATGTGTATGATGAAGTGTAAGTCACAACAACAGACAGATAAACAATTTAATTTAATCCACTACTCTTGACAACACTGTGACACTCACATACATATAACACTCTATGAGAATATCTTAAGGAGTCACTGATAACTTTTCAAATAACAATATGTATTCATGGTTATCATAAAGGTATATGTGTCCTGATTCAAATACAAAGGAACCAGGAATCACAATCAATTTTAATTACAAGTATATGTACAGACTTTATCAATATGAATATTGTAGTGACATATATTATTAAAATATCCTATGTGTGTCAGTTGTGTAGTGGTAATATGAGGTAATACTGGTTTTGTTTTGTTCAAGCTCTGTTGGTATTTGTCATCATGACTTCAATAGTTTGTCTTTTGGGACTATTATTGGAGATGTTCTCAGTTCCTGATATTAAGACAATTAAATTCCCCTCTGAATGTTATTTTTACAAAGTCATTTCAAGATGAGGGGACATAATGTTGAGCTCAGCTGGCCAAATCAGCTTATCTTGCGTGATGGCGGCAGGGAAGGACTCCTCTGCTCGAATTCTCCTCTGGGCTCTGGAGACACCTCACTGATAGCTAAATGGACCAAGGAGTATGCTGTCCGACTCTGGATTCAGCAAAGCTCTGACCAGGTGCTGCTCAGTACCATCAAGACCACGGTCCCTGAAAACAAGAAGGATGTACCTTCTACTTCATAACTAATTGATACTCTAGTTCTACACTGAGCACAATACAACACAAACATTGAGTTCAGAGCGTTAGGCCAACTGTCAGCTTCATCTGAAATACTTTATACCAGCATTACCCTCCTTAATGGTCACTACGCCTCTGCACTTCCAGCATTATTTCTGTCTAATCAATCATCCAGGTGTCAGTGTACTATTTGGCCATTCCATGCCGTTTTACTTCCCTCCGACACCCTCTGTTCAGGCTGGAGCATTATAGGCTTTATCTCCTGTTTGCCACTGAACTACACATATATATACAGGCATAAATTAACAATTTACATTCAATTTTCATTAAAAGATACTGAATGGTTCAAGCTTACCACAATTCATAGAATAAACACAGATACGTTGATTAGCAATGAATTCTGGCACATTTACTGGCACAAATTCCCATCTGCTTATGTTCCAGGCTTTTATTTAACACAAATATGAGCTGGCTTCAACGCACTGTTGCTTTATCAAGATTATTTGCACTAGTGGTCTCGAACTACCGCTCCTAAGTGAGTATATCAGCGAGTCTAGCCAATGAGGCCACGTTTCGACAAGTGTTTGAAAAAATGTTACCTTTTCACGTCTCCCCTAACAACGAAAGATAGTATTTATAGCCCGACCAATCGTGGTTAGTCTTTCATTTGTTGCGCTCCAATCAATTTGGAGTTTACATGGTAGGCTAATTCTGTAACGTAAGATTTTTTTCAAACACGTTATAAAAAAATTTTATGAGCAGAAATGATTCCATGCTGTCAGGCATCCCCACTATTTTATTTTGGTTATAATTTATTAATTCCTGGACTATTTGCGTAACGTTTTACATATTCTTTGTCAGCAAGCCCTAAGGAACCCAAATATCCAAATTTAAAAGAGCTACGTGGCTGCGTTCAAAATATGCAATTTTCTACCTCCTGTTTCGAAGATGTGCTGTCTGGGTACTGTTATGTTTTCAACCGTAAACCCATCTAATGTTATCTTTTCTAATAAGAGTTTTTTCAGGATTTATAAACCTAACTCTGGGATGGGTAATGTATTTTATCACTGTCCGTCTGAAAAAAAAGTTAGTGCATGTAGTCTTACACGCGTGATGGCAGCATTTGTGTATCGCGCGACGCGTGTTTAGTGTTCGGCTTTCTGCCTCTCCCTTCTCGCTATCCTTTAGTCCATCTGTCTTTTGATCTTGGTAACATAGTGTAGAAAAAGACATGAATGGAATTTAAAATTTAGGTCAACTTGCATATTTCAAGGTTTTTCTTAGAAAGGCAGCACATTTTATTGTGTGTTTGGGAAACGCGTGTATGTTGCAGAAGGCCTTTAATATCAACGTGAAACGTTACAATTTGCATACGCAGTAGAAAACAAGGGGATTTCGAGTACAGTCATTGTGACAGCACTGTTCTTTACCATTCTTCTTCCTTTATTAATTTTATTTGTTAGGCTTCATATTTACCTAATAATTTATATATGTGGATTAGAATATTCCACGACATACGGCCAGTTCATTGATGAAATGTCTTTTATCTCTTCGAGTTTTTGTCTTCACTTCTTTATTTAACAAGTTATAAGTTAGTTTGCAAGATTCAACTGCATTATGTGTACTTGCCGCTAGTAGTTTAAGTTTTGCTGTTTTCCTTTCTTGTATTTTATCCCAAGTATCTTCTCTCATCCATTTTTTTCTTTTTATGTACTAGGTATCCGGTGGTCGCTACTGCTGCTTCTGTCATTGCTGTTCTCAGTTGTTCCCATTTAGTATCGATTGTCTTGGTGGTGATATCGTTGTCAATTTTGCCTAAAGCATCGAAATAGTTGTTCATTTTGACATTATATTCCTCCTTTATATCATTTGATTGCAGTCTGTGTACATCTATTCTTCTATTTTTATTCTGTTGGTATAACTTCTTCAGTTTAATTCTCAGTTTAGCTATGCAGAGGTTATGATCGCTTCCGATCTCTGCACCTCTGTATGCTCTGACGTCTTGAACTGATGAGCGAAATTTTGCGCTTATGCAGAAGTGATCTATCTGGTTCTTAGTTCTGCCATCAGGTGAATTCCATGTTATCTTGTGGATATTCTTATGTGGAAAGATGGTGTCTGCCACAACGAGGTTTGATATTTCACATAGTTCTAGAAGTCTTTCGCCATTTTGATTCATACAGCCTATGCCATGAGTACCGAGATATCTTTGTACTCCATCGTTGTTGTCACCTACTTTGGCGTTAAAATCGCCCATGACTGCTATTATGTCATGCTTGGGTATTGTGTTGATGGTACTTAGAAGTGCTTCATAGAAGTCATCTTTTGTGGTATCAAGAGCGTCGTTAGTTGGTGCATAACATTGTACAATTGAGAGCTTGAAAAATCTTGTCTGAAATCTAGCTAATATTAGCCTCTCATATATATATATATATATATATATATATATATATATATATATATATATATATATATATATATATATATATATATATATATATATATATATATATATATATATATATATATATATATATATATATATATATATATATATATATATATATATATATATATATACTTTTAATTTCCTTTGTTGATGTGCTAAACATGTCCCAGTTTTTGGAGACAGAAGGGACGTTCTGGAGACATAAGTGACATTCTGGATATAAGTGACATTGTGGAGACATAAGTGATATTGTGGAGACAGAAGTGACGTTCTGGAGACATGCGACATTGTGGAGACAGAAGTGAGATTCTGGAGACATAAGTGTCATTTTGGAGACAGAAGTGACATTGTGGAAACGTAAGTGATATTGTGGAGACAGAAGGGACATTCTGGAGACATGTGACATTGTGGAGACAGAAGTGAGATTCTGGGGACATAAGTGTCATTGTGGAGACATAAGTGATATTTTGGAGACATAAGTGACATTCTGAAGACAGAAGTGACGTTCTGGAGACATAAGTGTCATTTTGGAGACAGAAGTGACATTGTGGAGACATAAGTGACATTGTGGAGATATAAGTGATATTGTGGAGACAGAAGTGACATTCTGGAGACAGAAGTGACATTGTGAAGATATAAGTGATATTGTGGAGACAGAAGTGACATTCTGAAGACATGTGACATTGTGGAGACAGAAGTGAGATTATGGAGACATAAGTGTCATTTTGGAGACAGAAGTGACATTGTGGAGACATAAGGGATATTCTGGAGAGTCGGAGACATAAGTGACATTCTGGAGACATAAGTGACATTCTGGAGACAGAAGTGACATTCTGGAGACAGAAGTGACATTCTGGAGAGTCGGAGACATACGTGACATTCTGGAGACATAAGTGACATTCTGGAGAGTCGGAGACATAAGTGACATTCTGGAGACATAAGTGACATTCTGGAGACAGAAGTGACATTCTGGAGACAGGAATGACAGAGACTAACAAGACGTGGAACAATCTTGGGCGGATGACGTAGGACATGAGGACCTGGCACAAATTGTTGAACGCCTATGTTTCGTTGGGAGCTGAAGGGTACTGACGATGGTGTAGAAATATTTGATTGTTTGAAACAGACATGCCGTATATTGATTATAGTTGTTGAGCTTATTGTGTAAGGAAGGACCCACGTAATTTGTGGCTGGGGGTACCCTTACAGTTCAGCCACTGAGAGGAAATGAAGGCTGTGGGAGGATGTGGAGCAGAAACTTTAACAAAACTACTGATTGTCATCTACAATATATATATATATATATATATATATATATATATATATATATATATATATATATATATATATATATATATATATATATATATATATATACACACAGTATATACACACACACATCAGATGCTCTACTGAGATTCTAATTCCAAGCTTGTCATATAACCCTGCAGCTACCGTATTTTAACACCACTGCACTATTAGTTTCACGAGTCACGTGACAAAGTCACTATTAAGAATTATCATGAGAAAAGTGTCAGGGAAAAAAGGCCATAATTTGGTAAATTTGCTGTACGGATTTTTCGAATGGAAGGTATAAACATTAAAGAAACTTTAACAGACAGAGATTTTTTACCACCCCCCATCCTCCCATCCGCTCTTGTCGTGAAGCAGAGTAGGCAGCCAAAGTTTTCGTTCGTGAGCCAAGTGTGCCACATTGGCTTATGTGAGTCCGGGTTGTTGTACGATTTCAGTAACACTGTCTACTCATCAGCCTCTTGTTCTTCCGCGTACCCTAAGACCAAATCTACTGTCTGTGACACTTAGTTGTAAATTGGTCGGGCTCCATTCTCATGAAATGGCCAAGGCACGTTATTTTCTGTCTGTCAATTTATTTGATGCAGGATGTAGTTTCTAAAAATTGTCTGATGTTATCACTTCTCAATGGCTCTCCTGGTAACATCAATGGCTCGTCTCGGGTATCTCATGTCGCATGGTGTGATTCTCCTCTCCTGTGCTCTTGTCAGGGACCATGTTTGACACTGAGAGCAAAACGTTAGTAAGAATATGTTATTTAGTAATGTAGAAAAAGCTACTGTATAGAAGTTCAAAACAACAACGTACTTGTTCTTTATAGACTACACTAAGTAGGGCCGGATTTAGACATGGCGAGGCCCTAAGCTATAGGAAGCTGTGGAGGCTCTATTTGGCAATTGGTAAAAGAGAAAAAGGCCGTGTAACAACTGAACGAGGCAATAATGCCGCCAAGATAACAAATCCATGTGAGGTGGACGAAATGGTTACTCCATTAGAGCTGCAAAAATTTGCCTTTAATTTTTCGATTTCAGTACATTTATTATAGCAAAAAAAAAAATACTTCAAATTTATTCCCAGAGAGTCAAGTGACCGAATGTATTTAATTCTTAGGAGTAAAATGCCCATGCAAATTTGTAATTGGCAGAACATGCAATTTAATTTGCAAACTGTAACATGATAAACACACATAAGACATCAGTCAGTTTGTACGGCGGTACTGTCATCGTAAGTGGAAATTAACATTATAGACTTACTTCTACTATTAACTATTTCTATAACTTTTTGTGCTCTAAGCCACCCATCTGACTACACCACGGTTAGAGAGGCCCCTTCAGACTGTGAGGCCCTAATCTGTAGCTTGTTTAGCTTATGCCTAAATCCGGCCCTAAGACAGTTGGCACGATGAAACTTTGAGTTAATTACGTATTATCTTCAAAAACAAATAAATAAAGTAGATAAATGGGTGAATAATTGGGGATTTTACTTAAATGCGAAAAAGACTGTAGGAATGATCTTCAGTAAAGGTAGGTTTGTTAAAAATAAGATAATTGACATAAACTTACAATGGCAACAAATTAGTACAGTCCAAACCACACGATACCTAGGAATGACACTAGACCAACAACTGAACTGGAACAAACACATAGATAGACTGGTAGAGTCTTGTAGAGGACTAACTAACATGCTAAGATATTTGAAAGGTCATGGATGGGGTGCAAGCACTAAGACAATGATCATGTTTTATAAATCTTTCATTAGAGGCAAAATTGATTATGGAAGCACATAGTCTATGACTCTGCAGCACATAGTCACAAGATTAAATTAGATAGAATTCAGCACCAAGCATTATGTACAATTGCAGGTGCAATCAGATCAACATCGAGGGGCGCTCTGGAGGTGGCCTGAGGAGTCCTCCCTTTTGAACTTCGGAGAAAGGAACTAAGACTAAATTAAATGACCAAAATTATGTTGGACAACACTCATGCTGCTTTTCCAGCATTTGCTAGGTATCAATTAACAACAACTCAGAAAAGGTTCATGAATACCAGTAGATACCCGACAGG
Source organism: Oreohelix idahoensis (assembly GCA_024509875.1). Taxonomy (NCBI): domain Eukaryota; kingdom Metazoa; phylum Mollusca; class Gastropoda; order Stylommatophora; family Oreohelicidae; genus Oreohelix; species Oreohelix idahoensis. The sequence goes on along the minus strand of JAMPIV010000845.1, from coordinate 301,241 downwards.
TTGGAAATGAATGGTGGAACTAGTACACTTGGATACCCTAAATGCATCAATTAACAACAGCAGTATATATAAGCCGGTGGTACCACCCTGAGAACCCAAGAAACCAGATACAGACTACCACTTGGCAGGCATAATTAATAAAACAACTGATATGGCTACTATAAATGATAGGAAACTCTTTACAGAGCGATACAACAGGAGGCAATCTGATCATCAGAAGCACTTTCCCCCCATCCGACAAGTGTTTCGGCCCAGTATACTCCTTTACACTCTAAGGGGGGGGGGGGGGGGGGGGGGGGGCGCGGGCCCACTTGGGTCATGACTCTCAAGTGCCTCAGCCTCCTGTTGTCTTGTATCGAAAATGAACCCATTTCACTTTGGTAGCAACTTTAAAATCCACAACTCCGCCAGCCGTTGAGGCAATTGTGCAAGTAACAAAGAGAAAACAAATTACTCCGCTCGTTCCGTCGCACACAACTAGGGACACACCTGCGCGAAGCCGACGAGGCTAGCCACTGCGCGCTAGCAACTGAAACTCTGTGCCTAACACCTCTTATAATATACACCGCCTGTTGCTTGTCAGTCACAACCCTTTCATCAGCACAATGAAAAACTCAACGTACTGTGGACTTAGAAAAATTCATAGTGTTTTCCGTACCGCAGAGCTTACTGTCCCGATTTCCATAGCCCATTGCGGTTGTTCCACAGCCAGCAAGATGCCTTTTCTGCAGTTTCACTAAGCCTCTTCAGTGCCCTTGTTCTCGACTGTCCCCTCAGCCCCAGCAGTTTCAATAAATCATACACTGATGCAGCCACGAGCCCTCTTGCGCCCATCTCAACAGCCATGACCCTTGCAGTGAACCCATCGTGTCTCAGATCCGCGGCCAGATCATTATACTTGGCCGCTTTGAACGAATGTTGCTCGTCCAATCTGGATTCAAATGGCACGGTCAGTTCAATCAGTATAACATGAAGCGATGCTGAAGAATGAAGCACTATATCCGGCCGTCTCCGCGATTTTCTGATACTCTCTGGATATGCCCTTCGTCCAGGTAGGTCTACCGCCATCTCCCAGTCGTTTGCACAGTCAAGAAGAGATGGTAAACTGCTAGCTGGTTTACTCAGTTTGAGGTGTGCTGACTTTCCTGCCCTCAGAAAGTATGTATTTGTGATGCTCGCCCTGGCTTTGCTATTCGCCTTCATCCTTGCCAGGTCTATTGTCGCAGCAAGCTCATTTAGCACTTTGTTGTGGCGCCAAGTGTATCGCCCTTGCCCTAATGACACCTTAAACGCTGAGAGTATGTGTTCAAGTGTCTGCCTCCCCTGGCACAGGGGGCACTGCTCATCATCCGACTTTACCCATCTCACAAGGTTTGTGGCCGACGGCAGCAGGTCATACATTGATCTAACAACGAAGCTGAGCCTAAGAGGTGCCATATGCCATATATCATTCCATGTCAAGGACTTCTGCAGGGCTCCTTCCCATGTAGTCCATTGGCCTTGTTGGGCCTGCTGCACTGCTTTTTGCAACCTCTTATCATTCTCAGCTCCTCGTATCTCCTAAACTACCATGTCTCTGCGCTCCTTGCTTGATGCCTTAGACCACCAGCGGATGTCTCCATGACCAAATCCCCGTCTATTCGTTTGTGTATATCCGATTACCTCCCTCAGTTTGAGCGACTCTTGGGCAGCATCAACAGCTTCTTCCACTCTCCACTTCCTTCCCTTTTCCAGTGTGGGCTTAATAGACTTAACCACGTCATCTGCCGACTCGAGTAGCATCATTGCAAGCCTTGCCTTTCCAACTTTGTACTCTTCAACAACTGACTTGAAGGGAAGCAGAAGTTTTGACTTTTTGCAGAACAATGCTACATCTGACAGACCTGGTGGTACCCCTGGCCATTTCCTCTTGAACTTGTTGACCTTCAGCTCTATAGCTTCCACTGTACTTGTGCTTATTTCATATATAAGCAGTGGCCACAGCAACTTAGGTATCAACATGAACTAGAGGCACCGCAGTTTGAATTTTCCCAGGAGTCTGCTTTGGTCTATGATCTGTAGTCCTTTGTTTGCCATTTCTATTGTCTGTTACACTGCCTTCGAGTCTTTTAATGAGGCATCGTACACCCTGCCAAGACTTTTAACAGGTTCCTCAATGACAGTATGGATTCTTTGGTTGGAAACCATGAAGATGACCTCTGCTATCTTCCCTTTCATGACTGATAGGCTTCTCGAATTCTTGGGTTTGAAGCTCATTCTGCACCAGCTGACTAGTTCATCCAGGCGTGCTAACATCCTCCGAGCCTGATGTTCATCTGATGTCAGAATTGTTGTATCATCCATGAATGCTTTGAGGGGTGGCATGTGACACATTCCACCGAGCTTTGTACCTATAGCCATTCCTTCAGCCGCATTGAGGATTACCTGCATGGCCATCACGAATAGTATCGGAGAGATGGTACATCCCATCGCAATTCCAACTTCAAGGCCAATCCACTTCATTGTGAACTCTCTGCTTGAAAATCTAACAGAAAACCCTGCGAAATACAACTTCAGCATTGCTGCAATCTCTTGTGGAACATGATACATTTCTAGTGCCTGCCACAACATCTGGTGTGGAACGGATCCATAATCATTTGCTAGATCCAACCAGATTACATGGAGGTTTGTTCTGTCAGACTTTGCCTTTTGGATTGCTTCCCAGATCATTTTGGCATGCTCTAGACATCCTGGTGTACCTGGGATGCCTCCTTTCTGAATTGTAGTGTCAATGTACCCATTTGCCAGGAGATATGTAGTGAGCCTTTTCGCCATCACTGAGAAGAATATCTTCCCTTCCACATTAAGTAGTGAGATTGGCCTAAACTGACTGATGTCTGTGGAATTTTTTTCCTTCGGGATGTAGATTCCGTTCGCTTTTCTTCATTCATTGCTTACAAGTTGAGTTTTCCACGTATTCTTCAGTAAACGCAGCAGTCGTTTGAGAACCTCACGGCATCTCTTATACACAACATATGGTACACCATTAGGACCTGGAGCTGACTTGCACCGAGCTTTCTGGACAATGCTTTCTACCTCTTGCACCGTTGGGGGCTTGGTGTTAAATTCAGCTCCCGGCTTACTCGGCCATTTAAGGCCTGCCATGCTGCTGAGCGGCTTATCTTTGCGACCATCTGAAAATGTCATTCTAAGGTGTTCTTCCAGGTCTTCTTTCCTGATGTTTAGCGTACCCGATCGTGGCTGCTCAAACTGTTCTTTTGGCAAACTTGAAGGGCTCCCTGAAGAATCTTTCCCTATCCCTTCGAGTCTTCGTTCTCTTCCTGCACAACCTTTCTGCTCTACAAAGGGCATTATGTTGGCCTTTCAGGTGCTCCCAAACCTGTCGTAACCCTTCTTTCTCTGTGGCAACTGCATTCTTGAACAGTTTTCGGGCATGATTCTTCTGTTTCCTGATTTCTTCTATTTTAATTTGTCTTCTACTTTTTCGCGGTGGGTTACTTTCCCTTGCCTCCCTGACTCCGAACACTTTGCGACAGTGCAGGTATATTATGTCGCCAAAGATTTCCAGCTTCTTCTCCAAAGTTATCTGCTTCAGGCTGTTATCCAACTCTTTTGCCAAGGCTTCGTCCAGCTGTTCCCAAAGCCCCTTTGCACTGGCAGGTGGAAACTTGATTGCACCTCTCTTCCCGTCCAAGAAGTGTGTGAGATCATCATCAGGCAGATCAACTTGAATGTACTCAGCACTGTGGATTGACTCCTGGCTGTGTTCTTCTAACGTCTTACCCGTCGAGACAGAGCGCTGTTGATTTCCCCCTGATGAACTCCCACACCCCTTTTTCGTTCTGTGGATTTTCATTCCTCTCTGAGTAGAGAATTTCCTACCACAGGCACATGGAAATTCCAGTCGTTGTTCAGAGCTCGAAGTCCGTGTAACGGGTCTGGTCGATTCCAATGAGGCGCCTGTGGATTCATCATTCTCCCCCCTTTCGGTGAATCCTGGGGGCATCTATACTGTTTCGGTCCTGTAGCAATTGTAATACAGCTTACGGGGTGCTAACCCGGTCAGCCGGTTTCTAGTCTTTCCCAGTGTCATCTTTCTTTCCAGAAGTCCATCGGTCTTGGTCTTTTCCCGATTGTCACTGGTTTGACCATGCAACTATGATAGGAAAATCTTTATATATATATATATATATATATATATATATATATATATATATATATATATATATATATATATATATATATATATATATATATATATATATATATATATATATATATATATATATATATATATATATATATATATATATATATATATATATATATATATATATAAAAGAATCTTGCTCATACGTTTGCTTTCATACTTCAAGTAACTGAATAAACCATTATTGTTTAGGTTTAAAATAACATGTAACAGATTTAAAAGTCAATGAGTTTTGAAAAGTTAAAATAAGGATGAAATGATGGTGAATTTTATATTAAAGTCCTCATCGTGAACTTGATAGAGGAGTTATAAAAGTCCGTTTGCCGGTGCCTTTTTTTTACAAGAACTTAACTCTAGGTGAGTCCTGTCGCCGTGGTTTCCGTCACTTCCTTTTGGTGATGAGTGCACTTCTCCACATAACTTGTCCAATGTAGGCGGTCAGTGTTGATGCTCTTCTCTCACACTAGCGGCGTAGTAACGTTAGTACTTCAAACCGTCTGATAGTTTGTAACCACGAACATTTTTGAAAAAATAGAAGGGACAAATGCCTCTGCTAAGTACACTGAGTTGGAAGCTTAACAGGCGCATTGTCTCGCTGCCCACACACCAATGTTAATCTCTCATAAGAATTAAATTCTTGAGTACACAGCGTAGCTAAAGGAAGATGATTAAAAATCACATGTACTCTTCTGGGTATTAAACTGGGAAAATGTGTCTGGACAGCGCGAATAATGGCGAGCCTGAATTACAGTTTTTTTTTTTTTAAACCAGCGGCACTTGGGCTTTCAGCCCTTCGGCCCAATGACATGTCATTGCGAGGCTGGGGAACCTGAGGACTTTCCTTCCAACCCGGTCAGGAGCTTCGCTCCTTCCCATCCACAGAGGGTTTATCACAGAAGCCATTCAGGTTATTCAGTCAAATTTCCGGTCGTAAACATTCCTTCAAACGCTGACGCCCGGGTTTGAACCATGAACGCCTGGTCGCCAGTACAACGCCGAAGCCATTAAACCAGCGCGGCTCCCCTGAATTATAGTTAATAAATTACATAGATCTCACCAAATGATACTATACACTTCAGGCACATGTGATGTAATCATCACTCATTATTGCTCCATTCGGAGTCTGGGGTCACTTCTGCTGTCGGTTCTCCGTACGACTAGCATGAAACAATCACCAGCGCTTGCTGTAGGGGTTCATGAATATACTATTTTCATATGTTGAGGTTGCCAGCCTCATATATATCCATTTAGAAAGAAACAGGTCAAATTCACATTTGTAAAATAAATGTTACACTTACCCCAATAGAGTTAAACAATCTCCTTGCACAGTTTAGAATGGACGCAAGCAATTTAGGTTATATGCTTTCAGATCACTTGGCCTGAGAAACTTTATCTATTCCTCTTATGGCGATTGTTCTGCGAATCACTTGGTCTGGAAATATTCTCTTATGACGGGTGATCCAATTCCTTAGGTTTCCAGTTTTAATATTTAAATTCCTGGTCCCTTACGTTTACAGTCTTTGTATTTAAATATGCGGGTTTACTTGTAAGTTCCAAAGTTGCCCACATACTCGATTTGTCACTGTCACGAAGTGGATTTAAGTTTATAGAGTTTGCCTGAATGAAAGCAAGACCCTAGTATGAGAAAGTCTGAGAAGATAGAATTTAGATGAAAATTGACATGCCTGTGGACAGATGAGACTATTGGCTCAATGGCTAGAACCAGGATTTGACTCTCCCCTTGCCGCTTCGTGACTTCAGAGAAAGCTATAGAATCACCCCTCTCTAACTACCTTTAAACCCAAGGACATAAGGTGTAGAAAATGACCACAGACACCACTATACAGACAACATAGAGTAAGTATAGTAAAGTGTAGAAGCTGATCCAGTATACGGTATATATATATATATTTATTTACACAATCAAACATAAAATTTCATCATACATCAATCAAATAAATAGCGTGTACTGTTGCACGGCCTGAAAAACCAAATTAACAATTAAATTGATAGACACTAGAAAAAACCCCAATCACATTCACTCTTTCTGTCACCCTGCTGAGGAACAATAAAAATGGTTAGTGATTTAAACAACTCTAATCTTGTGGGGCTGTCAACTTTAGCCTCCACTCTCTAATACAAATAGGATTTCTACTGTTGCCGTCCCGTTGCCTCTTCCTCAAAGAACGTCTACACAGCTTCCAACTTAGTAGGCGATATGAGCCACTAACTAACACCACTGGAAATGCTAAAATAATAGACTTGGCTTACAACGATGGCTCAGTGTCTATCCTTCAAATGGATAATAACACGACCCTACTGGTCCTGTCTATTTTCTCCCTCCTCTCTCCCTCTCTCTCTCTCTTGGTCTCAGCATCTCTCTAACACTCGACGACTGATGATGCGGTGTCTCCGTTACGCTCTTCTCTCGTTACTTTCAGGACCCAGGTATTGTAACCCTATCACCTGCTCCTGAATTCGGTGATGATGATGATGGTCGTGTATAAAGCATGAGGTACTTGATTAACTGTCGAAAACTTCTCTGCTGCTGAAAAGCTTCTATAACTTTCCATTTTTAACCGTCTCCGGATTTAGAGGAAAACACAGCCTTGATTTCTGGCTGTATACAATTACACAAGTCCCCAGGCCACGTGCCGTTGCTGGAGATTATAATAGCGCTGAGCTCGGGGTTTTTATGATAAATAAACACCGTTCCCGCTAAAGCATGGTGTAAAGTTTGCTTGCACACACTGTTACTGTAAAATGTCAGTCTGTAAAGAAGTATCAGTTGTATACTGTAAACCTTCTGTAAAGCGTGGTGTGTTCTCTTTCTTCTGTAAAGCTCCACTATCAATCACTGTAGCATGTTGTTTGTGGTGCCACTACTGTATGTGTCCATGGTAGTGTACAGAGTTGTCGAGATCAGGCATGCTCCAGTCTACCCAGCTGTAAATGGGTAACTCACCCTAGTCCTAAGTTAGGGAAGGCAAAGGCAGTTGTAAACAGTAGTTTCCCTCTAAGGCTCCAGGGGAAGCAGGCCCTAAACTTGGTCACTTCAACCGACGCAGGATGGTGTATATATGGGTAGAAGTGTAGAGTGTGTTTACCGCGAATGGTGTACTGTTCGTGTTCTGACCAATCTAAACACTCATTCACTTGTGTCTACAAGGCACCAATGCAGACTGCTGGAATCTTTGTTTACACAGTTTATTTGGACGCTCACACTGGGACATAACGAGTAAATCATGGGTATGTTGACATATCAATTTGCAGGCATACATAGTAGATCCTATGTCATGGCACATTCATAAATAATAGGTAGTACATCAATGGCCGCATCCCCTATCTGACTAAGCGCGTCAGTGAAGGCGGATCGGTAAGTAACTAAAGTTGCTTTATATTCACAGTTTATCATATTGTGAAACCACGATAAGGGGTTTCTATCCAAATTGAGATCTCCTTGCCACTGTCCGAATAATAAGATACATGCCCCGTTCTTTAGACAGTGATCCAAAAAATGCGAAGACAGGAATGTAACATGGCCGCCTACCTGAGTTGTCGCTCACTCGCTCACAGGAGGATATATATATATATATAAGCCAAAGTTAATTTGCAATACATATGCATAATTTCATAAAGTTCCTCCATACAGATCTACCGTAATCCAGTTACCTCACGTAGACATAATTACAGTATGGAGCCTGTCATCTCCGTCGATACAAATTTGACCCTAGCGTTGCGAAGCACAAAATTCCCGCTAGGCCTAACCGACCTGAGATCATCAAAACAGGGACTGGAATTACCTGGAGTCCGAATCATACATGGTACCGTACATTAGGAAAGTCTCTAACACAACTCTAGTAGAGACACAATCTCCTGTAGAAGAAAAACTACTTCGTAAATCAGTTTTACGGAAGAATATACCAGCCCTGGAAAAATGCGTACCCGCCATTGTCACGGTACATCGGAACTCATCACGACTAGACAAGACAACTCCTACTTCCGCTAGAGCGGTGTAACAAGAATATAGTCCTGCCTACCCATCCAAAATATACAATATAGGACTGATTCTACTTGTACTAATAATATGTAATACATATGAATTCAGGCCATAAACATAATAAGCAAATTAATCTATTTTCTGGCCCTAAGAAATAGGTACAGACAAGGGTGTCATATCCATGCACCGAATTAATATCAAGAACGATTACTCCTATAATCAACAGGGTAAAACAATTATGGATTATCTAGCCTTCCCCATAGACAGCATTTTCATACACAAATGAATGAATGTCTATATCTTTTCCATATTAAATAGCCATATCGATTTTTGTAATATGTGCGTCAAAATATGCACGCAACAGATTACCACACCCCTCGGGAAAAAAAAATGGTACTTTTTTTTTTGAAATACATCTAGCAGCAACATACAATAGGCTCACAACGCACCCATAACAATGCGCAGATGATAAGCATAAGTTTTCTGACCTTAGAGAAAGTATTTCTCTAAGTATAAATATTTCCAGAGAGGTGTCACAAACGCATACTACAATATTAGCAATGACACAATTTGTACATTAGTTTATACATAAATTTCATCTAAGATATCTTAACATCATGATCATCAAAGACGAAAAAACATTGAAAAATCAGCGGTGAATAAATATCAATGAACCGCTAAGTAGTGTTACAATCAATATATGATATTACATATGTGTACACATTTCAACATAGGAACAACTGTATCAAAGTTGTATAACAGTTATGAATCATGTGGGCATCTAGACAAAATATCTGCCATCACATTTTCTGACCCACGGATAGCTCGCACCGAAAAATGAAATGGCTGCAGAGCAATCGTGTAACGCGTTGATCTCGCGCTCTTCAGATTTTTACTCTGAAGAGCCGTAAGAGCTTTCTGGTCAGTTTCCACAATGAAATGCGCGCCAAGAAGAAATCTTTGCAGTTTAAGGATTGACCAAACCATAGCCAATAATTCACGGTCTAGGACCGAGTAATTCTTCTCTGCGGCATTTAATTTCCGAGAAATATACATCACAGGATGCAGAGTTCCGGAGTACTCTTGCATTAGTGCTGCTCCAATCCCGGTGGATGAAGCGTCACTACGAAGAATAAATGTCTTATCCTTAGAAGGCAATACTAGGATAGGTGAAGTAGAAAACATAGTTTTAACCTTATCCAAAGAGGATTGACATTCTTGAGTCCAGTGGACTACATTAGGAGACCCTTTCTTTAGCAAGGAAGAAAGAGGTGACATAATGGAGGACAGATTCGGAATGAATCGTCCATAAAATTGTATTAGACCTAAGAGACTTCGTACTTGCTTTTTAGTCTTAGGAATAGAAATGTTAAGTATCTTACTTGTATTATGGTCTTCCGTTTTTAGGAACCCATGACCAACACGGTGTCCTAAGAAAGATATTTCGCTAAAACCAATACATGCTTTCGATGGTTTCGCTGTCAGGTTATGCTCGCGTAAGATAGACAATAGTTCATTTATCCCATTATAGTGATCGTTCCAAGTATCACTGAAAAGACAGATGTCATCAAGATACGCAATGACATCTGAGCGATGAGATAGGATTCGACGCATCATGCGTACGAATGTTGCAGGGGCGTTCATAAGACCGAAAGGCATGAAATTCCATTGGAATAGACCCCTAGGCGTCGAAAAAGCAGTAAACGGTTTGGCGTGTTCGGATAATGGAACTTGCCAATATCCCTTAGACAAATCGAGTTTAGTAAAGAAATGAGAATTCGATAGTCTCATAAGTAGCTCTTCTAGTAAAGGCATAGGTTCAGCATCAAATTTCGTCACTTGGTTCAATTTGCGATAATCCACGCAAAGACGTATGTTATTGTCTTTTTTTCGTACAATAACCATCGGCGAAGAATATGCTGATGTGGATGGTTCAATAATTTTTAACTCTATCATCTCATCCAACTCTTTCTCTACCTGTGCTTGAAAATGTATCTGAATAGGATACGGTCTGACTCTTATAGGACTATGGTCAGTAAGAATAATGTCATGTTGAATGACATCAGTTTGACCAGGAATGTCAGTAAGGACATCCTGAAATTGTTCTAACATAGTAGAAACTTGTTTCTGCTCTCCTGGAGATAATTCTGGAGAAATTGCAACATCTTTCCATGATTCATTAGAGTGAAGGGAGCCGCGCTAGCGTAGTGGTTACAACACCGCTCTGGCGACCGGATGATTCAGGATCAAACCCGGGCGACGGCATTTGAGGATTTTTCGTCGACCGGGAATTGGACTGGATTAACTCGAGACCTGGCGAAGACATTTGAAGCAGTGTCGTCGACCAGGGATTGGCGGCTCCTGAGCCGACCCAGCTCTAATGGGTACCTCCGAAATCGGCGAGTATCTGCCTGAATGGCGAGGGACACCTGTCTCAGTACAAGAAAAGGGATACTCACGTAAAATCAATGTCAGGTTTAGACATTAACAATAACCTGAGATTTCGCCTCGAGTATTAGCGGGCGTACGAAAAAAAAAAAAAAAAAATTAGAGTGAAGAGGAATCATTGGAAAAGGTAAATTTACATCCGAGAAACTCGTTTCCTCATCCTGTATTACTGACAGAGATGAGTACTGTCCATGTTGGACTGGAAAATCGTCCGTTGCCTGGAAAACAGGTTGTAAATAATCAGGACGTTCATGGAATTCCGTGAGCATGTTGATGTGGAAGGTTTTACGCTTCCCATCAATATCGACGATATAGTCAACGTCGGAAACTTTTGATATTATATCGTACGGACCTTTCCAAGAAATAAGAAGTCTATTTTCCCTACAAGGTAGCAAGACGAATGCTTTGTCACCTGGACAAAGTTGTCGCAAGCATCTCTTTTTATTGGCAAATTCCCTTGCCTTCTGTTTCGCAAATTCAGAAGAAGCAGTTGCCAATTTGCATGCTTCAATAATCTTGTGTCTAAGTGCGATGACATATTCATAAGAGGATTTTGTGTCATCGACAATATTATCAGCAGTTATAAGATCATGAAGTAAGGACATAGGACCTCGCGGTTTCGCGCCAAAGACAAGTTCAAAGGGAGAAAATCCTGTATGTTCGTTGGCGACCTCTCTATATGCAAAGAGAGCCGCGGGTAAAACCCTATCCCAATCCTGAGGATGATCTTCTGTTATCTTACCTAGTAGGTTTTTCAGAGTTCTATTCAGACGTTCCACCATCCCATTGGACATAGGATGATAAATACTACTCAGCGATCTCTCTATCTTAAGAGTCGACATTACTTGAGACATGGTATCCGATATGAGTTGGGTACCATGGTCGGATAATATTTCTGCTGGAAATCCCAGACGAGAAAATATTAACCAAAGAGCATCTGCGACATCAGCAGTAGTTATGCTCTTTAGAGGAACAGCCTCCGGCCAACGTGTGCACATATCAACACACGTCAAAATAAATTGGTGTCCTCTAGCAGACTTTATCTTAAATGGACCAATGATGTCTATCGCCATTTTTTGAAATGGTCGAATGGGAATGTCTGCAGCCTGAATAGGTGCATCATGGCGTGGACCTCTGGATTTAATCTCTTGACATACTTTACAAGATCGACAATAGATTCGTATGTCCTTATTCACAGCAGGCCAAAAGAAAGATTCAAGAACTCTAGCTTTAGTACGGGAAAAACCCATATGTCCAGCACACTGCGAATCATGAGCGTGCTGTAAGATTTTAACTCTCATATTTTTAGGCACAAGGATTTGAGAATGAATGGACTTAGCGGAGTCTTGTACCATACGTACAAGTACGCCATTCTTCATCGTAATCCATGATTTACGATTTGTATCCTTATTCGGATCACCTTTTGTTGCCAGAGTAAAGAATTTCTTTAGAGTAGGATCATCTTCCTGCTGTTTTATAAAGGAATCATGGGAAATCTCCAAGGGATCATCTTGGATCTGCGCATCATTATCTTCAGAATGTGAAGATTGCGGCATATTAAGAGCTTGAGCCCTAGTGATTACTGCATTAGCAGATTGCATATTAACATTTTCCCAATTAGAAATTTGCTGTGGAGTGCATTCTTTCACTCCATGAATGCGACCGATGATAAGATCAGCGATCGGATTCGGCAAGAGACATGCTTGCACCTCTCCTGTAAAGAAAGGCGTAGCAATATTGATAATGGCAGTGGAGTACTTCTCCAATGTGCCACCAAATGTTACACATTTGACTATATTGCCTGTAGCTCGAGAAGGATTTACGAGTGATTGCCTCACTCCGATGGTAGTGCACCCCGAATCGAAAAGAATTGATACCGGAGTACCATCTATTAGGCCCCTATTAAAGACAAGAGCACCCCTTCCATTATGCGCGATTGACGCATGGAGCGCGGGAAGCGGGTGACCGCAGCTTAAAGTAGAAACTGTGGTTGGATCGAATAATGTTTTGCATTGCGAACACTCAGATGCTCTAGCAAAATCGAAAGCGGAATTTGCTACACTGTTGGAGTCTTTTTTATCATTATTCTGATTATCGGTGTCGTGGAACTCCTGTTGTGCAGAGTTAGCCTGGTAATAAAATTTACCATGTCTTTTGTGTTGTGATCTACCTCGGTTATAATTGTCTCTATAATTATTATTGCCTCTGTTATAACCCCTATTTGGGTTTGAATCATAATATTCATGATCATAATCATCATGCTCATTATATTGAGTATCCCTGTAATATTGGTTTTTTTGTCTCCATGAAGCACTTGGGTAGTTCCTATAGCTACTCCCTTTACGAGAATTTCTAAAATTATGGGTACCCCTCGCGTGTCGAGGACTATCAGCCCGATTCCAGTTCTTCGAAGAAGAACCCTGATTTGAGTGGTTATCTTGGTTTTGATACTTATTCCAATTAACCTTTTTATCAAATTTATTTTTAGCTCCTTGGAATTTGTGTGAGTAATTCTGATTATATTCTGTTGCCGAAGCAACTGGCATACTCTCTTTAATGTTAGAGTTACTAAGAATCATGTCAGGGTGTGCCGTGGCATACTGGTCACAATATTCTTCCATTTGCTTTAATGTACTAGGTTTACGCTCATGTAAGAACTCTAGGAATGATTTATTTACCGAAGACATGACCTTGTCTCTTAGCAATAAATCCGTAAGACCATCAAATGTTTTCTCTGTTTTGGATAATTCAATCCATCGTGAAAGTGTAATTCGTGCTTTTGAGATGAATTCTGAGAATTCTACACCTACCTCAGGTCTCATTGTTTTAAACAAAAGACGATAACCTTCCTCAGACAGCTGATATCTCTTCATCAAAGCTGCCCTAACAGCATCATAATTATCCTTGTCGGCCTCTTCGACGAAATATAACTTACTCAGAGACTCCCCTTTTAGATTTTCAGACAACTGATTCACATACTGTGATTTGTCAACATTATGAGCTCGACAAGCCCGTTCAAATCTATCAAGCCAGAATGCTATATCATCACTGGCAGAGTTGAACGCTGGTACCTTGACCTTGTACACAAAGGGTTTACCATTACCACTAGATGCCTGATTAACATTACTCATACTTGTCAATTTTAATTTCTCTAACTCAAATTCATGTTCTCTTATTGCTTTTCTCTCTTCAGCTTCTCTATCTAATCTTCTCTGTTCTGCAGCAGCTTCTAATTTCTTCTGTTCTGCAGCAACGTCTAATTTTTTTTGTTCAGCTGCAGCAGCAGCTTCTAATTTCTTCTGTTCTGCATCAAATCTCCTTTCCTCCACTTGCATCTGCAATTTCTTTAGTTCAGCAGCAGTATCAGCTTCTTTTTCTAATCTTTTTTCTTCAGCTAGAGCTTTCATCTCTTCTGCAGCTAATGCTTTGTCATATTGAGCAACAGTCCATTGTTCTAAGTCTTTCCCAGTCTTATCAAGGGATTTTCCTTGTGCTATAAAGTAATCTAATGTAGACATTTTGTCTTCTTAAATCAGAAACCTGAAAAAGTAAATAAATTACCTTATTTCACTTTAATGGGATACAAGTCTATACCATAGACTTAGTCTTAGTGAAAACTTGTATGGTTTATAATACCCAATGATAACTTGAGTACCTGTGGACAACAATAACTGTATCTCAAATACTGTGGGAGACAAGCCTTACAAAGGTCTTGTATACCCTAATGTAATCAATGATCACTTGAGTACCTGTGGAAAATAATATTTCCCTTTACCAATCACTTTGGGAGACAAGCCTTATAAAGGTCTTGTACACTTTGTTTTATAACAATAACAATCATAAAGTACTGATCTGTACTATACTATAAGTGTATTCCACTATACCTCATATGTCATATGTCAACTAAAGACATTACAAAGGACAAACAAGAAAAGACAATCTGAAAACATTTGCAGAGATCAAATTAAATTAAATAGGAGAAATGAAAAAAATGATCACAGAATCCGTGATGATAACTGCAATAAGATAACAAGACAAATAACGCCACAGTGTGTAAACATAAGGGTGTAAAGAAATCAAAAATAGAAAAGATGAGACCTACAATTATACAAACAAATCAAACAAAACTAAGGAACACAAAATTATTAACAAAAACAACGAAGAAAAGAACACCTCATCACAACTAACAGAAATAGCAGCAAATTGTTGCTAACAAATTTCCAATTAAGAAAATGTGTACCTATAGAATACTAGTACCAGACCAATGTCACTCGGCATACCTTGTACTAGTCACACAGAACATAAACTAATTTAATACATAACAAATAACATAAATGCATATATAATATAATATATGTGTTGTGGATAGAATGTGTTGCAAAGTATGCTCAGATTTAATAAATTAGACTACCACTTTATTGAGTAATAGATTTGCTTTCTAACTATTACACTGTCCAATTTTTTTGAGCACATTAGAAGATCCACCGATGAAATTTGCACTTTATGTTCAACAATGCTCTTCTATTACAGCAGGATAAACAATCACTGGTTTAGAACACTGACTGTACTGTGCCAAATGTCAACAAGTGCTGTCCCAGATATTGCTACACTTGTCAGAACAGGTCAAGCTGACATTGATTGTATAGCTGTCCTATTGGTATTGATGTGGTCAAACAAATGTTCTTGTAACTGTAAAATGTGATTCTCAACACAAGACTGCGTAGGCTGGACCCAGGGATCTGGCTCACCACTGTAAAGTTTGCTTGCACACACTGTTACTGTAAAATGTCAGTCTGTAAAGAAGTATCAGTTGTATACTGTAAACCTTCTGTAAAGTGTGGTGTGTTCTCTTTTTTCTGTAAAGCTCCACTATCAATCACTGTAGTATGTTGTTTGTGGTGCCACTACTGTATGTGTCCATGGTAGTGTACAGAGTTGTCGAGATCAGGCATGCTCCAGTCTACCCAGCTGTAAATGGGTAACTCACCCTAGTCCTAAGTTAGGGAAGGCAAAGGCAGCTGTAAACAGTAGTTTCCCTCTAAGGCTCCAGGGGAAGCAGGCCCTAAACTTGGTCACTTCAACCGACGCAGGATGGTGTATATATGGGTAGAAGTGTAGAGTGTGTTTACCGCGAATGGTGTACTGTTCGTGTTCTGACCAATCTAAACACTCATTCACTTGTGTCTACAAGGCACCAATGCAGACTGCTGGAATCTTTGTTTACACAGTTTATTTGGACGCTCACACTGGGACATAACGAGTAAATCATGGGTATGTTGACATATCAATTTGCAGGCATACATAGTAGATCCTATGTCATGGCACATTCATAAATAATAGGTAGTACATCAATGGCCGCATCCCTTATCTGACTAAGCGCGTCAGTGAAGGCGGATCGGTAAGTAACTAAAGTTGCTTTATATTCACAGTTTATCATATTGTGAAACCACGATAAGGGGTTTCTATCCAAATTGAGATCTCCTTGCCACTGTCCGAATAATAAGATACATGCCCCGTTCTTTAGACAGTGATCCAAAAATGCGAAGACAGGAATGTAACATGGCCGCCTACCTGAGTTGTAGCTCACTCGCTCACAGGAGGATATATATATAAGCCAAAGTTAATTTGCAATACATATGCATAATTTCATAAAGTTCCTCCATACAGATCTACCGTAATCCAGTTACCTCACGTAGACATAATTACAGTATGGAGCCTGTCATCTCCGTCGATACAAATTTGACCCTAGCGTTGCGAAGCACAAAATTCCCGCTAGGCCTAACCGACCTGAGATCATCAAAACATGGACTGGAATTACCTGGAGTCCGAATCATACATGGTACCGTACATTAGGAAAGTCTCTAACACAACTCTAGTAGAGACACAATCTCCTATAGAAGAAAAACTACTTCGTTGTTACGTGCAGTCTTTGATATCTTACAATATTATACATAGGTAATTTTTTAGTGCTTAAGGGAAAGTCATTATTGAGTTACTTCCCTTGAAAGTTGTGCCGTCTCTTCGATCAAACTCCGCGGATGAATCCATTATTTCTGCGATTTATTCTTTGTTTGGGTAGTAATAGATTGTTCTTGCTTCAGAATATCTATGGCCTGAATTTATGTGTATTGTTTGTCTGAGTAGGACGAGTCTGTCTTATATCTGTATATCTTTACATATCTAAGTCGAACTATATGTTCTGTTGTCTCTAGAGAGGTCAAAGGCTATGCGGCGGATGTGTCGCTAGAGTGTGGTGTGATTTGGCTTCGTCCTGATAGGGACTGTGTTTTCTGTGTCGGCCTGTCGCCGGGGGAAAAGTGATCTCAGTATTTGTGGGGAAAGTGATAGTCGTCTAGACCTATCGTGTATGCTTTACCCCAGTGTTTATTCGTATTGCCAAGGAATGGCAGTTTCATATTTCTTATACCAAGGTAATCCAAGATACTTTTATGAACTCTCGTACGAAGCCACCATTTTCGATAAGAGAATATATTTGACTCGATGAAAACGACTTCGATTCCTAGCAGCACTATATTCTGTAGAATGCAGTCAATTGTTCATGATCAAATCTACAGAGCAATGCAATGTTTTATGAATGACTAACTTTAGGACAGATTCATTATCTGTATCCAAACGTGAGTGACAGCTCACGAGTGAAGCCATCTTGGAACCAAACCTGTAGTGACTTTCAAGAAGAGAAAAGGGGATGCCCGTATTATCGCTTGTTTAGTCCAGAGATCACTGCTACACATGAGAACCCTTTATCAGTGGTTCAATATTATTATATGAAAAAAATATGTGCTGAACATTATGTGGGAGAATCGTCGCTAAACGAGATTAGGTTTAGAAGCCATCTGAAATATTGTTTATAAGCTGACGTGCTCAGTCAGTGAAGTCAGATGATATATATGTATGGGCGATACTGAGGGCTTGGCTACTGACAGTCCATTATAATATTAATCTACATGAGTGCCCATGTAACATAACATTGCAAGACCAGTTATCCACTGTACTATGATGTATTATGCCAACCTGTGATTTGTCACTATCTGTGCTGTCGAGTGTGTACGTCCAATTAAACTTTAGTAAAGGTACACAGTCGTTGGTGTCGATGACTTCCAGCCATACATGAGTGTGAGAAAAGAACATTTTTTGTCAACACCACGAACCTTTATTATCATTCGCACATTATACACTCAATCCATGTCTACACACCACTGCGTAGGTCAAGTTGACATTCCATACACTACAGTGGAGCAAACAACACCATAGAGATCTTATCAACTGATGATGATGATGATGTCTGCTTCCATCCACTTATATTTATCCTTTTGGTGGATATAATTAACGAAAATATTCAAATTTATCAACTTTATCAACTGGTGGACCAGCTTTCTGGGTTTGACCTCGCAGAAGTTCAGAAGTCAACTGATTACCGATACCAGACCGTTTCCTGTGGCTGATACGACACACTTGCAGTATTGGTTTGCTCTTTGTCAACACTTCGTCACGTGACCTGTCAAGTGAATGCAGTATGTAGGTCAGCGTTGTTGACATTTTTACATTAGACATTACAGAGTTTCACAGAACAGTTGGATCAATTCTTGTCAATGTTAACAGGAAGACAGTATTTGTGAACTAAGAAATCCAATTTTCATCGATGGATCTTCTTGTTTTCCATATATGAACTTTAATATTTAAGGCCAGAATGTTTAATTGAATAAAGTGGCAGTTTGTTTATTTTCATAAAAATAACTTTGCCATTACTGTAAGACTGAGCCTATTTTGCAACACATACTATCATACACATAATTTATATATATTTATGTTTACATGTTATTTGTTTGTATAGTATGTTAGTTTCTATGTCAGCGGGTTGTGTTTAAGGTTGGGCGGCGTCCTCACAACAGAATATCCCACGTCATAGAGGGTCCGTTGTGGGCGTTTTCTATAGGTGCAATTTTCTTGATTGAAAATTTGCTGCGACAACTGTTGCTTTTGTGTTAGCTGTGAAGTCTGTAATTATTGTTATTTTTGTAATATTTCTTTGTTCTTTAGTTTTGTTTTGATTTGTTTGTAATTTGTTGGTCTAACCTTTTCTATCTTTCAGTTCTATTCACAATTTATATTCATATATTGTGACGTCATTTGTGTTGTTATTCTTTGCAGATTCAGTGATTATTTTCATTGATTTCCCTATTTGATTTATTTTGATTTCTGCAAACGTTCTTGTATTGTCAGTCCTATTTGTACTTTATGTATTCTGTTGGTTGACATATGTTTTATATAGGTATATTTCATAAGACACAATTGCCTGTGCACTGCACTTGGATTATGGTATAAACCAGTACCTGATTATTATTACTATTATACAAGACCTTATTAAAGGCTTGTGACCCACAGATATTGGGATAGTATACTGATTAATCAAGTCATTGAGAACTTGTGGTATTATTATTGGTTCAGGTGATTAGTATTATTGTTAGACATCATGTCTACTTTAGAATACTTCATTACACAAGGGAAAGCCCTTGATAAGACTGGTCAACAATTAGAACAATGGGCAGTTGCTCAATATGACAAAGCATTAGCTGCAGAAGAGAGAAGAGCTATGGCAGAAGAGGAAAGATTAGCTGCAGAAGAAAGAAAAGCTATGGCGGAAGAGAAAAGATTAGAAAGAGAAGCTGAGGCTGCTGCTGAACAAAAGAAATTGCAGATGCAGGTGGAGGAAAGGAGATTTGAAGCTGAACAAAAAAAATTAGAAAGAGAAGCTGCGGCTGAACAAAAAAGATTAGATGCTGAAGAGAAAAAAGCAATAAGAGAACATGAATTTGAGTTGGAGAAATTGAGATTGACAAGTATGAGTAATGTTAATCAGGCATCTAGTGGTAATGGTAAACCTTCTACTTACAAGGTTAAGGTTCCACCGTTCAATCAGTCCAGTGACGATATTACATTCTGGCTGGATAGATTTGAACGTTCTTGTCGTACACATAATGTGGATAAATCACAATACGCTAATCAATTATCAGAAAACTTGAAAGGTAAATCTTTGACTAGATTATGCCTTGTAGGAGAAGCAGATAAGGATAATTATGATGTCATTAGGGCGGCTTTGATAAAAAAATATCAGCTAAGTGAGGAAGGCTATCGCCTTTTATTTAAAACGATGGTACCTGAGACGGGTGTAGAATTCTCAGAATTCACTGCAAAGGCACGTCTCACAGTTGATCGTTGGATTGAGCTTTCCAAAACAGAAAAAAACGTATGAAGGACTTATGGATTTGTTGCTCAGAGATAAGATTATGTCATGTGTGAACAAACCTTTCCTTGAATTTATACATGAGCGTAAACCCAAATCTCTAAAAGAAATGGAAGAATATTGTTCCCAATATGTCACTGCACACCCCGACGTGACTTTTGGCAACACTAAGATTAAGGAGAGTATGCCAGTTGCTTCAGCAACACCATACAATCCCAATTATTCACACAGATTTCAGGGACCTCAAAACAGATTTGATAAAAAAGGTAACCATAATAGTTATCAAAACCAAGGTAACCAATCATTTCAGGGTTCTTCTTCAAAGAACTGGAGACGACCTGATAGCTCTCGACACAGGGGTGGTCATAATTATAGGAATTTCCGTAGAGGAAGTAATTATAGAAACTATCAGGGTTATCCGTCTTGGAGTCAACAAGATCATAATTACAGAGATACTCATTATAATGAATATGATAATGGTAACCATGGGAACTATGACTCAAACCCAAATAGGGGTTACAATAGAGGTAACAATAACTACAGAGGTGATAATAACCGAGGTAGATCTCAAAACAAAAGACATAAACCACATTTTCAGGCAAACTCTGTACAACAAGAGTCCCATGAAGCCTATAAACAGAGTAAAGATAATAATGATGCTAGTAATATGGCATGTGCCGCTTTTGATTTTGGGAGAGCATCTCAGTGCCCCCAATGCAAAACGTTATTTGAGCCAACCACAGTGTCTACTTTAAGCTGTGGCCATCCTCTTCCTGCTCTTCCAGCATCAGTCGCGCATGATGGAAGAGGTTCTCTTGTCTTACATAAGGGTTTAGTGAATAACAATCCAGTCTCTGTGCTATTTGATTCTGGATGCACCACAATTGGTGTTAGGCAGTCACTCGTAGATCCTTCCCGTGCCACTGGACAAGTAGTCAAATGTGTAACATTTGGCGGCACATTAGAGAAATACTCTACTGCTATCATTAGGATTGCTACTCCTTTCTTTACAGGAGATGTACACGCATGTCTTCTTCCGAATCCGATCGCTGACCTCATCATCGGTCGCATTCATGGAGTCAAGGAATGCACTCCGCAACAAATTTCCACGTGGGAAAGGCAAAACATGCAGATTGCTAACGCTGTAGTCACTAGAGCTCAGGCTCTTAATATGCCTCAAACTTCATCTATTGAAGATAATGAAGTGCATAACCAAGATAATCCCTTGGTAATTTCTCGTGACTCGTTTATAAAACAGCAAGAAGATGATCCCACTCTGAAGAAATTCTTCATTCTTGCAACTAAAGGTGATCCGAATAAAGACACAAGTCGTAAATCGTGGATTACAAAGAAGAATGGCGTACTTGTACGTATGGTTCAAGACTCCATTACGTCAAGTCATTCTCAAATCCTGGTTCCCAAGAATTTGAGAGTTAAAATTTTGCAGCACGCTCACGACTCTCAGTGTGCTGGACACATGGGTTTTTCCCGTACTAAGTCAAGAGTCCTTGCGGCTTTCTTTTGGCCATTGGTAAACAAGGACATACGTATTTATTGTCGATCTTGTAAAGTATGTCAGGAAGTTAAATCCAAAGGTCCACGGCATGCTGCACCCATTCAGGCGGCGGACATTCCTATTCGGCCGTTTCAAAAAATGGCCATAGACATTATTGGTCCATTTAAGATCAAGTCTGCCAGAGGACATCAGTTTATCTTGACGTGTGTTGATATGTGCACACGTTGGCCAGAGGCTATTCCTCTGAAGAGCATTACTACTGCTGATATTGCAGATGCTCTTTGGCTTATATTTTCTCGTCTGGGGTTCCCCGGAGAGATATTGTCAGACCATGGCACCCAACTAATATCAGATACCATGTCTCAAGTAATGTCTACTCTGCAGATAGATAGATCTTTAAGTAGTATCTACCATCCAATGTCTAATGGTATGGTCGAACGCCTTAATAGAACACTTAAAAACTTACTGGGGAAGATAACTGAGGATCATCCTCAAGACTGGGACAGAGTTTTACCTGCGGCCCTCTTCGCTTACAGAGAGGTACCCAATGAACATACGGGATTTTCTCCCTTTGAACTCGTCTTTGGCGCGCGTCCGCGTGGCCCTATGTCGTTGCTTCACGATCTCATAACATCTGACAATATTGACGATGACACAAAGTCATCCTACGAATATGTCATCGCGTTGAGACAAAAAAAATTATCGAAGCATGCAAATTAGCAACTTCTTCTTCTGAATTTGCGAAACAGAAGGCAAGGCAATTTGCCAATAAGAAGAGATGCTTACGACAACTTTGTCCTGGTGACAAAGCATTTGTATTACTACCTTGTAGGGAAAACAGATTACTTATTTCTTGGAAAGGTCCGTACGATATAATATCGAAAATTTCCGATGTCGACTATATTGTCGATATTGATGGGAAGCATAAAACCTTCCACATCAATATGCTTACTGAATTCCATGAACGTCCGGATTATTTGCAACCCATTTTCCAAGCAACGGACAATTCTCCAGTACAACATGGTCATTACTCATCACTGTCCGTGATACAGGATGAGGAAACAAGTTTTTCAGATGTAAATCTTCCTCTTCCAATGATCCCACTTCATTCCAGTGAATCATGGAAGAACGTTACTGTCTCTCCTGATTTGTCTCTAGGAGAACAGCGACAAGTTTCAACTATGTTGCAAACATTTCAGGATGTACTCACTGACATCCCTGGACAAACGAATGTCATTCAACATGACATTGTTCTAACTGACCATACTCCTATTAGGGTTAGACCTTATCCTATACCTATACATTTTCAAGCACAGGTCGAGAAAGAGTTGGATGAGATGATAGATTTGAAAATAATCGAACCATCCACCTCTGCATATTCTTCGCCGATGGTTATTGTGCGTAAAAAAGACAATAACATACGTCTTTGCGTTGACTATCGAAAATTGAATCAAGTAACGAAGTTCGATGCCGAACCTATGCCTTTACTGGAAGAGCTACTTACTCGACTCTCCAAATCTCATTTTTTTCACTAAACTTGATTTGTCTAAAGGATATTGGCAAGTTCCTTTATCTGAACGCGCCAAACCTCTCACGGCTTTTTCAACACCTAGAGGTTTGTTCCAATGGAATTTTATGCCTTTCGGTCTTATGAACGCACCAGCTACGTTCGTACGCATGATGCGCCGAATCCTATCTTATCGGTCAGATGTCATTGCATATCTAGACGACATCTGTCTTTTCAGCGATACTTGGGAAGATCACTATTCAGGGTTAGATGAATTGCTGTCTACTTTGCGTGAGCACAACCTGACAGCGAAACCCTCTAAAGCCTATATTGGTTTTAGCGAAATTTCTTTCCTAGGCCACCGAGTTGGTCATGGTTTCCTAAAGACAGAGGACCATAATACTAGTAAGATACTTAACATCTCAATCCCTAAGACTAAAAAACAGGTGAGAAGTCTGTTAGGTCTTATTCAATTTTATGGCAGATTCATTCAGAATCTATCCTCTATCATGGCACCTCTCTCAACACTTCTAAAGAAAGGTTCGCCTAATGTGGTCCACTGGTCTCAGGAATGCCAATGCTCTCTGGATAAGATTAAAACACTGTTTTCAACACCACCTATTTTAGTGCTACCCACTAAAGATAAGACATTCGTTCTTCGTAGTGACGCTTCATCCACTGGGATTGGAGCGGCACTAATGCAAGAGTACTCTGGAACTCTGCATCCTGTAATGTATATTTCCAGAAAACTTAATGCGGCAGAAAGGAATTATTCGGTTTTAGACCGTGAGCTATTAGCTATGGTTTGGTCGATCCTCAAACTACAGAGATTCCTTCTAGGCGCACATTTCATAGTAGAAACCGACCAAAAAGCTCTTACTGCTATACAGAGTAAGAATTTGAAGAGCTCGAGGTCTACTCGATATGCAATTGCTCTTCAACCTTTTCATTTCTCTGTGCGAGCTATTCGTGGATCAGATAATGTGATGGCAGACATTCTGTCAAGATGCCCACATGATTCCACATAACTATTAGGGCTTAGACTTCTTGATATGTCTAGTTCTATAGTAGTTCCTTTTCTATATCATGATAGATACACATTTGTAATTTAATAATATAATGATTGTATCACTACATAGCGGTTCATTGATGTTTATTCACCGCTGTGCTTTGATGATTTTTTCTTCATAAATCATAAATTTAAGATATCTAATACGAAATGATGATATGAATTTTTTAGGCATTGTGTAATTGCCAGAATTGTATTATACTTTGATGACACCTTCCTGGAAAAATATACTTGTAGAGAAATAATTTCTCTCAGTTTATGAGACACATTCTCACCAGTCGCTCCATAAGTCGACTTAGCCTCATATTAGGCGTTATAGGTATTCCTGATATTTTCATCTGCGCATTATTCATGCGTTGTGAGCCTATTGTACGTTGCTCCTAGATGTATTTCAAAAAAAAAAAAAAAGTTCCATTTTTTTTTTTCCCGGGAGGTGTGGTAAGACTGTTACGTGCAGTCTTTGATATCTTACAATATTATACATAGGTAATTTTTTAGTGCTTAAGGGAAAGTCATTATTGAGTTACTTCCCTTGAAAGTTGTGCCGTCTCTTCGATCAAACTCCGCGGATGAATCCATTATTTCTGCGATTTATTCTTTGTTTGGGTAGTAATAGATTGTTCTTGCTTCAGAATATCTATGGCCTGAATTTATGTGTATTGTTTGTCTGAGTAGGACGAGTCTGTCTTATATCTGTATATCTTTACATATCTAAGTCGAACTATATGTTCTGTTGTCTCTAGAGAGGTCAAAGGCTATTCGGCGGATGTGTCGCTAGAGTGTGGTGTGATTTGGCTTCGTCCTGATAGGGACTGTGTTTTCTGTGTCGGCCTGTCGCCGGGGAAAAAGTGATCTCAGTATTTGTGGGGAAAGTGATAGTCGTCTAGACCTATCGTGTATGCTTTACCCCAGTGTTTATTCGTATTGCCAAGGAATGGCAGTTTCATATTTCTTATACCAAGGTAATCCAAGATACTTTTATGAACTCTCGTACGAAGCCACCATTTTCGATAAGAGAATATATTTGACTCGATGAAAACGACTTCGATTCCTAGCAGCACTATATTCTGTAGAATGCAGTCAATTGTTCATGATCAAATCTACAGAGCAATGCAATGTTTTATGAATGACTAACTTTAGGACAGATTCATTATCTGTATCCAAACGTGAGTGACAGCTCACGAGTGAAGCCATCTTGGAACCAAACCTGTAGTGACTTTCAAGAAGAGAAAAGGGGATGCCCGTATTATCGCTTGTTTAGTCCAGAGATCACTGCTACACATGAGAACCCTTTATCAGCGGTTCAATATTATTATATGAAAAAAATATGTGCTGAACATTATGTGGGAGAATCGTCGCTAAACGAGATTAGGTTTAGAAGCCATCTGAAATATTGTTTATAAGCTGACGTGCTCAGTCAGTGAAGTCAGATGATATATATGTATGGGCGATACTGAGGGCTTGGCTACTGACAGTCCATTATAATATTAATCTACATGAGTGCCCATGTAACATAACATTGCAAGACCAGTTATCCACTGTACTATGATGTATTATGCCAACCTGTGATTTGTCACTATCTGTGCTGTCGAGTGTGTACGTCCAATTAAACTTTAGTAAAGGTACACAGTCGTTGGTGTCGATGACTTCCAGCCATACATGAGTGTGAGAAAAGAACATTTTTTGTCAACACCACGAACCTTTATTATCATTCGCACATTATACACTCAATCATTGTCACGGTACATCGGAACTCATCACGACTAGACAAGACAACTCCTACTTCCGCAAGAGCGGTGTAACAAGAATATAGTCCTGCCTACCCATCCAAAATATACAATATAGGACTGATTCTACTTGTACTAATAATATGTAATACATATGAATTCAGGCCATAAACATAATAAGCAAATTAATCTATTTTCTGGCCCTAAGAAATAGGTACAGACAAGGGTGTCATATCCATGCGCCGAATTAATATCAAGAACGATTACTCCTATAATCAACAGGGTAAAACAATTATGGATTATCTAGCCTTCCCCATAGACAGCATTTTCATACACAAATGAATGAATGTCTATATCTTTTCCATATTAAATAGCCATATCGATTTTTGTAATATGTGCGTCAAAATATGCACGCAACACATGGGCACTTCACTGCAAGAGACCGTAGGTTATTTTTCTTTTGCTTCTGACGATAACTCGAGTCCTCTGACCCCTGAGATATGTCCTTTTGCCGTGGATAATTTGTATTGGCAAATTATGCTCTCCCACTGTTTTTGCCGTGACCCGCTGAAATTAAAAGAAAATGTGTCCTAGAAAGAATTATGCACACTTTTACATTTACATCGTTCTTCAAAGATAGTAATGGATGGCGCTACCGTTTAAAACCTAAAGTTAATGTCCCCGAAGAACTTTACTTACGGGCCGAGATTTCTCAAAGAACCCTCTAATAAGGAAAACGATAATAAAATTACTACATACCAATTACCGCTTTTCTTCCCCACAGTGGAGACGATAAATGCGTAGAAGCACAACAGGCAATTATTTTCTTAATAGAGAAAGATCCCCTCTAAACGATTCTATATATACACAGGGAACCACTCCTGTTCATCACCTACGCATCTGCTAAGTTATCCACTCGGGCCAATGGAAACGCTAGAAAAATAAAAATACTAGTGACCTACGCCAATCAGATTTGAAAACGCGCAGACCGAGTGTCCAAAAATGGCATCATACAGGCGTGCACGAAAATAGCGATTTTCGTAAACAACGAAAATCTACGTGATCGCGGAAAATCAGAGAAAGTAAAACTAGTGGGAGTAAGAAATAAACCTACCGTCATAAAAAGAACCCATTTAATTACCTACACAACAATACCAAATACGATATATATTCAAATGAGAAGAAACATGGCAAACACATATAGTTACAAAGAGAAGAAGAAATGGTGAAAATTCAAAATAGAACAACTGAATCGGGCCTGTTGAAGGACAGAATTACAGTGCAGCATCACAGTCACTTATAATTATGGAATTCTAAGTCTGATGTCTCACTGGCGTCTGGGAGTTTGCTCATTTGACGATGCGGCGCAGTCTCTGATCTGTGTCTCTGATTTCGCTAGATTTTAAGTTTCCAGTTCAAATCACAGATTGCGCTTCCGCCGAATTTTCCAATGAAATTCAATGCATATTCCGGCTTTCACTTCAAACCGGGACCAGAAGACGCAGCAATAGAGACCGCAGTCAGCGACTCATAGCTTGACTGCCTGCGTCAGGACCAGCGAACCAGAGCTGGTCAAGACCGTGCTCCACCTCCACGTGGTGGTCCTGGAAACAGTCTGCAGCAATGCAGGCTGGCTGAGCGAGCACGGATCGAAGAGGGAAGGCAAACCCGGTCCTAAAAAATGCCGTGCTGAAGTCGGATGTGTCGGCCGAAAGGCGCAGATATCGCAGCTTCGCTGAAAACAGACACAACGCAACCAACGTCCTTTTCAGGACGAACGAAGAAGAACTTCAAACCAATGGTTACCTCTTTACCACTGTCTGGATTGGGGTGTTTAAACATAATCTCCCCCGCGTGTTTTAAAATACTTAATTTTAAAATTCTCTCGCGTGACCTCTTTCAATATGTCGTAATATTTCCGCCGGCTTTTTTATGCAACACTCGCCGACAAATATGTGAACCAATTATGCCCAGGGCTACCTTCCGCCCATATCGTCTTCCCAGAGAGTATCTGTACCTATTACACAAAGCTATTATCTCACATCACCAGTGATATCGTGCCTCCGTCAGATGAATCCCTCAGACAGACAATACGGTTTTCTATTCATCACTCGTACGAGACCATATTGTGTCAAACTAGGATCGTCTTTGTCAAAGGTTGCTAGACCGAATCAAAGCGATAAACGTATTACTGGTCGGTGTTAATTAACTTCGATAATACCACAGTTCACCTGGCGGAACGTAAATACGTCTGGGAGTAGTCACAGGAAAAAGAATGTAGGGTAAACATTATGCCACATAATAAGCGATGAGTGAGAGAAAAATAAAGAAAATAAGTGATACTGCCGGAGTGGATTAGAGTTATAAAAAATACACGACTGATTTCGTCACAGTGGGAATGAGTAAAACAGAGATCACAAGCTTAATTATAAGAATAATAACTAAGGAATGGACAGTAGAGTGGGATGGAAGTCTGAAGGGCAGACATGCATATAAATTGTTGAAGGCTCCAACAAGAACGTGCAGGTATCTAGAGAACTAAAATCCAAGCAATAAGAAACTTCTTTGACTGCAACTAGGAATGGGCTATTTTAGAATAGAAGAATCTTACTGTGCAGAGTGTCTAGAAAAAAATAATATAGAACATTTCCTTTTAAAATGAAGGAAGTATGAACAACAGAGAAAACCAATATTAGATTATTTACAGGCATGCAACTCATCCATAACTGTGGAACAGGTGTTGAGAATAGATAGACCTAGAGAATTGCACAATATAGTAAAACAGTTTATAACAAGAACTAAAATTAATATATAAGAATCAATGATAGTGTGAGGATAAGGGGTAGTCTGATGTGGTGCTTGTATGGCTGATGGCAGATAATTGGTGGATTTGATGTAATCTCGGACACCCACCAGGCTTTCTCACCTCTTTTCACCTTGTTAACAACAAGGTAGTTATGAGAGACTTCATTTTAGTTTGTTTATTGTTTTTTTGTTTTTTTTAATTCGTTTGTTTATTTTATTTTTATTGTTCGTTTCTTGGAAAGGGGAGGTCACACACAACAACATTCATACAAATATAGTTTTGATTTACTCTATTTGGACTGAGTAGAGGGGTGAAGAAGGTACTATATTTGGGTATTGGAAACCTGACTTTATTGACTTGAAATAGTACACCATTGTGTCCTAATTATAACCCATCATGTGTTGAACGGGATACTTTGATGAAAAAAAGGTAATTATTGAAACGTTAACAAGTATAAACACTGAAGACTATCTTAAGGCAAGGGAGATAAAAGCATAAACAAATGCGTCCTTACAGAGTGTCCTGTTTACCATTGCCTTCTAATTTCCCCTTGAATCTTTTTTTATTTTCACTGCATTTGTTTGCTTATTAAATCTCCCCAGTCCGCACGGACTGTCATTCTTGCCAGCTTTGCCTTTGGCCTCATATTCCGTGCAGGCACTATTCACGAACGTTTGTTTCGTTCTGGTTGCGTATTTTGTAGTCATCTTTTTTCTGAACCCCGTAGTTCTCGGGGGTCGACAAAGAAGTATTTGTTCTCAATCAGGCAATGTCGTAAAAGGCGACTGTATATGAGGCTCTGCATGGTGCTCATAGTCTCATCACGTAAAACAATTTGCTACAGAAACCACTGTTGCAAGAAATGTAATTTGAAGCAGGCTACTTCTTGCAAGGTGGCCAGCTGCGTTGGTGGCTCTATCTTCCTTATCTCAGGTGTAGGGCCGGATTAAGCCAAGAAGGGCCTCTAGGCTTGTTGGTGTCTGGGTTTACCTTCACCTAATAGGCAATAATTTTAATATTTTATGTTTCAAACCCCTTAGCATGGTAATGGTATATACTAGTATTATTAACAGACCGGTATATTAGTTTGTTAGAATTGTTTACCTCTTTTATTAGTAATTATTTGTATTAATGTTTATATTATTAGTATTATTTTTATTAATATTGAGGTAAGCACAATATACATACCAAGCTTCGTCTGTTTAATTCAAATACTATCTCAGTGTTAACATACGGCTGTGAGAGTTGGAAAATAACAAAATCATTGGAGAACAAGCTGAATACATTCGAGAACAAATGTCTTAGAAAACTCATGAACGTCAGTTGGAAATAATTCAAGACTAATCGACAAATAAGAGAAGACTCTAGGCAGAAATATGTCTCCGACTATATAAGGAAAAGACGATGGTCATATATCGGTCATGTCCTACGAATGCAAAACAACAGAATACCACTACAGGCGCTCACTTGGGTTCCTGAGGGTAAGAGGAAAAAAGGAAGACCAAAAGAAACACTCAGAAGAACAATAATAAGAGAAGGAAGAACGTTGGGCCTAAATAATGTGCAAGAGCTAAGAGGAGTGGCGTCACAACGAACAACCTGGAGAGCACTGGTTTCTGCCTTATGCGCCGTGTTTGGTGCTTAAAGAATTTATTATTATTATTATTAAGCACAATAATCACATTTTATTGAAAATTTTCTTGTTTATCTTTTAACAATTTCTTCAATAAATAATTTTGCCCGATGCACAATGCCTTTGCTATCTTTGTTTTTATTGTCCATTAAGAACGTTACGAATGCGATTGCAAACATTTTCTTTGTGTACATAAATCTATGCATTAAAAAAAAATTTTTAAACTTATGCACGCGTCCCTTGGCTTAAGCCTACTTAGCCTAATGGATAATCCGGCCCTGATCAGGTGCCATCCTCACATCGAAGGTTGGCTGCAATGGATCTCCAGTGTCTTCTGTCTCTTGTCTTGGTGGTGCACTCAGATAGAATCTCTGCTGTCCATCTCTTGATGTTATCTTCCCATTTAAAGTGCTGTCTTCCTGTTGCTGAGTTATTTGCCGGTTGAAGATCATGCACTGAGTATGGTTACTTTACTGATCTCTTGTTCATCGTGCTTAGTTTATTATTACGCGAATTAGGGTGAAGCGTTCATACAACTCAGTAGCATGGTATGAAGAAGTAGTTCATGTAACTTGAACTCAGCAACATTAATGAAGTAATTAATGCCTTCAGGTTGAGTCCGTAATATTTAATCACATGTACACACAGGATGATCATTTCAAATAGGAGCAGAACGTAAGTCCGTATAAGTCATGCATAAATTAATCAATAACGTAGACTGCTGGTTTACGTGTCAATGTCCGTTTAAGGATACAATGCAGTATTGTCGTCAGAACATCACAGCTATATGCACGCGCAGCTAGACATGGCTACCTGCCGACAGTGAGACTGCGAGTCTGAATATTCATACGAATTTGACGATTATTCTCCTCCTTCTGAGGATTCTAGTTAAACACTAACCTCCGTAAGTTTCCTCTCATATAGAGTTCTAGGACTGACCCTGGTCCATCATAAATGCACATATAAATGGCTATATCATGCCATTGAATTGGAAGGTTAGAAAAACGCAGCTATTCAGCTTGGCGGTCAAGTAACAAAGGGTAGTGTCTCCTAGTTACCGACTGTGACCCAAACAACGCTAGACACGTCATAATCGATCGTGTATGGAGCGTTCAATAATTGAAACATCTATCGCAATATATTAAATGTCTTAACCTTTACAATTGCACGTCTGCTAACCTTTAGCAGACGGCGTTAATAGCATATACCGTAACAATTCCCTGTACACCGGGGGGGAAAAAATCGATAGATTTTTTTTCAAGATCTATCCGACTTAACAATTTTTCAAAAAATTTAACACAATTGTGACATATGGCCGACGATGTTCTGAGTAGAACCGTGTCGCGGTCATGTCAACTAACTATTTGTCATAGTCATCTAACATTAATCATATTATATATCAATATTATGCATATTATTATATCAACTAAATAAAATGTCTAATGTCAATAGTGAATGATAGAATTAAATTAAAGTAAGGTCTGTCGTATTAGTATGTCATATAGGAATTAATTTGACTAATTAAAATTAAATTAATTAATTAAACTAAGAGTTAAATTATTAAGATTCTAATGTAACGCGATGTTATGAGAGAAGAAAAGACAAATAAGTGAGAAGAAATAGAAAGAAATTCGAATATAAGTTTAACTTAATTGTGTGTGAAGTGTTAGTGAATAATAACTATCTAATTTAACTAACTAAATAACGTATAGGTACATTAAAAAAAATATTAGTCTAATACTTGTGTGAGATTTATTTTCTCTTTTCATAATTTCTTCTTTTTATATTTCGTTCTCTTTTTTTGTTTTTTTCATTTCATTTTTTTCTCACATTTCATTTTATTGATATTAATTCAATTAAGAAGTTAAGTTAACTAATTAATTAGTATAGGATATGATGATCCATCCGTAGTCCTGATCCTGATGAATTCTTTTAGACAAAGTGTTAAAACGTTTCCGTCGGACAGAAATGTCAATTATCCTAGGATCCAAGAATTAAGTGCAAATAGGATAATAAGTTCGACTTGTCGTCAGATATTGTTCCATGATTGTTCAACGAATATTCATATATTGTGTATGGACGTTAGACGAAGTTTCAATGTCAATATGTATACCTTGATTGTATTTAGTTCAATTCTGTGATGCATATAGTGTTTATAATTATTAACTTGAAGTCAAGGTTAGTTCCCTTATAGTTGATACTCCGTTCTATCCAATGTAGTGATGATTGACGTATTTTAGGAATGTTAATGTTGATTATTCGTCGTCAATAGGATTACGTGACAACGCATCCGCCACAATGTTTTCAGTGCCAGGAATATGTTCAATGGAGAATTCAAATGGCTGCAGGATGATCGCGTATCTGGCGAGTTTTGGGCTTTTGTGATTTGATCTACGCAAAGATGCTACAGCACGTTGGTCAGTTTGTATGGTGAATGGAGCACCAAGCAAGAACTTTTCCAGTTTAGTGATTGCCCATATAACTGATAAAAGTTCCTTGTCCACTGTGGAATACTTTGTTTCTGCCGGCTTTAGCTTTCTTGAAATATATAAGGTAGGATGTAGAACGCCATCATGGTTCTGGAGCAGGTATGCACCAATGCCGTAGTTACTAGCATCTGTTCGTAAGAAAAATCTTTTGGAAGCATCGGGAAGTCTTAAAACTGGTTCATGCGAAAACAAATTTATAATTTTGTTGAAAGTTTCATTGCATATACCAGTCCATGTCACCTTCACCGGCATGTCTTTTTTTAACAATGAAGACAATACAGCCGTGATGGATGACAAGTTTGGTATGAATCTACTGTAATATTGAACAAGTCCTAACAAACTCCTGACCTGTTTCTTCGTCTGAGGAACTGCTATGTTTAGAATTTTGGAGACTGTACTAGGTAACGTTCGGATATATCCCGATCCAATGATATGTCCCAAAAAGGTTATCTCATTACACGCGATCTGAACCTTTGTAGGTTTAGCAGTTAGATTATAATTCCTTAGAGTGTCGAAAACATATCTAAGTCCCGAAACATGTTTCTCTAACGACGAACTAAACAAGCATATGTCGTCAATATATGTAATAACGTCTGGTCTACCTGATAAAATTTGTCGCATCAGGCGAATGAAGGTAGCTGGCGCATTAACAAGCCCAAAAGGCATCACATTCCACTGGTATAGACCTTGTGGAGTGGAAAATGCGGTGTAGTACTTAGCCTTTTCGGTCAGTGGTATCTGCCAATAACCTTTAATGAAGTCTATCTTACTAAATATAGTTGCGTTGGATAGACGTGGCAGTAAGTCGTCGATAAGTGGATGTGGTTCGCTGTCAACTATCGTCTTAGCATTTAATTTTCTATAATCAACACATAGTCTGATGTTATTGTCCTTCTTCCGGACAATCACTAATGGAGAAGAGAATGGCGAATTACTAGTCTCAATGATTCCCAGAGACAACATCTGTTCAAGTTCCTTAGTAGTTTTAGCAAGGAAATGTAAAGGAACCGAATAGGGATGTACACGAATAGGTGTATCATCATTGAGAGTAATGTCATGACTGATAGCCGATGTGCGACCCGGGACGTCGGTCAACACATCTGGATAAGATTGTAATAGATTAGCAATCTGTAGACGCTGTTGCGGTGTAACCGTTGAAGAGATGGTTACATCCCGCCAAGATTCAGTAGGTTGAACTACTGGTACCGGTAACGGTAACTGTACCTCAGGAAAAGAAGATTCTTCTTCCTGGATGACGGATAAGTTAGAATAATAACCAGTAGATACTGTGGTGTCATCTAGTTCATGAAAAATTGACTGTAAGTGTTCAGGACGTGTATGAAATTGCTTGAGCATGTTAATATGAAATATCTTTTTGTGTCCCTTGATATCTAAGACGTAATCAACGTCGGAAATTTTATCAATGACTTTGTAAGGACCATTCCAAGATATCAATAATTTATTGTTATTGTGAGGAAGTAACACATAAGCCTCATCGCCTGGGAATAATTGGCGTAATCGTCGAGACCTATTTTGTAGAGATCGAGCCTTAGCTTTTGCAGCCTCAGAAGAAGCTGTTGCCAACTGGCAAGACTCAATAATGTTCTTCCGAAGATTAATCACATACTTGTAAGATGACTGAGTGTCCTGAGTCATCTCCGCGTCAATTAATAAGTCTTTTATTAGTCCCATAGGACCTCTTGGGGGAGCACCAAAAACTAATTCAAAGGGAGAGAAGCCAGTTTGTTCATGCGGTACCTCCCGATAAGCAAATAGAACAGCTGGGAGTGCTCTGTCCCAGTCATGAGGGTGCTTAACAGTAACTTATGTAGTAGTTGTTTAAGTGTACGGTTAAGTCTTTCAACTGCACCATTACTCATAGGATGATAAATACTACTTAAATTCCTATCAATGTTCCAAGTTTTCATGACTTCCTTCATGGTGTCAGATATGAACTGTGACCCATGGTCTGATAAAAGTTTTCTAGGAAACCCTATTCTAGAACAGATGAGATGTAGTGCATCAGCTACATCTGTGGTAGTGGTGGTCTTTAATGGGATAGCTTCTGGCCATCGTGTGCACAAATCAATGCACGTAAGGACGAATCTATGTCCTCTGGCCGATGGTAGCAATGGACCAATAATATCTATGGCCATCTTGTCAAACGGTCTTACTGAGATATCGCAAGCCTGAATAGGCGCCGTGTGAAAAGCTCCACGTGCTTTCACTTCTTGGCATGTAGTACAGGAACGTACATACTGCGAAATATCTCTTGACACTCCTGGCCAAAAGAATGAAGACAGTACTCGAGATCGTGTTCGAGTATATCCCATATGTCCAGCACACTGTGAGTCATGTGCATGTTGAAGAATGTACCGTCTAAAAGTATACGGGACCATAACTTGTTGTTTCATTTGTGATTTGTCATTAAAACATCTAATCAATATGTCATTTTTAATAACAAAACAATGTTTGTTATTATTACCTGAGGATAGATTGTCAACTTTATCAACCAGCTTAAAAATTTTTTTTAAAGATTTATCCTCTTTTTGTTTAGTTGCAAATGTTTCCCTGTCAATAGGTGAATTGACTACAAACTCCTCTTGGTTGTCTGCATCCATCTTATTATCATTAAATTTCTCCATGAGTTGAGTCTGCGCTCTAGTCGTCACGGCGTTTCCAGTGCATAGGTTATGTTTCTCCCATTCTATGATCTCATCTGGAGTACAATCTTTACTGCCGTGTATACGACCAACCATCAGATCAGCTATAGGCTTTTTTAGCATACATACTTTTACGTTCCCTGTGAAAAAGGGTGTTCTAATATGAACAATAGCTGTTGGGTAGAACTCAATAGTTCCACCAAATGTCATGCAGCGTACATATTCTCCTGTCGCACAGCTAGGATGTACCAGCGACTGACGTACACCAATCGTCGTGGATCCTGAATCTCTCAGCACTGAGACGACGGATCCATTAACTAATCCCCTGTTAAAAATTAGTAAGCCTGTTCCATCGTTGACTGCAAGACCTACCTCTGGTGTAATATGTCCGCAGTTAA
Organism: Oreohelix idahoensis; assembly: GCA_024509875.1. NCBI lineage: Eukaryota > Metazoa > Mollusca > Gastropoda > Stylommatophora > Oreohelicidae > Oreohelix > Oreohelix idahoensis. Next base: position 265,513 of record JAMPIV010000845.1, on the reverse strand, counting down.
GCACTGTTTCTTTCGCCTTCTGAAAAATAAGATTGCATTGTTGGCAACTATTTGCCACATTATAATTAATAGCAAAACATGCAGCAGAAGACTGTGTTGTATTATTGTCAAGTGGGACCTGAGCTATAGGGGTAGTATTATTTGTAACTGCCGCCCCTGTATTATGGTTGTACTGAGATGATCCCCGAGAATGAGATCGATTACGAGTATAATTGTTAGAATTATCTCGTCGTCCTCTATAGTAACTATTATCTCGATGTCTCGAGCCATGATTATTACCATTCCAGTTATTGTTATTATTGGGAGTATGTGATCGATTATAATTAGTGTTATGTTGACCATTGTGGTAGTTTGTTTGAGGTGAATAATTTCTATCTCGTGATCTACCTCTGTTGAACTCATTTTTATTGTTGAAATCATTATTATGTCCCTTCTGAAAGTTAACATTGTGATTTCTTTGGAACCTACTTCTGTCTACACTGTGATGTCTTTGTTTGTTATTATGATTGTAGGCCATATTAGACGCCACAGGTAGAGGTTCTCTTAATGAAGAGTTAGAAATGTTCGCATTCGGATGTGCCGAACAGTAGTTTAAAGAAATTTTTTCTAACTCGTCAATAGTACCTGGTTTACGCTCCTGCAAATATGCAAAGAATGGCTGGCTAACCGAAGATAATACCTTATCCCGTAGTAGTAAATCAACTAATTTGTCGTACGATTTGTTGACTTCTGCCAGTTCAACCCATCTATTAAATGTATTGCGTATGTTCGCAATGAATTCTGCAAAATCTTTTGGAGATTCAGGTAAAATTCCCTTAAATTTCAACCTACAGTGTTCCTCGTCCAGGTGAAACCTTCGTAAAAGCAAGGACTTAATAGCACCGTAGTTATTTGCTATTGATGGGTCAGCATTTTGAGAAGCCGTCAATGGTTCTCCAACCAAGAATTCATTTAACTTGAGTACCCATGACTCTTCAGGCAAATGGTTTGTTTTGCAAGTCTGTTCAAAACGTGACAGGAATGATGAAAGGTCGTCCTCGTTTAAGTTGAAAGTGGGTAATTTAAAGTTGTAGAAATGTTTAGTTTGGCTGGATGACGATCCATTTTGTGCGTTATTATTCTGGTTTGCATCAGCACTTTGTGCTTGTAATCTTGCTGTCTCCAATTTAATACGCGCCAATTCCATTTCTTGTTGTAAAATAATTTCCTCTCGTTTCAATTTATTCTCTTCTTCCTGTTGAGCAATTTCTCTTAATCTATTTTCCTTGGCAATTTGCTTCATCTCACGTTCCTCCTCCTCTTTCTTTAATGCAGCCTTTTGTTCCTCTATTTCTGCTTTATGTTTTTCCAGTTCTGCCTCAGCAAACTGACGAAGTTCTTGAGATTTATAACCATATTCCTTACCAATTTTAACGAAATGGTCTATAGTAAGCATTTTGACTTTTATCTGGTAAGTAATTATTGATAATTACTGATTAAAATAGTCAATAGTAGCTTCAGAGTAATTATTATACTTACTCAACTTAGGAATATTCAATATAAATAATCACAATAGTACTGAACTCTTATGTCTAAGTTCAACCAATAGACAATATTTTGTAACAATATTGTATCTAAGTACTAACTATATCATAAATAGTTATGATATCTGTTAACTATAATGTAATTACATCACACAATTAATCTTAATATCCAATAATGTTGGGTATGATTCCTAGTAATTATATTGTTCAATGTACTAAGTCACTCTCTTAGTACTAGAAAAGTATATTAAATAATATACAATGGGTCTATTACCTCAAAGGTAGACTATAAGATTATTTTATTTGGTCAATATATATATTATATTATTATGCCCTAGGCATCTCTTATAAATTGTAGTGCTAATTTCTTGGACTATCACTGCATAATTATGCAATGTCCCATATTAACCTTAAATATCAGAAAAAATTAATTAAATTAAATTACAAGTGTATTATTGAATATAATATCATATTATTAATGTAGTATTTAATATATATCATGAGGACAAACAAAACAATGATGCAACTAAAGGGTACAAACAATGTCAAGACGCAAACAAGACATTTTCACAATTAAAAATGAATTTATGAACTAAATAAAACAAGCGGAAGTGTCACAAGCCAAATGAAGGGTCAAGGTCTGACCCGAGGTCAACTTAATATTCAAAGTACACCAAAAAAAATGAATGCAAAAAATGATGACATCACAGGACTCATAACGGACAAACATTTAACAATCATAAAATAAATTGATAGTAAGAGTAGACTGGACGAAATAGTTAACGAACATGATACAAAACTGAATAAAAATGTGAACTTAGTACAAATAAAATACGCCAGTTATCTACGGAACGGCACAGCTAACACAAATCGTCAAACGATAGCAGATCTGGACAGGTAGTCCAATGGCAAACCTCAATGGGGCTTCCAAAAGTGCAATCGTTTAACTGCCCTAAGACCGACTGAAATCTAGGTGGTCAGCTGTTCGCGACATTCCCCAGAGATTTCAGTTCCCTCCAACCGGCCCGCTAATTAACAACACATTAAAACAACCCAAAAAATACATGAAACACATTCAGAAAAGACATGCCTATGCAGGCAAAAGGCATGGACTCAGTATTACTGTTTGCAATGACGACAGTATTAAAACAACTAGACTTATCTTTTCCGTTGCTTAGATCAGTGCTAGAGGTCGTCAACAGCTAGGCTAATGCCCCTGACTGTCTGCTCCTGTAGTCCATATCTTGTGTCTGCTTCAAATGGCTCATGTTTCCCCTGGTTAGGCTTAGAGAACGACTTTGGTTTCTCCGACAGTTCACCTACACGACTTTCGGTGACGTCACGTTGTTAGGCATTATAATGAGTACAACGTCATCTTCGACTGGATCATGTGATCGAAACTTGATCGTAAATATTATGGTTAACATGTGCGTAAGGAACAGAAGTTTTTTTTTTTTTTCTGTCGTTCCCCGCATTCGGCCGCCACTTTGTTGCTGAGTTATTTGCCGGTTGAAGATCATGCATTGAGTATGGTTACTTTAGTGATCTCTTGTTCATCGTGCTTGGTTTATTATTACGCGAATTAGGGTGAAGCGTTCATACAACTCAGTAGCATGGTATGAAGAAGTAATTAATGTAACTTGAACTCAGCAACATTAATGAAGTAATTAATGCCTTCAGGTTGAGTCCGTAATATTTAATCACATGTACACACAGGATGATCATTTCAAATAGGAGCAGAACATAAGTCCGTATAAGTCATGCATAAATTAATCAATAACGTAGACTGCTGGTTTACGTGTCAATGTCCGTTTAAGGATACAATGCAGTATTGTCGTCAGAACATCACAGCTATATGCACGCGCAGCTAGACATGGCTACCTGCCGACAGTGAGACTGCGAGTCTGAATATTCATACGAATTTGACGATTATTCTCCTCCTTCTGAGGATTCTAGTTAAACACTAACCTCCGTACGTTTCCTCTCATATAGAGTTCTAGGACTGACCCTGGTCCATCATAAATGCACATATAAATGGCTATATCATGCCATTGAATTGGAAGGTTAGAAAAACGCAGCTATTCAGCTTGGCGGTCAAGTAACAAAGGGTAGCGTCTCCTAGTTACCGACTGTGACCCAAACAACGCTAGACACGTCATAATCGATCGTGTATGGAGCGTTCAATAATTGAAACATCTATCGCAATATATTAAATGTCTTAACCTTTACAATTGCACGTCTGCTAACCTTTAGCAGACGGCGTTAATAGCATATACCGTAACACTTCCTCTTGCACGTTTGCCTTCAACTCTGCCTTCTATTATAGTCTTCTGTACGGTGTTATGTCTTTTACATGACCAAAATATTTTAGCTGTCTAATTTTGATCTTCATTCTCTTCTCATTCCTAGGACCTCTCTATTTATTTTTTTTATTTTTCCATGAGACGTGCCCCATTCTTGTATATATCTACATCTCAAAGGGCTCAGTTCTTTCTTTTAACTGCTTGTTCATTGTCCATGTTTCTATACCATACAGTAATGTAGAATATATATATAATATTTGATTATTCTCAGTTTGAATTAGTGAGTTTGTTGTTTAAATGTTAGTATATGTCTTATGTTGTTGAATGTAGCTTTGGCCATTTCTATTCTCTTCTTGATTCTCTATTTTCCTGAAGGAGAGCGCGCACGCGCACACACACACACACACACACAAAAACACACACACACACAAAAACACACACACACACAAGAAGATAATAATGACGACATTTGAGACATAAATTCCTTTTTCTCTAAAGTAGTGCTTCTTAACCAGGGGCTAAGGCATCCTCATGGAGTGCACGGCCAAACATCCTGGGGGTGCGAGACTTGTCTGACACATAATGATAATACAGAAAGCGAATCTTAATAAAGATGCCAGATACATAATAAAAGTACGGGTCGCTGATTCTGCATGAAATTAACTTCTGCTTTATACTTCATTAGGCACTTATGGATAAAATATTTGATAAGCGCTTAAGCGCCGCCCGCTTTTTGTCAATTTGATGTTACATTTTTGGACTGCAAGTTATAAACTCCTTGAAAAATTATTTTTGGTTTTTAATGCATTAAAAGCATGTGTTTAAAATATTTTTTAAAAATTTTTTAAATTAAACATTGCATCTTGTTTGGGAAATTATTATACCACATAACATTCGTTTTGACAGTTAAGTTCTCATTGTATATATTTGCACATCTCTCTTTGTTCTTCACGTAGTTAACAAATATAAGACTCACCTATTTTATTTTCACACCATTCCCAATCATCATCATTTTCTTGTTCACTCTCTGTGGAACATGGTGTCACCATTACAGCTGGTTCCCTTGTTGCACGAATCCTGTCCTAACCATTTACATGCTGTAGGAGTGGTGGTTCTTGTGGCAGTTTGTTGTACGTGATGGGGTTACCAGCCTCATGCACAATCTCATAGTAGTTGCCTTGTACGACATGTCTGAAGAAGCAGTAGCCTTATCATTTCTTTGTCTCTTCAGAGACCCCCCGGGGGAATTACATTGGGCATCATTGATTCTCTATAGCAGAAAAAAATGTCATTTATACATTGTCATTGTTAAATCTAAGTGATATAGAAAGTCATTGTTGTTGTTGTAGTTTAACTAGGGCTGCTGAGCTTTTCGCTCTTTTGCAACCAATACCAAGTTGATGACTCTTTGGTATTATCTACACTGTATATCTAGGCTTTTCTTCTGGCTTTTTAGCCATTCTGAAATATGTTGAGTTGAAGTCATAAGCTTAAGTTTCTCCAGCTTGACTTGCATTTAAAAGATCATTACATTGGCCCCAAGCTAGGAGGAATAAGCGCTTGGCATATTGTGCATTCCCCGCCATCCAAGGGGGATCTCCAAATAAACAGAGCTAAAAATACTGTGTTCTTGTTCTGGGCTCTCCCAAGGAATCGTCATGTCCTACATAGAGCCACTTCTCAGCTCCCCCTGCCAGATAAAAGCCAGAATTACGTCTGGGGCTCAAGTGACTCTTCCAAGCTTAGTGTGCAATGCTGGGTCCTCAACATGTTTCACCACAGGGGAATCCCTGCAAGTGTGTGAATGATTTCAAAAGTCAATGAGGGTGTAGTGGTGGTTGTATAAGGATGACTCCAGATATGCTTCCATGTATATATAGTCATAAGTATAGATAGTCATTATTCATTAATATTTTAATATTCTTGTTTGGATTCTTTTGTCTATACAGATGTTAACACATTATATGAAATATGGTCATCTGTTGATCTGTGGCAACATGATGTTAAGTCAAAGGACATGAATTCTTCTAAATCCTTAGATAGAAATTTGAGATATTCAGTTCAGTGATTGAGTATGTAGGTTTGATACCTGCCTTATCCCCAGCAGACAACATTAGATGTTTAGCACTGAGAAAAATGACATGATGCAACTCTTGGCTTTATTTAAAAATTATTTGTTCTATGTTTTCAGATACGCTTCACAGATGGCCACTGCTCACGATGCCTCTTGTACTCCAAAGTCATGTTCCGATACAATGCATCAAATGTGCAGGCACATTGCAACACAATCGATTTTGGCGAGCAGGAAGTTTGTGAATACAGCATTGCAGTTTCATCTGTATTCTGCCTTATCTACCCACTAGCACTTACAGTGGTGTATTACTTTATGTATCGTAGGGACAATGCTGAAACGAGGGAAGAGAGCAAGTGCGTCAATTGTGTTTGCATTGTTACGATGGTGATCTTTACTGTAGGAGTGAACGTGATCTTTGAGTGATGCCAAATGATATCTTCTATCAAAAGAAATATTTCCATGATGACTGATTACGCACAGCTTGTCAGCCTAATATGCTTATCTGTATATATCTTTGAATATTCATATATCACTATTTACTATATAGGAGCCACGGTAGCACAGTGGCTAGTGCACTGGCTTCCTAGCTCGGTGGTCCATGGTTCGATCCCCAGTTGAGATAGGATTTTTTAGACCGCAAACGGCTCCGGAGTCTACCCAGCCTAAAAAATTGGGTACCAGAGCAACCCTGGGAAGGTTAAGGCGGCCGGCGTAATGCTGACCACATTACCCCTAGTGTGCCGATGGTCAAGAAAATATGAGCCTAACACCATATTCCCAATATGCCTCAATGGGCGTGTAACGGGATCCTTTTCTCTTTTTCTTACTATTTACTATATGCATGTCAAACCATTACTTACTGAATGTTAATTACCACATAACTAATTCTCGAGACCTAAAAGTCTTTTATATTTGGACATGCGTCCTAATATAACCGGCTAGGATGAACGGGACGCGCCTCGCCAAAACGAGGCAAATTTAAAAAAAAAAAAAATGTTACTCTTTGTGTGAATTTAGGGGGTTGAACCACAGAATACTGGATACATGTCATCAAACTCATAATCAAGAAGTAGGGCAACTCGTGATCTATAACTACCCTATTGACTGTTGTGTGTCAATAATTATTTTTGAATAAGATGAATGAACTAGATGTAGCAGACTGAAGTATGAATGAAATGATGTAGCAGATTGAAGTGTGAATGAATTATCTGTAGAAAACTGAAATGTGAATGAATTTGATGTAGCAAACTGAAATGTCATTGAACTAGTTGTAGCAGACTGAAGTATGAATGAAATAATGTAGCAAACTGAAGTATGAATGAAATAATGTAGCAGGCAGAAGTATGAATTTAATGATTCTAGCAGATGGAAGTATGAAGGAACTGAGTGTAGCTGACTGAAGTGAATGAATCAGTTGTAGCAAATTGAAATGTGAATGAACTAGTTGTAGCAGAAAAAATATGAATGAACTGGAATTAGTTGACTGAAACATAGATAAACAGGTCACTTTCAACTGTAATGGAATGTAGCAAACTCGAGTATAGATAAATAAGTGGAAGTTAACTGGAATGTGAATAAATTGGATGCCTAACCAGGCTAAGTCGGCGTCTGTGGCCTAATGGATATGAACGCAGTTTCATAATCCAGATATACCAGGTTCGAAACCTGCTGCAGGCGGTTTGGTAGCAGATCGCTTTGTGTGGATTTTTAACATTGGTATAAGCGCCGTACCGTTCAGAAAGCAATGGCAAACTACTGAATGAAAAAATTGCCTAGAAAAATCACAAACAGCCAATAAAAGCTGGGGTTGATTGCCACGTCCTGTAAAGGATAAGCAACTACCTTTAACCAGGCTAAATGGGATGTACATAACTGGAGTGTGACAAATTGTGGTATGGATAAATGTGATGTAGCTAACTGTTATGTTTCACTTAATTCTATCATAACTATCTTCCACAACCCAGTTCTTTATCTGAATCATCTATCTCTCGTCCAAATCCCAGCTCTATATCATCTTAGTTATCTTCTAAACCCCACCTCTATATCATTTAAAACTTTTTTCCAAAACCAAACTCTATAAGTCTATATCATCTATATTCAAAAACTCAGTTTTATATCATCTTAAACTGTCTTCTAAAACCCAGTTCTTTAGCATCTTTGCAGTTACTACTTGCCAGGAGTAGCCAAATCTAAAAACAATTCTAACTCTTAAATGACGTTGTTGTTTTCCCGTGCTTGATATAAGGAATTATCTTTCACTATGGTAATTCATATAGTGATGAAGTTTAAGGGTCAGCCTTTTTTCACGTTTTTTAGAAGTATTGTAATGTAATACACAGTTGTGAAGGAAACTGAATGAGGATTATCAAAATATAAAATTGAGAAAAAATAAAACAAAAAATTAGTTCAAATATGCCGGCCCCAAAAACTGAGCACCTATCACAAATGCCTAGAAAATTGGCCCCGAATACTGGTCTTTTGTCCTATAAGAGTTAATAGTTATATAATTTTCACTTATCACAAAATATGTCGGAAATGTCTGCTAAATTTAGCTTTTATTCCAGCCAGGCTGGACTTGGCACAGGGTCTGTTCTTGATTCATATCCTATTTGAGGTGGCTGTGGTGATCCTCATGCTGGTATCTGCCTGCCTGATTACAGCTGGATTTCGGTTCCTTTGTGATTCTGTCACCAGTGGTGGAAGTGGAGTTAGCAGGTAAGATACAGGGAAGAAGATTATGCATGCATGCTAGTGCTTAGCCAAGAACATGTCACCTAAACTAAACAAAGCTACTCAGCAGAAGGAAAAGTCAAGTTAGAACTTAAAAGCAAATGCTGATAAAACAAACATTATCCCAAGTAACATAATTACCGATGTATGTTACATCGGTCGGTCTCAATCAAAATAGTAACTCGTGCCAGAAAAAAAAGTGCGCAACCCACGGTGTGCAACTTGCGCGGCGTGGGTGTTATATAAAATAAATAATTTGGTTTTATTTTTTTTTTTTAATTCTTTCACGAAATTAGTATTGCTCGACAAAGAAAAAGTGCGTAAAAATTGGTGTGCATGAGCCCACACCCGATGTACAAATCATGAAAACTTGAAAGTTTTTGTTAAAACCACTTAATATCAGGGAACACTCTTTGAAAACAATCCACGCACTTTCACACGAAATGTTGTCATCAAAGAACTTTTAAATTGAATCTAAAATAACATAATTCTCGCCGTGTGTACATTCGTCACAGCTGAGGAATGCAACCATGTTGAAAAATTGTATTGTTTCCATTATATATATATATATATATATATATATATATATATATATATATATATATATATATATATATATATATATATATATATATATATATATATATATATATATATATATATATATATATATATATATATATATATATATATATATATACTTTCCCTAAAATAATTAAACCAACAAAGAAGAGCGTTCAAATGGAAAGAAACCAAAAACACTCTAATAATGCACTTCTATCTGCTCATCCGGGAACGGAAACAGCACGCTATAATTAAAAACCCGTCAAGTTTGACGGGTTATTGCTAGTAATATAATAAACATTATGCAGTAATACACAATAGAATTGATGTGATAGAGAGCATAAGTGCTTCTGAAGTGTAGGAAGGATTATATGCTTAAATGAAAAGGCAGAAGAAGACACCAAAAAATGTACAGTATTTGGAAAAAGCTACACATAGAAAAAGATTAGGCAAGGCTAGCAAGAAAAAATTAATTAATAATAAATAAAAAATATTTTAAACACACGATTTTAATGCACTATAAATCCACAAATAATTTTTCAAGGAGTTGATAGCTCGCAGTCAAAAACTGTAACATCAAATTGACCAAAAGCATGGGGCGCTTAAGCAATTATCATATTTTATCCATAAGTGTCTAATGAAGTATAAAGCAGAAGTTAATTTCATGCAGAATCAGCGCCCCCACGCTTTTTGTCAATTTGATGTTACATTTTTTTACTGCAGGCTATAAACTCCTTGAAAAATTATTTTTGGGTTTTTAGTAATTTAAAAGTGTGTGTTTAAAATACATTTTTTTATATTTTCTTTTTAGTGTTAGAAAAACTATGACATACTAAAACATAAACAATATTTTTAACTTATTGTAAATCTGGTCTAAAATTTCTTAAGCGATCCATTTCTTTTAGAGCGTCAATATTACATGGCTTTGTGCCTGTTAATTTGGTGCAATCAATTTCTTCAATTTGAAGGCCATCTAGAGATCGAACTCGACTTTCCCTTGATTCATAATTTTATAACTTGGATTGTTTCCCTTGAGTTAGCTAGACACTTGTTTGAGTACTGCCCTGTTTTACGCATAGAAAAAATAAAGCACACCATGTACTCTTGAATTTTTAATTAAGTTCATTATGGCCCTTGACTTGTTTACATTTCTTTACGAAAAACTTTAGTTACTCATAATGTCATAACATAATTACAATATTAAATAATTAAATAATTGACTGATTATTGTATTGTCATCGGGAAAACACAGCTATGCCAAGTTTCAGAGCTATTGCTCATCTGAAAGTTGATTGAAAAATCAATTGAAAGTGACATGAAAGGGACATACAATTGAAGTTAAATAAAAGCGTGTAAAAAAAAGATTAAGCAAGGCTACATAAAAAATAGATTTTACTGGATATACCTTCAACAGACTACTACTTTACTGTCTTTGAGGAATAAACAGAGATTATTAGACTGCTGTCACCAAAATAAGTACTGTGTTTGCTTGACCACACAGTGTTCCTAACATAGACAGAGATACGTAATTTATTTTTACAAAGTATTTTAATAATGATGACATCATGGAAATGTCAGTAGTAAATGGAGTTAAGGAGTTAATAGTAGATTATAACGTAGTTATAAAAAAGCAAGGAAGCAGTTCTGCTATATGGAGACATAAATTTCTGTTAATTTTAATTTGCAGCATCTTGCTCAGATGAATTTTTTATTCCCATAATGTCTTGTATCTGGGAATGATTTTCAGACACAGTTTACTGCCCTGGCAAAATGTTAAAATTCGGAAACCTACCCAGCACAAAAATATTATAAAGTGTGCGAGTCTTGTGTTCACACATTGGGTTCTTCACCGGGTGCTACTACAGAGTTTGTGTTTTGTGCTGAGAACCTCCTTGTGTGATCTAAGGGAGGAGACTGGAGCACTGATAGCGTTGTCCGTGTGTAATGAAGATGATCCTTCAAACCAAACAGTTTACTGATGGAAACTGTAAATGTTTTTACTTGGTAGTCAATAAGATTTAATATGCTCAGATTTTCTGTAAAATTTTTGTTTCAAAAGACAATAATCTTCTGACTCTTTCAAACGGCACTGTAAGAATAAATATGCATGCACTTCAGACAGATAAAGTAAACATGTTAAATAAAACAGACTTTGTCTTTGTGAGGTATTTTAAGACATCTAATTAAGCCTCTTTCTCAAGTTAAAGCAGCACTTAAAAAGTGTCCATATTTTTTATTTGCATGGAATTGGGCCATTACCTGATAAACTTCGTTGCACCACATGGTACATCATAAATAACTGTTTGTTGCTTCAAACAGGGCAGAACATCAGTAGCTTAATACCCACTGTGAGGTCACATGACATATGAATGACTTGACAGATATTTTTTACCAGACAAAGAAAAGAGCATAGTTATGACATATAATGTTACATCAGATGGATCAGTGTATGATTATCACAGTAGCTGATTTACAGTTTTGAGGGCCCTATTCGCTAATTTATCTTTAGACCCACGCTACAAAATTAAGAAAATTAACTTTGTATACAAGCATAATTCGTTTCATTGCAATAACTTTAGGTTACATAAATTATGTGTGACGTTTTTCTTGCCATGTTTTTCACAAAGCTATCAGTTAATCCCATGGTACTCACTTGAAAACCTGATTTTCAGTGTACACATCTGACATGCTGTTGAAATTTCTTACATTAATTGATGAACTCAAGTGATCACTTACCCTTTTTGGCGCGCTAAATGTGCATGAGGCTGGCAACCTCATCACGTGACACAAAGTGCCACAGAAACCACCACATCAAGAGCATGTGACTGCATGACGCAAACATCCTGCGAGCTCTCCTGTAACAATAGGGAACACAAGGGAAGATGAGCATAGTCTTGACATAGAGGAATGTTACCTTCAACCACTAATGACAGTTTTTAAAAGTGCTGCTGGTGACGTTATTTGAGTAGTTAGGGAAGGGATGTCTTTTCTTCTGTATTCACAAAGTGCATGAAGTGTCAAACTTAATCTTCCATACACTTTGCATCCTAAGGAAAATTCTCCAAATCTTTTGGCCGAATACTATAACTAAACAAGAACTACTTACTCGGAGTAACCAGGAGGACATGCATACCATCATAGCTGGCAGACACTGGAGTTAGGTTGACCATGTCCTCAGAAGAGACCCCGATGCCATCACAAGAACAGCTATGCTATGGACCTCTGAAGGAAAGCGAAAGAGAGGCCGACCAAAAACAACTTGGCAGAGAACTGTGGAGGCCGAGATACAAAGAATGAACCAGAGCTGTACGAAGGATGGCTGCCGACCAAACAAAGTGGAAGCAGTTTGTTGCTACCCTACAAGACGCTGCCAGACGTGATGGCCACTGACTGCTTTGACAGTCGGTGGCTAAGGATGAAAGAAGAAGAAGACACTTTGCATATGGTTCTTCAGAATGCGGTACACTTAACTACTTTCAGCATGATAGTACAGAGTTTGAAGTTTTGTGGTCTCACCTACTCACCATGGGCATTGGGCCCAACAAGCAATCATATGAATATGTGTAAGTCTGACCCTAATTATGACATATTGTTCGGTTAAACGGAGCAGAAGCATATGTATAACTATAACCTGACAAACACTGTTATATAAAAAGAGATTGAGTATTAACAACTTAGATAGCACTACATTCAGTCCTTTACTAGCAACATATATTTGTTTAGTGAAAGTAAAGAAGAAATGTTTATCTGGTTGTCACAGTAACATGTACTTGTGCAGTATGTGTGTTTCCTTGTTATGGCAGTTAGTTCTATTGGTGATTGCTTCACTGTTTCAGAAGCAAGTCCTAGTACTGTTTGACTGACTGACATAAATTTTAATAAGATTTGCTTCATTGTTGGAAATACTAACTTTGTTTGATTATCACAGAAGTAAAAACTACTGGTTTTTACTTGATTGTTCAAGAAGTTGGAACAACTAATTATAATGTGCATGTTGATGTTTATATGTTTTGTTTGTTGATGACTGATAAATTTCATGTTGATGGCTCTAATATTGATGGCTGTATGTGTGTGTGTGTTTTTTTTAATGCCTGTATCTGGTTGATCTCCGTGTGTGTGTTATTCATTGTTATACGTCTACTTGATGACTGTCTGTCCTTTGGTAGCCATGTGTTTTCTTGATGGCTGTGTGTCTTGATGGTTACATATATATATATATATTATTGTCCTTATTTGGCTAAGCATTTTCTCGATGGTTGCAGTCTTGTTGATGGTTGTATGTATTCTCTACATGTTTGTCCTTTTTTGGCTGAGTGTTTTCTTGGTGGTTGTACCTCTAGTTCATGGCTGCATGTCTTGTTGATGGCTGTGGGTTGCTTGTTGTAGGTCTTGTTGATGGTTGTGTGTTTGGCTGACTGCTGTCACAGAAATCTTTTTCTTCTTCTTCTTCCTCGTTCGCCCTGAAAAGGACGGTGGTTGCGTTGTGTCTGTTTACGCCTAAGCTGTGATATCTGCACCTTTCGGTCGACACATCCGACTTCAGCACGGCATTTTTTAGGGACCGGGTTTGCCTTCCCATTGCGATCCGCACTCGCTCAGCCAGACTGCACTGCTGCAGACTGTTTCCAGGACCACCACATGGAGGTGGAGTGCGATCTTGACCAGCTCTGGTTCGCTGGTCCTGATGCAAGCAGTACAGCTATGGGTCGCTGACTGCATTCACTATTGCTGCATCTTGGGGTCCCTGTCACAGAAATAAATACTAGTGTGTTTTCTTGACCACACAGTGTTCCAAGCACAGATAGGGATACATGGCATTATTATTTTACTAAATTATTTTAATCCTGATGACATCATGGAAATGTGAGTGGTAAATGGAGTTACATGTTTATATACAGGACCTAATTGTAAAAATCTCTATGGTGCTTATAATCACACCATTCATTTAGGAAATATAATAAACGAATACTAAGGAAGTGGTCATCAGATGGAGATGAGGGAAATGTCCTAGAGATAGACTTTGCTTTTAGTCAAGTGAGTTAGGCCTGCTATATGAGACCATTCACTAGAGTTTAATAAAAGCTGCCATCAAGGACAGACATATGCAAACATCATAAGAAACATCTTGTAACATCATATGCTTTTGAACTTCATGAATTGTGGAAGACTATCATAGAATTATAACTGCTTGGCTAATTTTCCTCTGGAGTATTGCCTCTAAAAACTAGAAAATTGAGTGACTACATCATGTAGTACATGTGTTTTAAAATTATGATGCCTTTGTTCAATTTTAATCTAACCTCAGTAAAGGACAAACCTTGGGTAATGTCTATCCGTCTGATCCTTTAATAGAAGAAACAGTAAAGCAGTAGGAAATTTTGTTAATATAAACTAATTTTTTTATAAGGTCAGGAAAAGTACTGTTTCCTTGACAGAAGTAATGAACTTACTGTTCAGAATTATTTCAATTTCTGTTATTCAACAGCCAGCACAAGGACTTTTTTTGGCAGTTTTGCCAAGTAATTTGAATGCCTTTGTCTTTGACTATTCCTTCAAATCCAGATTTTTCAGTAGATCTGAGTCAGCTAGAGACCTCTTGCACCTACCACTACAGCGCTGACTTTTATTGGAAATCTGTCATGTATTAACTTTGTGACCAGGTCATTATATTCTTACTTACTTAGTTGCTCCTCATCTACTTGGGGTGTAAAGGTGAGCCATAGAGAGCTCATGCTACCCTATCGGCTGTCTTCCTTTTGGCCTGGTTCCAGTTCATTCCTCAGTCTTTCAGAGATTGTCTGATGTTGTCTTCCTAGCCAACTCTGGTCATCGTGGAGGTCTGGATCCTTGACTCTTGGTTTTCCATGTTTCTCGTAGTATCCAGTTTTCTCCCATTCTGCAGACGTGGCCAAACCATCGCAACTGGGAATGTTCCTCTCGAGTCTGGAATTTGAGGCTATGACGTTTTTGTCTGGTTGTGCACTCTGTCTCTTCTTGTCACTTCTTGACTAATCGGGGGCTGGTTTTTTTGTACAATTTCAGGCTGGTAGTTGGTCTCTGGGTCTCTGTTACCAGTCTTGTTTGAACTTGACTCATCCATAAGTCTTCCTCAAATACCTTTCTCTTTTGTCTCTGAGGTTTGAAGCTGGCCCACAACTCACATCCATAAGTCAAGATTGAGACATAGGTGGAATGATTGACAGCCTTCTTAGTCTTCTTGCCATTTTCTCTTTTGCTGAGGAATCCTCAAATTGTGGCATGGAAAACTACCTCCCTTCTAGTCTGTTACAGCACTGAGGTATTTAAACTGGTTGACCTGCTGCAAAGCCTGTTCTCCCAGAATGATCTGATATCTTTTATCTTCTCTTGAGCTCACCATGGTGTCCATCTTGGAGCTGCTGAAGACCACCCCCTCTTTTCTTGGGAAGTGCAGCACAACAATATCTGGTGATTTTTTAGACTAACAGCTCTGGGTATGTTCCTCACCCAGATAAATTACAACTCATTAAAGAAAGTAGGTCCAACCCAGTTATTTAAAAAAAATTGTTTATGCATTTTCTTTTTCTTGTAATTCTTATTATAAATTTAAGTCTAGTTGAATTGATCAGTTTGATATGTTGCCTCCTTTAAAATTTTGATTTTATTCATTTCAGGCTGGTAGTTGGTGCTTATTTGTGTCATGGTTACTGCAAGGTCTTCTGGGAATGTGGAAGTTATGGAGGCTAAATATGTTACCAGTTCTGTCCATCTGTAGGAGAGATGATTAAAAAAAGTATTTTGTGTATACTTGATTTTTTGTTAATTATAGACCTAGTTTCTTCTTCATAGTTCACTTTCAGACGTCGACTTTAATGTGTCCAAAGAAAGCAGAGGTCAGCTTAAGGCTATTTGTATCTCCGTACAGTTTTTCCAGGAATGGTACTGGTGACTGCCATTTGTGCTTTCTGTTCCTCATATGTTGGACATCTTTGAAGAAAATGTTCAGCAGTAATTTTATCCGCGCCACACTCACCGGTAGTTCCTATTTTTAGCTTGTTGCATAAATGGTAACATACTCTGTTGTGGCCTGGGCAAAATCTGAAGATTACCACTTGTTCACTTCTGCTAAGCTGGTAATATGCATCATTTGTATGGTAGCCTGGATGCTCTGCTTCGCACTTGCTCTTGTTTCTGCTCTAGATAAAACTCTTGGCCTCTTCATAAATTATACTTGTGTCACGTTGAGGTAGCTTTGCCCCTTCCTTTGCCAATCTGTCAGCCTTTTCATTTCCGGGGATATTGCAGTGACATGGGATCCACTGCATCACAACTCTTTTGAACTGCTGACATAGTTTGTGGAGTGTTACTCTCAGGTCTTCCAGGTCGACATTATTCTGACTTTTCAGCACTGCTAATGCTATTACTGACAGAGCATCTGTAAAGAAATTATAGTTTCCAGTTGTTTGTGTGTATTGATGGGGTGTCTCAGTCGATGGAAGGAAACGGAAATGAAGACACTGAATTCAAGAGAAATGGTGCTGTTATGGACATGCGGCAGAAATCCCATACCATATCTGTTTGCTGTCATTTCTTAATGGGTTTTTAGATAGTGAAAATAATTTCTAGCTTGGATTCCAACAGTGATTTTTTATAATGAAATCCCAGATTATTTCTTTCATTAATAGAACAGAAGTATCCATTTTGGAATGTAATAGTAAATTCTGTCATGAAATGTAACAGTAACTTTTTACCAGGAACGGTAGTTTTTATCTTTAGCATGGAATCTAATGGTAATTTGTACCTTCAAATATAGTTGAATGTAATGTATTTGTTATCACCAGGGTTGTGGAGTTGGAAAAATTTTTTTTAGACTTAGACTATGATTCCAGTAATTTAATTAGCACAGCTCCAACTCTGATGAGAAGGAATTTAAAGAAAAGAATCCTGATGTCTCTGGAAAAACCCGATTCCTCCTCACCCCCCACCTTTGGGAATTTTAAAATTACAGTTGACATTCAAAAATCCGGCCATCGATAATCCGGTTCCTTCAGATTTCCGGCATGGATTTCGGAGCACATTTTTAAATTTACCGCGTTGGCGCGCCACTGTTTTCTGGAGCAGTTTATGTTTTGATGCAGCTGTTGGGTCTTGCTTGCACGTGTTAACAGCCATTCCTGCTCATTTTATCATTTATTTGCTGCTGTTTAGCCCCATTATGGATTCAGCAAATAAAAGAAGTGGTGTAAAACATAAACATCGTGCATTGTCGATCGCAGATAAAGTGTACAGTACAGGTAGTCATTTTCTGTTAAATATATACAGAATATATAACCATAAAAAATCTGGCATTTTCAAAAATCCGGCACTCCTCAGGTCCGGAGGTTGCCGGATTTTTTAATGTCTACTGTATGAGAAAAGTCAGAGTAGGGCAGCTTGTAAGCAACTCTGCTCAAAACTATTGACTCCAACTTGACCACCCTGGTTATCACAGAGCATTTGCACAGCCATATTTATCCTCATCATGAACCATTGGTAGGTGATCATGGCTCTCCACAACTTCCTTATCTTGGGACAATTTATTGTCCTGTTTATCAGTTCTGTTATTGACTCCTTGCCATGCTATAGTGTTAAATGTCCAGTATCCTCTGTCGTTGTTGTCCTCTGTCTCTGGTATCTTCAATCTTTCCTGTTGTCACAGAACATTCTAGCTTTCCTTGTCTTATAACATGCCCAAAGGAGTGGACTGCTTCACTGATGCATAATAGAGTAATAGGCTTCCTTTATGTGGCCTGGCTTCATTCAGGACATGCTTGTGTTATGTAAACACATTTTAATACAAATTTGAAAAGTGTAATTTTCACCACAGCCCTGGTAAAACACACTGATCACTTCCACATGGCAAAACAATGACTTATATTGTGCAAAACAAGGTCAGTGCTATGAAATAATAGGCTACTATAAAATATTGACAACACAGAAAACAGTGATATATGTCTTGTTTAGTGTACTGGGTGTTTATATATTCTGTATGCACTTTAAACAAACAAGGTAAGTTGTTACCATGATACAATACATTTCATATTGATAATAATCCGGTAAGATTTAAAACAGATATCTTATCTGAGAGGTAATATTTTTGAATATAATCAGTTGTAAAAAAAAATCCAGCATGGCTAACAATCATTACAGCATGGTCTTCATGTCAAGAAAGTCACTGAAGAACAGCTGGAAAATATTTTCAAGGTACTGGGGTTTAACATTGTTGAATTTTCACAATCAATCATTAAATTGTTCAAATCCATGTTGGGGGGCAAACAATTACGTCCCTTGACAACTTGAACTTCTAGTAAATATTCTTTGGACAAGTAGAACACTTTCAGATGCCAACTTGTATGTGTTTGAAGGAAGCAGTGGTCTGCCAAATGAAGCATTGATCACTGTGTTTTGCCATTTTCTCTTTAAAAAAAATTTGATTACCACTACTTTCTGCTCTACATTTGTCTCACTTGTTTATATTAGATAAAGATAATTAACAGATACATGCTGGACATAAAGGATGATACCAGACAATAGAAAATATAAGAGATTATCTTTTCTGTTGTCATCCTTTATGTTCCAATGAGTACCTGTTAACTACCTTTAATTATTTACTATTCACAGAACTCAGGTTTCTTTCATTATTTGTTTCTATTACCTTATTAGGCATTTCGTAAACAAAAATACAAGATCTAAAGAAACCACATATGCGAAAGTTAGTTGGTGGTGGTTGCCTTCAATGCAAATGTTTTGTGTTCAATTTCTAGTAGAGGAACAATTGTTTTTTCCTTTAATTCAAGCACCTGTGTTTGCTTGCTCGGTGGAATGCGGAAGAAAATGGAAAGGAAGAACTGAATACAGGAGATTATGGTGCCATCTTCAGAACATGAGACAGAAATCGCACACTATAATTCTTAGCCATCATTTCTCTATTGGTTTCGCTCCATTTCTCTTACTCTGGGGTTGTAGAAGAACTGCCGTGTATCAACTGGCTTTCTCAATGTGTTTCCTATCCAATGTCAGTGTCCTATCCTCACATTTTGTTCTTCTGGTATTTGTCTGGCTCCTTCCATCAGTTCCACATTGGTGATCTTTTGATGCCATTCCATCCTTCTAATCTGTACAAGCACCCATTGATGAAAATCTGTATTTTCCTGGTTGTCATTTTTGTTTTTTGCCATGTTTCAGAGCATAGGCCAGCTGACATTTGAGTTGCAGATTCTTATTTTTCAACTTTGTCTAGATTGCTGCCAAATTATATGTATGATTTTCAGATCTTATGAAAATAATGGTTATGATCAAATGTTAATAAAATGTTAAAATAAAATTCATTATTTATTATTATTACACATACATGTACTGCACATGGACTTCATGAATATCATGTTTTGTTTTTGTTTTTTTTAACAAAGTATCCTGTTCAACCTTTGATGGGTTATAATTAGGACATATAGTAAACATTACAATAAATGTAAAAATAACTCATTACCTATTTTTAAATTAATGTATTATGTAATATTACATTTTTCAATATACAGATGCTATAAACATTATATATATATATATATAATTTTAATGTTCCATAATTGAAATAAACTCTATATATGATTTATGTAGAAGACCCTGGTTTAAGATTATAATATGCGGAACAAGAACAACATTATTGGATGATGTGTAATTTTATGTAATATTTCTCAGTGTTCCAAGCCTTTGTTTTGTAAACATGAACTTGTTCCATTTTTCTCTACACATAATTATCTCTATCACTCTTTCAGATCTACTTTAATGGTGCAAATCTATCTACTTCTTGAAGTCCTGTTTGTCTTGTATCTCGAATTAGCTTGATATGGATAATTGGAGTAAACAAATGCTATAAGCTTGTACAGTACCTTTATCACTTCACACATTCTTTTTGACTTAGGGATTTTGGTTGAGGTTTTTTTTTTTTTTTTTTTTTAAATCAACACCAATTCTTACAAGTTGTGCTGGCTGCCAGCATCGCTAGCAGTCCTGTTCAGGATTAGCCTTTATCACTGTTTCATCATGCTAGATGCTAGAAGTCCTTTTCAGCACTTTAGTATTTATCAGTGTTACACTGGGGTTCAAACAAAGTTCTTATTTATTTACTGATTAGCAATTGCTCTCTGATATAATTAACAGACTTCGGTCTAGGATTGATAGGAGTATGCATTGCCACAGTTAAGCTAACACTTCAAAGAAACAAATTTTAGTGAGGCACATCCCCTTCTTCACAGTATTGCCCTTTAATTCCTTTCTACTGCAAAAACATATTTCTTTTTTTTTCATCTTCTCTTACTAATTTGTAAGAAATTTTTTTTTTTTTAGGTCAATTTAGTCTGCCAAAAAGTACAAAAATGTATTTCTTCCACTACCATAATTCCTTTTAAACCCAAATATCTTCATCATTTCTGTGTTCATAATTTCTTGTTCATATAAAAGTGAAATTCTAATGATAAATTGCAGCATCTTTCTGGAGTATTGTTTTTGTCAGTATGGATTATTAGCTAATATTTGTAAACCACATTTATTGCACATTTCAGTTTTCTGTGCTGATGCCATTATAAATAAATTTTATTGATATTATATATATATTAATTAATACATATTATTACTATTTTGTCAGTATTTTAAATTATATGTATGATGTAATAACATATACTGCCATTTATCCTAATGATTGTTTTAACACATTTGTACACGCATGGCAAGCTTTATTTATTACCCTTTCTCCTTTTTGTGAAGATTATGAGACCATCTATATTCATTATGGTTAGGTTGTTGCATTTTATTTGTTATGGCTCTAGATTTATGTTAGGGCAGTGAAAAAATGTTTTTCTTGTCCAAAACTAAATGCTACGAACACGAGAAAACCCACACAGGTGACAGCAGAAATGAGTAACTATGAAAATGACATGCTGGGACTGTGTGAAACAAAATGGAAGGAAATAGAACAGAAGAAACTGAGCACAGAAGCAATAGGTCTAGTGCTGTCCTCATGACATGATAAAGAAAACATGTATCATAGTGAAGCTCTAATGCTGTCAAAGGAAGCACAGAAAGCAATCATAGAATGAGAAGCAATGGAACCCAGAGTAATGCAAACAACATTCAGAAATACTAAAAGGAAAATAAAGATCAACATCATACAGTGTTATGCACCAGCATATGACAAAGATGTACCCATGAAAGAATAATGTTATACCAAACTACAAAATATCATGGATAAAAATAGAAGCAAAGACATTACAATTTTGATGGGTGATCTAAATGTAAAGAGAGGAACTAACATCAGTTACTTTAAGAAATCAAGGAAAAACATGGACTTGGGACAATGAATAAAAATGGAGAACTATTGTGTGCCTTCAGATCCAGTTGATGTCGGTGGAAATGTGTTTCCACATAAAGGAACATAGATATCACCAGGCCCAGATTCATTATATACAGAAGTTACAGCTATTGGGTCTGAAAATACAATTCATGAGAATAAGTGTGGCAAATGATAGCCAGATTGCACTTGGAGAAGCAGCCCTATTAGATGTGACTCAAACATGTCTCAGCAGTGGCAAGCTGGAGGAACAGATAGTGAAATAAAAATACAAAAGGCAAGAGCAGTTTTTGTTGCACTTTAGAATGTGTATAAAGAAAAAGAAATCAAGGTGAACACAAAAATAAGTATTTTCAACTCAGATGTCAAGAAAGCCCTATGGTATGGCTCTAACTAAGGAGAACACCAAAACACAACAACCCAATAAATCATAAACTTTCATTAATGGGTGCTGACACAGAATAGCATTGAAATAGTATGACTAGATCACCAGTATGAAGATGATGGAAAGAACTAGACAAATACCAGTGGAATGATATGAGGAGAAGACATTGCTGTTGGAACATACACTAAGAAAGCCAAATTGATAGCATTACTAGGCAGTCCTTTTTTCTGAAATTCCCAGCAAGAAAGAATTAGAGGAAGACCATAAAATAGGTGGAAAACAGTCTGATACAAACATGAAAGGGGTAAAGATGACACGGAATGCATGGCACAGAACAGGAAGGCGTGGTGTGAATTTGATGAACGCCTATGCTCCAGGAGGAGCTCAAGGGTAATGAATGAAATATAAATGTGATATGGTGCCCCAGATTCCCATTAGAGCTGATTTCATTGTCCTGTATGTTATCTTGGGTCAACCACATTTTATATACAATCCTGGCCACCCACTATGTAGCTGTTTGCATGACAGACATGCATCCATTCACAGGATTTGTTGTCATCTTATAATAAACCGTTGACCGTTATAATTTGCAGCTTTGTCACTGTTCTCAAATTCTGTGTTTAAAGCATAGTCATTACTCATCCAAACTAATACTGGTAATATTACATTTCATGTCATGCATATGATTAATGTAAATATGCTTATGTGTCATGTTCTTAGACATTAAAGAGATGTAACTATAATGCAATACTTGTTCCCTGTCCAGTGTTTCTAATTTGCTTGTTACAAGAATTTATCTGTTTGTCTCGTTTTATTCTTTTCAGCGATAATTCACCACCAGCTTGTTAGCCAATTAGTTCCAGGACTGGCAGACAGGTTTCGTGAGCACTTAAATGACATTTATCATGGCAAACCTACACCGGTGGCTCTTCATTTTAATAGACCTGACCATTCCAATCTTCTTCTTCTTCTTGCGATCGCATCTTTGATGATTACACCATCAGACGAGTTCTCATGATGAATTCGACTGTTGTTTGAAGTTCCTCTTTAACTCCATATAGCTTTGAGTTAGTGTTGAGTCATTGGGCCAGTATATCTTTCTTAACTGGTCATACAGAGGACAGTCCTGTAGAACATGCTCAGCAGTTTGTTCGTTTAATCCACATGTGCACAGTGGTGAAGCAGACAATCGTAACTTGTGCATGTGTTTATTCAGTTTGTTATGCCCTGTCCTGAGTCGAAAAATAGTTATCTGTCCCTGCCGGTCGAGAGTGTGATAGTCGTCTTTGGGTTGGTTCTGTTCTCTTCTTATAGTCTGGATAGCTCTCTTTTTCTCAAAGTATGTGACTTCATTATCTTCTTGTTCACATTCTCCTCCCTTTTTTGCAAGTTTATCTGCCTTTTCATTTCCGGGTACACCACAATGAGATGGTACCCACTGAAGTATGGTTCTCTTTTTGGCAGCTACCTTGTTTAGTTCATTTCTCAGATGCGGGAGTTTACCACCCTTGAGAGCTTGCAGGACAGACAGTGCATCTGTGAGGATGACTACCTGGTGGCAGTCAGAGTTGGTGTTATAAATCATATTTGCAGCTTGCTCTAGAGCTTGAACCTCAGCTGTATAGTTGGAACAGAATTTACCAGTGGGAATGTGCCTAGTCTCATAGTGGTTGTCAGGATATGAGATAAAGATACCGGCACCTCCATTCCTAACAGCATTAGTTGCTGATCCATCTGTATAGGCATGTATCCATGATTGATCGGGATAGCTTTCTTGGATCATACTCAATGTAGCAGTTCGTTTTTGCAGATCATTATACTCACATCCACTTGTGAGACCACTGACTGATGTATTAATTTGGAGGGCACTGCTGGCCTGCTCCCATGGTACAGGGTGGGCTTCAGTGGTGTTGTCTTCATGGATAGGTCTTCTTGATGCTGTCTTATAAGTCTTTTCCCCCGATGCACAAAGCTGCTACGCTTTAGACGTCCCAATGCCAGATCATCTAGTCTTGCCTTCATTGGCATACTGTTGTACTTTTCCATCTGGATCATGGTTTTTGTGTCTCTTCTATGGGACAATGTCTGTAATCCAGCAACCTTCTGCATCTCTGTTATTGGTGTAGTTTTCATGGCTCCTGTAATGAGCCTGAGAGCTTGATTTTGCACCTTGTCCAAAGACTGCAGATGTGAGTTAGCAGCTGATGACCATGCTGCTGAGCTAAACTCTAAGTGTGGTCTTATTACTCCATTATAAATCTTCTTTAGATTTCGTTCATTTGCTCCCCAGTTGGTACCTGCTAATTTTCTGAGTATGCCTAGTCGTCTTCGGGCCTTTCCTTCTGCATTTTCAATATGCTTATTCCATGTAAGCCTTTGGTCAAATGTCACCCCAAGATAGGTGGGGTAGCTTTCTTCCTTGATCACGGTTGTCCCTAGGTGTATGTTAGCTGATTTGTCCTTGGGGGCGAGGGAGAACAGTGTTGTGGAGGTTTTGTCTGTGTTTATTGTGATAAGCCATTTCTCTGCCCATGACACTAGCATGTCTGCTGCCCGCTGCATTCTATAATTTGCTGTGGTGACATTTTCATCAGCGCACCAGAGTACTAGGTCATCTGCATATAAGGCAGCTTTAACTCCTGCAGGGAGATCTTTCACCAGGTCATTGATGTAAACAAGGAAGAGTGTTGGGGAAATTACTCCTCCTTGAGGTACCCCCTGATGGAGCAACACTTTTCTGCTCTGCAGACCGTCAAGAGTGACTCTAGTTCTCCTGTTATGCAAGTATGACTGGATCCATTTCATCATGTTGCCTTGGATTCCACTTCTCCTAAGTTTTGCAATGAGGCCATCTTTCCACACCTTGTCAAAGGCCTGCTTGAAGTCGACCCAGATCGTTAGGACCTTTTTCTTCTCCTGGAAGGCATCTTCTATTGCTTGAGACAAGTAAGTAACTTGGTCTTCTATACTGTAGCATTCTCTAAATCCAGCTTGTTCCGGCACCAGGATCTGCTCAGACTCTAAATACCATTTCAATCTGTGGTTGACTATTCGCTCCATAGTCTTCCCAACACAGCTTGTGAGACTGATTGGCCGGTAACTTGCAGCCTCGGTCTTACATTTCCCTTTCTTTAGTATGGGTATTGTGATGGCTTCTCTCCATACTTGGGGTACCGTTCCTTTCAACCAGCTGTGGTTGAATATCTCAAGCAGTTTTGTCTTTGCTGCTGAGCTCAGATTTACTAGCATTTCGTTGCTGATTTTGTCTGGGCCGGGTGACTTTTGAAACTTAAGCTTGGAAATAGCCTTCTGTAGTTCTCCTAGTGTGATGGGTTCCCTCATTGGGGCAGGAGTATCTGTCTGTCCCATGGTTGCCAGTATTTCTTTTCTTATCTCTCTCTGATGATCTATGTTAATGGGTAAGTTGCTTTCTGAACTGTATCTTCTAGCAAACAAGTCTGCAGCTTGTTTTCCTCTGAAAAGTTTGCCACCTTCATCCAATGTGATAGTCTGCCTAGGTGAGGAACGCTCTTCATTTAGAGACTTGACTAATCTCCAAAGTTTCCTGCCGTCTTTCTCAAGGTTCAGCGATGCCGTTTTAGTTCTCCAGCTTTTCCGTTTTTCTTCTAGCTTTGTTCTCTGAAACTCTGCTACAGCCTTTTTCCATTTGTTGTGAGTTTCAAGTGAAGGCTGAGACTCTGCGTCCTTTCTAGCCCTGTCCATAGCTTCCTGACGTTCTTGGAGTGTGCTGGACCAGTATGGTATGTAGTTACGCCGGCATCCTTTGGGAATGGTTTCTTTTGCAGCTTGTAGTATGCATCTGTTGAAGTCTTTTACCACTTCATTAATGTCTCTGTTCTGTACCTTGAGGGTAGACAGCAGCGTGTTCACCTGATGCCTGAATAAACCCCAGTTGGCTTTTTTGTAGTTCCATCTTGTAATGGCTGGGCCTGTACTGAGAGTTGCACTCTGGACAGTAAGAAAGATTGGGCGATGGTCGCTTCCCCCTAGTTGGTCTCCTACTTCTCTACTAATAGATCCAGCTATATCTGGTGTGGAGAAGGCAAGATCTGGTGTTGAAGTTGTGTGCCATCCTCTGGAGTAGAAGGTAGGAGTATCTGTGGCATTATTGACTAGGATTAGGGAGTGATCATCTTGCCAAGTTTCAACCTCTTCACCTCTGTGATCCAGATGGTTATAGCCCCAGCTCTGGGAGTGGCTATTAAAGTCTCCAACTGCTATAAAGTTGGTGGCTGGTACCTGTATAGAGCTGAGACTCAGGGGTTTGTTGTTCGGACAGTAATAGTTCAGGAGTTCTATTTCCATCTTGTCTACCTTTATCTGCAACAGCTGATATTCTGCTCCATCCATGAAGGTTTTCCTTTCGTGTGCAGGAATGTTATTCCTTACAAGAGTAAGTACTCCTCCTTTTCGTCTATCTTTTCTGTCGGATCTGAAGCATTGATATCCCCTTATTTTAAAGGTTTGATCTGCTTTCAAGTGAGTCTCTTGGATACAGCAAACACTGACTTGCTTCTCATACAAGATGTTTTCCAGCTCTGTCTTTTTGCTGTATCCAGCCTGCTTGCTGTTCACTCCCTCTGCATTCCAGTGCATCATGACAAGTGGCACTCTGGGTTTCTCTTTTTCTGTTTTGTTTTGGTCAGTAGTTCTCCTCCGCCGTCTGCTGACTCCACAAGACGGTCTAGAGGGTCCTCCAGTAGCTGAGGGTGGGCTCTGTCGAGGCTCAGAGCCCGGCACTGCACCTGCCTGGTGGAGCTCCACAGGGCGAGCACCAGTACGAGATTTATTTGACGGTGTACTCTCCATAGAAAAAAAAAAGCGAGTTGCGTGATACTGTGGTTTCCGGTGCGCCTTCTGGCCCAGTATCTATGACTTTAGCACCTGTTCAACGGGAGAGTGGGCTCATCCCTAATCTGTTTATGTTCCCAGTAGTAGACTATTCGCAAGCAGCCTGGGGGTGTCACTGCTCTGCGCGGACCTTGTTTACCGAGGCGGCGTCCGAGCTCGTATGGTGAAAATATGGTTGCGTTATCTTCAAAATAGCCCTGTCTTTCCCATGGCTTTTCTGCCATCCTGCAACTTTGAGTTAGGGAGTTCTGAGCTCCAGTCTCTTTCCCAGGCATTTTATCCTGGCCTGGCACGCATACAGAGGACCCCACTTCTGGTTCTAAGTTAGCAGTTGGGGATAGGTGGGGTAGCACACTGTGCATTCCCCGTCATCCAGGGGGCTCTCCAACTATGCAGAGCTTGCACAATGCTGTGCTCTGGTTCTGGGCTCTCCCAAGGAATCCTCACGTCCTGCACAGAGCCACTTCCAGATACCCACCACCTGCCAACCCTCCATTGTAGAAATCTCCTGCATGCGGCCATCCAGTCAAGAGCCAGTATTAAGTCTGGTGCCCAAGTGATCCCCCCAAGCTCAGTGTGCAATGCTGGGTTCTCATCATGCTGCAACACAGGGGGGATTGTGATGCTCAGCCATCTCTCTCAACTCTGCACCGATAAGTGACATCGGGGACTTAACTGTGCCTCAGTACTGGGAGGCCCCGTTTCCGGGTACACCACACACAGCCAATTGAGGCAACGGTCGCCGTGGGCGTCTTCAGTGGGGAAGTTGTGGAGTCTTCCTGTCCATGTTCTTGCACATCCTAACACTGCCCGCAAGACATCGGAGGTTTGGAGAGTGGCCTTCTCTGCTTTTTTGAGCCGGGGTGGGCTCCCCGGGCAAGTTTCGATGGGGATCGGGACGTGTCCACGCGCCAGTGGGCCCAGCATCGGCCGCATCTGATGGAGGACTTGCTCTGCCAGGTTTGAGTTAGTAAATTCCAACTTTGTCATCTTCATGGCATTGTGATGCTGGGGTGCCTGTGGATTTCCTACCGCCCCGGGTAGAAGCCAGAAGTGTACTGTGCCAGCTCTGGGGGAGATAAAGGGGGTGTTTCTGCGTCTCCTTGTGATACGTAGCCAAGGTAGGGCTCACAGTGCTCTTTCCCTGCCACCAAATTGCCTGCTGGTTACGCCGAGTTCTCCGAGGCTCTAGGCATGTGACCAAGAGTTGAAGGCAATAGGATCGTCACGTCCTGAGTCTCTGTGCCTGTACGATGGGTTCCGATCTTCAGGGAGCAGTCCACACTCGTTCCCACTCCCAAGACTTGTTCAGTATCCATCTGGCTCCTTCCCACCCACAGAGGGCGTGTACGGTGTAGTGCACCGGTTTTATTATCGAGGTTTGCTCCTCTAGATCCGTTGTGTTTAGCCTGAGGATTCGCACCCTCAGTTACCAAGACTACCTCGAGGAGGGTGTGGCTCTTCACCACGCACAACAATCTTGGGGTATGAGAGGTTTTGCTAGGTCAAGAGACTAACACCGCAATGGTCGCTCCTTTCATGAACAAGAATTCACTAGGCCTAGGGTGAAGCAAGGGGGGAAACCCACTACCCACAACACCAGCACATCATACCCCCTGTCTGTAAAAGACTTTGCCCCACCATTCCAATAATTCTGATATTAATATTACTGCCCTCCGTTCTTGCGTCGGGGATGACAGAACTCACTTTTCCTTGGAGAATTGTCTGATTTTTCAAATGGGTTGTCTGTCTCCCAATGGCCTAAATGTCCAGCATCACTTTGCATGAATTCTAGTGGCTCTTCTTTATTTCTTCTGTCGTTGATTTTGATATCTATCTTTTTATAGTATTGTTCCGTTTCGTATCCTTTTGTGTCTTTTTAATTGCCGCTATCTTATACGTCACTTCCATAGACGTTACCAGACTAGCGCTCTTCTGTTTTATTCCACGGATATTACTACTTAGATCAGGACTGGTTTTAGCAATTTAGTTAATTCCTTCTGCGTTTTGCTGATTATTTACTTTCTTGTTTCCATATTTCTTTCTGGTTTTGCGATTTTCTTGCGTTATTATTGTTCTTTTTTCACTCATCACCTGTTGTTGTTTACTTTTTCATCTGCTTGTATTGCTCTTTTTTTGTATATGTTTCTCATCCTCGTATGTGTTTGTAGTATATTTCTTTGACCTGTATGTAATTCTTGTCCTTGTCACTTGTTTGTAACTGTGGCTGACGAAGGGTTAAACCCGAAACGTCCAATGTTTCCTGTGTACCGTTAACTTGTAAAACTGATTTCATACCATTTTATTATTTTACTTTATATATTTAGTTCCAGGATGCTTCGTCTACAATGGTTTTGAGTATCCCTAGTCTAATATTCAAGGATACCATAATTTCTAATGCGACATGCGCAATACTAACAACTGCATTTCCACTTCTCGTGAAGCAGATGATGTTTGATTTTGCAATACAGATACAGTATAATAGGGCACATTAATGCCATTTCAGCAGTCATACATTCAGATATAAGTGAAAACAGCTTTCATAGCAATGAGAAGCATCTGCGAACTCTGATGTGATCCAGGAAAAGCAACCCTTGAAATCGTTAACTCAAGGCTGTCAAAGTTGGTTTAATAAATGGAGAAGAAATGAAATAACTAAGACTGCATGAAACTGGATACATATATTCATAAACAGATGCACTGAAGAATGACTCTGGGTTTTTAGGGAGTCAGAAATTAAGAATTTTGGGAGAAAATAAATATAATGCAGCTAAATAATATTATTTGATAGTGTTGACAGAGAATCGCTTTGGAAATTGATGAGGCATTATGGAGTTCCCATAAGATCATTAACCCTATGAAGATATGACATGCAGAGTTCTTCATGAAGGACAATTTACAGAACCGTTTAGGATTAGAACGGGAGTGAGACAGGGATGCCTCATGTCTCCATTTCTTTTCTTACTAGCAATAGATTGGGTTATGAAAACATTGACATTACACAACAGAAATGGAATCCAGTGGAATCTGACTAAACAGCATGATGATCTGGATTTTGCAGATGACTTGGCTCTTCTGTCCCATAACCATAATCAGATGCAAGAGAAAATGAAAATTCTCGATGAGAGGTCACAACAAGTGGGCCTGAAAATACACAGGGAAAAGACAAAGATTATGAGAATAAATGCAAGAAATTATAACAAGATTGAACTTGAAGAAACACCACTAAAAGATGTAGAATCATAGACATATCTTGGAAGTAATATAGACAAAGTTGGAGGGACAGACAGTGATATCAAAATAAGAATACAAAAAGAATATGGAAAACAAGAGAAATCAAGTCCAACACAAAAATAAGAATCTTCAACTCAAATGTGAAGTCAGTCCTATTGTATGGCTCTGAGACATGGAGAACAACAAAAACAACAACCAAAAGGTTACAGATTTTTATAAACGGGTGCTTGCGTAGAATAGAAGGACTGAAATGGTATGACAAAGTCACAAATGTGGAATTGATGACAAGAACCAGACAAGTGCCAGTGGAACAAGAGTTGAGAAGAAGACGCTGGCGATGGATAGGACACACATTGAGGAAACCTGTTGATAGCATTACAAGGCAGTCCTTGTTGTGGAATCCACAGGGAAAGAGAGGCAGAGGTAGACCAAAAAACACATGGAGAAGAGAGCTGGATACAGAGGTGAAAATGATGAGGAAAACATGGAAAGAACTTGAGCGGATGGCACGGGACAGGAAGACTTGGCATGTGTTTGTTGAAGGCCTATGCTCCTTGGGGAGCTAAAGGGTATTGATTGATTGATTTATCGTACTGTCTCCCGCTCCGTTAGTGATGATATCCCTGAAAGTCTATGTGAACAAGGTTCTCAGGTTTGTTGTAATGTTGTGGGACAGCATTCGTTCTAGCCACAGCTTGTCATTGCTTCAGCGCCGACAAGGTTCAGGGACTACAAGTTCATTCTTTCGTCCATATTCCTTGGCAAAGTATAAAGTTCTATTTCTCTCCTTGAAGTGACGACTCTGGCAACCTTGGGTTATTCATGAAGGGACAGTATCCTATAGTAAGGCAACGTGGTTCTACAGCGAAGGTAACGGGCAATCGCTAAGCTTCAGTCTCCTCCGTGGAGACGCCTCTGGCAGCCGGCAATGTAGTAGTATAATAGTATAATTCCTGTTCGTCTCTCCGTCATCTATGAGTGTGGATGAGCTCTGGTCTTGAAGATTCTTCTTTCAGCAATTATGAGACAAATCATCTAGGGCTACCAATGTCAACCAAGCTTAAGCGCTTGGGTTTCAAGCGACTCCATTTGTTCCAAATGCACACACGTTATCTGCGTGATGTTTGCATCTTGATGCAAGTAAAACCACACTAAGAACGAAACAGTTGAAAATGTTGCTTACTCAGCTGTAATTGACAATAACTGACAACCAAACTGTCGTTTGATTTTCCACAAAGCCTTAACGTGCAGGCAATACCGCCTTGGGTCCTGATCGGGACTGTAATCACTTGTAAACCAATGCCAGCAACTCTCAGCCGCCTTCCAGACAATCCACTTACATCCGTCATTGCAGAGAGCAGTCTACATCATCCCATGATCCTTCACTAAACTCTGTTCTTGATTGGTTGGGTTCTCAGCGGTTTTTGTGTGCCGTGTGTTAATTTCCAGCTTAGCTCGTGACAACCTACGTCATAATTTGGTGTAAGCGTTATCTTCTACGTATTTCCTTTTTCCCTGACGAGTACCTGCCATTTAATATTTCAGTTCATTATTTATTTTATCAGATACCGAAACTGTTTGTTGCATCTATTTATAATGACGGGATTAAATATTATGCACATTCTTTTCTATATATTGTATTAGGTTGGTTGCCCATTACTCGGTAACTGTCGCGGTCCGTTCTTGTAACAACCCTCTTATTTGTCTTCGCGGCTTATTGGCTGTTGAAAAAAAAGGTGCTACAAAACGTACTGTCAGCATATCTAAAGCAAATAGAAATTAGGCAGCCTCTCAGCAGCACTAATAGAAACCAGCTATATGTTGAAAAGTCAAGTACAATAACTCCCCAGGACACCATATAACTGAAATGAGAAAGCATATAGACTTGCCACAGGAGGTAGCAAAGTTCAAACTGAGGACTGTGCAACATATGAAGAGATAAAAGCAATAATCAAACAAAATTCCAAAGAAAAACGGTATACAGAAAACCCCGAGTTAGACTAACAGAAGTATACAAATCCTTACCAAGATGAGATCAAATAGTAACAGACCAAGGTTCTGACAGAAACAGATGTCGATTAGAGCAAATAAAGAAGCTACACACAATTAAAATTTGACTTAAAAGTGGGATCCTTGTACCTGTAGGTGGTTAATACATGTAGGGCTTTCAACAAGTCCTTTGTAATAACTATTTTCTATTTGAAGAAACCAGTGCACATATCAATCAATACCCTTTAGCTTCCCATAGGCCTTCAACAAACACATGCTAAGTCCTGTCACGTGACATCAACTCAAGTTCTTTCCACATCTACCTTATCACCCACTTGTGTCTCCAGTTCTCTTCTCCACGTGTTTTTGGTCTACATCTGCGCTCTTTTTCCCTGGGTACTCCAGAACAAGGACTGCCTTGTGATGCTAAGTGCACATACGAGGGGCGTTCAGAAAGTAATGCACCACATCGTTTTTTTTCAGCTAATAATGAAGATAGAAGCATGAAAGTTTGCACACTTCAAATATGGCATGTGGCAATTGTGTGCACCAAATTGCACTGCAACCGGGCAAATAATACAGCTGCCCTAAACCGTTGAAATGGAGCGTGTTAGCAACTTGCGTTATAAGCAGCGAATTGTGATAGAATTTCTTGTTGCAGAGAAGGAAACTGTTGTGAACATTCACAAGCGTCTATGTGATGTGTATGGAAGTTTTGCAGTCGACAGGAGTACAGTCAGTCGCTGGGTTCAGAGAATCAAAGAATCAGGAAGTGGAGATACGGAGCTGCTTGATCGGCCGCCCTGTGGATGTCCTGCCACAGCCACCAACGCAGAAATGCGCTGAGGGCATTATTCTTACTGATAGGCGAATCACTATTCAATAATTGGCCTTACAGCTATCAGTCAGCATTGGTAGTGCAAATGCAGTTATAAAAACTCTCGGATTTTCTAAGATTTGCGCAAGATGGGTTCCTCAAAGTCTCACAAATGACCACCGATTGCAAAGGAAAGCAATTTCTTCTGAATTGTTGGAGCGTTTCAATGCTGATGGAGAGAACTTTTTGGCTAAGATCGTTACAGGTGATGAAACCTGGGCACATCATTTTGAACCTGAGACAAAAAGACAAGTCAATGGAGTGGCATCATCCGTAATCACCACGAAGAAAGAAATTCAAGACAATTCCTTCAGCTGGAAAGGTCATGATCACTGTCTTTGGGACACTGAAGGTGTGATTCTTGTGGACGTTATGCCAAGAGAAGAGACAATCAATTCGCAAGCTTACATTAAGACATTGAAAAAACTCAATCAACGTTTTCGCAGAGTTCGGCCGCACAAGAATCCAGCAGACCTGCTTCTCTTTCACGACAATGCGCGACCTCACACAAGTCTGGCAACACGGGAAGCAATCACCAAATTGGGTTGGACTGTACTTCCCCATCCACCCTATAGTCCCGATTTGGCACCCTCTGATTTTCATCTATTTGGTCCACTTAAAGATGCACTCCGTGGGACAAGGTTTAAAGATGAAGGAGTGATTCATGCAGCGAAGAAATGGCTACATGATCAAGACAAAATCTGGTACGGGCTAGGAATACATGCACTTGTTTCGCGCTGGCATAAAGCCGTACAAGTTGATGGAAATTATGTTGAATAATACCGATGTTTACATGACATATCCATGTATATTGTGTATAAATTTCATGCTTTTTGAATAAACAGCTCCTGAGAAAAACGATGTGGTGCATTACTTTCTGAACGCCCCTCGTATAAACATATCTTATAAATACTGGCTTCATAGAACACAATACAAAGATCGTTAGAAACAGTAACACAAAGTAAAATGGCCGCGCAAGAGAGATCTAAGTTCGTCTCATACCATGCCAGCTGGCGAGGTGATCATGTCTCCTATCCCCCCCCCCCCCCCCCCCCCCCCCCCCCTCCATGTACAAGTGTTGAAGATGCGAGTCGCTAGCCCTGTCAGAAACACATAAAAGTCAACTCCAAACCTCAAAAATAAAGCACCTTCCAGATAATGGAAGAGACAAGGTCCACAACCAGATATGACATGGCACGGAAATCCAGCTTCTGTCTGAGACCCCAGTGGAACAGTACGAGGAAATTTCAAATAAACTGAATACAGAAGAACTGTCCATAGAAATTGCACACCATAACTGTATCAATCATTTCTTGATGGGCTACTTGCTTACTAAGAATTAAGACCTACATGAATACACAGTTCCAACAAATTAAACGTTCAAATGCTTTCATGTCTTTCATTTTGATGCACATGCAAACACTTCATTTTCACACTGCTGTAAATAGCTTCACAAAACAGCTGTTACATGTTCATTGTATTCTTATATCATCTTGTTTTCTCTAATAAACTCACTGGTCACTCCTATTACCAATCAATCAATCAACAACCAGTTTAACACAGTTGAAATTTATTGATGGTCCTTCAATTGAAAGTGACACCACAAAATCACAAGCAACAAATGATTTAATGTACAGGGTTCCTGCAACAACTGTAAGTACTTTCACGACTATCCTGAAATACTGAAAAATGCCATCTCAAACTAGTATGTTCATGGCACAACCTTACTCTGGCAATTTCCAATGATCAATCAATCAGAGCTAGTATAAAGGGTAAAATTTTTATTGTATTTTAATTTCTATTTTATAATGATGTATAACCAAAATGGAAAAATTACATTCCATCACTTCACAACGTTTTCATCAATTTCTTGTTTTCGGTGGGAACCCTGCTAATAAACAAATATATGTCTTCAACATTAATATTTGTCCTTCCAAATGTGAACCTCTAACAGATAGAACTTTCACTTTTTTACCGTAATGATTTTGTGGCACAGGTCACTAATGACAAGAACAATGACATATATACAATGTGGATTTTTTGTTACTGAAGCAAAGATAAAATAACACATAAGCAAACAAATGATGGTTCTCTTTTGGCTGCCGACATAGATAACTGAGCATATATAGGTTTAATGACTAATAAATATGCTGAATGCCAGACTGTCCCTTATACAACAAATGCTGTCTGAATAATGTGTCAATAATGACAGTCAAAATAACTGCACCAACTAGTTACAACTGGAAACATGGTCTTAATTTTCATTTCTAAAAACACCCCCCATGGTAAATGGGGGAAAAAAAATTATATAAAGGGTGAATACAACCAGCAGCACAAATAATTGAAATTACATCATTCAAAATACCAATTATTGGAGAAAAAATAAAAACCACGTATATAACTGTTCATCAGAACTACAGCAATAAATTCAAAGTGCAATTTGTTTTATAAATGCTAGTCTTCATAATCATACTGCTGATCAAGATAATTTCATACATTTCTTGGGTTTTCTACAAGACTTTTTTTGTAAGCAAGGCAAAGAACCCACGGATCATGTTTTTCAATCCTCCTCACTTACCACTTAAAAGAGAAACTTTGAAAACGGGGGACCTAAATTTTGGGTGAAATCTGGTATCCATTAAAAACAGAACATGGCTTAAGATGAACTGTTAATAAGCGCACAGTCTAACCTAGTCCAACCTGTCAAAATATGTTCACTTGATAACATTTTTATCTGCTTTCTCTTGATCTACCTTTAAGGAAGCAGAAGGTTTTGCAATGCTCACTGACTGTCTGGTTCCACAATAAATACTTTTCCCATAATCCTAAGCACTTCCCTACAACAAATTATTCTCAAGATCATTGGAGTTAATGTTTAAGAAAGTCCAAGCAGGAATGAATGTGATCTTTGTAGTAAGTGTACATAAATTATGTTGAAAGTGTTTAACGTCTGGTCCTGAGATATTTCTGGACTGTAGAGTTTATGACAATATCACAGCTTATTCAGGGTTATTAGAAATGAGTTTTCAAATATGAATAACATCATGAGTGCTTCTCATCCCGTGTGGAACGTCGGTGGGCAATATTTGCTCTCCACCAGTTAAACAAGGAGATTAGCTGTACTCTAATTCCCAGTATATTTTCATCCCCAATGGATAACAAATTATAATTGGTGACTTCTGCTTTTAATTGATTAAATGCATCATAAGCTGACATTAAGTGGGAAATTTGTTTAGAACAAAAAACAATTTAATTTACTCTAATATGCAGCGTATAAAAAATACTTTTATAACAAAAGTAAAAATAAAACATATCCTACACTCACACAGTTCATTCAGGCAGTGACTTTACAAGCAGAGCAAATACTGAATGTTGTGAAAAAATTTTCTACCATTTCATTTCCTTTAACAATAATCCTGTCAACATTCTTCGACATTACGTCCTGTCTCAAGGGTATGTTCCTCATATAGACTGGCTACCCAGTCATTCTTGTTTCTCTTCCAAATATTTTTCTCATGACTTTGGGACATATGTACTTCCAACATCTTTGTTCAAAAACAGAATCCAAGTAGCTGTGTTCTGTTATCTTTACTGATATATCCACAACAACATATTTCCCTCAATGCAAGACATTCATCCATACATATTAAAAGAAGCTAACATTATGACATATAAACATAGAAAAACCAAAACCAAGTGAATGATTTGGTATAAAACAAAACATCACACTTCTGCTAACAATTACTGCCGTTACAATATCAAGTCAGCGTCTGATTGCTAAGCTGTTCCAGTTTTTTTGTCTCCTGGGATTCGATACCAAAACCTGGTGGCGTCAAGCTCTAGTCTACCCAGCTGAAAACGAGTACTTAATTCTGCCCGTGAGCTAGGGATGGCAAAGGCAGTGAACTGGTCACCCCACCTTATAAAGCGGGACCTGGTGAAGTGGTCTCTAACACTTCACTCCCCTACGGCAGGTTCTACTGTGGGACTATGTTTACTGTATCAAGTATTTACACTAACTGCAAGAAATGTGTTTTACCTACTATCATCTTGTATTTGAACTAATAAGTAAAATTTGAATAGTCTTTTAATACTTTCAGTTAGCCAATGAGAATAAACTTTTTTTTAAGGCTAAAAGATGGGCAAGAATATTTATTTTCACTGTCAATAATCAAGAAAACCTGCCACTATCTGGCACTGAAAATCTTAAATACTTTGCTCACACAATAACGACAACAACAAGACATACATAAGCAAATTATATATGAACAGAAACTAACAAGACCTGGTCTATTTCAGCTGGTCTCAGTGTAATGAAACAATGCCATTTTCCATCAGTTTTTGTATTTTTGCCGCCACTTCTGGGTTTTTCAGGTGCCTGAAAGTATAAATTACAAGATAAGTTAACTTCACAATGGCAGCTAAAGCTAAATATTATGAGGTGAATTCAGAAAATGTTCAATACAGTGAGACTATACAAATAATTTCTCACAAAAGAGAACAGCATGAGGATGAGTGACAAACCAGAAAAAAAATAATACCAGATGTGACCACAAATTATTTTTAAAAAAAACAACAACAAATAAAATCACTCATACAGGTAATATCAGTTTGACTGAAACCACTAAGAACAAAAGAAACTGGAGAGACAAACTCTGGAGAAATAACACAGAAAGAATTGAGCTGCAGTGTCATTGTCTCGATTTTTATTTATCTTATGTACTTAGTGTTATAAGAGGTTACTAATATGAGGTTGTATGTGGAGGCTGTCAACCTCATCATGTAAAACACATTACTACAGAAACCACGGCTGCAAAAACACACAAATGTTAGGTGCTGGCTTCCTGCAAGGGAATCTGCTGCTGCAGTAGTGTCTCAGTACTCCATTAGGAGTGAAAAGAAGACGACTTGGTACTATATACTGAACACGCAGCCATTTATTCTGGCTAATAATTATGATTAACGTAAGTTATTTTATCTGTGTACATACTCTCTGGCTGCCTTCGGGTCCTTAGACATTTGTGCTAGAATCATCTGCATGGCAGGGTCACTCAGGATTTGCTGGACCTCAGGATTAGACATGGCCTTCTGTTTGACAGCCTCTGGGTCCTCATTTTCCAACATGAGAGCTTTCCTATAACCATCAAGAGCTTCCTGTCCATGAATGCATTAACAATTTCAATAAATGTACAAACAACAATTCTTATGATCTGCTGGCCCAAAAGGTAACATGGACATGTTCTGGTATGTGCCGTTTCATAAAAATTAATTTATTAAACTAATATGCATATCAACAGTAAAACATCTTGAAAATTTGCATTTTCATGAATTCCATCTTTATGGAGTGTTCCTGCATGACCTATTCCTGCCACAAAAGAATCTAAAAATGAAAAGGGCCTATACTAAATCTGAATCGGTAGTAATTTGATAATGGAAATTCATATATTCCATAGGCCTCTAGGACATGATAAAGGTACAGGATGTACCATAGCAGATACTGCCGAGCAGGAGAAGTGTTAAAGACCACTAAACTAGGTCTTAGCTTTATGAAGTGGGGATGACAAGTTCCCTTTCTTGCTGCCTTCCCCCTCCCTAACTCAAGAGCATAGTCTGGTACCGTACCTATTTACGGCCGGCTAGGCTAATGCATGATGCTATCAAACCACTCTGAGTTTGAAAAATGGAATGGAGCCTGTGTCTGTACATGCAGTGAGAAACTTGATATGTGAGCAAACTGAAGCTTCATGTCCATTTCAGTCTTTTTTAACACAATTCAAACATGGCATATTTGACACACATAAAATTCATTAATAACAAATAGCCCAGATGTCTCTTTCTAAACAAAACAAGTGACAATAACGACAATAAACAAAACGTACTGCATTATTTGGATCCAACTCCAGTGCCTTCTGATATGCAAATGTTGCCTTTGTAGGCTCCTTCATAGCCAGTAAAATAGCACCTTTCCGCAAGTAGCCTTTCACTGTAACAGAATCAGAGTTTATGCATGATTTTTTTTTTTTTTTTGTCTTTCAAAGAAAAGTTTCTTTCATCTTCTCTAGTTTTTACTTTTGTTTTCACCTCAACATCTGTAGCAGCATGTAATCTATATAGCAGAGTCATCCTTTTATGTGGAATAATGATGACATTTGCCAGTGAGGATGTCTGCCATCACCCGTGTGTTACCGGGGCCTGACAGGGGAGCAAAGAACAGTAACACTGTTCCCTGCCATGCATGTCGTAGAAAACAACTAAGGAGGGTTGGGCATAGGGCTGGTTACCCCATCCTGTAAAAAATTTAAACCACAAAAAACTTCAACAAACATGGACAAGTCAATTATGGAAAATAACACACAGCCATCCAAAACAGGGGAAAGTCCTCTTGCAGGGAGGCATATGATGCAACACAGAGAAAGCCGAAAGGAGTTTGTGTTACTGACTAACCTTCTTTCTTCTAGGAGAACTTACAGATTTGGCACCTGAAATGTTCGGACATTAAACGAACAAGGGAAAGTGGCACAAGTTGCAGCAGAAATGAGGGAATATAAAATCGAGGTTCTGGGAATGTGTGAAACAAAGTGGAAGGGGGTAGACAAGAAGAAACTCATCACAGGTGAATTGGTGCTGTCCTCGGGACATGAAGACGAAAGTTCACACCACTGTGAAGGGGTAGCTCTTATGTTATCTAAAGAAGCACAGAAAACACTCATTGAATGGGAAGCTGTTGGACCCAGAATAATAACAGCTACTTTTAAAACAGCTAAAATGAAAATAAATGTAAATGTCATCCAATGTTATGCACCAACTAATGACAAAGAAGAGTCTGTGAAAGAAGCATTTTATACTAGACTACAGCAAATTATGGAAAAAGTAAAAAGTCAAAGAAGAGACATCACAATTTTGATGGGTGACATGAATGCAAAGATAGGTACAGCGGCTTTGAAGAAGTCATGGGAAAACATGGGCTAAGAATAATGAATGAAAATGGGGAACTATTCTCAAACTTCTGTGCTTCAAATAACTGGCTATAGGAGGAAGCATGTTTCCACATAAGAGAATACACAAGGTAACATGGATATCACCAGACCATAGCACAGAAAATCAGATTGATCATATTTGCATAAACAAGAAGTTTAGATCATCATTGCAGGATGTAAAGGTATATAGAGGAGCAGATGTGGTATCAGATCACCACCTTCTGATAGCCAAAGTAAATATGAAACTCAAGAGATATGCAACAAGGCAAAATTATAGACAACAATTTAATGTAGGACATCTAAGAAATCAAGAAACAAGAGACAAATTTGCGGTTACAGTATCCAACAAATTCCTCCAAAAGTGCTCCAACAGTTGGAAGATGTAGAGAATACAGAAGACTATTGGCAGCAGGTCAAAACTGTATGGAATGAGACATGTGAAGAAATACTGGGGAAAAGGGAACGACAACAAAATGCATGGATAACAACAGAAACCATCAATAAGATAAAAGACAGAAAAAACAAGAAAGCAGATTTAAACACAAGCAAAACCAGAAGAGCCAAAGCTCAAGAAGTGTACACAGAAGCAAACAAAGAAGTAAAAAGAAGTATCAAAAGAGACAAGAGGAAGTATATTGAGGAGTTGGCAAGAGAGGCAGAAGATGCTGCAGCCAAAGGAAATATGAGAGAACTGTATAACAGAACAAAGAAGCTAACAGGGAAATACAAGCAAACAAGTTGCCTCATAAAAGACAAGAATGGAAAACTGCTCAGCAATATACAAGAGCAAATGAAGAGGTGGACAGAATATTTTGAAGACCTTCTCAATAGACCAGTTCCACAAAACCCCCCGGACATCCAGCCAGCAGAAGAAGAGCTACAAATTAACAGTGAAAGATCAACGAAGGAAGAAATAAAGAAAGCCATAAAGCTTCTGAGAGATGGAAAAGCGTCTGGACCTGATGGCATTCCAGCAGAGACCATCAAAGCAGATATCGACACGGATACAGAGATGTTTTATAAATTGCTTGGTAAAGTCTGGGAAAAGAAAGAGATACCGGCAGAATGGAAGGAAGGATATCTGGTTAAGTTGCCTAAGAAGGGAAATTTACAAGAGTGCACAAATTATAGAGGAATAATGTTACTATCAGTGCCAGGAAAAGTATTAAACAGGATTATCCTTGAAAGATTAAAAAGAGTCCATAGACAAGAAACTGAGAGATGAACAAGCAGGTTTTCGACAAAACAGATCATGTAGAGACCAGATAGCCACTTTGAGAATAATGGTTGAACAAAGCCTGGAATGGAATTCACCACTATACATCGGATTTGTGGACTATGAAAAGGCAATTTGACAGTGTAGACAGAGAATCACTTTGGAAATTGATGAGGCATTATGAAGTTCCCCTGAAGATCATTAATTTAATAAAGAAAACATATGAAGACATGACATGCAGAGTTCTTCATGAAGGACAGCTTACAGAACCGTTTGGGATAAGAACTGGAGTGTGACAGGGATGCCTCTTGTCTCCATTTCTTTTCTTACTAGCAATAGTCTGGGTTATGAGATCATCGACAACACACAACAGAAATGGAATCCAGGAGACTGACTAAGCAGTTGGATGATCTGGATTTTGCTGATGACTTGACTCTTCTGTCCCATAACTGTAATCAGATGCAGGACAAATTGAAAACACTCGATGAGAGGTCACAGCAATTGGGTCTGAAAATACACAGGGAAAAGACAAAGATAATGGGAATAAATGCAGGTAATGATAACAAGGTTAAACTTGAAGAAACACCAATACAAGATGTAGAATCGTACACATATCTTGGCAGCAATATAGACAAAGTTGGAGGGACAGACAGTGATATCAAACTAAGAATACAAAAAGCAAGAAGAGCTTTCATTGCATTGGGAAATATATGGAGATCAAGAGAAATAGGATCCAACACGAAAATAAGAATCTTCAACTCAAATGTGAAGTCAGTCCTATTGTATGGCTCTGAGAGATGGAGAACAACAAAGACAACAACCAAAAAGCTACAGACTTTCATAAATGGGTGCTTGCGTAGAACAGAGGGATTAAAATGGTATGACAAGGTTACCAACGTGGAATTGATGACAAGAACTAGACAAGTGCAAGTGGAACAAGAGATGAGAAGAAGACGATGGTGATGGACAGGACACACACTGAGGAAACCTGTTTATAGCATTACAAGGCAGTCCTTGTACTGGAACCCCCAGGGCAAGAGAGGCAGAGGTAGACCAAGAAGCACATGGAGAAGAGAGCTGGAAACAGAGGTGAAAATGATGAGAACGTGAAAAGAACTTGAGATGATGGCACGTGACAGGAGGACTTGGCATGTGTTTGTTGAAGGCCTATGCTCCTTTGGGAGTGGAGGATTATGAATGAATGATTGAACATCTGCCACACCCATACTAAACAGAGGTACTCAAATCATTTGGAAAGACTTGTTTCGTTATTTATAATATTGAAATAAGATGCTGCTGCTAGTCAATCTGTCATCAGAGCTCGTAGCAAATTTCTTCAACCATTTTCCAGGAATTAGAATGTGATATTCAGGGATAGGATAATCAGGATTCATACCGGATGCTCGGCTATTACCGAAAAAAAATAAAAATGAATGGAAACTTGCAGCTAAGCGAAACATTTGATACAACAACAAAATTATACAGACAACTGACCTAAAGTAGCAAAATACTCCACCATACTGCATTTCTTATGAATCTCCACAAAAGTGCCAAGAACCAAGCTTTTAAACTTGTAAATGTTTACCATCTAAATCAAACACTCATATTAACACAGAAGCACCTTAAAGTTCAAAGGTACTTAATAATCTGAAGAAAATATACTGTTAATTTACACAATATACAAATATGCTTTATTGGCTACTTTTGACAGGTCTTGTCTTTTCAGGTCCAACAGTTTTTCATGCATTAGTTCGCGCCCTGTGTTATGCACTAGTTCAACCAATTACTTTGCTCTTATAGTTAATACCTCTAACTGAAATAGTTCAGGGCTATGAAGTTTGGGGTGACTGATGAGCAAAAATTAATAAATTACCAGCAAATTATACACCATCCC
Source organism: Oreohelix idahoensis (assembly GCA_024509875.1). Taxonomy (NCBI): domain Eukaryota; kingdom Metazoa; phylum Mollusca; class Gastropoda; order Stylommatophora; family Oreohelicidae; genus Oreohelix; species Oreohelix idahoensis. The sequence continues at coordinate 222,514 of JAMPIV010000845.1, read as the reverse complement.
CAAATAAAGGAAGATAATAATTCTGAAAAGCGAAAAGGTGCTGCTAAAAATGGTTGGCGGACTAAGTATTTAGTCCCTGTAACTTAAGGAAAGAGGTTACATGCCCCACACGTGATGACCTGTTAAGCATGTTAATGTTGAGACTGCAATGTGTGGCACAAGCTCACAAAATCAGCTTTTAAAAATAATGTAGTTGTACTGCAAATAATTTAGACTGTACAATTTAAAAATAAAAAAATCTGCCCCCTTTACCACCACATTGCATGTACCGAGAATTTGTCACGGAAACACTTAATTGCAGTGAAAGTTGTGACTTGTTCAGAAACATCATAACTGCCTAATTTTATTGAATTCTCTTAATTTCATTAGATGTCAACAATGGAATTCAAATTAATGTGAATTTCAGTCCTTAGTAACAAGTGATGCAGAAATACTAATGTGCACTTTAGTTACTGAAACCAGTGTTATGTCAGAATTTACGCGTAATTACTGAAGTAGAAGCAGTTCAATTGGCAGTCTAAATCATGAAGAACTTTTCAATCTGAACACAAGAGGCATTAATTTTATTTAATTTGAAACAAAGGGAGGAAATAAAGAAGAAACAACAACTGGGAACAAATCCAACTCACCAAACGTAGGGTCAAGTTTAATACACTGCTCGCTATCTTTCAAGGCCATAGCAAATTCCATGAGCTTTGTGTAGCATGCAGCTCTGTTGCTGTACAGTTTAGCATCATCAGGGTTACGTTTAATGGCCTCTGTGTAGTGCTGAACAGCCAATGGATAATTGCCTATTAATATTCAAGAAACAAAGACAAATGTATTGGAAATCTTCAAATGCTAAGATGACAAACTATCCTGCACCTTCTCTCTTTATGTTGTAACTCGACCATCCATCTAATTTTACATGCTGTCATTGTATTTGAACCAACTTCTTGTAACATGCTCAATCAAAGGTAAATGCCTCCTACAAACTACCTGGGGTGACCTCTAATGTTCTTATCAGTTTACTGACTGTGCCATGATTCGTTTCCATATAATGAAGGGTTTCTTAACCTTTTTTGTGTCATGGACCTCTATGATTGTCCAATGATGGCTATGGATCCCTTTGATTGTCAAGTGGAGGCTAAGGACCACTTCTTTGAAAAAATGTACATGAACGCATAATTAAAAATGTTATATTTTAAATTTTAGGTCATGTATACGGACGGACCCCATAACATTCATACACGGACCTCTAAGTAAAGAAACCCTGATATAATGGGATCTGCTTTACATAACACTAAATAAGACTTGCAAAAAAGTTTTTTTTAATGCTTGGCTTATTTTTCAGACATAATATAATACTACGGAAAATAACATACATAGTTTCCCTAAAACTGTATCTTACAGAGTGTGTTTAATTTGAATTACTGAAAGATAGTTCATAGTTGCTGGTTTCTTAGAGTTTGGTAACTTATGATAACAATTAAGTAAGGTGTTATGATTAAAATTCATAACGATTATGTCGGTATAATATTTGGCTCTACAGGGCTCCTTTTCTGATAATTTTATACGGACTTATTAATAAAGGAAGTGACTTCATGCCAATATGGTGTAGAGGCAGACACAAACATTTTGAAGCAGAAGTGAAGTGATCGTCTGCAAGAGGAGATGCGGCTTGTGTCTGAATGTGAGCGGACGTATGTGTATTGAGCTCCTGCAGTATAATGTGTTTTTCCTGCATCATTCAATCACCAGGACATCAAAATACTTAGTTGAGGTGTCCCTGGTTTATTATATTCAATGTGTATCTATTCATGAAGATGTCCATTGGACTATGAAAAATATAGTTTGTATGATTGCCATTGACCAGCGTTTGATAGTGAACGACTGGACAACTACTTATTACTGCAGTTGCCTTTGGGCGAGAACAGATTTCATGGAGCTTTGTGTCAAGTATAATAAACTGTGAATTTGTGAATTGTGAAGGAGGTGTTTCTCAGCTCACTGCAGTTATGCTGATTCGTGTTGTTTGACTATCCACTAGTGTATACTTTGGCCACGGAGACCTTCTCCGGAACTTTAAATAATACGACACGCATCACAGGGCAACATTAGAAACTAGCAACATTATATTCAAATAGTAACATTAAATATGAATGTCCCTTGTGTGACTGCCTATTTGCCACAAATTCTATTGTCAAGTAAGTAAAAAAAAAAAATAAACTGCAAGAGAACATGAGCGATTAGTGCATCTTTTTTGCAAGCGGCCAATTACATTGACAGCTACGTAAAGTGAAAGAGTGCAAAGTAGAAAAAAAGTATTACTAATATAGAATTCATCTAGACCATTTATCCTTAGTCTTATGCAATTTTGCAAATACTGCCCTGACAATGGTAATAATTATTCCCATAAATATGTTTGGTATCCTGTGGTCACGTCTAAAACAACTTATTTCGTATATGGTGACTTATGCATACTTGTCTTTGTTTGACGTCAATATTTATTTATCAGACAAATTAATACCTACAACAATCAACAAACAAAAAAGAACATATAAATGCCATGTGTCTTATGTCAATAGTTCCTATATCCAGACATGTGGCTGTGGATGAGAAAGTCAGTCTCTTACCCTCCTTGAAAGCTGCATTCCCCTTCTCTTTCTCTTGCAGGGCCAGCTCAGGATTAATGTAAGATAACCTATCTCTTTCCTTAATCTTTTGCTGCACCTGAAATTGTAACAATATGCAACTTGTACATTTCAAAATAAATACATAATTTTAACACTCAAACTGTATTTTCTGAACACAAAGCTAGCCTTCATGGTTCAACTTTATTATAACAATGCTCAAATGTCAGTGAAGTCTAGAAGCACAGGAATTCGATTCAAACGAATTCAGCGTATTGCTCCTGTAAGACATGCTGCAAAAGGAGATTCATACTTAGTCATTTGTCTTCTACCCTGTGTGTAGAGATTTGCCAGAGAGAATGCCATACTGTCCCATCGGTGGCACAATCTAGTCCTTAATCCTTCAGAGATTGTCTAATGTTGTCCTCCCCACGGACTCTGGGTCGCCTTGGAGGTCTGGATCCTCGGCTCTTGGTTTCCTATATTTTTCATGGTAGCTGAACTTCTTTTCTACAGACATGGCCTAACCATCAAAGATGGGACTGTTCTAGTCAAGTAGACTCTGCAGGGGCTGGGTTTTGAGACCAGTTGTAGACCATGACTCTTCTTGTTACTTCAACCACCTTCCTTAGATACCTCATTTCTGAGATTTGGAGCTGGCTTTTGTAGGTTGTAGTCATTGCCCATGACTCACATTCATATGTCAAGACTGGGACATAGGTGGAGCGATATACAGCCATCTTCGTCTTCTTGCCAATCTCTCCTTTGTTGAAGAATCCTCGTTTTATTGCCTGAAAAAATCTCCCTGCTGTCACCTTTTGGGTAGCCAACTCTTCTTTGATGCCTCCCTTCCAGACTATGATAGCTCCAAGGTATTTAAAGTGGTTGACCTGCTCCAAGATCTGTTCTCCCAGAATAATCTGACGCCTTTTTCCTTCTCTTGAGATCACCATGGTTTTTTTGTTTTGGAGCTGCTGTTAAACATCCCTCTTTTCTTTCCAGACTTGCAGGTTGAATTGAAGATGTGCCTCTGATTTAGCAATCAGGACATCTTTGGCAAATGCCAGCTCTGAAATACAAACATGTCTCATCTTCCAGTACCCCACTGAATACTTTCTTGTCCTTTCCTTACACACTTTGATGGCATCGTCCATGAGGAGTGTGATAAGATATGATGACAGAATATCACACTGTCTTACTTCAGTGGTGGTCTTGAACTTTTCCGACTTATAGTCTGCTGTCCTCACATAATTTCTGCAAGTCTTGTAGAAGCTCATGGATAAGAGGTGCTGGAATGTCCTTCCTTGCCAAACAGTCCCAAAGTTTGCTTCAGGAGCCTTGTCAAACATCTCCAGATCCAAGAAACAAAGATGCATCTCACCTCTATACTCAAGGGCCTTTTCGCCCAGCTGCCTGAGTGTGAAGTTAAGGCCCTGAGTACTTCGGTTTGCTCGGAAGCCACACTGGGCCTCATTTAATGCAATGACAATGTAGCTCCTGAGAAGGCCAAACATGCAATGGTCAGCAACGAGATCAAATTCAAAGATAGTAGTAAATTATCACTGATTACAAAAAGCATCCTTTGTGCCCCGTCCTAATGTGAACACTTACAGCAGTGGATGGACAATTTATAACCACAGATATGCTAGACTGTATAACATAAGCACTAGATGGAAAATTCAAGGAAGAACAAACAGAACTTCAGGAAGATCACAAATATATCAGACAGTAACAGTGAGGATCACCCATAGAGCATCCAAATAAATGGTGGTCAAAACATATCAACTGTGTGGTATGTGCAAAAGCATCTTACATGGTAATATGGAAAAATACTAAGACAATACATGTAAGACAATACACTGAGAAATTTATGAAAATTATTCAAGAATTTTATAGAGGCCACTTGCACATCTGCCCAAAGGGAGCTCTTAGAAACATATATAGTAGAATGCAGAGTCAGACAAGAATGCCTACTTTCATTAAGTCTTCCTCATGATCAGGGACTGAGTAATGAGACAGACTACAGAGGGATGGTGAACAGGAATATAACAGACATTTGAAAAACAGCCAGAGGATCTTGACTTTGCGTGTCATATGCAGTCTATCACATAATCAACATAACATTCAAAAAATGATAAACCAACATCTTAAGCAGCAGCAACAGAGCTGCACATCAATGTAAACAAAACAATAGAAATAAGAATCTATGACACAGAACTAAACAACAAAGAGATAAAACTGGGAATATTTAGATGGAATGATAAGATACCAAGAAAGCAAGATCTGAAGAGCTATCCAGATAAGATATTGAATAGCACCAGGCATGATGTGATAAGAAAAATAATATCTCACCTCCTGAACTTTCTTGACAATTTCTGGTGCCCTGTGTTCAGACAAACTTTTGTTGAAATAATTCAGTGCCTGGTCTAAATCATCTCGCTTTAAATAAGCAGTTGCTATTCTTGCAAGAGCCCTGTGACGATGGAATGAAGTATAATGAGAATTAAAGAACATTCTCTATTCACTTTCACAACAATGGCACCAACCATAACCTCTCTCTCTCTTACACGGCTAGAAACAGTAAATCTGCCAACAAAATTGAGTTCAGTGAGACAAGAAGGCAGTTAACATAGTAATAAAACATTAAATATCATTATCACATGATGTACCTCCAAAACTGCTTGCCCCTGGAGGTTTGTTGCTTGGGTTATTAATTCTGTCAAGTATTTCTGCAACTCTTAGCAAAATACTACATCTATCACTGTCATCATCATCAACATGCACTACACTGTCTGAGAGAGTGCCATAACTGCTTGTAAACCACTGGTGCCATTTCTCTCCATACCATTATTATTAGACTGTCCTGTTTCTTATTTTCTGTTAATTACAATGCACTCCCATTCTAAAAACATGTATAAAGTAGGGTGCTTTTATCAAACATATGCAATGATTTTAATTAATGTCTGTATCTTTCAGGACAGTGCAGATTGTAACTGTACACTGCATCCTTAACATTCAACTGTGTAAACCTTATTTCTGTGACATTTTCTGTGTTCATGGTTTAATTCTGTGCCAAGCAACAAAGGACAACTACCTATTTCTATACAAATATGTAACCATTTTCTGAAATGTTGTGGTCTACTTGGAATACTGATCTAGTAAGTATACTTATAACATCTTCTTCTTTGATCCATAACCGCCAAAGCAGTCAGTAGCCATCACGCCTGGTGGCGTCTTGTAGGGCAGCAAGAAATTGATTCAATTTTGCTCGGTCGGCGGCCATCCTTCGTACAGTGCCCCAACTCTGGTTCATTCTTTGCATCTCGGCTTCCACAGTTCTCCGCCAAGTTTTTTTTGGTCGGCCTCTCTTTCACTTTACCTCGGGGGTCCATAGCATAGCTGTTCTTGTGATGGTATCAGGGTCCCTTCTGAGAACGTGGCCAACCCAACTCCAGCGTCTGCCAGCTATGATGGTGTGCATGCCCTCCTGGTTACTCCGAATATGTATTCTTGGTTGCTGATGGTGTTTGGCCAAAAGATTCTGAGAATTTTCCTTAGGCAGATTGTGTGGAAGGAGGACAGTTTCGAAATTTCTTTCTCTGTTACTCTCCAGCATTCCGCATCATAGAGAAGCACAGAAAGTACACAGCTCTCATACAGTCTTAATTTGGTGTTTGTGCTGTACTGGGAAGACTTCCAAATGTTGTTGAGACTAGCAAAGGCTGTTCTCGCTTTATTCATTCTGTTGTTAATGTCCTTGCTTGTTCAGCCGTCAGGTGTTACTATGCATCCTAGGTAAGTAAATTTGTCTGTCTGTTCTAACTTCTGCTTCCTTACTGTTATTGACTCAGGATTGCCCACATTTAGTGTCATGACCTCTGTCTTCTTCAGATCGATGTTCAGGCCAACCTGCTGGCCATACTTATTCAGTCTATTGGTTTTTTCTTGGATGTGTGAATTCCCGGTCTTCCAGTGTAGAAAACGTTGTCCATCTAATTCCTCTTGGACTGCCCTCTGTTGTCTGGCGCATCACCCAATCTATGGCTGTCAAAAATAATGTTGTTGATAAGGGGCACCCCTGTCGTACTCCAGTTTTCACTTCAAAAGTTACATTACTCAATCAAACACTGCATGTAAAGTTAGAATAGAGGCTTTTTATGATGGAAACAAAGCAGCTGGGAATTCCATAAGCCCTCAGTATTTTCCACAGGCTGTCCCTGTGTATGCTGTCAAAAGCCTTTTCAAAATCAACAAAGTTAATGTATAGCTGTCTGTCATTCTGAGCACTGAGGGTGAATATGTGATCTACACATCTTCTGTTCTTTCTAAAACCTGCTTGTTCTTTCCTCAGTATATGGTCAACTGCTTTTGAAATTCTCTGGATGATTATCCTGCCTAGTATTTTGCTGGGAACTGAGAGAAGAGTAATTCCTCTCCAGTTGTTGCAGTCTGCAAGGTCGCCCTTCTTGGGTAATTTGACAATTATTCCTTTACTCCACTCTGTCGGTGTTGTCTCAGTTTCCCAGACGTGCGCAAATAGTGGTTCTAATAGTTCTGCGGCTAGTTCAGGGTCTGCCTTGAATACTCAGCATTTAGATTGTCGTGACCAGGCGCTTTTCTATTTTTTAACCCTTTGATAGCTGTGATTATTTCTTCTTTTCGTGGAATGTCTGTATTTACGTCTAAGTCACTTTCAGCCTCAGGAACATTCAGCTGAGCCTCTGGTGGTTCCTTGTTCAGTGTTTCTCTGAAGTGCTCTGCCCATCTTGTCTCCTGCCCCTGTGCTGTGGTGTTGAGATTTCCTTGCTTGTCTCTTACTAACGTTATGTTGTTTGCACCTCGTTTTCCACTGACAGATTTAGTTATTTTATAAACTGTGCTTTGTTCATTTCTCAGTGCTGCCTCTTCTGCCAGTCTTGCAAGGTCATCCAGAAATTTTCTTTTTGTTAGCACGGGTTTGACGTTTTACTTCATTGTCCAGCTGACTGTACTGTTCACTATATATTGCCTTTAACCTGGGAGACTTAGCTTCTGTTTTCTTTCTTTTCATTTCCTTTCTCTTCGCTATGGTGTTTAGCGTTTCTGGTGTTATCCAGTCTTGGCTCTTTCTTTCCTGGAATCCCAAGCATGACTTGCTGCTTTCCTTGTATATTGTTGAGATCGTGTTGAATTTCCGGTTCACATCATTGGTCTCTGTTCTTTCCTGGCTTTTGGTAATCTGATATTGTCTCTTTACGTCGACCACAAAAGCTTTTCTGGTGAGGGGGTCCTGAAGTTTTGTGATGTTATATCTTTTCTGTTTGACTGCAACTGGTCCAGCAGCTCCGAGTTTCACTTTCAGTCTTGCTACTACTAAGTGATGATCATCTGGTTTTTGTCCCATCCGTCTGGCGATTCCCACGTTAACTTGTGCACTTCTTTGTGTGGAAAAAGTGTTCCTCCAATGACCAGGTTGTTAATACTGCAGAAGCTTATTAATTTGTCCCCATTCTCATTTACTGTTCCGCTGCCGCATTTCCCCATTACTCTTTCATCATAATTATTGTGTGTTCCAACTTTCGCATTAAGGTCTCCCATTACTATAATGAGATCATATCTGTGTGCAGTTTCCATTTCCTTTTGTACCTGTTGATAGAACTCGTCCTTGATCTCTTCATCGCTGTCATTTCTTGGGGTAAACCATTATATAATTGTGGTGTTGGTGAATCTCCCTCTCAGTCTTGTTCTTATCAGTCTGCTGTTGATGGGTTTCCATTCCAGTAAAGACCTTTCCATTCCATTCTTCAGGATAATGGCTACACCTTCATTGTGCTGACCATCCTCTCTACCAGAATGAAGTACTGTTTCCCATGTAGCTGATTTTATTCCCATCTGCTCTTGCTTATTCCCAGGATATGTAATTTGTAGTTCCTCATCTCTGCTGTGATTTGTCTCAGCTTTCCTGCCTCATTCATAGTTCTGATGTTCCACAATCCAATTCTGGTTTCGTGTTTTGCGGTCAGGGCATCTGTTTTCATGCCAATGGATTCCTTTCGGTTTTCACCACTGGCAGTCACACGAGCCTGAGACTTCGGATATCCACCCCGCATCAAAGTTTTTCCATAGACAGGGGTGTCGGCCCTGTGTTAAAACCCCCAACCTGGAGGACCAAGGTACCAGCTTTTGTCTGGCCCCTACCCACGCAAACCAGTCCAGCTTGGTTGAACCTACCAGGAGTAAAACTCCCACTGGCATAGCTCTGGGGATTGTCAGGGTACACAAGCTGCCATACCGCTACAAGGTATAGGTACCATTGATGGCAGGCTAACATGGTTAAGCATTTTTTCATCACCACAAATTTTCGCTAAAAGCTCATGGTTTACCATTTCACTAAAGCAGTTAGTATTATATCAATTTTTAAGCACCTAGTCCCCCTTTCTCCCTCACCCACCCACAAAATTCTAACGTCAGTCTCAAAGCTCTTGTTCTAATAACAATGTAAGCCCTATTTATTTTACCTTCTTATTCTCCTCCTTCAAGTACCTAGAGCCATGGAATGTGAAGAACATGTCACCATTAGTCTTATGAGTCATGTGACCAAAATATTATTACGAATTATCATGAGAAGAGTGAGAAATAAAATTAAATCAGAAATCAGTGATGAACAGTGTGGATTTGTAGAAGGTAAAGGCGCAAACAATGCTATATGTATTATAAGAACATTAATAGAAAAAGCCACAGAGGTGAAGACAGGTACTTGTGTTTGAAAGCATCAACACTGATGGAAAAGACTTGAGGATAATAAAGAACATGTACTGGCAACAAACAGCGGCTGTAAGAATTAACAGCCAAATAGGAACATTACAGCAAGTAAAAAAGGGTGTCAGCCAGGGATGTGTGCTGTCACCGGATCTGTTCAATGAAAATATGAGATCTCTAGAGGACATGCCAGGAATATCATTCGACGGACATAATTTAAACAACTTGAGATATGCTAATGATACAGTATTAATAGCAAAAAAGTGAAGAGGAGCTGCAGGAAATGGTTGATAAAATAGTGATAGAAAGTGAAAATAAAAGTCTTAGCCTTAAAGCAAAAAAAGACAGAAGTAATGGACGTCTCATAGAAAAGGGCTTCCCCAGAATGCAGTATCAAAGTAAATGGAACCGTTTTAAAACAAGTCAATAAATTCAAATACCTGGGCATATAAATAACAATGGATGGAAGATGCATCTCAGAAGTGAAGAGCAGAATAGCTCAGAATTTATTTTACCACAACAACAAAACACATGGCAGTCAGCTGCCAGATGTATCCAAATAGATTACATGGGGAAGGGGCATTTATTTTCTCCCCACATTTCACTTATAATGAGGAATCAATTAGGAGCAACTCACAATAAATCTATACTTACTTAGCAATCAACTTGAAGTCAACTCTGTTCTCCCTGCCTATATCAACAGCTTGTTCACATGTCTTAATGCATTCATCAAGATTGTCTTGTTCATAGTACACAGCTGTAAAAAAAAAAAAACCAGTATGAGGAAAACAATAGCTTCAAACTAAGAATATTTTACTGCAGAAATTCTGGAAGCTTTAACATTTAATCCACTTTAAATATGAATGTACAACTTAAATCTATGCAGGGTTTATAGCTAATTTTTTCAAGCATTTTCCAGGTCCAAGCACATGATTTTCAAGGATGGGAAACTGTTATGTTTTCCTCATCTAATTTTCTCAGATATAATTATCACTTTGCTGACCAGCAATCCAGAGCATTACTGTATCCCATTACCTAGGGTCATCCAGGAACAAACGGATAGACTTAATAAGTTTAGCCAGCAGGTGGGCTTGATCATCAATTTAAAGAAGTCAGAGGTCATGACGCTCAATGTGAGCAACCCTGAGCCCATATCAGTAAGGAATCAGCAACTGGTACAGAGAGACACCTTCACATACCTAGGATGCATAGTAACACCAGACGGCGGGGCAGGCAAAGACATCAACATCAGAATGAATAAGGCAAGAACAGCCTTTTTTAGCCTAAACAACATCTGGAAGTCCTCTCAATACAGCACAAGCACAAAATTAAGATTATACCAGAGCTCTGTGCTTTCTGTGCTTCTCTATGGTGCGGAATGCTGGAGAGTTACAGAGAAGGAAATGTCGAAATTGTCCTCTTTTCACACAACATTCTTCTTCTTCTTTGATCCTTAGCCGCAGACCGTCAAAGCAGTCAGTGGCCATCACGCCTAGTGGCGTCTTGTAGGGCAACAACAAATTGATTCCACTTTGCTCGGTCGGTGGCCATCCTTCGTACAGTGCCCCAACTCTGGTTCATTCCCTGCATCTCAGCCTCCACAGTCCTCCGCCATGTTGTTTTTGGTCGGCCTCTCTTTCGTTTTCCTTCAGGGGTCCAAAGCATAGCTGTTCTTGTGATGGCATCGGGGTCTCTTCTGAGGACATGACCAACCCAGCTCCAGCGTCTGCCAGCTATGATGGTGTGCATGTCCTCTTGCTTGCTACGAGTAAGCAGATCTTGGTTAGTGATGGTATTCGGCCAAAAGATTCGGTGAATTTTTCTTAGGCATGTTGTGTGAAAGGAGGACAATTTTGACATTTCCTTCTCTGTAACTCTCCAGCATTCTGCACCATAGAGAAGCACAGAAAGCACACAGCTCTGATATAATCTTAATTTTGTGCTTGTGCTGTATTGGGAGGACTTCCAGGTGTTGTTTAGGCTAAAGAAGGCTGTTCTTGCCTTATTCATTCTGATGTTGATGTCTTTGCCTGCCCCGCCATCTGGTGTTACTATGCTTCCTAGGTATGTGAAGGTATCTGTCTGTACCAATTGCTGATTCCTTACTGATATGGGCTCAGGGTTGCTCACATTGAGCGTCATGACCTCAGACTTCTTTAAATTGATGTTCAAGCCCACCTGCTGGCTAATCACACAACATGCCTAAGAAAAATTCACCGAATCTTTTGGCCGAATACCATCACCAACCAAGATCTGCTTACTCGGAGCAAGCAAGAGGACATGCAGGCCATCAAAGCTGGCAGACGCTGGAGCTGGGTTGGCCATGTCCTCAGAAGAGACCCCGATGCCATCACAAGAACAGCTATGCTTTGGACCTCTGAAGGAAAACGAAAGAGAGGCAGACCAAAAACAACTTGGCGGAGGACTGTGGAGGCTGAGATGCAAAGAATGAACCAGAGTTGGGGCACTGTACGAAGGATGGCCACCGACCGAGCAAAGTGGAATCAATTTGTTGTTGCCCTACAAGACGCCACTAGGCGTGATGGCCACTGACTGCTTTGATGGTCGGCGGCTAAGGATCAAAGAAGAATTACCTAGGGTGTTTGCAGATTTCTTTAAAATTAACTTTTGGGTTTATTTTTTTTTTGAAAATTCATAAAAAATTGAAAAACAGACATAGGCCTTTTAAAATTTCATAGCACCATTATGAATGGTTGCCACATCAGAAAAAACATACTTTATGCAAATTGGTCACACGATCATGGCGGCCGTCTTGAATTTGTGTGGCTATTTATAGAAATTTCAGGAGATGTTTTAAAACCATGAACTTTTTCTACTTTACAGTGAATTTGTTCAATGTCAGTGCAAAAACATGTTAGGGACATGGATGACAATGAATAAAATAAGCTTGATTGACGTATTTTCAACGATTAACCACGTATTTCAACATAAAAGGCTAACAAAAATTGTGAATAAAATGCAAAAAAAATTTAATTTTTGTGTTCGTCTTTTTGAATGTATTCTACATCTGTGGCATCTGACAATAAGTGTTTGTGAATGTTTGAGTAGTTAAGCCACCCGTGTGATACCGGGGCCCGAAAGGGGAGCAAAGAATAGTAACACTGTCCCCTGCCAAGCATGTCGTAGAAAGCGACTAAGGAGGGTTGGGCATGGGGCTGGTTACCCCATCCTGTAAAAAATTTAAACCACAAAAAACTTCAACAAACATGGACAAGTCAATTATGGAAAATAACACACAGCCATCCAAGACAGGGGAAGGTCCTCTTGCAGGGAGGCATATGATGCAACACAGAAAGCCGAAAGGAGTCTGTGTTACTGACTAACCTTCTTTCTTCTAGAACTTCCAGATTTGGCACCTGGAATGTTCGGACATTAAACGAACAAGGGAAAGTGGCGCAAGTAGCAGCAGAAATGAGGGAATACAAAATCGAGGTTCTGGGAATGTGTGAAACACAAAGTGGAAGGGGGTAGACAGGAAGAAACTCATCACAGGTGAATTGGTGCTGTCCTCAGGACATGAAGACGAAAGTTCACACCACAGTGAAGGGGTAGCTCTTATGTTATCTAAAGAAGCACAGAAAGCACTCATTGAATGGGAAGCTGTTGGACCCAGAATAATAACAGCTACTTTCAAAACAGCTAAAAAGAAAATTCATGTAAATGTCATCCAATGTTATGCACCAACTAATGACAAAGAAGAGTCTGTGAAAGAAGCATTTTATACTAAACTACAGGAAATTATGGATAAAGTAAAAAGAAGAGACATCACAATTTTGATGGGTGACATGAATGCAAAGATAGGTACAGTCAACACCGGATTTGAAGAAGTCATGGGAAAACATGGGCTAGGAGTAATGAATGAAAATGGAGAACTATTCGCAAACTTCTGTGCTTCAAATCAACTGGCTATAGGAGGAAGCATGTTTCCACATAAGAGAATACACAAGGCAACATGGATATCACCAGACCATAGAACAGAAAATCAGATTGATCATATATGCATAAACAAGAAGTTTAGATCATCATTGCAGGATGTAAAGGTATATAGAGGAGCAGATGTGGCATCAGATCACCATCTTCTGATAGCCAAGGTAAAAATGAAACTCAAGAGATACGCAACAATGCAAAATTATAGACAACAGTATAATGAAGGACAGCTAAGAAATCAAGAAATAAGAGACAAATTTGCGGTCACAGTATCCAACAAATTCCAAGTGCTCCAACAGCTGGAAGATGTAGAGAATACAGAAGACTATTGGCAGAAGGTCAAAACTGTATGGAAGGAGACATGTGAAGAGATACTGGGGAAAAGGGAAAGACAACAAAAAGCATGGATAACAACAGAAACCATCAATAAGATAAAAGACAGGAAAAACAAGAAAGCAGAGTTAAACACAAGCAAAACCAGAAGTTCCAAAGCCAAGGCTCAAGAAGTGTACACAGAAGCAAACAAAGAAGTAAAAAGAAGTATCAAAAGAGACAAGAGGAAGTATATTGAGGAGTTGGCAAGAGAGGCAGAAGATGCTGCAGCCAAAGGAAATATGAGAGAACTGTATAGCAGCACAAAGAAGCTAACAGGGAAATACAAGCAAACAAGTTGCCTCATAAAAGACAAGAATGGGAAACTGCTCAGCAATATACAAGAGCAAATGAAGAGGTGGACAGAATATTTTGGGGACCTTCTCAATAGACCAGCTCCACAAAACCCGCCGGACATCCAGCCAGCAGAAGAAGAGCTACAAATTAACGGTGAAAGACCAACGAAGGAAGAAATAAAGAAAGCCATAAAGCTTCTAAGAGATGGAAAAGCGTCTGGACCTGATGGCATTCCAGCAGAGGCCATCAAAGCAGATATCGACACGGCTACAGAGATGTTATATAAATTACTTGGTAAAGTCTGGGAAAAGGAAGAGATACCAGCAGAATGGAAGGAAGGATATCTGGTTTAGTTGCCTAAGAAGGGAAATTTACAAGAGTGCACAAATTATAGAGGAATAATGTTACTATCAGTGCCAGGAAAAGTATTAAACAGGATTATCCTTGAGAGATTAAAAGAGTCCATAGACAAGAAACTGAGGGATGAACAAGCAGGTTTTCGACAAAACAGATCATGTACAGACCAGATAGCCACTTTGAGAATAATAGTTGAACAAAGTCTGGAATGGAATTCACCACTATACATCGGATTTGTGGACTACAAAAAGGCATTTGACAGTGTAGACAGAGAATCACTTTGGAAATTGATGAGGCATTATGGAGTTCCCCTGAAGATCATTAATTTAATAAAGAAAACATATGAAGACATGACATGCAGAGTTCTTCACGAAGGACTGCTTACAGAACCGTTTGGGATAAGAACAGGAGTGCGACAGGGATGCCTCTTGTCTCCATTTCTTTTCTTGCTGGCAATAGATTGGGTTATGAGATCATCGACAACACACAACAGAAATGGAATCCAGTGGACTCTGACTAAGCAGTTGGATGATCTGGATTTTGCTGATGACTTGGCTCTTCTGTCCCATAACCGTAATCAGATGCAGGACAAATTGAAAACACTCGATGAGAGGTCACAGCAATTGGGTCTGAAAATACACAGGGAAAAGACAAAAATAATGCGAATAAATGCAGGTAATGATAACAGGGTTGAACTTGAAGAAACACCAATACAAGATGTAGAATCATACACATATCTTGGCAGTAATATAGACAAAGTTGGAGGGACAGACAGCGATATCAAAATAAGAATACAAAAGGCAAGAGGAGCTTTCATTGCATTGGGAAATATATGGAGATCAAGAGAAATAGGATCCAACACGAAAATAAGAATCTTCAACTCAAATGTGAAGTCAGTCCTATTGTATGGCTCAGAGACATGGAGAACAACAAAGACAACAACCAAAAAGCTACAGACTTTCATAAATGGGTGCTTGCGTAGAATAGAGGGATTAAAATGGTATGACAAGGTTACCAACGTGGAACTGATGACAAGAACTAGACAAGTGCCAGTGGAACAAGAAATGAGAAGAAGACGATGGCGATGGATAGGACACACACTGAGGAAACCTGTTGATAGCATTACAAGGCAGTCCTTGTTCTGGAACCCCCAGGGCAAGAGAGGCAGAGGAAGACCAAGAAGTACATGGAGAAGAGAGTTGGAAACAGAGGTGAAAATGATGAGGAGAACATGGAAAGAACTTGAGATGATGGCACGTGACAGGAGGACTTGGCATGTGTTTGTTGAAGGCCTATGCTCCTTTGGGAGTGGAGGGTTATGAATGAATGAGTAGTTAAGCACCTCTAGTTGGAGCCTGCTTCCTTCACTAACTGGGGTTAAGTTGTAGCTGTAGGCCTCTGCGATAGTCTTTGTCTGGATCGTTGATAATCCTCAACTGTGTGGTATAACTTGAAGCAGGGTATCAGGCACAGAGGTACATTGGGCAGTACAAGTCTAGCTTCTGTTCCCTGCAGCCTTACACACTTTACAGTCTGGTTTGTACCTTGCCCTTTCATATTTAACATTGAAGTCGTGCTCAGTAATTTTTGAAGGTGTCACATTGCGTCGAAGAATAGCAGGTTCAATAAGAGTCAGACTTGGTTTGATCTTTCTTGTAGAGTTGGCAGTGATGTAGGTTATGTGCCCATTGACCAGGGCAGTTTCAACTAAGAAATGATATAAAAATAGGATCTGTGTGGGTAGGGTAGCTTGCAACTAGCTGGCCGAAGTGATCGACACCTCCCATACTTTTGCTGTATTTTTCTGCAAGCACTGGCTTCTGAATTTTCTGCCCTAAAGAATTTGTCTTTCTAACTGTCTTGTTTATATAATCATTGGAGTGAACAGTAGATATAAGGTTAAATCTTTTCGTATCATGCCAGGTGATGTCGGCATGCCTTATTTTCTGTCGCACAAAACACAGGATGATTTGCCTTTTTCAATTTGAGTTCCTTTTTCTTCGGTGCTTCAGGAAAATGATTCCTATTTTCAGCTACTGTTCCAAATGCACCAATCTCAATTTATTTCAGGTCTTGAAATAAAGCCGAAGGCTGAATAAAAACTACCACAGAAGAGAATATGTCCCTTGTTGCCTATCCATCAAGAAGATCTTTCACAACCCTGAAAGTTGCCCCAACACAACCTTCATAATTTTCCTTACCAGTATCAATTTCATGCAGTATTATGTTTTAGCATCAGTGAGAGCAGATAGTTTGAATCCCCACTTTGTGGCAGTTAGTGCTTGAAATATATTCCGGTCTGTGTGCAGAGCGAGGTGATTTTCTCCGTACCTATTCACTTCGTCAGTGGTCAGATCTATGGCAGTGTCGGGGAAAAAAAGTTTGAATAAAATCAATGGACATATATTCGGTTGTGGCACCAAGAACTTTGTGCCGCCCACAGCTTCCAACATTCACTAGTTCTATGCTATTGTTCTGGTTCAGTGGCGCATTTTGTCATGAAAAGCCCAATTTACATTAGGTCCATCCATGGACATTTGGAGCAAATGTCCTAAATTTAACGATGAGCATGCATCATCAAATGCAGTCTGCATATCAAGAGCTCTAGCATGTCCAAGAAACTTTGATGTAAGATAATGTGTTTTTATTACATTTACATCCCAGAAACGAACATGGAAATCCATTTGCTTTCGCTGCATTGATTTGTTCATGCTTTCATCAAACAGAACAATGTAACTGTTCTTGCTAAGCTGGAAACAGCAGGCCTTTACACCCCCCCCCCCCCCCCCCCTCCCATCTTTACCATTTTTGTTTGGTTTTTTTTGTTGGGATTTGTTTTGTTTTATCTTGTTTCTGTTTGTTTACATGGGTCTGATAACAGTGTAGGCTATAGGATATGGAATCGCCATCTATTTCTATTCCTGACCATCTTAACCTTTAGCACGCGGCATTCTTTTGGCGAAAATAGTCGCCTGCAGCGGCATTCTTTTTCACAGCGTCCCGTTTTTATAGTGGGTGACTTGTAATGTCTATAGTTTTTGTGTTTCTTGGTCAATTGCTATCATTTTTGGAATTTATATAAATAAATGAATGGTGAATCTGATGATATAAAATTTGTTTGTTTACATGTTAGATGTGATAGGAAAAGAGGAAAGGAAAGATGAAAAAAACGAGAAAAAAAATTAAAATAATAAAAAAAAAAATTTTTTTTAATTTTAAAATTAAAAAAAAATTTTTTAAAAATAACCAACACACGAAGAGTCCATATCCCTTGCATCTCAATGAAAGTCATTTGACCAACAGACTAATACAAATCAAATGACGATCTTTTCGTTACACCCATCATCAGTAGCAAAGCAACAAACGCTCTCGTCAGCAGTGACATTCGGCCGAAATTTTAAATCTTTCCGATATTCCTAGTCCTAACCCCTAAAATTATACATACTAGCAATGCCATTCTACTTTCGTTTCCATCTCAGCCATCAAACATATTCTGAGAACCGATATCAGCGCTTATAAAGACAAAAATCTCATCCCCACCGCATGGCATCAGAATCCAATAAAATTAGAGCGAAAATGGCCGCGTGTTCGATGCCGATTCATTTCGATTTAAAAAATTTACAAAAAATAAACGTGAATACACCCATCACTTTTTTAAGATCGGAAACGGAAGCTAACTCTCTTGCAAATAACATTACAACTTAACATCCGGGGCTGAAATCACGTGTACACAAGTCCTAATGCTAGAAACGATGAAATCCGTAAGGCGACACACGGTGCCTCCAGCTGTCAGAACAATGTTTTTTTTTTGGCGACACATGTCGCCCGCAGCGTGCTAAAGGTTAAACTGTGTCAAACATGTTCCTGTAAGCAGTTGTAAACCAAGAAATTTCATTCAAACACTATAATTTTGGCCATGGTTAAAAATAAAACTGTAAATACATTGTAAATTACAGATGCAAGTACAGTAGTCCTATCTATAAACTGGACTTATTGAAATATGTTTTATAGGCTAAATGAGAAAAATGAATTTATTACTTACCTCAGTTGAAATGAATGATTTAATACAACTTGAATGTGCAGAGACAAGTTCTTGGTGTTTTTTTCCAATAGCATGCGACTTTACTGCACTTTCTCCCATGCTGGTCAAATATATTTCTTTTTTTTTTTACACATGGCACAATTTGCGTAACATGCAGTTTTTCCAGGCGCTTTCCATGTTTTATAACTTGGCATGTTTCTAAATGATAATTTCAAAGGTGGCGATGCTTGATTCGAATAACAGACGCGAGCGCTAAAAATAATTTTGTGTGTTCACATCATTAATGCAAACCGTCGAAAACGGATTTAGTGCGCAAAGGGAAGTAAAAGTTATACGGGAACTAAAGTTTAACGAAAAATACCACCAATAACCGAAAAATGGACGCCAAGCATCCAACTTTCGATTTGTATTTTTTTTTTCAGGTCCGATGCGTGAAATTCAAGGCTTTTAGCCATTTTTCCAGCCTTTTCGAGGCCTAGAATTTTTTTTTTCCCAGCCCTTTCCAGGTCGCTATGAACCCTTTGTATGAGAATGCTGACACAAGGCCAACGCTAGTAGCTTACGAATAAGACAATTTCTTCCTCCATAAATGACAGAGATTATTCCTTATCATTCTCCTAACATGAGAAGAACAGAGAAAGCACAACCAACCATTCCTGCACAATCTCTATGGAGATACCAACAACTTCAGGCTAACCCCTACTTCTTTAAACATATTCCAGTTGACGTTACACAGTCTACGAAGATGATTCAACCAAAAGCTGTCTACACCCTTTTCATCCCACACCACAAATCAGCCCTGGGCACCATCAATCATCAGACAAATTTTTAAACATGACACCAAAGATTTTGGGACATGAATATTCAATGCCAATACAGTGTAAAAAACAGTAAATATACAACCCAAAACATATAGAGGAACTCTGAAAGAATTAAGAGAGAAAGGGGGGGCAAGAGACCACAGTGAGCAAGGCCTTACAAGTTCAAAATAATGAAGGTTGTTGTTTATTAACTGGGCTGTTAAGTCTTTTGCTCTTTTGCAGACAATACCATGTCTAAGAGTACTTGGTATCATCTAAACCAGTGGTGGCCAAGGTAAGGTGGGCCGAGGGCCAGATTATGGTAAAGGGTAACACCAGAGGGCTAGACCTATAAAATCCTTAAAAGATAACGTTCTGAGATTTAGTTTTACATATATAATGAACCACGTACAGAAAGCAACGGCAAACTACTGCACTGCACATCTGCCAAGACATGTATACCAGTCTTCGGACTGAAATTACTGTAAAAAAAATAATGAATCTGTTGTTTTAATTTGTTTTGTAATTTGTAATATAACATGTAATGATTTATTTCAAACATACATTTGTGTGTTATTTCATTGTGAAGAGTGTGGCTTCAATCAACAATAAGAGGCCGGCCAAAACAGGTTGGCGGGCCAGTCAAAACTGGTTGGCGGGCCGGATCTGGCCCGCGGGCCGTAGTTTGGCCACCGCTGATCTAAACTGTAGATTTAGGCTTTTCCTGTGGCTTTTCTGCCATTCCGAAACATGCTAAGTTGAAGTCATGAGCTCCTATTTCTCCAACTTGGCTTGCATTTAAAGGATTGTCACATCTGGTCCCAAGCTAGGAGGAAGAAGCATGTTGCAGACTGCATTCCATGCCATCCGTGGGGGCTCTCCAAATATGCAGAGCTAAAATACTTTGGTTCTGGGCTCTCCCAAGGAATCATCACATCCTACACAGAGCCACTTCTCAGCTCTCTCCGCCTATCATAGGGTCCATAGTGAGATCCTGCCGCATGCAGGCAACCAGGTAAAAAGCCAGAGTTGCGTCTATGGCTCAAGTGACTCCTCCAAGCTCAGTGTGCAATGCTGGGTTCTCAACGTTTCACCACAGGGGGAATCCCTGGAAGTGTGTGGATGACTTCAAGAGTCAATGAGGGTGTAATTAGCCTCACAGACAAGGGGTTCACATCCAAATCTAAATACTATAACTGTAGCGAAAGGTTTTCCTAGTATGATAATAGTGGTAGAGAAGAAGTAGAATCTCTCTCCAGAAAGTATGAAGTTCCAGTGCCCAAGAAGTACACTGGTATCACAATTGAGTTACGGCTGTGAATACTCTGAGCTGGACAATAGATTTAGGCTTCAGAAGTATACGGTGCCACTTTCGCTATAGTAACCCTATGTGATAATATAATTAAATTAGAAAAAGTAACTCAAAATTCAACAGTTAAAAATTTTACCAAGTCAAATGTGTACAATTTCATAATTTATTATGTATATCTATATATTCTTGTAATGAGAAATGGGTGTTGGAAGATGGTAAAATGTATGATTATTTATAGTTACAAATTAAAATAAATAATAGTAAAAAATTCCAATGAATTTAGAACAGTCTGTCACAGTATAGTTTGATATGTATCTTGCTATCTAGTTTCTAGATGTTATCATCATCGACCATCGCTTTAGAAATTGCTCACAGGATTTGTTGGATTGAATAACACATTAACTCATCTGGTATTTGTTCGAGGTTCCTGAGACACACTGATGATCAGGAAGAATTTCCTTCAGCCCGCCCTATAACTACGGGGGACTAAGGTGTTGAAGATTGGTTGATTCAGTTAGCAGGATCAACGGTCCTCAGTCTTTAGTTAAACTCGAACATGAGCTTGATCAGGAATGATCATAAAACTCGATCATAAAAACCCTCTTAGGATTAATAAGCTCACGGTGAGGCTATATTGGTTGAAGTTAATCTGCCCTGCATGCAGCGTGAAAAAAAGAACTTTTCTTGCAGATACCGTCTTCCAGTTTCTCACTCTGGCTTCTGGATTTGGTGTGTGTGATTTTCAACGCGCCGCTCTGTCCTTATATTTGGGCATCTCTCCTGTACGAGAAAGCACCTCTTGAAGTCCCATAAGATTTCGTTTTATCTCCTGGTTTGAGGCGATCTGTGCTTTTTCTGTACTTGTTTTCTCTTCTTTTCACTACACACTTATATCCTTCCTTCTTTTCTAGGTATCCTTTCATTTTCCCCATATGAGGCTTTCATTCTATCTGTTTTATCAAAATCCGTTTAGGCATGTAGTTATAATAAATTTTTAAAGATTATTAGCTAACTTTTAGCAGACGTGATGACGCTGAAAAATGTTAATTATTTTAAAAACTATTTATATTTGAATAATATCCTTTTGCACATCATTCGTACTCTATCTCCTTTGGTGAATTATTATTATTTAAATGTATTCCAACCAGGTGTTCTCTTGTAGCTTTAATTTAATTTCCTGTAAATGCAAACTTTAAAAGTCGGCCATTCCTATATTCGCTATTTCCTACCTTCTTCAATACCGTCCGGCTAAACGTAATTCACATTTTTCCGTCTTCTTCAAACTTCAAAGCAAGACCGCCGCGTTGTCCTTGCGCTGTGTGTGTATGTGTGCGTGTCGCGCTACACATTTTTTCACAAACGAAGCAAGTGGTACCAAATCTCGCTACAATAACAATGTGCATAGCTGGTGGCCATATAAGGATGATCCCAGATATGCCTCCATGCATATAATATAGTAATTGAAGAAAGTAATGAAGAAACTGCACAGCTAAAAAGACAACACAACTTGTGCCATACATAAAGTTAATTTCTCACCTCCTTTATTAGTCAGAATAGTGATATTAGTTGGGTCTAACTGGAAGGCTGCATCATAGTGTTTTAATGCCGTCTCAAAGTCCTTCTTTTTATAGGCTTCATTACCTTTCTCTTTTTCTTGTAAAGCCTGTAAGTAATAAAAGTAATATGAATGACAAATGAAATAAAGCCTTCAACTGGGAATAGTAAATTCAATACTACCTGTTATCAATCAGTGGCAATGGGTATGAGACGTCTACCCAATGCTACATAAGCAAATATAGCGCTGTAACGATTAGTGGTTTCTGGTGTTATCACTAGGGTCAAGGGAACTAGCTGGTCTTCCTGTCAGTCAGCGCCTTTGTATTGAACTCAAGTCCAATCTTCGCCACTTGTCACAAACAAAATGGTTAATAAGAGAATCCGCACCCTGGTGCAGCTCGATGCATTTTCATTGCGCCAACAGGGAAATCAGTTTCATTTTCAATACCCAGCCCCTGCTGGTAATATTTCCTCAACTCTTAATGCTTGAGTGTTAAACCTCGTAAAGAAACACCCAGGCTGTGTCAGTGTATCTATAGCCTAACACTTTTGCTACTACCAAAGAACAATTACTAAAATTTGATGTCTTTCAACACAGAAGATTGGCTGAAGAGGTTTTAAGTCATTTTCTTTCCTCCCCCTCACAGTTATCTCAAAAAATGCCTTTACCCACCAGCGTTTCATTCCACATTGGAATATTCTGATCTTTGGTTTTTATTTTTATAACTTCCTCAGTGTTTGTTGGACGTTAATTTGGTAGAAGATGAGGACAGTAGACACGGTCAACCATGTTGCCAGACTGGCTATTCATATTTATGTTACTTGATAGCCTTAACCAAAGAACTGTTTCGAGCTTTGTAAAACAGCTAGCCTTAACCTAACCCAAACTCTGTTTCATGCTTTGTCAAAATTAATGGTTCACGTTCGGGACTGGAGGCCGCCATGTTGGTTAACAACGTGGCGGTTCGCTTCTAACTGAAATTTTGTTTTCAGCTATTATTTTTAAAATGGCCTCAGTGTTAGTCAAGGCGTTATTAATTTTGACAAAGCTTGAAATAGGGTTTGAGTAGGCCTAAACAAATAAGTAGGGGAACCTGATGCCTGTAAACAATAAATAAATAATACACAAAGGTATGTTTGTCTAATAGGAAAAACTGCAGAAGTGACTGCGTCTATAATCAGTCTGGGTCATTCCTAGGTAGGCTACATATCCAGTTTCATGGAGAGATCATGCTAATGGCCTCTGTTCACGAAGCACTTTTGTGATGCCTAGGAGTTGGCATAGAGGATAGTAATGATTCACTCCTGTAGCTAGGCGGTGGTGTCATTCAGAAGGTCCTGGGTTCGATTCCCAGTATACCTATCACTTCTGTTGTTTTTTCTGTTTAGTCTTCTATTTCTTTAATCCTCACGAGTGCCTGAAATAATACCTTTGTGAATTAGGCCTATTTATTTAGGCTATGGTTTGAGTAAGGCTATAACGTATGCCTAAACATGGCCGGCCAGCCAGCATGGGGGCGGACTATGTCTACTGTCCTCGTCATCTGCCAAATTAATAACGCCCGACAAACACTGAGCTCGTTTTAAAAATAAAAAACATTCTAACTTGAAGCGAAACGCCGCGTTTTCGGTCAAGTCTACTGTCCCCTACTTGAACCGAAAATCGTTAGCCTATTAAATTCTCTAGATTCTGAGGACAGGCCTACTGGTAATTTATGTTTTCAGTAGGCTATATTAGCATACTTATCAGATTTGTACTTCAAGAGGCATTACTATTAAGAATACCACAAAAATAAACACGGTGATCAGAATGAATTTGTGTTGACTGTGTAGGCCTAGGCTAGAGTGAATGGCAGTTGACAGATTCTAATTCAGATGGAAAAGATGTGAAATTCTGAAAACAAATAGGCCCTACTTCACATCATGTTACTCAAACTATGTTATTTGTAAATAGTCAGCTCCAATATCAATACTCTTTCATAAGTACAAAATGTATTTGAAGCCAAATAATAATAACATATTTCACACTTACTTTTGCTTTCATATCCGCCATCGTGAAGAATTTTCTGGCACTCCACGAGTTCTAGAAGTTTTATGCTCCTCTAAACAACCAGGTAAGTGTACTTAGTGTAGTTCAAACCTCTTTAAAATTATCATTCATGTAAAGAAGCATAGTTATCGTAAATAGGCTATTTTTATTTTACATTGAATTATATATTTTAAAATACAACTGTGGGTATTATAGCTCTTTAATTCAAACAGAATTTCGTGTTATTATCAACAATTACAATAAAGCAGAATCTGAACGCCTAATCTGGCAAGTACTTTAAATCTAATAAGTACGCATGCGCCACTGGCTCCTGGCCTAGAATATAGAAGATCTTTCTTTGTGTTTCCATAGAAGAGTTCTGTTGTAAATTAACAAATAACTGCGTTCGAAATAAATATAACCCACATAACACTATCTATCCCAGACTTAAGGGTCTTTTATATTTGGACATGCACCCTTATATAACCGACTTGGTTGAACGGGACGCGCCTCGCCAAAACGAGGCAAAACTTTAAAAAAGAAAATAACCCACATACACATTTTGTTCGCATTCGATGATGGTGCGGGCAGCGTCGGCTTAGCTAGCCGTCCTTTTTCAGGGCTAGGCCTTATCAGGGCCTCATCATGCTATTTTATAGCAGATAGATACTGTAGCCCTTGTCAGGGCTTAGTATTTATCGACGCAGCAAATTCTAGTAGTCCATTTCTGCGCTTCGCCATGCCTGCTGATAGACACTAGTAGTCATTTTCGGGGCGTATTATTTAGCAGATCTGCACTACAGTTGATATTTCACTTATTTTTTTATGTCAGGTGCGCTGTGATATAACCGACGGAATTAGATTTCACTCCGTTGAAAGAAACATGCGTAGCCACGAGAAGTCGGAAAAACTCAAAGGAAGAAAAACAAAACACATAGGCCTACTGCGCAAGTTAGTAACAGATAGTCCCGAATACTAATTTACATGTAGGCCTACAATTTTGAATAGATGTTACTTCTGTTAATGATATAAATTATGATATTGTTGTAAACCTATAACCGAACATTAGTCCTCGTTGTGGTTCCCGGGAATCTCAAAAGGGAACACGCGGGGGAAAAACCACAGCTCGTGGGGATGAGTAAAACAGAGATCAAAATCTTAATTAAAAGAAAAATAACTGAGGAATGGACAGTAGAGTGGGATGAAAGTCTGAAGGGCAGACATCCATATCAAAGCTCCAACAAGAACGTGTCAGGTATCTAGAGAACTAAACATTCCTAGCAGTAAGAAACTTCTTAGACTGCAACTACGAATAGGGCTATTTTAAAATAGAAGAACCTTATTGTGCAGAGTGCCTAGAAAAAAATAAAATAGAACATTTCCCATTTAAAAGTAGGAAGTATGAACAACAGATAAAACCAATATTAGACTATTTACAGACATGCAATTCATCCATAACTGTGGAACAGGTGATGAGAATAGATAGACCTAGAGAATTGCACAATATAGTAAAACAGTATATAACAAGAACTAAAATTAATATTTAAGGATCAATGATGGTGTCAGGAAAAGGGGTAGTCTGATGGGGGTACTTGTATGGCAGATAATTGGTGGATTTGATGTAATTTCGGACACCCCCCGGGCTTTATCACCCCTCCTGACCTTGTTAACAGGGCAGACTTCATTTTAACTTTGTTTTATTCCTTTGTTTTTTTATTGTTTGTTTCTGGGAAAGGGGAGGGCACACACACACACATTTTGTTTTGATTTACTCTATTTCGACTGAGTGAGGGGGAGGAAGAAGGTACTTTTTTGGGTATTGGAAATCTGGCTTTATTATCTTGAATTAGTACACCATATGTCCTAATTATAACCCATCAAGGGTTGAACAGGATACTTTATTATTTTTTTTTAACCACTGCTCCCTTGGGAAGCAATTAATATGATGTTGTGCATGGGGGCTTGCAACATCATTATGTAAAACAAATCGCTATAGAACCCACTAGTGCGAGAACATATAAATGCATTGATGCAGACGACCTGCTAGATGGCGGCCAACTGCAGTGGTGAATGCAAACGGAGTGAAAAGGGGGAAATGATGATTAATATTATGTTTATTTAACTAGAGTTACCGTATCTTGCTCAAAACAGATTTCACCTAAATGCAAAATAATGATAAATGGAACATTAAACGTAATTTTGTTGTTGTAATACCATCTTTGTTTTGCCTCATTGAAATCCTCAGGTACTGCTTACTTAGTCGCTCCTCGTCTACCCTGGGGTATAGAGGTTTGCCAGAGAGAACGCCATACAATCCTTCTCAGCTGTCTTCCTCCTGGCCTAGTTCTACCAAGTCCTTGGTCCTTCAGAGATTGTGTAATGGTGCCCTTTCAGCGAACTTCATTTCGATTAAACAAGAAAAAAGCTCTGAATTCAAAACAGTAAAAGTACAGTGGATCCCCACCCACTGCAAGATAAATGGAAATGAGAAGGCAGAAACTTGCCAAAGGAGGAAAACCCACACGAAAGACAGGGCTATATTTGAAGAGATAAAAGAAATAATCAGAAATATCTATAGAGAAAAATGGCAGAAGGAACATCCAGAGTCAAGTAATGCAGAACCATACTGTACATTAGGAGCCGCGGTAGCATAGTGGTTATTGCACTGGCTTCCTAGCTCAGTGGTCTATGGTTCGATCCCCAGATGAGGAGATATTTTTTTAGGCCGCAAACGGCTCCTGGTTCGACCCAGCCCCAGCTGGGTACCAGTGCAACTCTGAGAAGGTTAAGGCGGTCGGCGTGATGCTGACCACATCACCCGTAGTGTGCCGATGGTCAAGAAAATATGGGCCTAACACCATATTCCCAATATGCCTCAATGGGCGTGTAACGGGATCCTTGATACTATACATTACCGGTACCAAGAAGAGATCAAGCGAAAATGTTCAGACTAAGAACCAGCCAGTGCAGACTGAGATACCATCTGTTCAACAGATTGGAAATTGGACAGACAGATGTGTGTCCATGTGGAGAGGACAAACAGTAGAACATATACCCCATAACTGTCGGCTCCATCAGAGGAGTAGGGTAGCAGCGTTGCCTTCTGCAATCCAGTTGAAGGAGAAACTGTATGAGGAAGCGATAAGCCTGAGACGAACTGCCAGCTTTATAAGAGATAGATAGATGTGGTTATTTGAGAGCGACCGACGAAGAAAAAAACAAGAAAAATTTACTTGAAAATCTTGTACACTTCAGATAGACTTTTTATATGTCTTTAAAGTCAATAACAACATTGAAAGTAGATATGCAAAACTTGTCTCTAGGATTTTATGTTTATGTTCCTTATTTTTCTTGTATTTCTCTAATTTCACGGCCATTCAACTCCTTCCTCTCATACGGTTTTTCACAAGATGTTAAGATATTTATTTTATTTTTAAATTTTCTTTAATATTAAAAAAATAAAATAAAGATGTAATGTCTCTTTCGCTGGTCTCTCGTGGGAATGGTGCCGGGTTCGAATGAAGGTATAGGATCGCTCCAGTATACCCAGCTGTAAATGGGCACCTGACTCTGCTCTTGCGTTAGGGAAAGAAAAGGCAGCGAGGAAGGTAACTGATCACCTCACCTCTCAATGCTGGACCTACTTTGAAATCTCTAACACTTCACTTCTGTACGGCAGTATCTGTTATGGGGTCTACCTTTATCTTGTTAATGTCTGATCATCTAAACGGTTAGAGCTATTGCCTCTAATGGCGAAGTTACCGGGTTCCGTCATGTTCCAGTCTACCCAGCTCTAAATGGGTTCCTGACTCTGCTTTTCAGTTAGGGAAAGAAAAATCAGCGAGGAAGGGAACTGGTCACATATCCTCATATAGCTGGGCCTAATAGGGTGAAATATGGAACACCTCACAACTTTGTATCTGCTATGTTGCTACCTTTACCTGTAATGTCTCTTTAGCAGAACTACTAGAACCACTATTTGCACAAGTCTGGAAAACGGGGATAACACCATCAGAGTGGAACAAAGGAATAATTGTCAAATTGCCCAAGAAGGGAGATCTTGCAGACTGCAATAATTGGAGAGGAATCACTCTTCTCTCAGTTCCCAGCAAAATACTAGGCAGGATAATTATACAGAGAATCTCAAAAGCAGTAGACCACAAACTGAGGAAAGAACAAGCAGGATTTAGAAAGAAAAGAAGATGTGTAGATCATATATTCACTCTCAGGAACATTATAGAGCAGTGCTCATAATGGCAAAGACAGCTGTACATTAATTTCGTTGATTTCGAAAAGGCTTTTGACAGCATACATAGGGACAGTTTATGGAAAATACTGAGGGCTTATGGAATTCCAAGCTGCATTGTGTCAATCATAAAAAGCCTCTATGCCAACTTTACGTTTAGTGTTGGGCAGAGCAACCTAACCTTTGAGGTGAAGACAGGAGTACGACAGGGATGCCCCTTATCAACCACTCTATTTTTAACAGTCATAGATTGGGTGATGCGCCAGACAACAGAGGGCAGTCCAAGAGGAATAAGATGGACTACATTTTCTACATTGGAAGATCTGGAATATGCAGATGACATTGCACTACTAGCACATTCACATCAACACATCCAGGAAAAAAACGGATAGACTTAATAAGTTTAGCCAGCAGGTGGGCTTGAACATCAATTTAAAGAAGTCAGAGGTCATGACGCTCAATGTGAGCAACCCTGAGCCCATATCAGTAAGGAATCAGCAACTGGTACAGACAGACACCTTCACATACCTAGGATGCATAGTAACACCAGACGGCGAGGCAGGCAAAGACATCAACATCAGAATGAATAAGGCAAGAACAGCCTTTTTTAGCCTAAACAACATCTGGAAGTCCTCTCAATACAGCACAAGCACAAAATTAAGATTATATCAGAGCTGTGTGCTTTCTGTGATTCTCTATGGTACGGAATGCTGGAGAGTTACAGCGAAGGAGATGTCGAAATTGTCCTCTTTTCACACAACATGCCTAAGAAAAATTCACCGAATCTTTTGGCCGAATACCATCACCAACCAAGATCTGCTTACTCGGAGCAAGCAAGAGGACATGCACACCATCATAGCTGGCAGACGCTGGAGCTGAGTTGGCCATGTCCTCAGAAGAGACCCCGATGCCATCACAAGAACAGCTATGCTTTGGACCCCTGAAGGAAAACGAAAGAGAGGCCGACCAAAAACAACCTGGCGGAGGACTGTGGAGGCTGAGATGCAAAGAATGAACCAGAGTTGGGGCACTGTACGAAGGATGGCCACCGACCGAGCAAAGTGGAATCAATTTGTTGTTGTCCTACAAGACGCCACTAGGCGTGATGGCCACTGACTGCTTTGACGGTCGGCGGCTAAGGATCAAAGAAGAAGAGATGTCATGAATATTTATGTCTAATTTTTACAAACTCTCAGTCGGTAATTATTTTTTTCATCCTTAACTTTTCTAGGACATTGGTAATCTCTTCCTCCTCCTTCCCCCCCCCCCCTTTTTCCTGTATGAGATGCACCTCGTTATTCTGTATGTCAACATTCCAATTGCCTTAATTATGTATTCTAACTGCTTGCTTATTGTCCATGTTTCGGTGACATACATTAATGAAGAGTATATTTGACTAAACTTATTTGGATGTTAATATGCGTCTCATGTTGTTGAATGTAGCTTTGGCCATTTCTGTTGTCTTTTTCATTTCCGTCGAACATTTTCTACTCTCTGTTGTTATGTGCCCAAAATGGGAGGAACTTTTTATGTACCGTATTCTAGTTCCTTCCCATGCATGCTGATTTTTAAGTTGACTTCTAATTTGTTTAGCGAGTAATGATAGTTTTCATTTTCTCAGCTTTGATGCTTAGTGTATATTTATAACGTATAATGTTTACTCTCTTGACTACTTCTTGGAACTCTTGTTCGTTTTCTGCTAATAGAACAATATCATTTGTTTATTGAAGATCATTTATTAATCTTCCATAGACATATTTAATCCTGGCATTTGAAAATGTTCAGGGCAGATGGTTAAAAAAAGCAGGTGAACGAAACACACTAGTTTTATTTGTCTTTTTCGGTTGAAGGGGCGTCTTGTTTCGCAATGGTGAATTTAAAAACAAACAAACAAACTGGCGTTCACAATTCTAGAGACACCATACACTAAAAGCATCTGGGGTTGATGTCGCGAGAGGCGAGTAATTCTGCATTTAAATTTTTAAAACCTATTGCCGATGTTTTGTCGATAAATTTCTCAAGGCATGAGAAAGCAGTCGGTTGTCTAAACCCATTGTTCACAATAGACAGCGCTCTGCGTAGGCCTGGGAAAGCCACACATTTCGCATGGACTGTTTTCACAACAATGAGACATTAGGTCAACAGACTATCGAGGTACAATTGGGAGTAGCCGCCACTACGTCTCGGTTGTGTTTACACAAGGGCAGTAATACACAAGTATTATTTTGGCTAGTAACAGAGCATAATGGACGACCAGAGACAGTTCAGCGAGGAAGATTTGCAAGGAGTATTGTGGTCAGTCGGATCTCATGGAACAGACAAAGTAATATTGGATTAACGGAGACCCAAAGTCTGAGCGAAGATCAACATGAAAGGAGTAAAGAATATGTCATTATAGAAAGACTATTAAACGCTGCACAGACATCAGACGGACAGGAGACGGATTGTCTGGGCGAGGCAAAACACGAATGCGATCATAGCAAAATATTACAGAAACGTTACAGAGTAATGGGGACCGGTTGTCTGACTGAAGTAAAGACGAACGAAACTTCCCATGACATCAGAAGCGAACACGGGAAATCGCTAGCGGCCATGCTGACACTATAAAACCCAACGAAATTGGTCTCTCAGCAGTGCAAAGAGATAGCATTCCGCCAGACCGACTTGTTTCTGTATTTCACGAGGAAGAGTCAGGACATGAAGTCAGTGATTTCTTTATATGGAAACCAAGGTTAGTGTACTATAGTTTGTACATCATTAATATACATCCATTCTAATTCCAGATATCTATATACATATTTTCCATAAACATAACACTGTAAATACCAGTCACTTTTAACCATAATATTATATTTTACATTATTAAGTACAGAGTGCAATAAACACCGAGCAGAGAATTATTATATTTATAAGATTGCACAGTTTCCAGTAACTATAACGAGTTAATACTAGACACTTTTCTATTACTCCTTACATTACCCGTTAGTGCAGTAAACACCGCGCAGTCATTCATTATAATGAGAAGATTTCACAGACAAGAACACACTGCATGCGGAGCATAGGTTACGGGGTACTTATAAGGCTTTATCATTTTATCCTTCGCAGTGGTAGAGACAGGGGACCTTCGAGATAACTCAGCCTTCGTCTTACTACCCTGTCTGGCGTAAATCACGGGACAAGCTAAATGAGTAGGGCCAACCAGATATACTGCGACGACACATATCTCACAGATATTTAACGGCAACAAACCTACCAACAAACAACGGGGATTTTAGAAAGAAATTTGCCAGGCGGCGAAGGATACTTTCTATCATCAACCACCCACACAGAAAAGTAAGCAGAAAATACCTAGAATAATGGATGCATTACTAAGAGCTGTCTACGTGAATTATTGATCAGAAGTAGCAGTAGCCTACGGACGATTGTCATTACAACAAGTGCCTTTGAGAAATCTTGATCAGAAGTTGCAGGAGCAGACGGACGATCTTGTAAACCCAGTGCCTACGAAAAGTATACAGATCCTAAATTACCTGCGGTAATGGACAGACTTGCCAAGTAAAACTGATGCGCCAACATATACAGATATATAACATATTCATATCAAGTACCACCTGAGCAAACAGTCATCACAACAAGGGACATCTGCATACCAGACGTAGTCTCTACAGAAAAACATTGCGGTCTACATAACATATGAACACGCCACCCCAGCCGTTCATTTCATTGTCAACACTCGCATTGTGAAGAACAAAAGATCAGGCCATCGACACCTGAAGAAAAGCCATCGAGCCGGACAATGTTATTGAATGCAGACAAAGACATGTTCACGGTGTACAAACACCCAGAGTTTTATTGACAGTCAGCCAGAGACCAAGAAACAAGATATCCTTTTTTAGTGTTAGGGTTAGATTAAATTCATCATCATCATCACATAGTATAGACTTAAGATTAGTTTGTGTATTTTTGCATTAACTATTATCTTCTTTTCCAGGTATAGTTAATGTTAGTTCTTATTGCATTTGTATTATTGTAATTGGATGTTGTGTTACCTTTAAGTAATTCAATAAATGTTGTAGTTGTGTTTGCATTACCAACACACGTTAATTACATATATAGAGAAGGAAAGAAAGTGTGCGAGAGAGACATACAGTTCTTCCTTTCTTCCTCTTCTGTTCACTCAGTGTAATAGGGGAGGTGGGGGCTCGCTAGCATTATAATAGAAAGAGGGGATAGAGGGGTAGGCGTGACAGTGTCACGAGATCCAGAATCACTGAGACTATCTGCTGGGAACTTATCCCCAAGTCTTACATTCACCTTCTCCCACTCCTGCTGCCTACCTTCAACCGGTTGCCAGGCAAATCTGAGCCATTGACAACGCCGGCACCTCAACAAGAACTCTCTTTGGTTAACCTTCGGGTTAACCCTGTGACAGTTGACCAGGAAATATGTATCAATTAATTAAAGCAAAAGTATTTTTCCCTGGCGCCGAGACCGACAGTATTCCAATTTTTCTTTTTATTTCCTTGAAGTGCTTGTAAAGCATCCCGTTACACGCCCATTGAGGCATATTGGGAACATGGTGTTAGGCCCATATTTTCCTGACTATCGGCACCATAGGGGTGATATGGTGAGCATCACGTCGGCCGCCTTTACCTTCTCAGAATTGCTCTTTGTAGTGCTTGTGCATGTTTTTTTTTTACATTTTTTATTTGTACTGTTCTTTATTATTTTGATGATGCTATGTTACATTGTTGTGCTATTGTGGACAAAGTATGAAAATGTGTCTTTTAATCCTGTCGTCTGTTAAACTGTAGCTGTTGTTTTTGGGATAAACTCCCTTAACAATTTGTGTATTACTTGTGGGGATTTGGTTCAAATCACATTTTCTACAGTTAGTAATATTTTGCTGTTTTAGCAGTAACTTTTTATGTGTTGTCCGCGTCGGTCATATTTCTCGCATTTAAGCAGGTAGTATTTAATCGTAATGAGTTCTGTACATTCTTCTCAAATCTGGTCTATTCTTCCGCTATAGTCTTTGCTATTAGACTATTGATTTCAAGTCTTTCTAAAACTGCTTAAGTTTTAGTGATGCTAGTTCTACTCCGCTTTTCTTCCCTGCATGCGAGTTCATCTCCCTCTTTGCCAACATGTGCTGGTATATCCATGCTAATGTAATAACTGTCTATACATCCTGCTGTTATAAAGTATATCACTATATGGGGCATTTTTTCTGCAGCATTCCTGTATAGTTTGTGTCGCACATTCCTGTTTTGGAATTCCAACAACACGAACCATTGTTTAAAGAATACATATTTTTGTAAAGAATAATCAGGACTAACTATAGAGAACCTCACCAAGGAGGGTTCCGCTTAGGGGCCTTCCATAAAAGACGTCCACAATATTCTGGCATTTTTTACCCTCTCCTCCCCCATGTCCACCTCTGTTCACTTGTGGCCGTGTAAGTTTATACGGCACTAGTAGTTATATTGATTTTATTTAGTCAGAGTTAATCCTTCATATGTTGTTGTGGTTCAAGTGCTAACTGGCCTTCCGCCAGAGATGGTAATACTTGACCTTTTGTTATTTTTTCAACCCAGGAATGTTCTTCCCTTTAAGTTTGGTGGTAAGCAAAACAGTTTCAGCATAACAACGTATATCCAAAAGAAATTACTGTAAAGTTCCACAAACAGCAATGTAGAAAAATTCAATTAGAGTTTATTGATGTCATTAGACAAACACTGTAAATTTCACAATGATGATTGGTTATCCAAGATGAAAAATATGTAATCCAACTGAATAATATATGTATAACCAAACAGAATAATATATGTATATCCAAATAGAATAATATACTGATTTATCTACTCAAAAACTTGTCTTGGTATCCTCAAAGACGAAGTTCACCTAACGCTATCTGTAAAAATCCTCTAATCTAAAATCATGGAATCCTTGGAATCATAAATCCTGAAATCACTGCCTATCGCCCACATCTCTTCTATTTATACTGTTCCTGTCTTTCTTCCCGCATTTTTTCACACGTCCCGTTCTTTTTTTCACACGGTACAATAATCTACATTTACACTCCTTTCCTCAGCTTTTCGACCTTTTTGCACACGGCATTCTGTTATTTCGACTTTTTTTCTACATGTGTGATCTTTTCCAACTTAACAATTGGATTTTTAAAAAAACCAGATCACACAAACATTCATTTCCCACTTTCCGCGCATAAAACCCATTCATTATTATCTGGGACTGACCTACGTTTGCCCTGTCAGAGCAGTAACTGCCAACTGAACTTTGAATGATACTGCCTTTTGTGTAAAAACGTCTTATTTGCTTTTAAGGTCTGGCATTCTTACATGTAGCATATTATAGCACGTATAAATGCTTAGCGTGGAAGTAGGAGGGATAATGCTAGCGTGAAAGGCCAAGCGGTCACACACTTTTGGTTGACCCCTTCCCCCTTGTTGACGTCCACTCCAAATGGTCTTGATTAAACATACGAGGGCTAGTCAGTAAATAGGTCACAAATGGCTATTAAAAAAACGAAATGAGATACGAACTTGAAAATCATTTATTATTGCACTTACATTTCCCCTTATTTCTCAACATAATCTCCACCAACATCGACACACTTATCCCATCGCTTTATCAGTGCCTCGAAACCTACAGCATAGAAGTCTTTGGTCTGCTGTCTCAGCCACATTCGCACCTCACGTTCAACATCTTCGTCATTCGCGAAACGTTTGCCGCCAAAGTGAGTTTTTAGTGAACCAAACAGGTGGAAATCGCTCGGGGCTGTAAGGCGGATATTCAAGAAATTGCCACCCTAGTTGTTCAATTTTCTCCTGGGTTAATCAAGCCGTATGTGGTCTGGCATTGTCGTGATGGAGCAGTATTCCTCTAGTCGGTAGGCCTGGGCGTTTTCTTCGAATTGCATCCCGAAGCATCAACAGAAATTCACAGTACGATGCAGCATTCACGTTCTCACCTTTCTTCTGGAAATGGGTTAACAGCACTCCTTGAGGATACTAAAACACTGTAAGCATAACCTTCTATGCTGATGGCGTAACCTTGAATTTCTTGGCAGAAGGTGAAGAAGGATGTTTCCATTGCATTGAAGCACGCTATGATTCGGGTTGGTAGTGATGCACCCATGATTCGTCCCCAGTAACAATCATGTCTGCGTACCGAGAGAGAGGTTGCAAGGGCAGGCCCATTCGGTTCATTTTGTGTTCCTCAGTCAGTTGTCTGGGCACCCACTGTGACCACACTTTCCGGAAATTGAAACGATCATGCATTATGCTGTAGGCTAAACCACGAGAACACCTTATTGCAGTTGCTACACTGTCTATTGTTACTCGCCTGTCAGCTCGAATCATCTCCCCTACCCGCAGCACAGATACTTCTGTCGCAATCTGAAGATTACGACCAGGTCGGTCTTCGTCAGCAATTATTTTGCGTCCTTGAGAAAATTTATCGACCCAGTTATGTACCGCTTTACGCGACAGACACTTCTCACCGTAAACAGGAAGCATTTCCTTATGAATATCCTTTGCAGGAAGTCCTTTTGCCCCCCCCCCCCCCCCCCCCAAAAAAAAAACAACTCACAACAGCAGACTGTTCTTCGGTCTACATTACACGAGCACGGTCGCCATTTTTTTCTGAGCTGCGCATGCGACACCTAGCGTCTGCTACCTATAGTAATCACTAAGCTGGATGTTGCTGCCACCTAATTATGAAATCACAATAATTTTGATGTCGGTTCCCAGACAGTTAATATACGAAGGTTGTTTGTTCCAGAGAAGAGGAGCATAGAAGTCTAAACCTCTTCATATTAGAGATTTTGAGTCTATAAGGATTGGAAGACCTGGCAAGAGGGACAAAATCCAAAGAACGATTATTTGGGTTTAGCTGGACACAAAGAAGCTTTCGAAGATAAGAGGGTTTGTTACTCTTGATAGAGTTGTACGTGAGTGAGAGTTGCCATGTGGTTTCTGAATTGGACGTCCATTTTCAGCTTAAATACCCCCCCCCCCCCATTTGTCCACAGCTGTCCACTTTTTACATTCTCTCCCCTCCCCCCTCTCCCGTGGACGTCTTTTATGGATAGCCCCTTAGTTCCCTGATGTATCAGAGGAGACAAAGAAATAATTGAACTACTGTTCCCTCTTACATGTCGTCAGCTTAATGGCAACATCATCATGTAAAATAAACTGCTACCGAAACCAGAGGTCACCCGTGTGTTACCGGGGCCCGAAAGGGGAGCAAAGAATAGTAACACTGTCCCCTACCAAGCATGTCGTAAAAGGCGACTAAGGAGGGTTGGACATGGGGCCGGTTACACCATCCTGTAAAAAAATTTAAACCACAAAAAACTTCAACAAATATGGACAAGTCAAATAAAGAAAATAAAACACAGCCATCCAAGACAGGGGAAGGTCCTCTCGCGGGGAGGCGTATGATGCAACACAGAGAAAGCCGAAAGGAGTCTGTGTTGCTGACTAACCTTCTTTCTTCTAGGAGAACTTCCAGATTTGGCACCTGGAATGTTGGGACATTAAACGAACAAGGGAAAGTGGCGCAAGTAGCAGCAGAAATGAGGGAATACAAAATCGAGGTTCTGGGAATGTGTGAAACAAAGTGGAAGGGGGTAGACAGGAAGAAACTCATCACAGGTGAATTGGTGCTGTCCTCAGGACTTACTTACTTACTTACTTAGTCGTTCCCTTTCTACCGTGAGGTGTAGAGGTTTGGAAGAGAGAGCGCCAGACCATTCTATCAGCTGTCTTCTTCCTGGCCTGGTTCCATTCTAGTCCTCGGTCCTTCAAAGATTGTCTAATGTTGTCCTCCCAGCGAACTCTGGGTCGTCCTGGAGGTCTGGATCCCTGGCTCTTTGTTTCCCATGCTTGTCGTGGTAGCCGATCTTCTCCCATTCTGCAGACATGGCCAAACCATCTTAGTTGGGACTGTTCTATTTGGGTCTGCAGCGGATGGGATTTCAGGCCTTGACGTATCGTCTGGTTGCGGACCATGTCTCTTCTTGTTACTTCAACCACTTTCCTCAGATACCTCATTTCTGAGGTTTGGATCTGGCTTTTGTGGGTTGTAGTCATTGCCCACGACTCGCATCCATATGTCAAAACTGGGACATAGGTGGAGCGGTATACAGCCATCTTCGTTTTCTTACCAACCTCTTTCTTGCTGAGGAATCCACGATTTATGGCCTGAAAAAGTCTCCCAGCCGCTGCTTTTCGAGTGGCCAACTCTTCTTTGATGCCTCCCTTTCGGTCTATAATAGCTCCGAGATATTTAAAGTGGTCGACCTGCTCCAGGACCTGTTCTCCCAACTTAATCTGATGTTTTCTTTCTTCTCGTGATATCACCATGGATTTTGTTTTAGAGCTGCTTATGACCATCCCTCTCTTCTCCAGCTCTTCCTTCCAGACTTGCAGGTTGGATTGGAGATGTGCCTCTGATTTAGCAATCAGGGCAACATCATCAGCAAATGCCAGCTCCGAAATATAGACCTGTCTCATCTTCCAGTACCCCACTGAATACTTTCTTGTTCTCTCCTTACATGCCTTGATGACATCGTCCATGAGGAGTATGAAAAGATAAGGTGACAGGATATCACCTTGTCTTACACCAGTGGTGGTCCTGAACTCCTCTGACTTATGGTTTGCTGTCCTCACATAATTTCTGCAAGACTTGTAGAAGCTCTGTATAGCATGAATCAGAGGTGCTGGAATATTCTTCCTTGCCAAACAGTCCCAAAGTTTGCTCCAGGGGACTCTGTCAAACGCCTTTTCCAGATCTATGAAACAAAGATGGATCTCACTCTTATACTCAAGGGCCTTTTCACTCAGCTGTCTGAGTGTGAAGATTAGGTCTTGAGTACTTCGGTTTGCTCGGAATCCGCACTGGACCTCATCCAATTGTGGCTCAGCTAGGCGTCGGAGTCTCTGCTCTAGGATTCTAGAGCAGATTTTACCAGGGACACTGAGAAGGGATATGCCTCTATGGTTTCCACATTGTCGATTGTCACCCTTTTTGAAAATTGGTGTTATGATGGCAATCTCCCAATCCTTTGGTATGGTCTTGTTGCACCATGCTGCCTGTAGGACCTTTAAGAGTAATAGGTCGCCTGATGCTCCCATGTACTTAACCATTTCTGGTGTTATACCATCATGCCCTGCTGCTTTGCCCATCTTGATTTTCTCTAGTGCTGCCCTCAGTTCTTCCATCTTTATGTCATCTTCACCATCATTGGTTTTCTCTTCTGTGCTAGTGGTTATCATTTCTGTTGCTTCACCATGCTCACCATCCAGGAGTTCTGAGAAATATTCTTTCCATCTTTCCATTACTTCCTTCGGGGCAGTAAGCAATTTGCCTTGCTTGTCCTTTATAAATTTGAGAGGGCATTGTTTTTCCTTCCTCATGTTCTTTAGGGTCTTATAGAACAATTTCTGGTTTTCTTGTGCATCTTTTTCTAGCTTTTCTCCAAATTCTTCCCAGGACTTCTGTTTTGCTGCTAGCACTTTGTTCTTTGCTTCTGTTCTGAGTATCACATATTCTCTATATTTTTCCATTTGTCCTGTTGTGTTTTTAGCTCCTAAGTATTGTTTCCATGCCATTTTCTTCTCTCTTATTTTCTCTTTGACTTCCTCTGTCCACCAAGGTGTCCTCTTTCTCTGGTTCCCAAGTCGGACTTCACCGCATGCTTCTGCAGCAGCTGTCTTTATGATATCCTTGAATTTATTCCAGAGGGTTTCCAAGTCATCAGGTTGTTCTTCTGTGTTGCTCACTGGTGCTGTCCTCAGGACATGAAGACGAAAGTTCACACCACAGTGAAGGGGTAGCTCTTATGTTATCTAAAGAAGCACAGAAAGCACTAATTGAATGGGAAGCTGTTGGACCCAGAATAATAACAGCTTCTTTCAAAACAGCTAAAAAGAAAATTCATGTAAATGTCATCCAATGTTATGCACCAACTAATGACAAAGAAGAGTCTGTGAAAGAAGCATTTTATACTAAACTACAGGAAATTATGGATAAAGTAAAAAGAAGAGACATCACAATTTTGATGGGTGACATGAATGCAAAGATAGGTACAGTCAACACTGGATTCGAAGAAGTCATGGGAAAACATGGGCTAGGAGTAATGAATGAAAATGGAGAGCTATTCGCAAACTTCTGTGCTTCATATCAACTGGCTATAGGAGGAAGCATGTTTCCACATAAGAGAATACACAAGGCAACATGGATATCACCAGACCATAGAACAGAAAATCAGATTGATCATATATGCATAAACAAGAAGTTTAGATCATCATTGCAGGATGTAAAGGTATATAGAGGAGCAGATGTGGCATCAGATCACCATCTTCTGATAGCCAAAGTAAAAATGAAACTCAAGAGATATGCAACAATGCAAAACTATAGACAACAGTTTAATGTAGGACAGCTAAGAAATCAAGAAACAAGAGACAAATTTGCGGTCACAGTATCCAACAAATTCCAAGTGCTCCAACAGCTGGAAGATGTAGAGAATACAGAAGACTATTGGCAGCAGGTCAAAACAGTATGGAAGGAGACATGTGAAGAAATACTGGGGAAAAGGGAAAGACAACAAAAAGCATGGATAACAACAGAAACCATCAATAAGATAAAAGACAGAAAAAACAAGAAAGCAGAGTTAAACACAAGCAAAACTAGAAGCTCCAAAGCCAAGGCTCAAGAAGTGTACACAGAAGCAAACACAGAAGTAAAAAGAAGTATCAAAAGAGACAAGAGGAAGTATATTGAGGAGTTGGCAAGAGAGGCAGAAGATGCTGCAGCCAAAGGAAATATGAGAGAACTGTATAGCAGCACAAAGAAGCTAACAGGGAAATACAAGCAAACAAGTTGCCTCATAAAAGACAAGAATGGGAAACTGCTCAGCAATATACAAGAGCAAATGAAGAGGTGGACAGAATATTTTGGGGACCTTCTCAATAGACCAGCTCCACAAAACCCGCCGGACATCCAGCCAGCAGAAGAAGAGCTACAAATTAACGGTGAAAGACCAACGAAGGAAGAAATAAAGAAAGCCATAAAGCTTCTAAGAGAGGGAAAAGCGTCTGGACCTGATGGCATTCCAGCAGAGGCCATCAAAGCAGATATCGACACGGCTACAGAGATGTTATATAAATTACTTGGTAAAGTCTGGGAAAAGGAAGAGATACCAGCAGAATGGAAGGAAGGATATCTGGTTAAGTTGCCTAAGAAGGGAAATTTACAAGAGTGCAAAAATTATAGAGGAATAATGTTACTATCAGTGCCAGGAAAAGTATTAAACAGGATTATCCTTGAGAGATTAAAAGAGTCCATAGACAAGAAACTGAGAGATGAACAAGCAGGTTTTCGACAAAACAGATCATGTACAGACCAGATAGCCACTTTGAGAATAATAGTTGAACAAAGTCTGGAATGGAATTCACCACTATACATCGGATTTGTGGACTACGAAAAGGCATTTGACAGTGTAGACAGAGAATCACTTTGGAAATTGATGAGGCATTATGGAGTTCCCCTGAAGATCATTAATTTAATAAAGAAAACATATGAAGACATGACATGCAGAGTTCTTCACGAAGGACAGCTTACAGAACCGTTTGGGATAAGAACAGGAGTGCGACAGGGATGCCTCTTGTCTCCATTTCTTTTCTTGCTGGCAATAGATTGGGTTATGAGATCATCGACAACACACAACAGAAATGGAATCCAGTGGACTCTGACTAAGCAGTTGGATGATCTGGATTTTGCTGATGACTTGGCTCTTCTGTCCCATAACCGTAATCAGATGCAGGACAAATTGAAAACACTCGATGAGAGGTCACAGCAATTGGGTCTGAAAATACACAGGGAAAAGACAAAAATAATGAGAATAAATGCAGGTAATGATAACAGGGTTGAACTTGAAGAAACACCAATTCAAGATGTAGAATCATACACATATCTTGGCAGTAATATAGACAAAGTTGGAGGGACAGACAGCGATATCAAAATAAGAATACAAAAGGCAAGAGGAGCTTTCATTGCATTGGGAAATATATGGAGATCAAGAGAAATCGGATACCACACGAAAATAAGAATCTTCAACTCAAATGTGAAGTCAGTCCTATTGTATGGCTCTGAGACATGGAGAACAACAAAGACAACAACCAAAAAGCTACAGACTTTCATAAATGGGTGCTTGCGTAGAATAGAGGGATTAAAATGGTATGACAAGGTTACCAACGTGGAACTGATGACAAGAACTAGACAAGTGCCAGTGGAACAAGAGATGAGAAGAAGACGATGGCGATGGATAGGACACACACTGAGGAAACCTGTTGATAGCATTACAAGGCAGTCCTTGTTCTGGAACCCCCAGGGCAAGAGAGGCAGAGGAAGACCAAGAAGTACATGGAGAAGAGAGTTGGAAACAGAGGTGAAAATGATGAGGAGAACATGGAAAGAACTTGAGATGATGGCACGGGACAGGAGGACTTGGCATGTGTTTGTTGAAGGCCTATGCTCCTTTGGGAGTGGAGGGTTATGAATGAATGAATGAAACCAGAGGCGTACTAGGAGGAGGGCGGTCCGCCCCGGGTGACAGCCAGGAGGGGGTGCCATCGATAGAGTGAAAGTGCCAATATAAATGTTGAAACCAAATAAAATATAAACACCGTCGATAAAATCAGGGAAAATCCTGCTTCGTTTACCGGTTACAAAACAATTGGCAAAACATGTAGAAAGTAGCCCTGTCTTTAGCAGCACAACCGATAGTTTGTTGTAACGGAAACCGACACAGGCGTGACCCCCAAACGATGGTCTAGCTTGCGATAAGTTAACAGCGGCGCATCTAGCGAGCGACCTTTCGGTCAGAGGGTCGAATTCTTATCAAAGATCAGGAATTTACAGTCCCTCTGCTCTCAAAATTTGATATGGGGTACCGGTAATAAAAATCTTTGGGCTTTTTATTGTTGGAATGGCAGTTTTCCTATGGTGTTAAGTTATATATAGATGGAATGTTATTGTTTTAATACCAAAAGAAAAAAGAAATAAATGCACGAACATTGCGCTTAAATATACACCAAGTAACGTTATGCT
The DNA here is from genome assembly GCA_024509875.1 of Oreohelix idahoensis. Taxonomy (NCBI): domain Eukaryota; kingdom Metazoa; phylum Mollusca; class Gastropoda; order Stylommatophora; family Oreohelicidae; genus Oreohelix; species Oreohelix idahoensis. The sequence goes on along the minus strand of JAMPIV010000845.1, from coordinate 180,068 downwards.
CATTTATACACGTAGCCAATCTAAAGTAGGATTGACAGAGCGCTAGGCTCTCGCGGCAAAGGTGTCAGGTTCAGTTCACGGTATGGACACCCTCAGATCTACCTAGATGTAAATAGGTGCCTGATTTTGATCTGGACTTAAGGACGGAAAAAGCGACGAGGAAGGGAACTGGTCACCTCACGATGCTAGACCTAGTATAGTGAAGTCTCTAACACTTCATTCCCCAAAGGCAGTATCGGCTATGGTTCTACCTTTATTTTTAATCTACAGTAGGCATGCCGTAGGCAACCGACCTTGTTGAATTTGTGTGCGCAGACTACTTAAGAATACAACAGTCGATCGGCCAGTCAACAGTCAACTTACTGAAACACACTCACTGTCAAGTCAATTTCAAATGTTTGTGACCGGACACCATGCAAGGCATGAACCTTGTCATAACCCAGTTTATGTCGCAGTGTGTAGAAAAGTGTTACCAAGATTAATCAAAACAGGTTTTATCACCAAGTTATTTAAGTATCTACTGGAGGACGTTTTCAGAAATCAGCTGGTCACGAAGGGTACAGAGGGAGGGAGGAAGGTAAAGGATCCCATTACATGCCCATTGAGGCATATTGGGAATGTGGTGTTAGGCCCATATTTTCTTGACCATCGGCACACTAAGGGTAATGTGGTCTGTACCACACCGGCCGCCTTAACCTTCACGGAGTTGGGTACAGAACATAGTTAATTTATGAGAGATCTATTTTACAATTAGTGAATATTGTCATTTCTTATCATAACTGTTTCTGGGATTATAACCACATGGTTAGCTCATATCTATGTGCACATACATATACAGATATATATTGATTGATTATTTGTTCCTCCATTAATTCATTTATTCAGTCATCATTCACTTGTATGTTATATTCCAGTCTATAATAAACCCTTATTGTCTGTTTTACCACCACATTAGTACCTCATTAGAGAGAGTACGAATGTTAAAGGGGAACAGAATTTACACGTATAAATTACTTCTTAGTCTGGAGAAAGTGGGAGCCAGAATCAGATAGCGAGAGGTCAAGATTAGATGCCATGGAATACAGAATCACTCTAGCCTATCTAGGGGACTCACCCAGCAACAAATTTGCCTTCCTTTCTTGATACTCTTTTTCTTAGAGCCACTTCAGGTCTGAGTAACTAGACCCACTACATATACTCTCAGAAGTAAAACTTAATGACACACAGTAATGTTTCTGATGTTCAGCTTTCTATTTGCAGCATACTCTCAGGGAGTTCATAAGGCTGGCAACATCATCATATCAAAAGTAGTTGCTATAGAAATCACCTCTGCAAGAGTCCATTAAGTAGTTTATTGCATGAGCCTTGTAAAGGTGCCGGCTGCAGTGGTGATTACATGCTTCTTGAGGAGTGAAAAAAGATATCCAACTGTAATAAAAACATCAGTGTTACTAGTGTTATGTACTCAATACACTGTACTTTTTTTTCAGGCCGAATATCTATTTCAGTACAATCCACAGATTGACTAACATGACCCTTGCCAGCACAGACTCCAGCAGTTGACTTACACTGATGATGTGCTAAGAATATGCATAATGTGCACTGACAGAGTTATATGTACAAGTGACTGAACAAGACGTTTATTTGTAATCGTATTTTTGCTCCTATGAACGGAGTAAATGCATAGCTCATGATCTGCTATTTATAAAGTAATGTCTAGGCCAGTTTACAAAAGTTGTTTACTTGTCTTTGTTGGTATCAACTGTTTCTACATTCTTATACTGTTTACGATACCAGCTTACTGCTGTTTTAGATTTTAGGCAGATACCAGTACATATAAATTATTAAGTTGGTTTGAAATATTTCTACCTGTCATATTTTTATATATGTATACAATTGTATTGTGTGAAATGATGTACAGCATCTGGTTCTTCTTCTTCTTCTTCTTGCGATCGCATCTTTGATGATTACACCGTCAGACGAGTTCTCATGATGAATTCGACTGTTGTTTGAAGTTCCTCTTTAACTCCATATAGCTTTGAGTTTAGTGTTGAGTCATTGGGCCAGTATATCTTTCTTAACTGGTCATACAGAGGACAGTCCTGTAGAACATGCTCAGCAGTTTGTTCGTTTAATCCACATGTGCACAGTGGTGAAGCAGACAATCGTAGCTTGTGCATGTGTTTATTCAGTTTGTTATGCCCTGTCCTGAGTCGAAAAATAGTTATCTGTCCCTGCCGGTCGAGAGTGTGATAGTCGTCTTTGGGTTGGTTCTGTTCTCTTCTGATAGTCTGGATAGCTCTCTTTTTCTCAAAGTATGTGACTTCATTATCTTCTTGTTCACATTCTCCTCCCTTTTTTGCAAGTTTATCTGCCTTTTCATTTCCGGGTACACCACAATGAGATGGTACCCACTGAAGTATGGTTCTCTTTTTGGCAGCTACCTTGTTTAGTTCATTTCTCAGATGCGGGAGTTTACCACCCTTGAGAGCTTGCAGGACAGACAGTGCATCTGTGAGGATGACTACCTGGTGGCAGTCAGAGTTGGTGTTATAAATCATATTTGCAGCTTGCTCTAGAGCTTGAACCTCAGCTGTATAGTTGGAACAGAATTTACCAGTGGGAATGTGCCTAGTCTCATAGTGGTTGTCAGGATATGAGATAAAGATACCGGCACCTCCATTCCTAACAGCATTAGTTGCTGATCCATCTGTATAGGCATGTATCCATGATTGATCGGGATAGCTTTCTTGGATCATACTCAATGTAGCAGTTCGTTTTTGCAGATCATTATACTCACATCCACTTGTGAGACCACTGACTGATGTATTAATTTGGAGGGCACTGCTGGCCTGCTCCCATGGTACAGGGTATAGGGTGGGCTTCAGTGGTGTTGTCTTCATGGATAGGTCTTCTTGATGCTGTCTTATAAGTCTTTTCCCCCGATGCACAAAGCTGCTACGCTTTAGACGTCCCAATGCCAGATCATCTAGTCTTGCCTTCATTGGGTGCATTGGCATACTGTTGTACTTTTCCATCTGGATCATGGTTTTTGTGTCTCTTCTATGGGACAATGTCTGTAATCCAGCAACCTTCTGCATCTCTGTTATTGGTGTAGTTTTCATGGCTCCTGTAATGAGCCTGAGAGCTTGATTTTGCACCTTGTCCAAAGACTGCAGATGTGAGTTAGCAGCTGATGACCATGCTGCTGAGCTAAACTCTAAGTGTGGTCTTATTACTCCATTATAAATCTTCTTTAGATTTCGTTCATTTGCTCCCCAGTTGGTACCTGCTAATTTTCTGAGTATGCCTAGTCGTCTTCGGGCCTTTCCTTCTGCATTTTCAATATGCTTATTCCATGTAAGCCTTTGGTCAAATGTCACCCCAAGATAGGTGGGGTAGCTTTCTTCCTTGATCACGGTTGTCCCTAGGTGTATGTTAGCTGATTTGTCCTTGGGGGCGAGGGAGAACAGTGTTGTGGAGGTTTTGTCTGTGTTTATTGTGATAAGCCATTTCTCTGCCCATGACACTAGCATGTCTGCTGCCCGCTGCATTCTATAATTTGCTGTGGTGACATTTTCATCAGCGCACCAGAGTACTAGGTCATCTGCATATAAGGCAGCTTTAACTCCTGCAGGGAGATCTTTCACCAGGTCATTGATGTAAACAAGGAAGAGTGTTGGGGAAATTACTCCTCCTTGAGGTACCCCCTGATGGAGCAACACTTTTCTGCTCTGCAGACCGTCAAGAGTGACTCTAGTTCTCCTGTTATGCAAGTATGACTGGATCCATTTCATCATGTTGCCTTGGATTCCACTTCTCCTAAGTTTTGCAATGAGGCCATCTTTCCACACCTTGTCAAAGGCCTGCTTGAAGTCGACCCAGATCGTTAGGACCTTTTTCTTCTCCTGGAAGGCATCTTCTATTGCTTGAGACAAGTAAGTAACTTGGTCTTCTATACTGTAGCATTCTCTAAATCCAGCTTGTTCCGGCACCAGGATCTGCTCAGACTCTAAATACCATTTCAATCTGTGGTTGACTATTCGCTCCATAGTCTTCCCAACACAGCTTGTGAGACTGATTGGCCGGTAACTTGCAGCCTCGGTCTTACATTTCCCTTTCTTTAGTATGGGTATTGTGATGGCTTCTCTCCATACTTGGGGTACCGTTCCTTTCAACCAGCTGTGGTTGAATATCTCAAGCAGTTTTGTCTTTGCTGCTGAGCTCAGATTTACTAGCATTTCGTTGCTGATTTTGTCTGGGCCGGGTGACTTTTGAAACTTAAGCTTGGAAATAGCCTTCTGTAGTTCTCCTAGTGTGATGGGTTCCCTCATTGGGGCAGGAGTATCTGTCTGTCCCATGGTTGCCAGTATTTCTTTTCTTATCTCTCTCTGATGATCTATGTTAATGGGTAAGTTGCTTTCTGAACTGTATCTTCTAGCAAACAAGTCTGCAGCTTGTTTTCCTCTGAAAAGTTTGCCACCTTCATCCAATGTGATAGTCTGCCTAGGTGAGGAACGCTCTTCATTTAGAGACTTGACTAATCTCCAAAGTTTCCTGCCGTCTTTCTCAAGGTTCAGCGATGCCGTTTTAGTTCTCCAGCTTTTCCGTTTTTCTTCTAGCTTTGTTCTCTGAAACTCTGCTACAGCCTTTTTCCATTTGTTGTGAGTTTCAAGTGAAGGCTGAGACTCTGCGTCCTTTCTAGCCCTGTCCATAGCTTCCTGACGTTCTTGGAGTGTGCTGGACCAGTATGGTATGTAGTTACGCCGGCATCCTTTGGGAATGGTTTCTTTTGCAGCTTGTAGTATGCATCTGTTGAAGTCTTTTACCACTTCATTAATGTCTCTGTTCTGTACCTTGAGGGTAGACAGCAGCGTGTTCACCTGATGCCTGAATAAACCCCAGTTGGCTTTTTTGTAGTTCCATCTTGTAATGGCTGGGCCTGTACTGAGAGTTGCACTCTGGACAGTAAGAAAGATTGGGCGATGGTCGCTTCCCCCTAGTTGGTCTCCTACTTCTCTACTAATAGATCCAGCTATATCTGGTGTGGAGAAGGCAAGATCTGGTGTTGAAGTTGTGTGCCATCCTCTGGAGTAGAAGGTAGGAGTATCTGTGGCATTATTGACTAGGATTAGGGAGTGATCATCTTGCCAAGTTTCAACCTCTTCACCTCTGTGATCCAGATGGTTATAGCCCCAGCTCTGGGAGTGGCTATTAAAGTCTCCAACTGCTATAAAGTTGGTGGCTGGTACCTGTATAGAGCTGAGACTCAGGGGTTTGTTGTTCGGACAGTAATAGTTCAGGAGTTCTATTTCCATCTTGTCTACCTTTATCTGCAACAGCTGATATTCTGCTCCATCCATGAAGGTTTTCCTTTCGTGTGCAGGAATGTTATTCCTTACAAGAGTAAGTACTCCTCCTTTTCGTCTATCTTTTCTGTCGGATCTGAAGCATTGATATCCCCTTATTTTAAAGGTTTGATCTGCTTTCAAGTGAGTCTCTTGGATACAGCAAACACTGACTTGCTTCTCATACAAGATGTTTTCCAGCTCTGTCTTTTTGCTGTATCCAGCCTGCTTGCTGTTCACTCCCTCTGCATTCCAGTGCATCATGACAAGTGGCACTCTGGGTTTCTCTTTTTCTGTTTTGTTTTGGTCAGTAGTTCTCCTCCGCCGTCTGCTGACTCCACAAGACGGTCTAGAGGGTCCTCCAGTAGCTGAGGGTGGGCTCTGTCGAGGCTCAGAGCCCGGCACTGCACCTGCCTGGTGGAGCTCCACAGGGCGAGCACCAGTACGAGATTTATTTGACGGTGTACTCTCCATAGAAAAAAAAAAGCGAGTTGCGTGATACTGTGGTTTCCGGTGCGCCTTCTGGCCCAGTATCTATGACTTTAGCACCTGTTCAACGGGAGAGTGGGCTCATCCCTAATCTGTTTATGTTCCCAGTAGTAGACTATTCGCAAGCAGCCTGGGGGTGTCACTGCTCTGCGCGGACCTTGTTTACCGAGGCGGCGTCCGAGCTCGTATGGTGAAAATATGGTTGCGTTATCTTCAAAATAGCCCTGTCTTTCCCATGGCTTTTCTGCCATCCTGCAACTTTGAGTTAGGGAGTTCTGAGCTCCAGTCTCTTTCCCAGGCATTTTATCCTGGCCTGGCACGCATACAGAGGACCCCACTTCTGGTTCTAAGTTAGCAGTTGGGGATAGGTGGGGTAGCACACTGTGCATTCCCCGTCATCCAGGGGGCTCTCCAACTATGCAGAGCTTGCACAATGCTGTGCTCTGGTTCTGGGCTCTCCCAAGGAATCCTCACGTCCTGCACAGAGCCACTTCCAGATACCCACCACCTGCCAACCCTCCATTGTAGAAATCTCCTGCATGCGGCCATCCAGTCAAGAGCCAGTATTAAGTCTGGTGCCCAAGTGATCCCCCCAAGCTCAGTGTGCAATGCTGGGTTCTCATCATGCTGCAACACAGGGGGGATTGTGATGCTCAGCCATCTCTCTCAACTCTGCACCGATAAGTGACATCGGGGACTTAACTGTGCCTCAGTACTGGGAGGCCCCGTTTCCGGGTACACCACACACAGCCAATTGAGGCAACGGTCGCCGTGGGCGTGTCTTCAGTGGGGAAGTTGTGGAGTCTTCCTGTCCATGTTCTTGCACATCCTAACACTGCCCGCAAGACATCGGAGGTTTGGAGAGTGGCCTTCTCTGCTTTTTTGAGCCGGGGTGGGCTCCCCGGGCAAGTCTCGATGGGGATCGGGACGTGTCCACGCGCCAGTGGGCCCAGCATCGGCCGCATCTGATGGAGGACTTGCTCTGCCAGGTTTGAGTTAGTAAATTCCAACTTTGTCATCTTCTTGGCATTGTGATGCTGGGGTGCCTGTGGATTTCCTACCGCCCCGGGTAGAAGCCAGAAGTGTACTGTGCCAGCTCTGGGGGAGATAAAGGGGGTGTTTCTGCGTCTCCTTGTGATACGTAGCCAAGGTAGGGCTCACAGTGCTCTTTCCCCGCCACCAAATTGCCTGCTGGTTACGCCGAGTTCTCCGAGGCTCTAGGCATGTGACCAAGAGTTGAAGGCAATAGGATCGTCACGTCCTGAGTCTCTGTGCCTGTACGATGGGTTCCGATCTTCAGGGAGCAGTCCACACTCGTTCCCACTCCCAAGACTTGTTCAGTATCCATCTGGCTCCTTCCCACCCACAGAGGGCGTGTACGGTGTAGTGCACCGATTTTATTATCGAGGTTTGCTCCTCTAGATCCGTTGTGTTTAGCCTGAGGATTCGCACCCTCAGTTACCAGGACTACCTCGAGGAGGGTGTGGCTCTTCACCACGCACAACGATCTTGGGGTATGAGAGGTTTTGCTAGGCCAAGAGACTAACACCGCAATGGTCGCTCCTTTCATGAACAAGAATTCACTAGGCCTAGGGTGAAGCAAGGGGGGGAAACCCACTACCCACAACACCAGCACATCACACCCCCTGTCTGTAAAGACTTTGCCCCAGCATCTGGTTAAAATAAGGTCTCAAACTTCACAGGTGTGAGAATGTGTGTTACTATTTTTACATCTGCCTAACACATGTTTTGTTTAACATTAACAAATAATGTCCATGTTTATATGACCAACTTGGGATTTAACTTACACGGAAGACTATTGTAATTGTTTGTTTGAAAGAATTTATTTTAAGCCTGTTTGTATGAAATAAAAACTGTATAATGAACATCAACAGTTTTTGCTATTTGCCACATTGTATTTGTCAACACTTTTCTATTGAGCGTCCGGTTAACTGTGTGATTAGAGCACTGGTCTCTTGTAGTAAAGGTACCAGGTTTGAAACATGGTGGCATCACACTCCAATCTACCCAGCTGTAAATGGGTGCCTGACTTGTGAGTTGAAGGAAGAGGCAGAATGCAAGGGAGCTGGTTACCACACCTCTCGAAGCTGGACTTAGAATAGTGAAGTCTCGAACACTTCATTCCACTTCAGCAGTATCTGCTATGGGACTTGACCTTTTATGTATTGACAATATGTTTTTCCCCCTATTCTTTATCATGCTTGAGGAGGAGGGGACTCACTTTGTGGATGGCATCCCTGCAGGCAGCCTTTATAAAAGCATGTCATATGCTCTAGCATTGATGATCTCTGTAGCAATATGTTTTACATAATGAAAGTAGTCCCACTTTATTAGTTTCATTTAAATGACAGCACAGTGATCTTATTCTTTGCCTGCAATAATGGTCCCTGGGATCTAAACTGTTATCTATAGTTTCAGATACTTCTAATTAACAATGTCTTTGGGAGAAGTACATGTATTCCTGTTCAAGGCTAAGAATCTTACTGGGAAGTAACATTGACAAAGGTGGAACTAGCAAGGACGTGGATGCCAGGATAAATTAAGCCAAACTCTGAACCCCAGCAGCTATTTCCCAGAAAAATGAAACTAAATTGTTCAACACAAATTAGTTGAACTGAAAAAAAGTACTGATCAGAAGTGAAATCAGGGTTACAATATGACATGTCTACAGTGTTGTTCTATCTACAATGAATTCAATTTCTGCAGGTTGATGTTCCAGATTTTGTTAACATTATTTACGTGAATCTTCTTCATGTTCAACGTTAAAGGCGTGTCTGTATATGTGGCTTATTTTAAATAAAAACACTAAAATAAATCATACATAGAACAGTATTCGCATGTAACATAAATATTGACATTATTCCCAGCATGCCACTTCTAATAGAGAAATATTGACAAGATTACATTTACCAGAATACAATACAACCACCAATCAGAACTTACTAGCACAAAACATTATGAAACGACACGTATAACATGAATGAATTGTTTAACATGTCAGAGCATACCAGGATTTAATCATAAATTAGAAGTTATGTAAGTTTTATTGCAAACAATGAAATAAAAACAAATGTATAAGTAAAAACAGACCAGGATGTCTTAACATTAACAGATTAATGTTAAACAAAACATGTTAGGCAGATGTAAAAATAGTAACACACACTCTCACACCTGTGAAGTTTGAGACCTTATTTTAACCAGATGCTGTACATCATTTCACACGATACGATTGTATACATATATAAAAATATGACAGGTAGAAACATTTCTAGCCAACTTAATAATTGATATGATATAGGGAGATAGACATTGAGAGAGAATTTCCAAAATTTGACAATATTATTCCCAGATTGTACATCCAGCTTCATTGTCACTAAGCTTAGTAATAGTACACCCAACAAATGATTTGCTATAGCATTAGTGGCAGCTTCGTTTACCACATGCCTAATACTTTTGAAACACTCCTGCACCCAAGTGTAAAAAATACGGTTAACACATTATTAGGGGCACCCGTTTGCCAGTCACTTCGATTACGGAAACAACAGCAAATGGATTGATTTGCCGTTGCCCTAAAGACGCCAATAGGCGTGATGGGAAACAATGGCAAAGAAAACCTATCTGCTGTTGCCCTAAGACGCCACTAGGCGTAATGGCCACTGACTGCTTTGACGGTCAGTGGCTAAGGACGGAAGAAGAAGAAGAAGAAGAAGACATTATTAGGGGAGACAATTATTTAACTTCATGGAACAAGGGGACAGCAACAAATAGAATAACAAAAGCATGCTTTTGCAACACCGCCTAAGGGAGATAACTACTTTGAAAAACTAGAATATTTATAAAATAAAGCTTTTTCTTTTGCACGAAGGATTTAATTTTACACTCTATTGAAATTGGTTTTAAAAATAAAGCAACCTAAGATGATGCTGACATTTTAAAGATATACTTAGATATTACATTACTATTCTAGGGTAGCTTAATTATAAACACTACATACTTTTTTCTATCACTGTTGTGTGGCTTCGAATTTGACAGCAAGGTTAAGCATACTTACCTGGCACGGGAGATACCATGATCAATAAGGTGGTGCTCCCAAGGCGAGGCCCTTCCATTGCACTCCGGTTGGGTTGACCCTTGCGATCATCTCAAATGTGGATGACTCGAGTGCGTAATTTTTTCGTAGGGGGGACTGCGTTCGCGCTATCCCCTGAACAAACAACTGACAAGACTTAATTAAATTAACGTTCAGTGTGAATCTAATAATCTTTTCTTCTTCTTTGATCCTTAGCCGCCGACCGTCAAAGCAGTCAGTGGCCATTACGCCTGGTGGCGTCTTGTAGGACAACAACAAATTGATTCCACTTTGCTCGGTCGGCGGCCATCCTTCGTACAGTGCCCCAACTCTGGTTCATTCTTTGCATCTCAGCCTCCACAGTCCTCCGCCAAGTTGTTTTTGGTCGGCCTCTCTTTCGTTTTCCTTCAGGGGTCCATAGCATAGCTGTTCTTGTGATAGCATCGGGGTCTCTTCTGAGGACATGGCCAACCCAGCTCCAGCGTCTGCCAGCTATGATGGTGTGCATGTCCTCTTGCTTGCTCCGAGTAAGCAGATCTTGGTTGGTGATGGTATTCGGCCAAAAGATTCGGTGAATTTTTCTTAGGCATGTTGTGTGAAAAGAGGATAATTTCGACATTTCCTTCTCTGCAACTCTCCAGCTCTCCGCGCCATAGAGAAGCACAGAAAGCAATCTAATATTGCTTAGAGTCTATTCATTGTCTGCTTTTGACTTAAGGAAAGAAATGTCCCCACCTCTCGAAGCTGCACTTAGTATAATGAAGTCTCTTACACTTCACTCCCATAAGGCAGTATCTGCTATGGAACTACGTTTATTTATTGTACTTTTCTCTAGTGTTATTCATTTATTTTCTGTGTAGCTCATCTTATCTTTCTTTGATTTCTTCATCTTTTTTCCCACGTGTTTGCATTGTCCTTTCTATTTACAGTGCAGACTGAATAAGTAAAAGTCGCTTGAACCATCTAAAATACTTATCAAAAGTTTGCTCAAAGACGGACATTTTGCGGTCAGAATAAGAAAGAAAGCTTAAAGTTTCAACATTTTATTGCAAATTTTTCATTGTTAAATTAACATTTTTGCATCTTTTCCCTCTTTAAAAAGCAAAGATAATAAAATGGTAAGGTATTATCATGTTATTTTTAGTACCATAGTTGGATGTCAATTCAATAACCTTTAGCTCCCCAAGGAGCATAGGCCTTCAACAAACACATGCCAAGTCTTCCTTCACGTGCCATCCGCTCAAGTTCTTTCCATGTTTTCCTCATCATTTTCACCTCTGTTTCCAGTTCTCTTCTCATGCGCCTCCTTTCCAGAGGACCTTCTTCTGTCTTGGGCGGCCTAGTTGATTTACTGTATATTCTTTATTTGACTTGTCCATGTTTGTTGAAGTTTTTTGGTAAAAAGTTTTTTACGGGATGGGGTAACCAGCCCCATGGCCAACCCTCCTTAGTCGCTTTTGACGACATGCCTGGTAGGGTACAGTGTTACTATTCTTTGCTCCCCTTTCGGGCCCCGGTAACACATGGGTGCATAGTTGGATGTACCAAAACGTTAAAAAGTCTAAGGGTCCTAATTTACTAATCTCATTTCCTGTACTGTATTGTCAGAGTAACATGAATAAGCCCTATGTAGTTCCCGGGGGCTCTGGTGAGACATAAAGAATAGGCTTACTGTTATCTCAGACATGTCATAAGAGGTAACTAATGTGTTCTTGTACATAGGACTGGCAGCCTTATCATGTAAAATCAAATGACTCCAGAAATAACTGTTGCAAGAATTGAATGCTGTGAAGCAGGATTCTTGCAAGGGGACCAATTACAGTGGTGGCTCCTGTCACGAGAGGTTAATTGGTATAGATGATAAGTAGATAATTAGGTGTATCAGATGATACACTTGCCAGATAAGAGTTCTGGTCTTAAAAGAAATACCCCAGTCTTAGAAATAAGCACTGGTGTATATGTGACCGGATGGTCATAGGAAAAATACAATAGTAAATAATAACGTCCCTAGATTTGAATTAATGGTTATAAGATAATAAAAGAAAGTATAATAACGTAAGATATAACAGACGTTAAGAACTTTATAGGAAACATGCTATAAGAAATCCAAGCCGTGGCTTAAACAAGTTAACGTTTTACAGTAGAAACGGACTATAGGAAAAAAAAACCACGCCACAGTTTAAACAAGTCCGAACAGGTAAACTACTTAACTTAAAGCTCATGCAAATTTATCTACTTAACATAAAGCTTATGAAAATTTGTCACAAGACGCCGTTAACAATTTACTCATTAACTACCGAATTGAAAAACACACTGTGGCCGAATTAAATTTTTTCCCCATTTTCATCCTGTAGGTGTTTGCACAAAGTAACCTGTAGTTTTCGTAATTGTTTACAGATTTTTATGAATTACACGTCATTTTAAAGATAAATGAATGTACTATTACAATAAACACCGGTTGTAACTCTAATAGAGGTTTTTGCTATTTAACGGTCCTCCGATGGCCGAGGACTTGCAATATTTTCACAATTATAACTCCTTGCGCCCCATCTCTATAAAAATCACAATTTCAATCAATGTGCACACCGTTTTCACTCTTGTCCTCGTAGCTAGATCTATCAGTCAATTGTTGAAACACGTTTCTATCCTATTCAGCCGTTAGACGAGATGTACACTCATTTTTTGTAGTCCTATCACTAGTTGCCATGGTAAACAGTTTTACACGATTTGTTAACTAACCCAAAACGCTGAAAAATATGAACATAATATCAATTTTCCAGTGTTCTACAACAACCATACTTTGGGAATTTGTTTTCCGGTGGCAACTTAAAATCTCGAACCAGATCAGAGAGTGTTTCAGTACATTTTTCATTCGTTTTATTACTAAAATTAGATTGGCGCTCTGAGCGGCTTGCGGTCCAAATGTGATTATTTTGTGAGCCACTCACAGCGGCTTGCTGTAGTTAATGTTTAAATAGGTAGTGGTGAAACGCGTGACGTCAGACCTATAAGATAAATCGTAAGCTTTCGCATTGGAAAAGACTAACTAATGGGAAAGATATTACTGGCGTGCACCGCTCAACTATTTGGGTTTATAAGGAGACGATTGCGCCATTTTCTATGACTTAAATACAGTTTATTTTCTATGAGTGTTAAAGTGAGCTTCCAGCCTTACAGTGTTTCAGAAGTACTTAGCAGAGAGAAGCATCAGCACCAGACGTGTAAACGTATGCCTATTGATTATCTTCTATTGAGAGAAGACTTGCTACTAGTCATAATATAACTGATGACTATATTTCAGTGTGTTTTATTCAAACTGGAATTACAGGTTAGTGGGCAATCGAGTTTCCTATCGGTATATTTTATTGTTACAATAAATGAAATTGTGGAGGAACCAGTTTTATGAAACTGGCGCCTAAAGATACTGAAGAAGCCGAAGACAGACATGTCCTCTTAGACAGGATCATTAAAGAAGCAGAAGAAAACCAAATCATTGAACCTCGAGCACCCTTAATTGAGTTATCAGAAGAAGTTATAATTGGATTGAACGAGGTTTATGAAAATGATATAAACCCAGCAGAAGAATGGGTAACAATACATTTTCACTCAGAAGAGTTAGAATATGAACCTGAAACGGAATTAGCAGAGACTGAATTTCTCAGAGGAATAATCCTTAGGCATGAACATTAAGAAGACAGTGCTTTTGAACAACTATTAGATTTCTTAGGCTTTCAAGATGGAAATTAACAGAGTTGAGAGAATTGTTTCTGTATTGATTGTTGGAGTACTGTTTCAATTCATTAAACGTTTTAACTAAAAGACTAAGGATTGTCAAGAACTTTCAGGTATACATGCAGAAGAATCACTGCGATTAATCGAACAATATAATTTTAATCTATTAATCGAACATAATAAGATTAATCAGCATCACCACTAATGAAGATCACACCATCCAATCTAAGTCCGGTAACTAAGAATCTGGGTTGCCCTATCCTCATGTAGATTACTATCTGGCGATAAGCCAGCACCAACTTGAAGGAATCCTCATCAAGTGTAATCCCCTCCCCGGTTATATACTACTCGTCAAAAGTCAAGGGCCACCCTATTATTTTCAATACACTTTTATATAAGCGCATAGAATGATTAAATGAAGGAAGTTTTTAGTAAAAATGAGTGCAATATCTTCCTCTGACAGTCCTTATGCAGGTTAAGCACAAAAACAACTCACCGACAACCATGGTGATCACGTGCAATCAAACAGGTGAAGTAATCGTGCTGATTGACATTCCACGTGCAATGGCGACTTTTCGTGTACAGAGTTCACTCTTAATTTGTTTTACAATCAGCAGACTTAGGGTAGTTTCATCACTTGCAAAAACCATGCCACCGAAAAGAAGTCTTGACACCTTACAAAGAATGAGGGCTATAGCGTGGGTTGAAAGTGGTTTATCTGTCCGTGAGGTTGCTAGACGGCTTGCAGTGTCACACTCTACTATCCAAAGAATTTTGGAGAGATTTCAGGCCACAGGAAGTGTAGAGGATCGCCACCGGCCAGGTCGCCCTAGATGCACCAATAGACATGATGACCGGTACCTCTTGTTGTCAGCCCTGCGCCATCGAACAGTGACTTGTTCCACTCTAAGATGTCAGCTGAGACAAACTGTAAACGTTAATGTCAGTCAAAGCACCATTCGCAGACGTTTACATGAATTTGGACTGGCTGCTCGACGTCCTGCGGTCAGAATCCCTCTTACCCCTGCTCATCGCAGAGCCCGTGTTGCTTGGTGTCGCGATCACATCCGATGGACAAGTCAACAGTGGAGTCAAGTTCTCTTCACTGATGAATCTCGCTTCACTGTGTCATTCAATGATGGCAGGATTCGAGTTTGGAGACGACCAGGAGAGCGATTTACTGATGACACAATTCGAGAGGTGGATCGTTATGGTAGGGGTTCTGTCATGGCCTGGGGAGGCTTCTACAGACACGGCAGGACCCCACTCTACATCATCCAAGGCAACTTGACCGGCCCAAGATACCAGAAAGAAATCTTGAGACCAATTGTTCAGCCTGCTCTGGAGGCCATAGGTGGTAATGCCATCCTCCAAGATGATAACGCTCGACCCCATCGAGCTCGTGTGGTGAATGAGTTTATTCAGCAACATGGGATCATCAGGATGGCGTGGCCAGCTCATTTTACTGACCTTTCTCCGATTGAGCACCTCTGGGATGTCCTTGGTCGAAGATTGTCAACAAATCATCCCCTGCCAATGGATGTTGCACAGCTGACTGCATTTCTGCTTCAGGAATGGCAAGCTGTTCCTCAGAATACTCTTCGGACCCTTGTGGACTCGATGCGTCTACGCCGTCTTGAATGCCTTGCTGCAAACGGTGGTCATACCCGATTTTGAAATGTCTATTTGTCCAATATCTATTGTGTGACTTTTGAAAAGGTGGGTGACACACTTCACAGCTTCATTGCGTTTGAATGTGTGTTTCCATTTCTTTACGTGACATGTCAATTTGGTATTCAATAAATGCCGTTTTGACTGATACCAATTACGTTTATATCAGATTTGTTTTATGGTTTCAACCAAGGTTTCTCTAAGTGGCCCTTGACTTTTGACGAGTAGTATATATCTAATCACCTATATACTTATTGTGCATAACAATATTGACAGCGTATAACAACATATACAATACCAACAAGAATAACACGGACAAGATATAAGTACAAATGAACACGTTCGCAGAAATCAACAAAACAATAAAGCAAAAAATATTGCAAAACTTGCAATGATAACTGCGAAAAAATTTACAATACAAGGAACAAAACAGTGTATAACGAATATAACTGAAAGATAGCAAGAGGAGGCAGACACTCACAAACAAATTAATCAAAAACTAAAGAACAGAGAAAAATGTTACAAAAACAACATAGGACATCTCGGCACAACTAAACAATATTATCAAAGACTGAATTCGACGTAAACAGAGTCTGCCCAAGATTATAACAAGGGATCTTTTACGCTACGAACTCAGGCAACACAGTCCCTATAGAACGCTTCCAGATCTACTGACCGTCCGAGGAGGTATTAGCAGATCTGAAAGTCCCCCCAACGAAACCCGCAGAAATATAAACACATATATAACATAGAAAACATATAACATAAAACAAGGAATATCGGTATAGTGAGTACAGAAGAAGGCTTAGTTACCACATACAGAGGCACAGTTTACAATACATATAGCCACTTATCTTTACAAGGAACAATCCTGGCCTCCGCAAGAACAGCAACAATGAAGAACCCAATAAATCCAGTTCTGCAGCAAAGCAATGTAGATCGTATCTGGAACTCCAGAACTGTCTACTAGAAGTCAGCACCCCAGTAGTCCATCGTACAGGAAACACTTGAGCTGGAACTACCGTATGTCTTGACTTTGATGAGTTGATCTTCTGACGAACAGCTTGTGGTTGATCGTTTCTAGCCCCGTATCAACTGGCGACCACTGATAACGACTGCTACTGAGACAGATTGGTGATACGACTGGTACTGGTGTAGATAGACTGGCTGGGCCTCACTCTTGAAGTTGTAGTATGGAAAGGTGAGACCTCCGGGCAACGCCGGTTACTTACAGCCAAGAATGTAAATGTTCTACTATATGTGCCGCTGTTAATGACGTACAGCTAACGTCGGGCTTACAGGTGGCCGACTAAGTGTGTGGGTGTGTAGATGCACATAGACGCGAATGCCATGTGGTATTAATTAAGTTGACAACCAATCACCCACACCAATGCACATATAGAAGTGACTGACATCTTAAACTTTGCATACTAGGAAATGCAGTAACAGCTGTAACGTTTATACACTGTTTATTTGACTGGAACAAGAGACACGTAAACAATCCTAGTAAACGGTACTTGGTACATAGCAAACGATCACTGTCACGAGTTACAGGGTAAAGTACATCATGGAAACATCGTATAGCTATGCTCTCCACCTTCACTCCTCCGACAATACAATACATGAGCCGACTACAGTTCCTGGCTCCAAGATAATATAAATACTCTTCCAACTCTTCTGACAATGCAATACATGAGTCGAATAAAGTTCCTGGCTCTAAATAATCTTTCAACTCTTCTGGCAATGCAATACATGAGCCGAATAAAATTCCTGGCACTAAATAATATAAATACTCTTCCAACTTCTCTGGCAATGCAATACATGAGCCGAATAAAGTTCCTGGCTCTAAATAATTTAAACTTTCTTCTTACCTCCTCTGCTCTGGCAATACAATACAATATCTAATACACATTGCACAATCTTAATACGAGCCTTCTATCCCAGGCTTTGGAAATATCATGGGGAGTCTTCAACATTTATATTCCACCAGAAATATCTCCCCGAAAACACAGTAAGAAAACATGGCTGACCAGCCCGGTCAAATGCCCAGAGCGAACTGTCACGAGATATCTCGCATATCAGTCCCGCTCAAACAGTCACGCATGCGCAGTTACCACGAACCGTGAACTGTTCTCAATCTCGATGGTACGAGAAGGTTCTAGATCAAACAAGTAAAGGGAGGTAACCCAAAGTCTGGCCTGTACATAAAGTATTACAACCTGTAATTTCCCCTTGACCATAATAGAAAAAATATATATAAAATCTGTCTTTAACAAATGGTAATACTTGACCTTTTGTTATTTTTTCAACCCAGGAATGTTTTTCCCTTTAAGTTTGGTGATAAGCAAAACAATTTCAGCATAACAACGTATATCCAAAAGAAATTACTGTAAAGTTCCACAAACAGCAATGTAGAAAAATTCAATTTGAGTTTATTGATGTCATTAGACAAACACTGTAAATTTCACAATGATGATTGGTTATCCAAGATGAAAAATATGTAATCCAACTGAATAATATATGTATAACCAAATAGAATAATATATGTATATCCAAATAGAATAATATACTGATTTGTCTACTCAAAAACTTGTCTTGGTATCCTCAAAGACGAAGTTCACCTAACGCTATCTGTAAAATCCTCTAGTCTAAAATCATGGAATCCTTGGAATCATAAATCCTGAAATCACTGCCTATCGCCCACATCTCTTCTATTTATACTGTTCCTGTCTTTCTTCCCGCCTTTTTTACACGTCCCGTTCTTTTTTTCACACGGTACAATAATCTACATTTGCACTCCTTTCCTCAGCTTTTCCACCTTTTTGCACACGACATTCTGTTATTTCGACTTTTTTTTCTACATGTGTGATCTTTTCCAACTTAACAATTGGATTTTTTTTTAAAAACCAGATCACACAAACATTCATTTCCCACTTTCCGCGCATAAAACCCATTCATTATTATCTGGGACTGACCTACGTTTGCCCTGTCAGAGCAGTAACTGCCAACTGAACTTTAAATGATACTGCGTTTTGAGTAAAAACGTCTTATTTGCTTTTAAGGTCTGGCATTCTTACATGCAGCATATTATAGCACGTATAAATGCTTACCGTGGAAATAGAAGGGATAATGCTAGCGTGAAAGGCCAAGCGGTCACACACTTTTGGTTGACCCCTTCCCCCTTGTGGACGTCCACTCCACATGGTCTTGATTAAACATACGAGGGCAAGTCAGTAAATAGGTCACAAATGGCTATTAAAAAAACGAAATGAGATACGAACTTGAAAACCATTTATTATTGCACTTACATTTCCCCTTATTTCTCAACATAATCTCCACCAACATCGACACACTTATCCCATCGCTTTATCAGTGCCTCGAAACCTACAGCATAGAAGTCTTTGGTCTGCTGTCTCAGCCACATTCGCACCTCACGTTCAACATCTTCGTCATTCGCGAAACGTTTGCCGCCAAAGTGAGTTTTTAGTGAACCAAACAGGTGGAAATCGCTCGGGGCTGTAAGGCGGATATTCAAGAAATTGCCACCCTAGTTGTTCAATTTTCTCCTGGGTTAATCAAGCCGTATGTGGTCTGGCATTGTCGTGATGGAGCAGTATTCCTCTAGTCAGTAGGCCTGGGCGTTTTCTTTGAATTGCATCCCGAAGCATCAACAGAAATTCACAGTACGATGCAGCATTCACGTTCTCACCTTTCTTCTGGAAATGGGTTAACAGCACTCCTTGAGGATACTAAAACACTGTAAGCATAACCTTCTCTGCTGATGACGTAACCTTGAATTTCTTGGCAGAAGGTGAAGAAGGATGTTTCCATTGCATTGAAGCACGCTATGATTCGGGTTGGTAGTGATGCACCCATGATTCGTCCCCAGTAACAATCATGTCTGCGTACCGAGAGAGAGGTTGCAAAGGCTTCATTTTGTGTTCCTCAGTCAGTTGTCTAGGCACCCACCGTGACCACACTTTCCGGATTTTCAAACGATCATGCATTATGCTGTAGGCTAAACCACGAGAACACCTTATTGCAGTTGCTACACTGTCTATTGTTACTCGCCTGTCAGCTCGAATCATCTCCCCTACCCACCGCACAGATGCTTCTGTCGCAATCTGAAGATTACGACCAGGTCGGTGTAAAGTGCTGTGTAAAGTGGTCATCTGTATAAATTGTGGTGTATGGTGTTACTGAGATTAGGCATGCTCCAGTCTACCCAGCTGTAAATGGGTAACTCACCCTAGTCCTGAGTTAGGGAAGGCAAAGGCACTGTAAGCAGTAATTTCCCTCTAAGGCTCCAGGGGAAGCAGGCCCTAAACTTGGTCAATTCAACCGACGCAGGATGGTGTAGATATGGAGTAGAAGTGTAGAGTGTGATTAACGCGAATGGTGTACTGTTCGTGTTCTGACCAATCTAAACACTCATTCACTTGTGTCTACAAGGCACCAATGCAGACTGCTGGAATCTTTGTTTACACAGTTTATTTAGACGCACACACTGGGACATAACGAGTAAATCATGGGTACAGGTTGACACATCAATTTGCAGGCATACATAGTAGATCCCAAGTCATGACACCTTCATAAATAATGGGTAGTACATCAATAGCTTCTAATGTCATGATACATAATGGCCGCAACCCCTATCTGACTAAGCGCGTCAGTGAAGGCGGATCGGTAAGTAACTAAAGTTGCTTTATGTTCACAGTTTATATCATATTATGAAACCATGGAAGGGGTTTCTATCAAAATTGAGATCTCCTTGCCACTGTCCGAATAGTAAGATACATGCCCCGTTCTTTGGACAGTGATTCAAAAATACGATGACAGGAATGTAACATGGCCGCCTTCCTGAGTTGTCGCTCACTCACTCACAGGAGGGTATATCTAAGCCAAAGTTAATTTGAAAAGTATAAGAATAATTTCTTAAAGTTCCTCCAAACAGTTCTACAGTAATCCAGTTACTTTACGTAGACATAATTGTTGTATGGAAGCCCGTCATCTTTTGTCGATACAAACACGACCCTAGCGTTGCGAAGCATAATATTCCAGCTAGGTCTAACCGACATGAGATCATCAAAAATAGGGTCTGGAATTACCTGGAGTCCGAATCATACATGGTACCGTACATTAGGAGAGTCTCTAACACAAACTCTAGTAGAGACACAATCTCCTACAGAAGAAAAACCACTTCGTAAATCATTTTTACTGAAGAATAGACCAGCCCTGGAAAATGCGTAACCGCCATTGTAAACGGTACCTCGGAACTCATCACGACTTGTCAAGACAACTCATACTTCCGCTAGAGCGGCATAACAAGAATATAGTCCTGCCTACCCATCAAAAATATACAATATAGGACTGATTCTACTTGTACTAATAATATGTAATACATATGAATTCAGGCCATAAACATAATAAGCAAATTAATATATTTTCTGGCCCTAACAAATAAGTACGGACATGGGTGTCATATCCATGCGCCGAATCAATATCAAGAACGATTACTCCTATGATCAAAAGTGTAAATCAATCATGAGTTATCTAGCTTTACTATAGACAGCATTTTCATACACAAATGAATGAATGTCTATATCTTTTCCATATTAAATAGCCATATCGATTTTTGTAATATGTGCGTCAAAATATGCACGCAACAGATTACCACACCCCTCGGGAAAAAAATGGTACATTTTTTTTTTTTTTTGCAATACATCTAGGAGCAACATACAATAGGCTCACAACGCACCAATAACAATGCGCAGATGATAAGCATAAGTTTTCCGACCTTAGAGAAAGTACTTCTCTAAGTATAAATATTTCCAGAGAGGTGTCACCACGCATACTACAATATTAGCAATGACACAATTTCTACATTAGTTTATACATAAATTTCATCTAAGATATCTTAACATCATGATCATCAAAGACGAAAAAAACATTGAAAGATCAGCGGTGAATAAATATCAATGAACCGCTAAGTAGTGTTACAATCAATATATGATATTACCTATGTGTACACATTTCAACATAGGAACAACTGTATCAAAGTTGTATATAATTTAACAGTTATGAATCATGTGGGCATCTAGACAAAATATCTGCCATCACATTTTCTGACCCACGGATAGCTCGCACCGAAAAATGAAATGGCTGCAGAGCAATCGCGTAACGCGTTGATCTCGCGCTCTTCAGATTTTTACTCTGAATAGCCGTAAGAGCTTTCTGGTCAGTTTCCACGATGAAATGCGCGCCAAGAAGAAATCTTTGCAGTTTAAGGATTGACCAAACCATAGCCAATAATTCACGGTCTAGGACCGAGTAATTCTTCTCTGCGGCATTTAATTTCCGAGAAATATACATCACAGGATGCAGAGTTCCAGAGTACTCTTGCATTAGTGCTGCTCCAATCCCGGTGGATGAAGCGTCACTACGAAGAATAAATGTCTTATCCTTAGAAGGCAATACTAGGATAGGTGAAGTAGAAAACATAGTTTTAACCTTATCCAAAGAGGATTGACATTCTTGAGTCCAATGGACTACATTAGGAGACCCTTTCTTTAGCAAGGAAGAAAGAGGTGACATAATGGAGGACAGATTCGGAATGAATCGTCCATAAAATTGTATTAGACCTAAGAGACTTCGCACTTGCTTTTTAGTCTTAGGAATAGAAATGTTAAGTATCTTACTTGTATTATGGTCTTCTGTTTTTAGGAACCCATGACCAACACGGTGTCCTAAGAAAGATATTTCGCTAAAACCAATACATGCTTTCGATGGTTTCGCTGTCAGGTTATGCTCGCGTAAGATAGACAATAGTTCATTTATCCCATTATAGTGATCGTTCCAAGTATCACTGAAAAGACAGATGTCATCAAGATACGCAATGACATCTGAGCGATGAGATAGGATTCGACGCATCATGCGTACGAATGTTGCAGGGGCGTTCATAAGACCGAAAGGCATGAAATTCCATTGGAATAGACCCCTAGGCGTCGAAAAAGCAGTAAACGGTTTGGCGTGTTCGGATAATGGAACTTGCCAATATCCCTTAGACAAATCGAGTTTAGTAAAGAAATGAGAATTCGATAGTCTCGTAAGTAGCTCTTCTAGTAAAGGCATAGGTTCAGCATCAAATTTCGTCACTTGGTTCAATTTGCGATAATCCACGCAAAGACGTATGTTATTGTCTTTTTTTCGTACAATAACCATCGGCGAAGAATATGCTGATGTGGATGGTTCAATAATTTTTAACTCTATCATCTCATCCAACTCTTTCTCTACCTGTGCTTGAAAATGTATCGGGATAGGATACGGTCTGACTCTTATAGGACTATGGTCAGTAAGAATAATGTCATGTTGAATGACATCAGTTTGACCAGGAATGTCAGTAAGGACATCCTGAAATTGTTCTAACATAGTAGAAACTTGTTTCTGCTCTCCTGGAGATAATTCGGGAGAAATTGCAACATCTTTCCATGATTCATTAGAGTGAAGAGGAATCATTGGAAAAGGTAGATTTACATCCGAGAAACTCGTTTCCTCATCCTGTATTACTGACAGAGATGAGTACTGTCCATGTTGGACTGGAAAATCGTCCGTTGCCTGGAAAACAGGTTGTAAATAATCCGGACGTTCATGGAATTCCGTGAGCATGTTGATGTGGAAGGTTTTACGCTTCCCGTCAATATCGACGATATAGTCAACATCGGAAACTTTTGATATTATATCGTACGGACCTTTCCAAGAAATAAGAAGTCTATTTTCCCTACAAGGTAGCAAGACAAATGCTTTGTCACCTGGACAAAGTTGTCGCAAGCATCTCTTTTTATTGGCAAATTCCCTTGCCTTCTGTTTCGCAAATTCAGAAGAAGCAGTTGCCAATTTGCATGCTTCAATAATCTTGTGTCTAAGTGCGATGACATATTCATAAGAGGATTTTGTGTCATCGACAATATTATCAGCAGTTATAAGATCATGAAGTAAGGACATAGGACCTCGCGGTTTCGCGCCAAAGACAAGTTCAAAGGGAGAAAATCCTGTATGTTCGTTGGCGACCTCTCTATATGCAAAGAGAGCCGCAGGTAAAACCCTATCCCAATCCTGAGGATGATCTTCTGTTATCTTACCTAGTAGGTTTTTCAGAGTTCTATTCAGGCGTTCCACCATCCCATTGGACATAGGATGATAAATACTACTCAGCGATCTCTCTATCTTAAGAGTCGACATTACTTGAGACATGGTATCCGATATGAGTTGGGTACCATGGTCGGATAATATTTCTGCTGGAAATCCCAGACGAGAAAATATTAACCAAAGAGCATCTGCGACATCAGCAGTAGTTATGCTCTTTAGAGGAACAGCCTCCGGCCAACGTGTGCACATATCAACACACGTCAAAATAAATTGGTGTCCTCTAGCAGACTTTATCTTAAATGGACCAATGATGTCTATCGCCATTTTTTGAAATGGTCGAATGGGAATGTCTGCAGCCTGAATAGGTGCATCATGGCGTGGACCTCTGGATTTAATCTCTTGACATACTTTACAAGATCGACAATAGATTCGTATGTCCTTATTCACAGCAGGCCAAAAGAAAGATTCAAGAACTCTAGCTTTAGTACGGGAAAAACCCATATGTCCAGCACACTGCGAATCATGAGCGTGCTGTAAGATTTTAACTCTCATATTTTTAGGCACAAGGATTTGAGAATGAATGGACTTAGCGGAGTCTTGTACCATACGTACAAGTACGCCATTCTTCATCGTAATCCAAGATTTACGATTTGTATCCTTATTCGGATCACCTTTTGTTGCCAGAGTAAAGAATTTCTTTAGAGTAGGATCATCTTCCTGCTATTTTATAAAGGAATCATGGGAAATCTCCAAGGGATCATCTTGGATCTGCGCATCATTATCTTCAGAATGTGAAGATTGTGGCATATTAAGAGCTTGAGCCCTAGTGATTACTGCATTAGCAGATTGCATATTAACATTTTCCCAATTAGAAATTTGCTGTGGAGTGCATTCTTTCACTCCATGAATGCGACCGATGATAAGATCAGCGATCGGATTCGGCAAGAGACATGCTTGCACCTCTCCTGTAAAGAAAGGCGTAGCAATATTGATAATGGCAGTGGAGTACTTCTCCAATGTGCCACCAAATGTTACACATTTGACTACATCGCCCGTAGCTCGAGAAGGATTTACGAGTGATTGCCTCACTCCGATGGTAGTGCACCCCGAATCGAAAAGAATTGATACCGGAGTACCATCTATTAGGCCTCTATTGAAAACAAGAGCACCCCTTCCATTATGCGCGATTGACGCATGGAGAGCGAAGACCGCAGCTTAAAGCGAGAGCGCGCTAGTATGAGCGCTGCTTTAAGCAGGCGAATTGACGCGGGTGAAGCAGCTTAAAGTAGAAACTGTGGTTGGATCGAATAATGTTTTGCATTGCGAACACTCAGATGCTCTAGCAAAATCGAAAGCGGAATTTGCTACACTATTGGAGTCTTTTTTATCATTATTCTGATTACCGGCGTCGTGGAACTCCTGTTGTGCAGAGTTAGCCTGGTAATAAGATTTACCATGTCTTTTGTGTTGTGATCTACCTCGGTTATAATTGTCTCTATAATTATTATTTCCTCTTTTATAACCCCTATTTGGGTTTGAATCATAATATTCATGATCATAATCATCACGCTCATTATACTGAGTATCCCTGTAATATTGGTTCTTTTCTCTCCATGAAGCACTTGGGTAGTTCCTATAGCTACTCCCCTTTCGAGAATGTCTAAAATTATGGGTACCCCTCGCGTGTCGAGGACTATCAGCCCGATTCCAGTTCTTCGAAGAAGAACCCTGATTTGAGTGGTTATCTTGGTTTTGATACTTATTCCAATTAACCTTTTTATCAAATTTATTTTTAGCTCCTTGGAATTTGTGTGAGTAATTCTGATTATATTCTGTTGCCGAAGCAACTGGCATACTCTCTTTAATGTTCGAGTTACTAAGAATCATGTCAGGGTGTGCCGTGGCATACTGGTCACAATATTCTTCCATTTGCTTTGATGTACTAGGTTTACGCTCATGTAAGAACTCTAGGAATGGTTTATTTACCGAAGACATGACCTTGTCTCTTAGCAATAAATCCGTAAGACCATCAAATGTTTTCTCTATTTTGGATAATTCAATCCATCGTGAGAGTGTAAGTCGTGCTTTTGAAATGAAATCTGAGAATTCTAAACCTACCTCAGGTCTCATTGTTTTAAACAAAAGACGATAACCTTCTTCTGACAGCTGATATCTCTTTATCAAAGCTGCCCTAATAGCATCGTAATTATCCTTGTCGGCCTCTTCAACCAAAGATAACTTAGTCAGAGACTCCCCTTTTAAATTTTCAGACAACTGATGCACATACTGTGATTTGTCAACATTATGAGCTCGACAAGCACGTTCAAATCTATCAAGCCAGAATGTTATATCATCACTGGCAGAGTTGAACGCTGGCACCTTGACCTTATAATTAAAAGGTTTACCATTACCACCAGATGCCTGATTAATATTACTCATACTAGTCAATCTTAATTTCTCTAACTCAAATTCATGTTCTCTTATTGCTTTTCTCTCTTCAGCTTCTCTATCTAATCTTTTCTGTTCAGCTGCAGCAGCAGCTTCTAATTTTTTCTGTTCAGCTGCAGCAGCAGCTTCTAATTTTTTCTGTTCAGCTGCAGCAGCAGCTTCTAATTTGTTCTGTTCTGCAGCAAATCTCCTTTCCTCCACTTGCATCTGCAATTTCTTTAGATCAGCAGCAGCATCAGCTTCTTTTTCTAATCTTTTTTCTTCAGCCAGAGCTTTTCTCTCTTCAGCAGCAGCTTTTCTCTCTTCAGCAGCAGCAGCAGCTTTTCTCTCTTCAGCAGCAGCAGCAGCTTCTAATTTTTTTTCTTCTATTTGAAGTTTTCTCTCCTCAGCCGCAGCTTTTCTTTCCTCAGCTTGCATCTGCAATCTGAAATTCTCAGCATCTATCTTCTTTTGTTCAACTTCTGCTTTCCATTTATTCTCATCTTTTTGTTTTTTCTCTTCTGATTTTAATACAATAGCAAATTGAGCAGTTGCCCATTCTTCTAACTCTTTTCCAGTCTTATCAAGAGATTTTCCTTGTGCAATAAAGTAATCTAATGTAGACATCTTGTCTTCTTAAATCAGAAACCTGAAAAAGTAAATAAATTACCTTATTTCACTTTAATGGGAGACAAGTCTATATCATAGACTTAGTCTTAGTGAAAAACCTGTATGGTTATTTTGTTTATAATAACCAATGATAACTTGAGTACTTGTGGAAAACAATAACTGTATATCTCAAATACTGTGGGAGACAAGCCTTATAAAGGTCTTGTATACCTTAATGTAATCAATGATCACTTGAGTACCTGTGGAAAATAATATTTCCTATACCAATCACTTTGGGAGACAAGCCTTATAAAGGTCTTGTATACCTTAATGTAATCAATGATCACTTGAGTACCTGTGGAAAATAATATTTCCTATACCAATCACTTTGGGAGACAAGCCTTATAAAGGTCTTGTACACTTTGTTTTATAACAATAATAATCATAAAGTACTGATCTGTACTATAATATAAGTGTATTCAACTATACCTCCTATGTCATATGTCAACTAAAGACATTACAAAGGACAAACAAGAAAAGACAATCTGAAAACATTTGCAGAGATCAAATTAAATTAAATAGGAGAAATTAAAAAAATGATCACAGAAACCGTGATGATAACTGCAATAAGATAACAAGACAAATAACGCCACAGTGTATAAACATAAGGGTGTAAAGAACTGAAATGAAAGGAAAGATGAGACCTACAATTATACAAACAAATAAAAAAAAATAAAGAACAGAAAAATGTTACAAATACAAAACAGTCGTCACAACTAACCAAATATTTGCAAACTATGTTGCATGCAAATTTCAATTAAGAAATTGCTCCCTATAGAACGCCAGAACAAGACCAATATCACTTGGTATTTCCTGTTCTAGTCACCTCCCATCCAGGCCCGCAAACACATAACAATCACACATATAAACAAATAATATATAAACATAAATATATATAAATCATCAATGTGTGTATCATATAATGGAATGTGTTGTAGTTGCAATGTATTGTACTGTATGCTCAGTTTTAACAAATTAGACTACCACTTTATTGAGTAATAGCTTTGCTTTCTAATTGTTACACTGTTCAATTTTTTTTGAGCACATTAGAAGATCCACCGATGAAATTTGCACTTTATGTTCATTGCTCTTCTATTACAGCAGGATAAACAATCACTAGTTTAGAATCCTGACTGTACTGTGCCAAATGTCAACAAGTGCTGACCCAGATATTGCTACACTTGTCAGAACAGGTCAAGCTGACATTGATTGTATAGCTGTCCTACTGGTGTTGATGTGGTCAAACAAATGTTCTTGCAACTGTAAAATGTGATTCTTAACACAACAAGACTGCGTAGGCTGGACCCGGGAATCTGGCTCACCACTGTAAAGTGCTGTGTAAAGTGGTCATCTATATAAATTGTGGTGTATGGTGTTACTGAGATTAGGCATGCTCCAGTCTACCCAGCTGTAAATGGGTAACTCACCCTAGTCCTGAGTTAGGGAAGGCAAAGGCACTGTAAGCAGTAATTTCCCTCTAAGGCTCCAGTTGAAGCAGGCCCTAAATTTGGTCAATTCAACCGACGCAGGATGGTGTAGATATTGAGTAGAAGTGTAGAGTGTGATTAACGCGAATGGTGTACTGTTCGTGTTCTGACCAATCTAAACACTCATTCACTTGTGTCTACAAGGCACCAATGCAGACTGCTGGAATCTTTGTTTACACAGTTTATTTAGACGCACACACTGGGACATAACGAGTAAATCATGGGTACAGGTTGACACATCAATTTGCAGGCATACATAGTAGATCCCAAGTCATGACACCTTCATAAATAATGGGTAGTACATCAATAGCTTCTAATGCCATGATACATAATGGCCGCATCCCCTATCTGACTAAGCGCGTCAGTGAAGGCGGATCGGTAAGTAACTAAAGTTGCTTTATGTTCACAGTTTATATCATATTATGAAACCATGGAAGGGGTTTCTATCAAAATTGAGATCTCCTTGCCACTGTCCGAATAGTAAGATACATGCCCCGTTCTTTGGACAGTGATTCAAAAATACGATGACAGGAATGTAACATGGCCGCCTTCCTGAGTTGTCGCTCACTCACTCACAGGAGGGTATATCTAAGCCAAAGTTAATTTGAAAAGTATAAGAATAATTTCTTAAAGTTCCTCCAAACAGTTCTACAGTAATCCAGTTACTTTACGTAGACATAATTGTTGTATGGAAGCCCGTCATCTTTTGTCGATACAAACACGACCCTAGCGTTGCGAAGCATAATATTCCAGCTAGGTCTAACCGACATGAGATCATCAAAAATAGGGTCTGGAATTACCTGGAGTCCGAATCATACATGGTACCGTACATTAGGAGAGTATCTAACACAAACTCTAGTAGAGACACAATCTCCTACAGAAGAAAAACCACTTCGTAAATCATTTTTACTGAAGAATATACCAGCCCTGGAAAATGCGTAACCGCCATTGTAAACGGTACCTCGGAACTCATCACGACTTGTCAAGACAACTCATACTTCCGCTAGAGCGGCATAACAAGAATATAGTCCTGCCTACCCATCAAAAATATACAATATAGGACTGATTCTACTTGTACTAATAATATGTAATACATATGAATTCAGGCCATAAACATAATAAGCAAATTAATATATTTTCTGGCCCTAACAAATAAGTACGGACATGGGTGTCATATCCATGCGCCGAATCAATATCAAGAACGATTACTCCTATGATCAAAAGTGTAAATCAATCATGAGTTATCTAGCTTTACTATAGACAGCATTTTCATACACAAATGAATGAATGTCTATATCTTTTCCATATTAAATAGCCATATCGATTTTTGTAATATGTGCGTCAAAATATGCACGCAACAGTCGGTCTTCGTCAGCAATTATTTTGCGTCCTTGAGAAAATTTATCGACCCAGTTATGTACCGCTTTACGTGACAGACACTTCTCACCGCAAACAGGAAGCATTTCCTTATGAATATCCTTTGCAGGAAGTCCTTTTGCCCCCCCCCCCCAATAAAAACGCACAACAGCAGGCTGTTCTTCGGTCTACATTAAACGAGCACGGTCGCCATTTTTATTTGAGCTGCGACACCTAGCGTCTGCTACCTAAAGTAATCATTCAGCTGGATGTTGCTGCCACCTAATTATGAAATCACAATAATTTTGATGTCGGTTCCCAGAGAGTTAATATACGAAAGTTGTTTGTTCCAGAGAACAGGAGCATAGAAGTCTAAACCTCTTCATATTAGAGATTTTGAGTCTATAAGGATTGGAAGACCTGGCAAGAGGGACAAAATCCAAAGAACGATTATTTGGGTTTAGCTGGACACAAAGAAGCTTCCGAAGATAAGAGGATTTGTTACTCTTGATAGAGTTGTACGTGAGTGAGAGTTGCCATGTGATTTCTGAATTGGACGTCCATTTTCAGCTTAAATACCCCCCCCCCCCCCCCATTTGTCCTGTCCACTTTTTACATTCTCTTCCCTCCCCCCTCTCCCGTGGACGTCTTTTATGGATAGCCCCTTAGTTCCCTGATGTATCAGAGGAGACAAAGAAATAATTGAACTACTGTTCCCTCTTACATGTCGTCAGCTTAATGGCAACCTCATCATGTAAAATAAACTGCTACCGAAACCAGAGGCGTACTAGGAGGAGGGCGGTCCGCCCCGGGTGACAGCCAGGAGGGGGTGCCATCGATAGAGTGAAAGTGCCAATATAAATGTTGAAACCAAATAAAATATAAACACCGTCGATAAAATCAGGGAAAATCCTGCTTCGTTTACCGGTTACAAAACAATTGGCAAAACATGTAGAAAGTAGCCCTGTCTTTAGCAGCACGACCGATAGTTTGTTGTAACGGAAACCGACACAGGCGTGACCCCCAGACGATGGTCTAGCTTGCGCTAAGTTAACAGCGGCGCATCTAGCGAGCGACCTTTCGGTCAGAGGGTCGAATTCTTATCAAAGATCAGGAATTTACAGTCCCTCTGCTCTCAAAATTTGATATGGGATAATAAAAATCTTTGGGCTTTTTATTGTTGGAATGGCAGTTTTCCTATGGTGTTAAGTTATATATAGATGGAATGTTATTGTTTTAGTACCAAAAGAAAAAAGAAATAAATGCACGAACATTGCGCTTAAATATACACCAAGTAACGTTATGCTCATTTATACACGTAGTCAATCTAAAGTAGGATTGACAGAGCGCTAGGCTCTCGCGGCAAAGGTGTCAGGTTCAGTTCACGGTATGGACACCATCAGATCTACCTAGATGTAAATGGGTGCCTGATTTTGATCTGGACTTAAGGACGGAAAAAGCGACGAGGAAGGGAACTGGTCACCTCACGATGCTAGACCTAGTATAGTGAAGTCTCTAACACTTCATTCCCCAAAGGCAGTATCGACTATGGTTCTACCTTTATTTTTAATCTACAGTAGGCATGCCGTAGGCAACCGACCTTGTTGAATTTGTGTGCGCAGACTACTTAAGAATACAACAGTCGATCGGCCAGTCAACAGTCAACTTACTGAAACACACTCACTGTCAAGTCAATTTCAAATGTTTGTGACCGGACACCATGCAAGGCATGAACCTTGTCATAACCCAGTTTATGTCGCAGTGTGTAGAAAAGTGTTACCAAGATCAATCAAAACAGGTTTTATCACCAAGTTATTTAGGTATCTGCTGGAGGATGTTTTCAGAAATCAGCTGTTCACGAAGGGTACAGAGGGAGGGAGGAAGGTAAAGGATCCCATTACATGCCCATTGAGGCATATTGGGAATGTGGTGTTAGGCCCATTATTTTCTTGACCATCGGCACACTAAGGGTGACGTGGTCTGCATCACACCGGCCGCCTTAACCTTCACAGAGTTGGGTACAGAACATAGTTAATTTATGAGAGATCTATTTTACAATTAGTGAATATTGTCATTTCTTATCATAACTGTTTCTGGGATTATAACCACATGGTTAGCTCATATCTATGTGCACATACATATACAGATATATATTGATTGATTATTTGTTCCTCCATTAATTCATTTATTCAGTCATCATTCACTTGTATGTTATATTCCAGTGTATAATAAACCCTTATTGTCTGTTTTACCACCACATTAGTACCTCATTAGAGAGAGTACGAATGTTAAAGGGGAACAGAATTTACACGTATAAATTACTTCTTAGTCTGGAGAAAGTGGGAGCCAGAATCAGATAGCGAGAGGTCAAGATTAGATGCCATGGAATACAGAATCACTCTAGCCTATCTATGGGATTCACCCAGCTACAAATTTGCCTTCCTTTCTTGATACTCTTTTTCTTAGAGCCACTTCAGGTCTGAGTAACTAGACCCACTACATATACTCTCTCAGAAGTAAAACTTAATGACACACAGTAATGTTTCTGATGTTCAGCTTTCTATTTGCAGCATACTCTCAGGGAGTTCATAAGGCTGGCAACCTCATCATGTCAAAAGTAGTTGCTATAGAAATCACCTCTGCAAGAGCCCATGAAGTAGTTTATTGCATGAGCCTTGTAAAGGTGACGGCTGCAGTGGTGATTACATGCTTCTTGAGGAGTGAAACAAGATATCCAGCTATAATAAAAACATCAGTGTTACTAGTGTTATGTACTCAATACACTGTTCTTTTTTTTCAGGCCGAATATCTATTTCAGTACAATCCACAGATTGACTAACATGAACCTTGCCAGCACAGAATCCAGCAGTTGACTTACACTGATGATGTGCTAAGAATATGCATAATGTGCACTGACAGAGTTATATGTACAAGTGACTGAACAAGACGTTTATTTGTAATCGTATTTTTGCTCCCATGAACGGAGTAAATGCATAGCTCATGATCTGCTATTTATAAAGTAATGTCTAGGCCAGTTTACAAAAGTTGTTTACTTGTCTTTGTTGGTATCAACTGTTTCTACATTCTTATACTGTTTACGATACCAGCTTACTGCTTATTCAGCAACGAGACCTAAAAGTCTTTTATATTTGAACATGCGCCCTAATATAACCGACAAGGTTGAACGGGACGCGCCTC
The DNA here is from genome assembly GCA_024509875.1 of Oreohelix idahoensis. Taxonomy (NCBI): domain Eukaryota; kingdom Metazoa; phylum Mollusca; class Gastropoda; order Stylommatophora; family Oreohelicidae; genus Oreohelix; species Oreohelix idahoensis. Next base: position 147,456 of record JAMPIV010000845.1, on the reverse strand, counting down.
GCCAAAACGAGGCAAAAGTTTTACATTAAAAAATAGCTTACTGCTGTTTTAGATTTTAGGCAGATACCAGTACATATAAATTATTAAGTTGGTTTGAAATGGTTCTACCTGTCATAATTTTATATATGTATACAATTGTATTGTGTGAAATGATGTACAGCATCTCGTTAAAATAAAGTCTCAAACTTCACATGTGTGAGAATGTGTGTTACTATTTTTACATCTGCCTAACATATGTTTTGTTTAACATTAACAAAAAATGTCCATGTTTATATGACCAACTTGGGATTTAACTTATACGGAAGACTATTGTAATTGTTTGTTTGAAAGAATTTATTTTAAGCCTGTTTGTATGAAATAAAAACTCTATAATGAACATCAAGTGTTGTTGCTATTTGCCATATTGTATTTGTCAACACTTTTCTATTGAGCGTCCGGTTATCTGTGTGATTAGAGCACTGGTCTCTTGTAGTAAAGGTACCAGGTTTGAAACATGGTGGCATCACACTCCAATCTACCCAGCTGTAAATGGGTACCTGACTTGTGAGTTGAAGGAAGAGGCAGAATGCAAGGGAGCTGGTTACTACACCTCTCGAAGCTGGACCTAGAATAGTGAAGTCTCGAACACTTCATTCCACTTCAGCAGTATCTGCTATGGGACTTGACCTTTTATGTATTGACAATGGGTTTTTCCCCCTATTCTTTATCATGCTTGAGGAGGAGGGGACTGACTTTGTGGATGGCATCCTTGCAGGCAGCCTTCATAAAAGCATGTCATATGGTCTAGCATTGATGGTCTCTGTAACAATTTGCTTTACGTAATGAAAGTAGTCCCTCTTTATTAGTTGCATCTAAATGACAGCACAATGATCTTATTCTTTGCCCGCAATAATGGTCCCTGGGATGTAAACTGTTGTCTATAGTTTCAGATACTTCTAATTAACAATGTCTTTGGGAGAAGTACATGTATTCCTGTTCAAGGCTAAGAATCTTACTGGGAAGTAACATTGACAAAGGTGGAACTAGCAAGGACGTGGATGCCAGGATAAATTAAGCCAAACTCTGAACCCCAGCAGCTATTTCCCAGAAAAATGAAACTAAATTGTTCAACACAAATTAGTTGAACTGAAAAAAATTACTGATCAGAAGTGAAATCAGGGTTACAATATGACATGTCTACAGTGTTGTTCTATCTACAATGAATTCAATTTCTGCAGGCTGATGTTCCAGATTTTGTTAACATAATTTATGTGAATCTTCTTCATGTTCAACGTTAAAGGCGTGTCTGTATATGTGGCTTATTTTAAAAAAAAAAACACTAAAATAAATCATACATAGAACAGTATTCGCATGTAACATAAATATTGACATTATTCCCAGCATGCCACTTCTAATAGAGAAATATTGACAAGCTTACATTTACCAGAATACATTACAACCACCAATCAGAACTTACTAGCACAAAACATTATGAAACGACACGTATAACATGAATGAATTGTTTAACATTTCAGAGCATACCAGGATTTAATCATAAATTAGAAGTTATGTAAGTTTTATTGCAAACAATGAAATAAAAACAAATGTATATAAGTAAAAACAGACCAGGATGTCTTAACATTAACAGATTAATGTTAAACAAAACATGTTAGGCAGATGTAAAAATAGTAACACACACTCTCACACCTGTGAAGTTTGAGACCTTATTTTAACAAGATGCTGTACATCATTTCACACGAAACGATTGTATACATATATAAAAATATGACAGGTAAAACATTTCTAGCCAACTTAATAATTGATATGATATAGGGAGATAGACATTGAGAGAGAATTTCCAAAATTTGACAATATTATTCCCAGATTGTACATCCAGCTTCATTGTCACTAAGCTTAGTAATAGTACACTCAACAAATGATTTGCTATAGCATTAGTGGCAGCTTCGTTTACCACGTGCCTAATACTTTTAAAACACTCCTGCACCCAAGTGTAAAAAATACGGTTAAAACATTATTAGGGGAGACAATTATTTAACTTCATGGAACAAGGGGACAGCAACAAATAGAATAACAAAAGCGTGCTTTTGCAACACCGCCTAAGGGAGATAACTACTTTGAAAAACTAGAATATTTATAAAATAAAGCTTTTTCTTTTGTACGAAGGATTTAATTTTACACTCTATTGAAATTGGTTTTGAAAATAAAGCAACCTAAGATGATGCTGACATTTTAAAGATATACTTAGATATTACATTACTATTCTAGGGTAGCTTAATTATAAACACTACATACTTTTTTCTATCACTGTTGTGTGGCTTCGAATTTGACAGCAAGATTAAGCATACTTACCTGGCACGGGAGATACCATGATCAATAAGGTGGTGCTCCCAAGGCGAGGCCCTTCCATTGCACTCCGGTTGGGTTGACCCTTGCGATCATCTCAAATGTGGATGACTCGAGTGCGTAATTTTTTCGTAGGGGGGACTGCGTTCGCGCTATCCCCTGAGCAAACAAATGACAAAACTTAATTAAATTAATGTTCAGTGTGAATCTAATATTGCTTAGGGTCTATTCATTGTCTGCTTTTGACTTAAGGAAAGAAATGTCCCCACCTCTCGAAGCTGCACTTAGTATAATGAAGTCTCTTACACTTCACTCCCATAAGGCAGTATCTGCTATGGAACTACGTTTATTTAATGTACTTTTCTCTAGTGTTATTCATTTATTTTCTGTGTAGCTCATCTTATCTTTTTTTGATTTCTTCATCTTTTTTTTCACGTGTTTGCATTGTCCTTTCTATTTACAATTATAGACTGAATAAGTAAAAGTCGCTTGAACCATCTAAAATACTTATCAAAAGTTTGCTCAAAGACGGACATTTTGCGGTCAGAATAAGAAAGAAAGCTTAAAGTTTCAACATTTTATTGCAAATTTTTCATTGTTAAATTAACATTTTTGCATCTTTTCCCTCTTTAAAAAGCAAAGATAATAAAATGGTAAGGTATTATCATGTTATTTTTAGTACCATAGTTGGATGTCAATTCAATAACCTTTAGCTCCCCAAGGAGCATAGGCCTTCAACAAACACATGCCAAGTCTTCCTGTCACGTGCCATCCGCTCAAGTTCTTTCCATGTTTTCCTCATTTTCACCTCTGTTTCCAGTTCTCTTCTCATGCGCCTCCTTTCCAGAGGACCTTCTTCTGTCTTGGGCGGCCTAGTTGATTTACTGTATATTCTTTATTTGACTTGTCCATGTTTGTTGAAGTTTTTTGGTAAAAAGTTTTTTACGAGATGGGGTAACCAGCCCCATGGCCAACCCTCCTTAGTCGCTTTTGACGACATGCCTGGTAGGGTACAGTGTTACTATTATTTGCTCCCCTTTCGGGCCCCGGTAACACACGGGTGCATAGTTGGATGTACCAAAACGTTAAAAAGTCTAAGGGTCCCAATTTACTAATCTCATTTCCTGTACTGTATTGTCAGAGTAACATGAATAAGCCCTATGTAGTTCCCGGGGGCTCTGGTGAGACATAAAGAATAGGCTTACTGTTATCTCAGACATGTCATAAGAGGTAACTAATGTGTTCTTGTACATAGGACTGGCAGCCTTATCATGTAAAATCAAATGACTCCAGAAATAACTGTTGCAAGAATTGAATGCTGTGAAGCAGGATTCTTGCAAGGGGACCAATTACAGTGGTGGCTCCTGTCACGAGAGGTTAATTGGTATAGATGATAAGTAGATAATTAGGTGTATCAGATGATACACTTGCCAGATAAGAGTTCTGGTCTTAAAAGAAATACCCCAGTCTTAGAAATAAGCACTGGTGTATATGTGACCGGATGGTCATAGGAAAAATACAATAGTAAATAATAACGTCCCTAGATTTGAATTAATGGTTATAAGATAATAAAAGAAAGTATAATAACGTAAGATATAACAGACGTTAAGAACTTTATAGGAAACATGCTATAAGAAATCCAAGCCGTGGCTTAAACAAGTTAACGTTTTACAGTAGAAACGGACTATAGGAAAAAAAAACCACGCCACAGTTTAAACAAGTCCGAACAGGTAAACTACTTAACTTAAAGCTCATGCAAATTTATCTACTTAACATAAAGCTTATGAAAATTTGTCACAAGACGCCGTTAACAATTTACTCATTAACTACCGAATTGAAAAACACACTGTGGCCGAATTAAATTTTTTCCCCATTTTCATCCTGTAGGTGTTTGCACAAAGTAACCTGTAGTTTTCGTAATTGTTTACAGATTTTTATGAATTACACGTCATTTTAAAGATAAATGAATGTACTATTACAATAAACACCGGTTGTAACTCTAATAGAGGTTTTTGCTATTTAACGGTCCTCCGATGGCCGAGGACTTGCAATATTTTCACAATTATAACTCCTTGCGCCCCATCTCTATAAAAATCACAATTTCAATCAATGTGCACACCGTTTTCACTCTTGTCCTCGTAGCTAGATCTATCAGTCAATTGTTGAAACACGTTTCTATCCTATTCAGCCGTTAGACGAGATGTACACTCATTTTTTGTAGTCCTATCACTAGTTGCCATGGTAAACAGTTTTACACGATTTGTTAACTAACCCAAAACGCTGAAAAATATGAACATAATATCAATTTTCCAGTGTTCTACAACAACCATACTTTGGGAATTTGTTTTCCGGTGGCAACTTAAAATCTCGAACCAGATCAGAGAGTGTTTCAGTACATTTTTCATCCGTTTTATTACTAAAATTAGATTGGCGCTCTGAGCGGCTTGCGGTCCAAATGTGATTATTTTGTGAGCCACTCACAGCGGCTTGCTGTAGTTAATGTTTAAATAGGTAGTGGTGAAACGCGTGACGTCAGACCTATAAGATAAATCGTAAGCTTTCGCATTGGAAAGACTAACCAATGGGAAAGATATTACTGGCGTGCACCGCTCAACTATTTGGGTTTATAAGGAGACGATTGCGCCATTTTCTATGACTTAAATACAGTTTATTTTCTATGAGTGTTAAAGTGAGCTTCCAGCCTTACAGTGTTTCAGAAGTACTTAGCAGAGAGAAGCATCAGCACCAGACGTGTAAACGTATGCCTATTGATTATCTTCTATTGAGAGAAGACTTGCTACTAGTCATAATATAACTGATGACTATATTTCAGTGTGTTTTATTCAAACTGGAATTACAGGTTAGTGGGCAATCGAGTTTCCTATCGGTATATTTTATTGTTACAATAAATGAAATTGTGGAGGAACCAGTTTTATGAAACTGGCGCCTAAAGATACTGAAGAAGCCGAAGACAGACATGTCCTCTTAGACAGGATCATTAAAGAAGCAGAAGAAAACCAAATCATTGAACCTCGAGCACCCTTAATTGAGTTATCAGAAGAAGTTATAATTGGATTGAACGAGGTTTATGAAAATGATATAAACCCAGCAGAAGAATGGGTAACAATACATTTTCACTCAGAAGAGTTAGAATATGAACCTGAAACGGAATTAGCAGAGACTGAATTTCTCAGAGGAATAATCCTTAGGCATGAACATTAAGAAGACAGTGCTTTTGAACAACTATTAGATTTCTTAGGCTTTCAAGATGGAAATTAACAGAGTTGAGAGAATTGTTTCTGTATTGATTGTTGGAGTACTGTTTCAATTCATTAAACGTTTTAACTAAAAGACTAAGGATTGTCAAGAACTTTCAGGTATACATGCAGAAGAATCACTGCGATTAATCGAACAATATAATTTTAATCTATTAATCGAACATAATAAGATTAATCAGCATCACCACTAATGAAGATCACACCATCCAATCTAAGTCCGGTAACTAAGAATCTGGGTTGCCCTATCCTCAAGTAGATTACTAACTGGCGATAAGCCAGCACCAACTTGAAGGAATCCTCATCAAGTGTAATCCCCTCCCCGGTTATATACTACTCGTCAAAAGTCAAGGGCCACCCTATTATTTTCAATACACTTTTATATAAGCGCATAGAATGATTAAATGAAGGAAGTTTTTAGTAAAAATGAGTGCAATATCTTCCTCTGACAGTCCTTATGCAGGTTAAGCACAAAAACAACTCACCGACAACCATGGTGATCACGTGCAATTTGGTTTGCAGACCATGAATTCACATTTTTAATGTTTTTTTTAACTTCCGTACAATCAAACAGGTGAAGTAATCGTGCTGATTGACATTCCACGTGCAATGGCGACTTTTCGTGTACAGAGTTCACTCTTAATTTGTTTTACAATCAGCAGACTTAGGGTAGTTTCATCACTTGCAAAAACCATGCCACCGAAAAGAAGTCTTGACACCTTACAAAGAATGAGGGCTATAGCGTGGGTTGAAAGTGGTTTATCTGTCCGTGAGGTTGCTAGACGGCTTGCAGTGTCACACTCTACTATCCAAAGAATTTTGGAGAGATTTCAGGCCACAGGAAGTGTAGAGGATCGCCACCGGCCAGGTCGCCCTAGATGCACCAATAGACATGATGACCGGTACCTCTTGTTGTCAGCCCTGCGCCATCGAACAGTGACTTGTTCCACTCTAAGATGTCAGCTGAGACAAACTGTAAACGTTAATGTCAGTCAAAGCACCATTCGCAGACGTTTACATGAATTTGGACTGACTGCTCGACGTCCTGCGGTCAGAATCCCTCTTACCCCTGCTCATCGCAGAGCCCGTGTTGCTTGGTGTCGCGATCACATCCGATGGACAAGTCAACAGTGGAGTCAAGTTCTCTTCACTGATGAATCTCGCTTCACTGTGTCATTCAATGATGGCAGGATTCGAGTTTGGAGACGACCAGGAGAGCGATTTACTGATGACACAATTCGAGAGGTGGATCGTTATGGTAGGGGTTCTGTCATGGCCTGGGGAGGCTTCTACAGACACGGCAGGACCCCACTCTACATCATCCAAGGCAACTTGACCGGCCCAAGATACCAGAAAGAAATCTTGAGACCAATTGTTCAGCCTGCTCTGGAGGCCATAGGTGGTAATGCCATCCTCCAAGATGATAACGCTCGACCCCATCGAGCTCGTGTGGTGAATGAGTTTATTCAGCAACATGGGATCATCAGGATGGCGTGGCCAGCTCATTTTACTGACCTTTCTCCGATTGAGCACCTCTGGGATGTCCTTGGTCGAAGATTGTCAACAAATCATCCCCTGCCAATGGATGTTGCACAGCTGACTGCATTTCTGCTTCAGGAATGGCAAGCTGTTCCTCAGAATACTCTTCGGACCCTTGTGGACTCGATGCGTCTACGCCGTCTTGAATGCCTTGCTGCAAACGGTGGTCATACCCGATTTTGAAATGTCTATTTGTCCAATATCTATTGTGTGACTTTTGAAAAGGTGGGTGACACACTTCACAGCTTCATTGCGTTTGAATGTGTGTTTCCATTTCTTTACGTGACATGTCAATTTGGTATTCAATAAATGCCGTTTTGACTGATACCAATTACGTTTATATCAGATTTGTTTTATGGTTTCAACCAAGGTTTCTCTAAGTGGCCCTTGACTTTTGACGAGTAGTATATATCTAATCACCTATATACTTATTGTGCATAACAATATTGACAGCGTATAACAACATATACAATACCAACAAGAATAACACGGACAAGATATAAGTACAAATGAACACGTTCGCAGAAATCAACAAAACAATAAAGCAAAAAATATTGCAAAACTTGCAATGATAACTGCGAAAAAATTTACAATACAAGGAACAAAACAGTGTATAACGAATATAACTGAAAGATAGCAAGAGGAGGCAGACACTCACAAACAAATTAATCAAAAACTAAAGAACAGAGAAAAATGTTACAAAAACAACATAGGACATCTCGGCACAACTAAACAATATTATCAAAGACTGAATTCGACGTAAACAGAGTCTGCCCAAGATTATAACAAGGGATCTTTTACGCTACGAACTCAGGCAACACAGTCCCTATAGAACGCTTCCAGATCTACTGACCGTCCGAGGAGGTATTAGCAGATCTGAAAGTCCCCCCAACGAAACCCGCAGAAATATAAACACATATATAACATAGAAAACATATAACATAAAACAAGGAATATCGGTATAGTGAGTACAGAAGAAGGCTTAGTTACCACATACAGAGGCACAGTTTACAATACATATAGCCACTTATCTTTACAAGGAACAATCTTGGCCTCCGCAAGAACAGCAACAATGAAGAACCCAATAAATCCAGTTCTGCAGCAAAGCAATGTAGATCGTATCTGGAACTCCAGAACTGTCTACTAGAAGTCAGCACCCCAGTAGTCCATCGTACAGGAAACACTTGAGCTGGAACTACCGTATGTCTTGACTTTGATGAGTTGATCTTCTGACGAACAGCTTGTGGTTGATCGTTTCTAGCCCCGTATCAACTGGCGACCACTGATAACGACTGCTACTGAGACAGATTGGTGATACGACTGGTACTGGTGTAGATAGACTGGCTGGGCCTCACTCTTGAAGTTGTAGTATGGAAAGGTGAGACCTCCGGGCAACGCCGGTTACTTACAGCCAAGAATGTAAATGTTCTACTATATGTGCCGCTGTTAATGACGTACAGCTAACGTCGGGCTTACAGGTGGCCGACTAAGTGTGTGGGTGTGTAGATGCACATAGACGCGAATGCCATGTGGTATTAATTAAGTTGACAACCAATCACCCACACCAATGCACATATAGAAGTGACTGACATCTTAAACTTTGCATACTAGGAAATGCAGTAACAGCTGTAACGTTTATACACTGTTTATTTGACTGGAACAAGAGACACGTAAACAATCCTAGTAAACGGTACTTGGTACATAGCAAACGATCACTGTCACGAGTTACAGGGTAAAGTACATCATGGAAACATCGTATAACTATGCTCTCCACCTTCACTCCTCCGACAATACAATACATGAGCCGACTACAGTTCCTGGCTCCAAGATAATATAAATACTCTTCCAACTCTTCTGACAATGCAATACATGAGTCGAATAAAGTTCCTGGCTCTAAATAATCTTTCAACTCTTCTGGCAATGCAATACATGAGCCGAATAAAATTCCTGGCACTAAATAATATAAATACTCTTCCAACTTCTCTGGCAATGCAATACATGAGCCGAATAAAGTTCCTGGCTCTAAATAATTTAAACTTTCTTCTTACCTCCTCTGCTCTGGCAATACAATACAATATCTAATACACATTGCACAATCTTAATACGAGCCTTCTATCCCAGGCTTTGGAAATATCATGGGGAGTCTTCAACATTTATATTCCACCAGAAATATCTCCCCGAAAACACAGTAAGAAAACATGGCTGACCAGCCCGGTCAAATGCCCAGAGCAAACTGTCACGAGATATCTCGCATATCAGTCCCGCTCAAACAGTCACGCATGCGCAGTTACCACGAACCGTGAACTGTTCTCAATCTCGATGGTACGAGAAGGTTCTAGATCAAACAAGTAAAGGGAGGTAACCCAAAGTCTGGCCTGTACATAAAGTATTACAACCTGTAATTTCCCCTTGACCATAATAGAAAAAATATATATAAAATCTGTCTTTAACAAATGGTAATACTTGACCTTTTGTTATTTTTTCAACCCAGGAATGTTTTTCCCTTTAAGTTTGGTGATAAGCAAAACAATTTCAGCATAACAACGTATATCCAAAAGAAATTACTGTAAAGTTCCACAAACAGCAATGTAGAAAAATTCAATTTGAGTTTATTGATGTCATTAGACAAACACTGTAAATTTCACAATGATGATTGGTTATCCAAGATGAAAAATATGTAATCCAACTGAATAATATATGTATAACCAAATAGAATAATATATGTATATCCAAATAGAATAATATACTGATTTGTCTACTCAAAAACTTGTCTTGGTATCCTCAAAGACGAAGTTCACCTAACGCTATCTGTAAAATCCTCTAGTCTAAAATCATGGAATCCTTGGAATCATAAATCCTGAAATCACTGCCTATCGCCCACATCTCTTCTATTTATACTGTTCCTGTCTTTCTTCCCGCCTTTTTTACACGTCCCGTTCTTTTTTTCACACGGTACAATAATCTACATTTGCACTCCTTTCCTCAGCTTTTCCACCTTTTTGCACACGACATTCTGTTATTTCGACTTTTTTTTCTACATGTGTGATCTTTTCCAACTTAACAATTGGATTTTTTTTTAAAAACCAGATCACACAAACATTCATTTCCCACTTTCCGCGCATAAAACCCATTCATTATTATCTGGGACTGACCTACGTTTGCCCTGTCAGAGCAGTAACTGCCAACTGAACTTTAAATGATACTGCGTTTTGAGTAAAAACGTCTTATTTGCTTTTAAGGTCTGGCATTCTTACATGCAGCATATTATAGCACGTATAAATGCTTACCGTGGAAATAGAAGGGATAATGCTAGCGTGAAAGGCCAAGCGGTCACACACTTTTGGTTGACTCCTTCCCCCTTGTGGACGTCCACTCCACATGGTCTTGATTAAACATACGAGGGCAAGTCAGTAAATAGGTCACAAATGGCTATTAAAAAAACGAAATGAGATACGAACTTGAAAACCATTTATTATTGCACTTACATTTCCCCTTATTTCTCAACATAATCTCCACCAACATCGACACACTTATCCCATCGCTTTATCAGTGCCTCGAAACCTACAGCATAGAAGTCTTTGGTCTGCTGTCTCAGCCACATTCGCACCTCACGTTCAACATCTTCGTCATTCGCGAAACGTTTGCCGCCAAAGTGAGTTTTTAGTGAACCAAACAGGTGGAAATCGCTCGGGGCTGTAAGGCGGATATTCAAGAAATTGCCACCCTAGTTGTTCAATTTTCTCCTGGGTTAATCAAGCCGTATGTGGTCTGGCATTGTCGTGATGGAGCAGTATTCCTCTAGTCAGTAGGCCTGGGCGTTTTCTTTGAATTGCATCCCGAAGCATCAACAGAAATTCACAGTACGATGCAGCATTCACGTTCTCACCTTTCTTCTGGAAATGGGTTAACAGCACTCCTTGAGGATACTAAAACACTGTAAGCATAACCTTCTCTGCTGATGACGTAACCTTGAATTTCTTGGCAGAAGGTGAAGAAGGATGTTTCCATTGCATTGAAGCACGCTATGATTCGGGTTGGTAGTGATGCACCCATGATTCGTCCCCAGTAACAATCATGTCTGCGTACCGAGAGAGAGGTTGCAAAGGCTTCATTTTGTGTTCCTCAGTCAGTTGTCTAGGCACCCACCGTGACCACACTTTCCGGATTTTCAAACGATCATGCATTATGCTGTAGGCTAAACCACGAGAACACCTTATTGCAGTTGCTACACTGTCTATTGTTACTCGCCTGTCAGCTCGAATCATCTCCCCTACCCACCGCACAGATGCTTCTGTCGCAATCTGAAGATTACGACCAGGTCGGTGTAAAGTGCTGTGTAAAGTGGTCATCTGTATAAATTGTGGTGTATGGTGTTACTGAGATTAGGCATGCTCCAGTCTACCCAGCTGTAAATGGGTAACTCACCCTAGTCCTGAGTTAGGGAAGGCAAAGGCACTGTAAGCAGTAATTTCCCTCTAAGGCTCCAGGGGAAGCAGGCCCTAAACTTGGTCAATTCAACCGACGCAGGATGGTGTAGATATGGAGTAGAAGTGTAGAGTGTGATTAACGCGAATGGTGTACTGTTCGTGTTCTGACCAATCTAAACACTCATTCACTTGTGTCTACAAGGCACCAATGCAGACTGCTGGAATCTTTGTTTACACAGTTTATTTAGACGCACACACTGGGACATAACGAGTAAATCATGGGTACAGGTTGACACATCAATTTGCAGGCATACATAGTAGATCCCAAGTCATGACACCTTCATAAATAATGGGTAGTACATCAATAGCTTCTAATGTCATGATACATAATGGCCGCATCCCCTATCTGACTAAGCGCGTCAGTGAAGGCGGATCGGTAAGTAACTAAAGTTGCTTTATGTTCACAGTTTATATCATATTATGAAACCATGGAAGGGGTTTCTATCAAAATTGAGATCTCCTTGCCACTGTCCGAATAGTAAGATACATGCCCCGTTCTTTGGACAGTGATTCAAAAATACGATGACAGGAATGTAACATGGCCGCCTTCCTGAGTTGTCGCTCACTCACTCACAGGAGGGTATATCTAAGCCAAAGTTAATTTGAAAAGTATAAGAATAATTTCTTAAAGTTCCTCCAAACAGTTCTACAGTAATCCAGTTACTTTACGTAGACATAATTGTTGTATGGAAGCCCGTCATCTTTTGTCGATACAAACACGACCCTAGCGTTGCGAAGCATAATATTCCAGCTAGGTCTAACCGACATGAGATCATCAAAAATAGGGTCTGGAATTACCTGGAGTCCGAATCATACATGGTACCGTACATTAGGAGAGTCTCTAACACAAACTCTAGTAGAGACACAATCTCCTACAGAAGAAAAACCACTTCGTAAATCATTTTTACTGAAGAATATACCAGCCCTGGAAAATGCGTAACCGCCATTGTAAACGGTACCTCGGAACTCATCACGACTTGTCAAGACAACTCATACTTCCGCTAGAGCGGCATAACAAGAATATAGTCCTGCCTACCCATCAAAAATATACAATATAGGACTGATTCTACTTGTACTAATAATATGTAATACATATGAATTCAGGCCATAAACATAATAAGCAAATTAATATATTTTCTGGCCCTAACAAATAAGTACGGACATGGGTGTCATATCCATGCGCCGAATCAATATCAAGAACGATTACTCCTATGATCAAAAGTGTAAATCAATCATGAGTTATCTAGCTTTACTATAGACAGCATTTTCATACACAAATGAATGAATGTCTATATCTTTTCCATATTAAATAGCCATATCGATTTTTGTAATATGTGCGTCAAAATATGCACGCAACAGATTACCACACCCCTCGGGAAAAAAAATGGTACATTTTTTTTTTTGCAATACATCTCGGAGCAACATACAATAGGCTCACAACGCACCAATAACAATGCGCAGATGATAAGCATAAGTTTTCCGACCTTAGAGAAAGTACTTCTCTAAGTATAAATATTTCCAGAGAGGTGTCACCAACGCATACTACAATATTAGCAATGACACAATTTCTACATTAGTTTATACATAAATTTCATCTAAGATATCTTAACATCATGATCATCAAAGACGAAAAAAACATTGAAAGATCAGCGGTGAATAAATATCAATGAACCGCTAAGTAGTGTTACAATCAATATATGATATTACCTATGTGTACACATTTCAACATAGGAACAACTGTATCAAAGTTGTATATAATTTAACAGTTATGAATCATGTGGGCATCTAGACAAAATATCTGCCATCACATTTTCTGACCCACGGATAGCTCGCACCGAAAAATGAAATGGCTGCAGAGCAATTGCGTAACGCGTTGATCTCGCGCTCTTCAGATTTTTACTCTGAATAGCCGTAAGAGCTTTCTGGTCAGTTTCCACGATGAAATGCGCGCCAAGAAGAAATCTTTGCAGTTTAAGGATTGACCAAACCATAGCCAATAATTCACGGTCTAGGACCGAGTAATTCTTCTCTGCGGCATTTAATTTCCGAGAAATATACATCACAGGATGCAGAGTTCCAGAGTACTCTTGCATTAGTGCTGCTCCAATCCCGGTGGATGAAGCGTCACTACGAAGAATAAATGTCTTATCCTTAGAAGGCAATACTAGGATAGGTGAAGTAGAAAACATAGTTTTAACCTTATCCAAAGAGGATTGACATTCTTGAGTCCAATGGACTACATTAGGAGACCCTTTCTTTAGCAAGGAAGAAAGAGGTGACATAATGGAGGACAGATTCGGAATGAATCGTCCATAAAATTGTATTAGACCTAAGAGACTTCGCACTTGCTTTTTAGTCTTAGGAATAGAAATGTTAAGTATCTTACTTGTATTATGGTCTTCTGTTTTTAGGAACCCATGACCAACACGGTGTCCTAAGAAAGATATTTCGCTAAAACCAATACATGCTTTCGATGGTTTCGCTGTCAGGTTATGCTCGCGTAAGATAGACAATAGTTCATTTATCCCATTATAGTGATCGTTCCAAGTATCACTGAAAAGACAGATGTCATCAAGATACGCAATGACATCTGAGCGATGAGATAGGATTCGACGCATCATGCGTACGAATGTTGCAGGGGCGTTCATAAGACCGAAAGGCATGAAATTCCATTGGAATAGACCCCTAGGCGTCGAAAAAGCAGTAAACGGTTTGGCGTGTTCGGATAATGGAACTTGCCAATATCCCTTAGACAAATCGAGTTTAGTAAAGAAATGAGAATTCGATAGTCTCGTAAGTAGCTCTTCTAGTAAAGGCATAGGTTCAGCATCAAATTTCGTCACTTGGTTCAATTTGCGATAATCCACGCAAAGACGTATGTTATTGTCTTTTTTTCGTACAATAACCATCGGCGAAGAATATGCTGATGTGGATGGTTCAATAATTTTTAACTCTATCATCTCATCCAACTCTTTCTCTACCTGTGCTTGAAAATGTATCGGGATAGGATACGGTCTGACTCTTATAGGACTATGGTCAGTAAGAATAATGTCATGTTGAATGACATCAGTTTGACCAGGAATGTCAGTAAGGACATCCTGAAATTGTTCTAACATAGTAGAAACTTGTTTCTGCTCTCCTGGAGATAATTTGGGAGAAATTGCAACATCTTTCCATGATTCATTAGAGTGAAGAGGAATCATTGGAAAAGGTAAATTTACATCCGAGAAACTCGTTTCCTCATCCTGTATTACTGACAGAGATGAGTACTGTCCATGTTGGACTGGAAAATCGTCCGTTGCCTGGAAAACAGGTTGTAAATAATCCGGACGTTCATGGAATTCCGTGAGCATGTTGATGTGGAAGGTTTTACGCTTCCCGTCAATATCGACGATATAGTCAACATCGGAAACTTTTGATATTATATCGTACGGACCTTTCCAAGAAATAAGAAGTCTATTTTCCCTACAAGGTAGCAAGACAAATGCTTTGTCACCTGGACAAAGTTGTCGCAAGCATCTCTTTTTATTGGCAAATTCCCTTGCCTTCTGTTTCGCAAATTCAGAAGAAGCAGTTGCCAATTTGCATGCTTCAATAATCTTGTGTCTAAGTGCGATGACATATTCATAAGAGGATTTTGTGTCATCGACAATATTATCAGCAGTTATAAGATCATGAAGTAAGGACATAGGACCTCGCGGTTTCGCGCCAAAGACAAGTTCAAAGGGAGAAAATCCTGTATGTTCGTTGGCGACCTCTCTATATGCAAAGAGAGCCGCGGGTAAAACCCTATCCCAATCCTGAGGATGATCTTCTGTTATCTTACCTAGTAGGTTTTTCAGAGTTCTATTCAAACGTTCCACCATCCCATTGGACATAGGATGATAAATACTACTCAGCGATCTCTCTATCTTAAGAGTCGACATTACTTGAGACATGGTATCCGATATGAGTTGGGTACCATGGTCGGATAATATTTCTGCTGGAAATCCCAGACGAGAAAATATTAACCAAAGAGCATCTGCGACATCAGCAGTAGTTATGCTCTTTAGAGGAACAGCCTCCGGCCAACGTGTGCACATATCAACACACGTCAAAATAAATTGGTGTCCTCTAGCAGACTTTATCTTAAATGGACCAATGATGTCTATCGCCATTTTTTGAAATGGTCGAATGGGAATGTCTGCAGCCTGAATAGGTGCATCATGGCGTGGACCTCTGGATTTAATCTCTTGACATACTTTACAAGATCGACAATAGATTCGTATGTCCTTATTCACAGCAGGCCAAAAGAAAGATTCAAGAACTCTAGCTTTAGTACGGGAAAAACCCATATGTCCAGCACACTGCGAATCATGAGCGTGCTGTAAGATTTTAACTCTCATATTTTTAGGCACAAGGATTTGAGAATGAATGGACTTAGCGGAGTCTTGTACCATACGTACATGTACGCCATTCTTCATCGTAATCCAAGATTTACGATTTGTATCCTTATTCGGATCACCTTTTGTTGCCAGAGTAAAGAATTTCTTTAGAGTAGGATCATCTTCCTGCTGTTTTATAAAGGAATCATGGGAAATCTCCAAGGGATCATCTTGGATCTGCGCATCATTATCTTCAGAATGTGAAGATTGTGGCATATTAAGAGCTTGAGCCCTAGTGATTACTGCATTAGCAGATTGCATATTAACATTTTCCCAATTAGAAATTTGCTGTGGAGTGCATTCTTTCACTCCATGAATGCGACCGATGATAAGATCAGCGATCGGATTCGGCAAGAGACATGCTTGCACCTCTCCTGTAAAGAAAGGCGTAGCAATATTGATAATGGCAGTGGAGTACTTCTCCAATGTGCCACCAAATGTTACACATTTGACTACATTGCCTGTAGCTCGAGAAGGATTTACGAGTGATTGCCTCACTCCGATGGTAGTGCACCCCGAATCGAAAAGAATTGATACCGGAGTACCATCTATTAGGCCTCTATTGAAAACAAGAGCACCCCTTCCATTATGCGCGATTGACGCAGGGAGAGCGGGAAGCGGGTGACCGCAGCTTAAAGTAGAAACTGTGGTTGGATCGAATAATGTTTTGCATTGCGAACACTCAGATGCTCTAGCAAAATCGAAAGCGGAATTTGCTACACTATTGGAGTCTTTTTTATCATTATTCTGATTACCGGCGTCGTGGAACTCCTGTTGTGCAGAGTTAGCCTGGTAATAAGATTTACCATGTCTTTTGTGTTGTGATCTACCTCGGTTATAATTGTCTCTATAATTATTATTTCCTCTTTTATAACCCCTATTTGGGTTTGAATCATAATATTCATGATCATAATCATCACGCTCATTATACTGAGTATCCCTGTAATATTGGTTCTTTTCTCTCCATGAAGCACTTGGGTAGTTCCTATAGCTACTCCCCTTTCGAGAATGTCTAAAATTATGGGTACCCCTCGCGTGTCGAGGACTATCAGCCCGATTCCAGTTCTTCGAAGAAGAACCCTGATTTGAGTGGTTATCTTGGTTTTGATACTTATTCCAATTAACCTTTTTATCAAATTTATTTTTAGCTCCTTGGAATTTGTGTGAGTAATTCTGATTATATTCTGTTGCCGAAGCAACTGGCATACTCTCTTTAATGTTAGAGTTACTAAGAATCATGTCAGGGTGTGCCGTGGCATACTGGTCACAATATTCCTCCATTTGCTTTAATGTACTAGGTTTACGCTCATGTAAGAACTCTAGGAATGATTTATTTACAGAAGACATGACCTTGTCTCTTAGCAATAAATCTGTAAGACCATCAAATGTTTTCTCTGTTTTGGATAATTCAATCCATCGTGAAAGTGTAAGTCGTGCTTTTGAAATGAAATCTGAGAATTCTAAACCTACCTCAGGTCTCATTGTTTTAAACAAAAGACGATAACCTTCTTCTGACAGCTGATATCTCTTTATCAAAGCTGCCCTAATAGCATCATAATTATCCTTGTCGGCCTCTTCAACCAAAGATAACTTAGTCAGAGACTCCCCTTTTAAATTTTCAGACAACTGATTCACATACTGTGATTTGTCAACATTATGAGCTCGACAAGCACGTTCAAATCTATCAAGCCAGAATGTTATATCATCACTGGCAGAGTTGAACGCTGGCACCTTGACCTTATAATTAAAAGGTTTACCATTACCACCAGATGCCTGATTAATATTACTCATACTAGTCAATTTTAATTTCTCTAACTCAAATTCATGTTCTCTTATTGCTTTTCTCTCTTCAGCTTCTCTATCTAATCTTTTCTGTTCTGCAGCAGCATCAGCTTCTAATTTTTTCTGTTCAGCTGCAGCATCAGCTTCTAATTTTTTCTGTTCAGCTGCAGCAGCAGCTTCTAATTTCTTCTGTTCTGCATCAAATCTCCTTTCCTCCACTTGCATCTGCAATTTCTTTAGTTCAGCAGCAGTATCAGCTTCTTTTTCTAATCTTTTTTCTTCAGCCAGAGCTTTTCTCTCTTCAGCAGCAGCTTTTCTCTCTTCAGCAGCAGCAGCAGCTTTTCTCTCTTCAGCAGCAGCAGCAGCTTCTAATTTTTTTTCTTCTATTTGAAGTTTTCTCTCCTCAGCCGCAGCTTTTCTTTCCTCAGCTTGCATCTGCAATCTGAAATTCTCAGCATCTATCTTCTTTTGTTCAACTTCTGCTTTCCATTTATTCTCATCTTTTTGTTTTTTCTCTTCTGATTTTAATACAATAGCAAATTGAGCAGTTGCCCATTCTTCTAACTCTTTTCCAGTCTTATCAAGAGATTTTCCTTGTGCAATAAAGTAATCTAATGTAGACATCTTGTCTTCTTAAATCAGAAACCTGAAAAAGTAAATAAATTACCTTATTTCACTTTAATGGGAGACAAGTCTATATCATAGACTTAGTCTTAGTGAAAAACCTGTATGGTTATTTTGTTTATAATAACCAATGATAACTTGAGTACCTGTGGAAAACAATAACTGTATATCTCAAATACTGTGGGAGACAAGCCTTATAAAGGTCTTGTATACCTTAATGTAATCAATGATCACTTGAGTACCTGTGGAAAATAATATTTCCTATACCAATCACTTTGGGAGACAAGCCTTATAAAGGTCTTGTATACCTTAATGTAATCAATGATCACTTGAGTACCTGTGGAAAATAATATTTCCTATACCAATCACTTTGGGAGACAAGCCTTATAAAGGTCTTGTACACTTTGTTTTATAACAATAATAATCATAAAGTACTGATCTGTACTATAATATAAGTGTATTCAACTATACCTCCTATGTCATATGTCAACTAAAGACATTACAAAGGACAAACAAGAAAAGACAATCTGAAAACATTTGCAGAGATCAAATTAAATTAAATAGGAGAAATGAAAAAAATGATCACAGAAACCGTGATGATAACTGCAATAAGATAACAAGACAAATAACGCCACAGTGTATAAACATAAGGGTGTAAAGAACTGAAATGAAAGGAAAGATGAGACCTACAATTATACAAACAAATAAAAAAAAATAAAGAACAGAAAAATGTTACAAATACAAAACAGTCGTCACAACTAACCAAATATTTGCAAACTATGTTGCATGCAAATTTCAATTAAGAAATTGCTCCCTATAGAACGCCAGAACAAGACCAATATCACTTGGTATTTCCTGTTCTAGTCACCTCCCATCCAGGCCCGCAAACACATAACAATCACACATATAAACAAATAATATATAAACATAAATATATATAAATCATCAATGTGTGTATCATATAATGGAATGTGTTGTAGTTGCAATGTATTGTACTGTATGCTCAGTTTTAACAAATTAGACTACCACTTTATTGAGTAATAGCTTTGCTTTCTAATTGTTACACTGTTCAATTTTTTTTGAGCACATTAGAAGATCCACCGATGAAATTTGCACTTTATGTTCATTGCTCTTCTATTACAGCAGGATAAACAATCACTAGTTTAGAATCCTGACTGTACTGTGCCAAATGTCAACAAGTGCTGACCCAGATATTGCTACACTTGTCAGAACAGGTCAAGCTGACATTGATTGTATAGCTGTCCTACTGGTGTTGATGTGGTCAAACAAATGTTCTTGCAACTGTAAAATGTGATTCTTAACACAACAAGACTGCGTAGGCTGGACCCGGGAATCTGGCTCACCACTGTAAAGTGCTGTGTAAAGTGGTCATCTATACAAATTGTGGTGTATGGTGTTACTGAGATTAGGCATGCTCCAGTCTACCCAGCTGTAAATGGGTAACTCACCCTAGTCCTGAGTTAGGGAAGGCAAAGGCACTGTAAGCAGTAATTTCCCTCTAAGGCTCCAGGGGAAGCAGGCCCTAAATTTGGTCAATTCAACCGACGCAGGATGGTGTAGATATTGAGTAGAAGTGTAGAGTGTGATTAACGCGAATGGTGTACTGTTCGTGTTCTGACCAATCTAAACACTCATTCACTTGTGTCTACAAGGCACCAATGCAGACTGCTGGAATCTTTGTTTACACAGTTTATTTAGACGCACACACTGGGACATAACGAGTAAATCATGGGTACAGGTTGACACATCAATTTGCAGGCATACATAGTAGATCCCAAGTCATGACACATTCATAAATAATGGGTAGTACATCAATAGCTTCTAATGCCATGATACATAATGGCCGCATCCCCTATCTGACTAAGCGCGTCAGTGAAGGCGGATCGGTAAGTAACTAAAGTTGCTTTATGTTCACAGTTTATATCATATTATGAAACCATGGAAGGGGTTTCTATCAAAATTGAGATCTCCTTGCCACTGTCCGAATAGTAAGATACATGCCCCGTTCTTTGGACAGTGATTCAAAAATACGATGACAGGAATGTAACATGGCCGCCTTCCTGAGTTGTCGCTCACTCACTCACAGGAGGGTATATCTAAGCCAAAGTTAATTTGAAAAGTATAAGAATAATTTCTTAAAGTTCCTCCAAACAGTTCTACAGTAATCCAGTTACTTTACGTAGACATAATTGTTGTATGGAAGCCCGTCATCTTTTGTCGATACAAACACGACCCTAGCGTTGCGAAGCATAATATTCCAGCTAGGTCTAACCGACATGAGATCATCAAAAATAGGGTCTGGAATTACCTGGAGTCCGAATCATACATGGTACCGTACATTAGGAGAGTATCTAACACAAACTCTAGTAGAGACACAATCTCCTACAGAAGAAAAACCACTTCGTAAATCATTTTTACTGAAGAATATACCAGCCCTGGAAAATGCGTAACCGCCATTGTAAACGGTACCTCGGAACTCATCACGACTTGTCAAGACAACTCATACTTCCGCTAGAGCGGCATAACAAGAATATAGTCCTGCCTACCCATCAAAAATATACAATATAGGACTGATTCTACTTGTACTAATAATATGTAATACATATGAATTCAGGCCATAAACATAATAAGCAAATTAATATATTTTCTGGCCCTAACAAATAAGTACGGACATGGGTGTCATATCCATGCGCCGAATCAATATCAAGAACGATTACTCCTATGATCAAAAGTGTAAATCAATCATGAGTTATCTAGCTTTACTATAGACAGCATTTTCATACACAAATGAATGAATGTCTATATCTTTTCCATATTAAATAGCCATATCGATTTTTGTAATATGTGCGTCAAAATATGCACGCAACAGTCGGTCTTCGTCAGCAATTATTTTGCGTCCTTGAGAAAATTTATCGACCCAGTTATGTACCGCTTTACGTGACAGACACTTCTCACCGCAAACAGGAAGCATTTCCTTATGAATATCCTTTGCAGGAAGTCCTTTTGCCCCCCCCCCCCCCCAATAAAAACGCACAACAGCAGGCTGTTCTTCGGTCTACATTAAACGAGCACGGTCGCCATTTTTATTTGAGCTGCGACACCTAGCGTCTGCTACCTAAAGTAATCATTCAGCTGGATGTTGCTGCCACCTAATTATGAAATCACAATAATTTTGATGTCGGTTCCCAGAGAGTTAATATACGAAAGTTGTTTGTTCCAGAGAACAGGAGCATAGAAGTCTAAACCTCTTCATATTAGAGATTTTGAGTCTATAAGGATTGGAAGACCTGGCAAGAGGGACAAAATCCAAAGAACGATTATTTGGGTTTAGCTGGACACAAAGAAGCTTCCGAAGATAAGAGGATTTGTTACTCTTGATAGAGTTGTACGTGAGTGAGAGTTGCCATGTGATTTCTGAATTGGACGTCCATTTTCAGCTTAAATACCCCCCCCCCCCCCATTTGTCCTGTCCACTTTTTACATTCTCTTCCCCCCCCCTCTCCCGTGGACGTCTTTTATGGATAGCCCCTTAGTTCCCTGATGTATCAGAGGAGACAAAGAAATAATTGAACTACTGTTCCCTCTTACATGTCGTCAGCTTAATGGCAACCTCATCATGTAAAATAAACTGCTACCGAAACCAGAGGCGTACTAGGAGGAGGGCGGTCCGCCCCGGGTGACAGCCAGGAGGGGGTGCCATCGATAGAGTGAAAGTGCCAATATAAATGTTGAAACCAAATAAAATATAAACACCGTCGATAAAATCAGGGAAAATCCTGCTTCGTTTACCGGTTACAAAACAATTGGCAAAACATGTAGAAAGTAGCCCTGTCTTTAGCAGCACGACCGATAGTTTGTTGTAACGGAAACCGACACAGGCGTGACCCCCAGACGATGGTCTAGCTTGCGCTAAGTTAACAGCGGCGCATCTAGCGAGCGACCTTTCGGTCAGAGGGTCGAATTCTTATCAAAGATCAGGAATTTACAGTCCCTCTGCTCTCAAAATTTGATATGGGATAATAAAAATCTTTGGGCTTTTTATTGTTGGAATGGCAGTTTTCCTATGGTGTTAAGTTATATATAGATGGAATGTTATTGTTTTAGTACCAAAAGAAAAAAGAAATAAATGCACGAACATTGCGCTTAAATATACACCAAGTAACGTTATGCTCATTTATACACGTAGTCAATCTAAAGTAGGATTGACAGAGCGCTAGGCTCTCGCGGCAAAGGTGTCAGGTTCAGTTCACGGTATGGACACCATCAGATCTACCTAGATGTAAATGGGTGCCTGATTTTGATCTGGACTTAAGGACGGAAAAAGCGACGAGGAAGGGAACTGGTCACCTCACGATGCTAGACCTAGTATAGTGAAGTCTCTAACACTTCATTCCCCAAAGGCAGTATCGACTATGGTTCTACCTTTATTTTTAATCTACAGTAGGCATGCCGTAGGCAACCGACCTTGTTGAATTTGTGTGCGCAGACTACTTAAGAATACAACAGTCGATCGGCCAGTCAGCAGTCAACTTACTGAAACACACTCACTGTCAAGTCAATTTCAAATGTTTGTGACCGGACACCATGCAAGGCATGAACCTTGTCATAACCCAGTTTATGTCGCAGTGTGTAGAAAAGTGTTACCAAGATCAATCAAAACAGGTTTTATCACCAAGTTATTTAGGTATCTGCTGGAGGATGTTTTCAGAAATCAGCTGTTCACGAAGGGTACAGAGGGAGGGAGGAAGGTAAAGGATCCCATTACATGCCCATTGAGGCATATTGGGAATGTGGTGTTAGGCCCATTATTTTCTTGACCATCGGCACACTAAGGGTGACGTGGTCTGCATCACACCGGCCGCCTTAACCTTCACAGAGTTGGGTACAGAACATAGTTAATTTATGAGAGATCTATTTTACAATTAGTGAATATTGTCATTTCTTATCATAACTGTTTCTGGGATTATAACCACATGGTTAGCTCATATCTATGTGCACATACATATACAGATATATATTGATTGATTATTTGTTCCTCCATTAATTCATTTATTCAGTCATCATTCACTTGTATGTTATATTCCAGTGTATAATAAACCCTTATTGTCTGTTTTACCACCACATTAGTACCTCATTAGAGAGAGTACGAATGTTAAAGGGGAACAGAATTTACACGTATAAATTACTTCTTAGTCTGGAGAAAGTGGGAGCCAGAATCAGATAGCGAGAGGTCAAGATTAGATGCCATGGAATACAGAATCACTCTAGCCTATCTATGGGATTCACCCAGCTACAAATTTGCCTTCCTTTCTTGATACTCTTTTTCTTAGAGCCACTTCAGGTCTGAGTAACTAGACCCACTACATATACTCTCTCAGAAGTAAAACTTAATGACACACAGTAATGTTTCTGATGTTCAGCTTTCTATTTGCAGCATACTCTCAGGGAGTTCATAAGGCTGGCAACCTCATCATGTCAAAAGTAGTTGCTATAGAAATCACCTCTGCAAGAGCCCATGAAGTAGTTTATTGCATGAGCCTTGTAAAGGTGACGGCTGCAGTGGTGATTACATGCTTCTTGAGGAGTGAAAAAAGATATCCAGCTATAATAAAAACATCAGTGTTACTAGTGTTATGTACTCAATACACTGTTCTTTTTTTTTCAGGCCGAATATCTATTTCAGTACAATCCACAGATTGACTAACATGAACCTTGCCAGCACAGAATCCAGCAGTTGACTTACACTGATGATGTGCTAAGAATATGCATAATGTGCACTGACAGAGTTATATGTACAAGTGACTGAACAAGACGTTTATTTGTAATCGTATTTTTGCTCCCATGAACGGAGTAAATGCATAGCTCATGATATGCTATTTATAAAGTAATGTCTAGGCCAGTTTACAAAAGTTGTTTACTTGTCTTTGTTGGTATCAACTGTTTCTACATTCTTATACTGTTTACGATACCAGCTTACTGCTTATTCAGCAACGAGACCTAAAAGTCTTTTATATTTGAACATGCGCCCTAATATAACCGACAAGGTTGAACGGGACGCGCCTCGCCAAAACGAGGCAAAAGTTTTACATTAAAAAATAGCTTACTGCTGTTTTAGATTTTAGGCAGATACCAGTACATATAAATTATTAAGTTGGTTTGAAATGGTTCTACCTGTCATAATTTTATATATGTATACAATTGTATTGTGTGAAATGATGTACAGCATCTCGTTAAAATAAAGTCTCAAACTTCACATGTGTGAGAATGTGTGTTACTATTTTTACATCTGCCTAACATATGTTTTGTTTAACATTAACAAAAAATGTCCATGTTTATATGACCAACTTGGGATTTAACTTATACGGAAGACTATTGTAATTGTTTGTTTGAAAGAATTTATTTTAAGCCTGTTTGTATGAAATAAAAACTCTATAATGAACATCAAGTGTTGTTGCTATTTGCCATATTGTATTTGTCAACACTTTTCTATTGAGCGTCCGGTTATCTGTGTGATTAGAGCACTGGTCTCTTGTAGTAAAGGTACCAGGTTTGAAACATGGTGGCATCACACTCCAATCTACCCAGCTGTAAATGGGTACCTGACTTGTGAGTTGAAGGAAGAGGCAGAATGCAAGGGAGCTGGTTACTACACCTCTCGAAGCTGGACCTAGAATAGTGAAGTCTCGAACACTTCATTCCACTTCAGCAGTATCTGCTATGGGACTTGACCTTTTATGTATTGACAATGGGTTTTTCCCCCTATTCTTTATCATGCTTGAGGAGGAGGGGACTGACTTTGTGGATGGCATCCTTGCAGGCAGCCTTCATAAAAGCATGTCATATGGTCTAGCATTGATGGTCTCTGTAACAATTTGTTTTACATAATGAAAGTAGTCCCACTTTATTAGTTGCATCTAAATGACAGCACAATGATCTTATTCTTTGCCCGCAATAATGGTCCCTGGGATGTAAACTGTTGTCTATAGTTTCAGATACTTCTAATTAACAATGTCTTTGGGAGAAGTACATGTATTCCTGTTCAAGGCTAAGAATCTTACTGGGAAGTAACATTGACAAAGGTGGAACTAGCAAGGACGTGGATGCCAGGATAAATTAAGCCAAACTCTGAACCCCAGCAGCTATTTCCCAGAAAAATGAAACTAAATTGTTCAACACAAATTAGTTGAACTGAAAAAAATTACTGATCAGAAGTGAAATCAGGGTTACAATATGACATGTCTACAGTGTTGTTCTATCTACAATGAATTCAATTTCTGCAGGCTGATGTTCCAGATTTTGTTAACATAATTTATGTGAATCTTCTTCATGTTCAACGTTAAAGGCGTGTCTGTATATGTGGCTTATTTTTAAAAAAAATTACTAAAATAAATCATACATAGAACAGTATTCGCATGTAACATAAATATTGACATTATTCCCAGCATGCCACTTCTAATAGAGAAATATTGACAAGCTTACATTTACCAGAATACATTACAACCACCAATCAGAACTTACTAGCACAAAACATTATGAAACGACACGTATAACATGAATGAATTGTTTAACATTTCAGAGCATACCAGGATTTAATCATAAATTAGAAGTTATGTAAGTTTTATTGCAAACAATGAAATAAAAACAAATGTATATAAGTAAAAACAGACCAGGATGTCTTAACATTAACAGATTAATGTTAAACAAAACATGTTAGGCAGATGTAAAAATAGTAACACACACTCTCACACCTGTGAAGTTTGAGACCTTATTTTAACAAGATGCTGTACATCATTTCACACGAAACGATTGTATACATATATAAAAATATGACAGGTAAAACATTTCTAGCCAACTTAATAATTGATATGATATAGGGAGATAGACATTGAGAGAGAATTTCCAAAATTTGACAATATTATTCCCAGATTGTACATCCAGCTTCATTGTCACTAAGCTTAGTAATAGTACACTCAACAAATGATTTGCTATAGCATTAGTGGCAGCTTCGTTTACCACGTGCCTAATACTTTTAAAACACTCCTGCACCCAAGTGTAAAAAATACGGTTAAAACATTATTAGGGGAGACAATTATTTAACTTCATGGAACAAGGGGACAGCAACAAATAGAATAACAAAAGCGTGCTTTTGCAACACCGCCTAAGGGAGATAACTACTTTGAAAAACTAGAATATTTATAAAATAAAGCTTTTTCTTTTGTACGAAGGATTTAATTTTACACTCTATTGAAATTGGTTTTGAAAATAAAGCAACCTAAGATGATGCTGACATTTTAAAGATATACTTAGATATTACATTACTATTCTAGGGTAGCTTAATTATAAACACTACATACTTTTTTCTATCACTGTTGTGTGGCTTCGAATTTGACAGCAAGATTAAGCATACTTACCTGGCACGGGAGATACCATGATCAATAAGGTGGTGCTCCCAAGGCGAGGCCCTTCCATTGCACTCCGGTTGGGTTGACCCTTGCGATCATCTCAAATGTGGATGACTCGAGTGCGTAATTTTTTCGTAGGGGGGACTGCGTTCGCGCTATCCCCTGAGCAAACAAATGACAAAACTTAATTAAATTAATGTTCAGTGTGAATCTAATATTGCTTAGGGTCTATTCATTGTCTGCTTTTGACTTAAGGAAAGAAATGTCCCCACCTCTCGAAGCTGCACTTAGTATAATGAAGTCTCTTACACTTCACTCCCATAAGGCAGTATCTGCTATGGAACTACGTTTATTTAATGTACTTTTCTCTAGTGTTATTCATTTATTTTCTGTGTAGCTCATCTTATCTTTTTTTGATTTCTTCATCTTTTTTTTCACGTGTTTGCATTGTCCTTTCTATTTACAATTATAGACTGAATAAGTAAAAGTCGCTTGAACCATCTAAAATACTTATCAAAAGTTTGCTCAAAGACGGACATTTTGCGGTCAGAATAAGAAAGAAAGCTTAAAGTTTCAACATTTTATTGCAAAGTTTTTATTGTTAAATTAACGTTTTTGCATCTTTTCCCTCTTTAAAAAGCAAAGATAATAAAATGGTAAGGTATTATCATGTTATTTTTAGTACCATAGTTGGATGTCAATTCA
This sequence comes from Oreohelix idahoensis, assembly GCA_024509875.1. Taxonomy (NCBI): domain Eukaryota; kingdom Metazoa; phylum Mollusca; class Gastropoda; order Stylommatophora; family Oreohelicidae; genus Oreohelix; species Oreohelix idahoensis. The sequence goes on along the minus strand of JAMPIV010000845.1, from coordinate 119,854 downwards.
ATAACCTTTAGCTCCCCAAGGAGCATAGTCCTTCAACAAACACATGCCAAGTCTTCCTGTCACGTGCCATCCGCTCAAGTTCTTTCCATGTTTTCCTCATCATTTTCACCTCTGTTTCCAGTTCTCTTCTCATGCGCCTCCTTTCCAGAGGACCTTCTTCTGTCTTGGGCGGCCTAGTTGATTTACTGTATATTCTTTATTTGACTTGTCCATGTTTGTTGAAGTTTTTTGGTAAAAAGTTTTTTACGGGATGGGGTAACCAGCCCCATGGCCAACCCTCCTTAGTCGCTTTTGACGACATGCCTGGTAGGGTACAGTGTTACTATTCTTTGCTCCCCTTTCGGGCCCCGGTAACACACGGGTGCATAGTTGGATGTACCAAAACGTTAAAAAGTCTAAGGGTCCTAATCTACTAATCTCATATCCTGTACTGTATTGTCAGAGTAACATGAATAAGCCCTATGTAGTTCCCGGGGGCTCTGGTGAGACATAAAGAATAGGCCTACTGTTATCTCAGACATGTCATAAGAGGTAACTAATGTGTTCTTGTACATAGGACTGGCAGCCTTATCATGTAAAACCAAATGACTCCAGAAATAACTGTTGCAAGAGTTGAATGCTGTGAAGCAGGATTCTTGCAAGGGGACCAATTACAGTGGTGGCTCCTGTCACGAGAGATTAATTGGTATAGATGATAAGTAGATAATTAGGTGTATCAGATGATACACTTGCCAGATAAGAGTTCTGGTCTTAAAAGAAATACCCCAGTCTTAGAAATAAGCACTGGTGTATATGTGACCGGATGGTCAAAGGAAAAATACAATAGTAAATAATAACATCCTTAGATTTGAATTAATGGTTATAAGATAATAAAAGAAAGTATAATAACGTAAGATATCTTCTTCTTCTTCTGCGTTCGGTTTGTAGTCATGCTAAATCTGCAGACCTGTCGCCAGGACGAAGTCCACAGTCTTTTCCAGGTCGGCGCGGCAGCCCCATAGCTTCTGCTGGAGCTCATCACCTTTTGGCCAGGTCGCACGTCACAATTTATCATGGGTTGGACAGTTCTGGAGAATGTGTTCTGGAGTCTGGATATCAGTTCCACATGGGCATTCATTCGTGTGGGATATCTTGAGGCGATAGAGATGTCCAAGTAATCTGCAGTGACCAGTTCTCAGGCGGAAAATTGTCGTCTGTTGGTGTCTGTTTAGGTGGTGGATTGGGTCATCTCTGCTGTATATATCCCCTTCCTCCTTCCACTGATTTTTGTACTTGTTGTGGATGATGGTTTTTGCTTCCCGATAGGGCAATGGGTGGCTGTATTGTTCCATTTTACTGCCACTTCTTGATAGAGCATCTGCTTTCTCAGTACCAGCGATTCCACAATGGGCAGGTAACCACTGAAGGGCAATGGTTGATGACCTTTGGATGATGTTAAGCTCAGATCTGATCTCATTCATCATGTTATCATTTCTGGTGTTTTGTATTGATTCAAGTAATGATCTGCAGTCAGTGAAGATTACTATCTTAGCTTGTGGCTGCTGTTCAGGTCTGGTGAGGATCTTCAGGGCTTGCAGTAGTGCCATAGCTTCTGCCCTAAATTGGAGGAGATCTTTCCAGTTGGGAAGGCCTTTTGGATGATCTTTCCATTTAGGAATCTTATAAAAATGCCTCCTCCACCGTTCTTTACTGCCCCCTCAGCAGATCCATCTGTGTATACATGTGTCCACTCCTTCGGGTTGTACTTTTCTTCAATCATTTCTTGAGCCAAAGTTTTTAGTTGTTGAGGGGTCAGGTGGCCTTTCTTTTTTATTTCAGGGACTTCTGTGATGATAGATATATTTCCATGGCAGTCGTCTGGCTCCTCGTAATCAATTAACATTTCAATCTCAGTAGATCGATTTGGGAGGAGGTCTTCATGGCATCGATGCAGATGTTTGGAGATGTTTAGGAAGCTGGTTCTTTTCAGCCTGTTCTTAGTCACATTATGGAGTTTGGCATGCATTGGATGACTTGGCATTCGTAGAAGCTTCTCACTGTGAGTGAATACCTTTTCCTCACGTCTGTCATCAAGAGAGCGGAGGTTGGTGTATCGCTCCATTGCCTGGATTGGAGAAGTCTTCATCCCTCCAGTGATTAGTATAAGGCCTGAATTTTGCACTTTCCCTATACATTCTGTGTTTGTTTTAGATGCTGTGGCCCAGGCTGACATGCCATATTCCAGTACAGGTCTGACTGTGCCTGTATAGACTTTTTTAAGTATGTTGGTATTTGCCCCCCAACTTGTGCCAGCCAGTTTCTTCATAATAGAGAGCTTTCTTATTGCTCTCTGTTCTACTGCTTTTATGTGCGGCTTCCAGGTGAGTCTCTTATCCAACTTGACTCCTAGGTATGTTGGGTTTTCCTCGATTGGAAGCTCACTTCCATTTAGCTGCAGTTTGATCGTTTCTCGGCGATTTGACAGAGAGAAGCAGGTTGCTACTGTCTTGGAGAGGTTTATCTGTACTCCCCAATCTGATGCCCATTTACCGATGGTATTTAGCGCTGCTTGCATCCTGAACTTCGCCAGTATACATGATGAGAGAGAGAGGAAGGGCAGAATGTCAGACGGGCCTGCGTGCCCAATTATTAACCCTTTGAAAATAAAGTTTGTTCGTTCGTTCGTTCGTTCGTTCGCAGTAGGCAAATGTTCAGCAGCACACCAGGCAGCAAAATCGTCAGCATGAAGAGCCCTGGAGATATGCCCGGACAGTTTCTCTGCAATATCATTTATATATATGATAAAAAGTGTGGGGGAGATAACTCCTCCTTGTGGCACACCCTGTTGTAGAGTGACGCGATGGCTCAGTTTCCCATCAAGTTTTACTCTTGCTGTGCGGTATCGAAGAAAGTCCCGTATCCAGTTGAACATTCTCCCTTCAATTTTGCTGTTGAGCATCTTAAGGAGGAGTCCTTCTTTCCATACCTTATCAAAGGCTTTTGTCAAGTCTACAAAAACCGCCAGTACTTTCTTTTTCTCCTGAAAGGCATTTTCTACTTCCTGGGCTAGATATACTAGTTGGTCTTCGGTGCTGCGATTTTTCCTAAATGCTGACTGTGTGTTATCAAGCAGATGGTTTTTTTCCAGATGTTTCAGTAATCTTGAGTTCACCATTCTTTCCATTACCTTACCCAGACAGCTCAGTAGGCTAACTGGTCGGTAGCTGGACTTGCTTGTTTTCTCCTTTTGTTTCTTTCTGATGGGAACAATGATTGCTTCTCGCCATTGATCTGGAAATTTTCCAGTACTCCATGACTGATTGAAGATTAGGAGGAGCTTGTGCCTGGCTACAGGTCCAAGGTTCTTGATCATATCATTTGTGATGCCATCTTTTCCTGGAGCTTTTCTGTTCTTTAGTTTTGTTATGGCAGCACTGAGTTCTCTCATAGTAAGGGGTGACTTCATGCAGATATCTGGGTTTTGGTGCTTCAGTTTTTCTTTTACTTCCTTACGTACTTCTTGGATCCGTGCATGTGAAAGTGATGTGGTGCTTTCTTCCTTGTAGAAATCTGCCAGGATGTTTGCTGCCATCTTTCCTGTGTGGTATTTTTCATTTTCCTTGATGACAGTCTTACAGTAGCTGGTTGTTGTTTCTTCATTTAGCACTTTTGTCAGATTCCAAAGCTTGCTTGAGTCCTTTTCCATGTTGAGACTGCTGGTCTTCTGGTGCCAGCTCCTTTGGATTTCAGCTTTCTTTTGTTCATTGAAAGCTTGTTTTATGCTGTTGTGCCTCTGTGTGTTCTCTAATGTGGGATTTTGCTCCATAGTTTCCCGTGCTTTATTTAATTCACTATGGAGTTTCCCAGGTTGTCACTCCAGTATGGTTTGTAGTCTCGTCGTTTACCTCGTGGAATTGACTTCTTTGCTGCTTGGATGATTGCCTCACTGATGATGGAGATGTTTTTATTGATGTTATTTGAGTGGGCAATGTTCTGACAGAAATTGTCGGCTTGTTTTTTAAAAAATCCCCAGTTTGCTTTTTTGAAATTCCAGCTAGGAGACATATTGATTTCTCCTGCACTTCTTATCTCAGATATCTGTAATGTGACTGGTACATGGTCACTTCCCCCAAGTTGAGCATTTACTGTTCTGGTGGTGAGTCGATGTATGTCATCTGTAGCCATAGCAAGATCTGGTGTGCTCGTTGTTTTCCATACTCTGGAATAGAAGGTGGGCTTATCCTCTGGTTGGTTTATTAGAATTAGTTTATTCTCTACCATCCAATCTTCCACCTCTTCTCCTCTTGGATCTGTTGCGTCATAGCCCCAGCTGGGTGAGTGGCTATTGAAGTCACCCATAATGAGGTGTCTCGATGCTGCAAGCTTCACTTTGTGTAGCTCCAGAGTTGTGGTTGGAGGGCTGTAGCAGTTTGTGATCATTAAGTCTCCACTGGGCAGCAGTAGTTGGACTGTTATGTATTCAAGTTCGTCCTCACCAGATCTGTGTGTCTCTACTGCTGGGATTGAGGTTTTAATCAGTGTGAGGATTCCTCCCTTAGTTCTTTTTACCCTGTCTTGGCGGAAGGATTGGTATCCACGTACAAAGAATCGTTGGGTATCTTTTAGGTGAGTTTCTTGGATGCAGATTATATCAATGTTATTTTCCCTGAGGAATTCTTGTAACTCCGGTTTCTTGTTCCTCACTCCTTCTGCATTCCATTGAGCCACTGTAAGATAGTGGGTTGGTTGGTCAGTTGCTCTACTTTGCCTTCCCCCGACCATTTGGTTGGCAAAGGCACCGGTTGCTTGGGTGGGCCCTTTCGAGGCTAGGGGCCCGGCTCCGCTCCTCCCCGGTTGTAGCTGATAGGAGCGACGCCATGACGTAAGTCGAGATTGTCGCATGACTCCATACCGCAAAAGCGTGTGTGTCCTAATTTTTCCCGGTGTCTGCGCCGTAGCTAACACACTCCGTCTTCGGCAGGCCGGGTTGTGTTTGTTGTTCAGGGTTGTCTCCCATAGCCTTTCCATCTCCCGATGGTAGCTGCAAGGCAGCAGATTGGTTTGTTTACCGAGGTTTACCTTCCCCGTGGCTAGAGCTTATAGCGGCTCTTACTCGCTTGATGCACCCGTCATAGGACATATGGGGGATTTCAGTGGGGGTATCAGTGCCACCTGTTACCCCTCCCCGTCCTGCTGGGAGGACATCGCCGTTTGGTCCGCAACTGCTTATTCGTCCAGCAACGCTGACTTAATTCGCAGCTGACACACCATATCTGGAGGTCGTTCCACTATCCGCCACCCGTGGACGCGCCTGGTTGGGGTCGGTCGCCCCTTTGCCAGGAACGTAAGATATAACTGACGTTAAGAACTTTATAGGAAACATGCTATAAGAAATCCAAGCCGTGGCTTAAACAAGTTAACGTTTTACAGTAGAAACGGACTATAGGAGAAAAAAAAACCACGCCACAGTTTAAACAAGTCCGAACAGGTTAACTACTTAACTTAAAGCTCATGCAAATTTATCTACTTAACATAAAGCTTTTGAAAATTTGTCACAAGACGCCGTTAACAATTTAAATAGGTAGTGGTGAAACGCGTGACGTCAGACCAATAAAATAAATCGTAAGGTTTCGCATTGGAAAAGACTAACCAATGGGAAAGAGATTACTGGCGTGCACCGCTCAACTATTTGGGTTTATAAGGAGACGATTGCGCCATTTTCTATGACTTAAATACAGTTTATTTTCTATGAGTGTTAGAGTGAGCTTCCAGCCTTACAGTGTTTCAGAAGTACTTAGCAGAGAGAAGTATCAGCACCAGACGTGTAAACGTATGCCTATTGATTATCTTCTATTGAGAGAAGACTTGCTACTAGTCATAATATAACTGATGATTATATTTCAGTGTGTTTTATTCAAACTGGAATTACAGGTTAGTGGGCAATCGAGTTTCCTATCGGTATATTTTTTTGTTACAATAAATGAAATTGTGGAGGAACCAGTTTTATGAAACTGGCGCCTAAAGATACTGAAGAAGCCGAAGACAGACATATCCTCTTAGACAGGATCATTAAAGAAGCAGAAGAAAACCAAATCATTGAACCTCGAGCACCCTTAATTGACTTATCAGAAGAAGTTATAATTGGATTGAACGAGGTTTATGAAAATGATATAAACCCAGCAGAAGAATGGGTAACAATACATTTTCACCCAGAAGAGTTAGAATATGAACCTGAAACGGAATTAGCAGAGACTGAATTTCTCAGAGGAATAATCCTTAGGCATGAACATTAAGAATACAGTGCTTTTGAACAACTATTAGATTTCTTAGGCTTTCAAGATGGAAATTAACAGAGTTGAGAATTGTTTCTGTTTTGATTGTTGGAGTACTGTTGTGGCCGTGTAGGTTATATGGCAGTAGTAGTTATATAGATTTTATTTAGTCAGAGTTAATCTTTCATATGTTGTTGTGGTTCAAGTGCTAACTGGCCTTCCGCCAGAGATGGTAATACTTGACCTTTTGTTATTTTTTCCAACCCAGGAATGTTCTTCCCTTTGAGTTTGGTGATAAGCAAAACAGTTTCAGCACAACAACGTATATCCACAAAAAATTATTATAAAGTTCCACAAACAGCAATGTTGAAAAATTCAATTAGAGTTTATTGATGTAATTAGACAAACACTGTAAATTTCACAAATGATGATTGGTTATCCAAGATGAAAAAAATATGTAATCCAACTGAATAATACATATTGTTGCGCACATATTCTTTTGTGTGGCGCACAGATTACTGTTGGTACGCATACAAATGTAAAATGTAATTGTTTGTCTGACAATGTATATATTTATTATAATATTTATTTTGTGTATCGAAATATTTTCATGGTCAAAGCGATATCACCCATGTTGAACTTATACTTTTATTATATGGGTTATCTTTCCTGAATATCGAACTCAGCGTAGGAATCTAGGTTTACAGCGATCTATTCTTTATTTGGTTAGAAATAGATTGTTCTTGCTTCAGAATATCTATGACCCGAATCTATGTGTGTTTCTTGTCTATGTAGGACGAGTCTGTCTTATATCTTAATATCTTTGTATGTCTAAGTCGAACTATATCTTCGGTGTCGAACACGGGGGTCAAAGGTTGTTCGGCGGATGTGTCGCGAAGTGGAGGTGAGAAGGTTCCGCCCTGATGGGTGCTGAGTTGTTGTAGCGACCTGTCGCCGAAAAGTGATCTCTATATTAATGGGGAAAGAGGTAGTCTCTTTAGACATATCATGTATTATTCACCCCAGTGTTTATTCTTACTGCCAAGGAATGGCAGAATCATATTCTAGTGTATTTCTGATACCAAGGTAAAGACGCATTTCTTACGAACTTTTCCTGAGGCATTGTATTCGATGGGCAGTCGTACGGTTGTACGTTTAGATGAATATTAACCAGATGAAGATGACATTCATACCTAGCAGCACCATATTATGTGATGAAGTCAATAGTATCAATGGTAGAATCTACACAGCAATGAGGACATTTAATGAATGATCAGCTTTGATTACGCTTCATAGTTTGTATCCTGGGTGAGCGACAACTCACTGGGAGGAGAAGCCATTTTGAATCCTATATTTTTCAATCATCGAGGAGAGAACAGGGATGCCCCTTACTATCACCTGATGAGTCCAGAGATCACTGCTACAGAAGAGAACCCACTACTAGTGGTTCAATATTGTTATCAAAAAAATATGTGCTGAACCTTAGCTAAAGGAATCTTCGCTAGACGAGGTTAGGTCTAGGGACCATCTTGAACCTTGTTTATGAACTGACGTTCTCTGTTAGTGAAGTCAGACGATATATATGGAAGTACTGAGTGCTTGTCTACTGACATTCCATTGGTACTGTTATGCAACATGAATGCTCATGTGATAGGGCATTTCATTGATCAACCTTATTATGATTTATGCAAACCTGTCTGTTTGTCACTGTACCCGTGCTGTCAAGTGTGATCGTTCCAATTAAACTGTATGAAACGTACAGAGTAGTTGGCGTAAATGACTTCCAGCCATAAGTGAGTGAGATTGGTCTATTTGTCAACTCTAACGAACGTTTGCCATCATTCGCATGTACTGTATCCTCACTCCATGTCTACACACCACTGCGTAGGTCGAGTTGACCTTTTGTTAGTCTTCATTTTGACAACACCCATCAACACCCTTCGAACACGATTGCAACCATGCAAGCAACACTGGTGGCCAGCTTTCTGGGTTTGACCTCGCAGAAATTGAGAAGTCAACAGACTACTGATACCAGACCGTTTCCTGTGGCTGATACGACACACCTGCAGTACTAGTTTGCTCTTTGTCAACACTTTGTCACGTGACCTATCAAGCGTATGCAGTATCTAGGTCAGCGCTTGTTGACATTTTTCGCCGTACAGACAGCATTACGCAGAACAGTTGAATCAAGTGAATATTTGACCGTGTTAGCAGGAAATGCAATGCTTATGAACTGAGATGTCCTACGTCTGTTAGTTATTGTACACATCAACGGTGGAGCTTCTATACTGTGTTAAACTTTAAATATACTTAAAGCCAGAATTTGTTATTCATTAAAGTGGCAATTTATTTTTTGATGGGAAACTGAGCCTTCTCTGCAACACTCTATTTACAACACATTTCATTAGATGATATGTATTTATGCTCTATGTATTTATGTTACATGTTATTTGTTTGTGTATTAAATTAGTTTATGTTCTGTGGGAGGTTGGGTGTGTGACTATTATATGGTATACCACGTAGTGACATAATAGCGTTCTATAGGTGCAATTTTCTTGGTTGAAAATTTGCATGCAACATCTGTTGCTATTTTTTTGTTAGCTGTGAAGACTGTGCTTATCGTTGTTTTTGTGATATTTTTTCTGTTCTTCAGTTTTGTTTTGACTTGTTCGTATTTGTAGATCTACCCTTTCCTATAATTTAGTTCTATACACATTTATATTTATACACTGTGACGTCATTTGTTTTGTTTATTCCCTTGCAGTTGTCATCACAGATTCTGTGATTATTTTCATTGATTTCCCTATTTGATTTATTTGATTTCTGCAAATGTTTTCATATTGTCTTTCTTATTTGTACTTTATGTATGTAGTTGGTTAATATATACTATAAAATATACTTGATCATACACTACTAGCTGTGTAGTGAACTTATCAGAAATAATCAACTGATAACTAATTGCTGTTACTAAAGGTACACAGTTGATTATACAAGACCTTATTTAAAGGCTTGTTTCCAACAGAAATTGGGATTGTGAGCTAATTAATCAAGTTCATTTAGAACTTGTTCCTGTTTACTTGGAAATAGATTACATTATTGCTTCAAGTGATTGCTATCATTATTAGACATCATGTCTACATTGGAATACTTTATTGCACAAGGGAAATCCCTTGATAAGTCTGGTAAGGAATTAGAGGAGTTTGCAACTGCTCAATTTGCCATGGTATTAAAGTCAGAAGAAAAGAAGCAAAAAGAGGAAAATAAATGGAAAGCAGAAGTTGAACAAAAGAAGATAGATGCTGAGAATTTAAGATTGCAGATGCAAGCTGAGGAGAGAAAAGCTGCTGCTGAGGAGAAAAAAGCTGCAGCTGAGGAGAGAAAGCTTCAAATAGAAGAAAAAAAATAGAAGCTGAAGAAAAGAGATTAGAAAGAGAGGCTGAACGAAAGAGATTAGAAAGAGAGGCTGAACAAAAAAGATTAGACAGAGAAGCTGAGGAGAGAAAAGCAATGAGAGAACATGAACATCAAAAAGAACTTTCAGCATTTGAGTTAGAAAAATTGAAATTGACAAATATGAGTAATTTTAATCAGTCCTCTAGTGGTAATGGTAAACCCTTTACTTACAAGGTCAATGTACAAGCGTTCAATCCTTCCAGTGACGATATTACATTCTGGCTGGATCGTTTTGAACGTTCTTGTCGAGCTCATAACGTGGATAAATCACAATATGCTAACCAGTTATCAGAAAATTTGAAAGGTGATTCTCTGACTAGTTTAAGTTTGGTTGAAGAAGCTGACAAGGATAATTATGATGTTATTAGAGCAGCTTTATTGAAAAAATATCAATTAACAGAGGAAGGTTACCGTATTTTGTTTAAGAAAATGGTACCTGAATCAGGGGTAGAATTCTCAGAATTCATTGCAAGGACACGTCTTACATTTAATCGTTGGATTGAGTTGTCCAAAACAGAAAAGACATATGAAGCCCTTATGGACTTGCTGCTCAGAGACAAGATTATGTCAAGTGTTAATAAACCATTCCTTGAATTCCTACATGAGCGTAAACCCAAGACACTAAAAGAAATGGAAGAATATTGTACCCAATACGTCACGGCACATCCGGACGTAGCTTTTAGCAATGCTAAGGTTAAAGAAAGTATGCCAGTTGCATCAGCAACACCATACAACCCTAATTATTCACACAAATTTCAGGGACCACAAAACAGGTTTGATAAAAAGGGTAAACATAATAGTTATCAAAACCAAGGTAACCAGTCATTTCAGGGTTCTTCTGCGAAGTACTGAAGACGAGCTGACAGCCCTCGATTCAGGGGTGGTCATAATTATAAGAATTTCCGCAGAGGAAGTCATTATAGAAACTATCCAAGTCATCCATCATGGAGACAACAAGACCATAGTTATAGAGATACTCATTATAATGAATATGATAATGGTAACCATGAGAACTATGACTCAAACCCAAATAGGGGTTACAATAGAGGAAACAATAATGATTACAGAGGCAATAATAATCGAGGTAGATCACAATACAAAAAACATAAATCACATTATTAGGCAAACTCTGCACAGCAAGAGTCACATGAAGCCTATAAACAGACTAAAGATAATAATGATGCTAATAATATGGCATGTTCCGCATTTGATTTTGGGAGAGCATCTCAGTGCCCCTAATGCAAAACATTATTTGAACCAACTACGGTGTCCACTTTAAGTTGTGGCCATCCTCTTCCCGCTCTTCCTGCGTCAGTCGCGCATGATGGAAGAGGTTCTCTTGTCTTACATAAAGTTTAGTAAATGACAATCCAGTCTCAGTTCTATTTGATTCTGGATGCACCACAATTGGTGTTAGGCAGTCGCTTGTAGATCCTTCTCGTGCCACTGGAAAAGTAGTCAAATGTGTAACGTTTGGCGGCACCTTAGAGAAATACTCTACTGCTATCATTAGGATTGCTACTCCTTTCTTTACAGGAGATGTACACGCATGTCTTTTGCCGAATCCGATCGCTGATCTTATCATCGGTCGTATTCACGGAGTCAAAGAATGCACTCCAAAACAGATTTAAGTTTGGGAAAAACAAAATATGCAAACTGCTAATGCTGTAGTCACTAGAGCTCAAGCTCTTAATATGCCTCAAACTTCATCTACTGAAGATAATGAAGTGCATAACCAAGATGATCCCTTGGTAATTTCTCGTGACTCGTTTATAAAACAGCAAGAAGATGATCCGACTCTAAAGAAATTCTTCACACTGGCAACAAAAGGTGATCCGAATAAAGATACAAAGCGTAAATCTTGGATTACGATGAAGAATGGCGTACTTGTACGTATGGTGCAAGACTCCACTAAGTCAAGTCATTCTCAGATTCTTGTTCCCAAGAATTTGAGAGTTAAAATTTTGCAGCACGCTCACGACTCTCAGTGTGCTGGACATAGGGGTTTTTCCCGTACAAAGTCAAGAGTTCTTGCGGCTTTCTTTTGGCCTTTTGTGAACAAGGACATACAGATTTATTGTCGATCTTGTATAGTATGCCAAGAAGTCAAATCCAAAGATCCACGCCATGCTGCACCTATTCAGGCTGCAGACATTCCTATTCGACCATTTCAGAAAATGGCGATAGACATCATTGGTCCATTTAAGATCAAATCTGCTAGAGGACATCAGTTTATCTTAATGTGTGTGGACATGTGCACACGTTGGCCAGAGGCTATTCCTCTGAAGAGCATTACTACTGCTGACATTGCAGATGCTCTTTGGCTTATATTTTCTCGTCTGGGATTCCACGGAGAAATATTGTCAGACCATGGCACCCAACTAATATCGGATACCATGTCTCAAGTGATGTCGACTCTGCAGATAGAGAGATCTTTGAGTAGTATCTATCATCCTATGTCCAATGGGATGGTCGAACGACTAAATAGAACACTCAAAAACTTACTAGGGAAGATAACTGAGGATCATCCTCAAGATTGGGACAGGGTTTTACCCGCGGCCCTCTTTGCGTACAGAGAGGTTCCCAATGAACATACAGGATTTTCTCCCTTTGAACTTGTCTTCGGTGCGCGACCACGCGGCACTATGTCTCAGCTTCATGATCTTATAACCGCTGATAATATTACCGATGACACAAAATCTTCTTACGAATATGTCGTCGCGCTGAGACAAAAGATTATCGAAGCATGTAAGTTGGCAACTTCTTCTTCTGAATTTGCTAAGCAGAAGGCAAGACAATTTGCCAATAAGAAAAGAACCTTACGACAACTTTGTCCTGGTGACAAAGCATTTGTTTTGCTACCTTGTAGGGAAAACCGACTTCTTATTTCTTGGAAAGGACCATACGATATAATCTCGAAAATTTCCGATGTTGACTACATTGTCGATATTCATGGAAAGCATAAAACCTTCCACATCAATATGCTTACGGAATTCCATGAACGTCCGGATTATTTACAGCCTATTTTCCAGGCAACGGACGATTCACCAGTCCAACATGGTCATTATTCATCACTGTCCGTAATACAGGATGAGGAAACAAGTTTTTCGGATGTTAATCTTCAGCTTCCGATGATTCCACTTCATTCTAGTGAATCATGGAAAAACGTTACTGTTTCTCCGGATTTGTCTCTAGGAGAACAGCGACAAGTTTCGGCTATGTTACAAACATTTCAGGATGTCCTTACTGACATTCCTGGACAAACTCATGTCATTCAACATGACATTATTCTAACTGACCATATTTCTATTAGGGTCAGACCTTATCCTATCCCTATACATTTTCAAGCACAGGTTGAGAAGGAGTTGGATGAGATGATAGATTTAAAAATAATTGAACCATCCACTTCTGCATATTCTTCGCCGATGGTTATTGTTCGGAAAAAAGACAATAACATACGTCTTTGTGTTGACTATCGCAAATTGAATCAAGTTACGAAGTTTGATGCTGAACCTATGCCTTTACTAGAAGAGCTACTTACTAGGCTTTCTAAATCTCATTTTTTCACTAAACTTGATTTGTCTAAAGGATATTGGCAAGTTCCTTTATCTGAACACGCCAAACCTTTTACTGCTTTTTCTACACCGAGAGGCCTTTTTCAATGGAATTTCATGTCTTTCGGCCTTATGAACGCACCAGCTACATTCGTACGCATGATGCGTCGAATCCTATCTTATCGGTCAGATGTCATCGCGTACCTAGACGACATTTGTCTTTTCAGCGATACTTGGGAAGATCACTATTCGGGGTTAGTTGAATTACTATCTACTTTACGCGAGTATAACCTGACAGCGAAACCCTCTAAAGCCTGCATTGGTTTTAGCGAAATTTCTTTCCTAGGCCATCGAGTTGGTCATGGTTTCCTAAAGACAGAGGACCATAATATCACTAAGATTCTTAACATCTCTATTCCTAAGACTAAAAAGCAAGTGCGAAGTCTCTTAGGTCTTATACAATTTTATGGACGATTCATTCCGAATCTGTCCTCTATCATGGCACCTCTTTCTACACTACTAAAGAAAGGGTCTCCTAATATGGTTCACTGGTCTCAGGAATGCCAATCGTCTTTGGATAAGATTAAAAATGTGTTTTCAACACCACCTATTTTAGTGTTACTTACTACAGATAAGACATTTGTTCTTCGTAGTGACGCTTCATCCACTGGGATTGGAGCGGCACTAATGCAAGAGTACTCTGGAACTCTGCATCCAGTAATGTATATCTCTAGAAAACTTAATGCTGCAGAAAGGAATTATTAGGTTTTAGACCGTGAACTATTGGAAATGGTTTGGTCAATTCTCAAACTACAAAGATTCCTTCTAGGCGCACATTTCATAGTAGAAACCGATCAGAAAGCTCTTACGGCTATACAGAGTAAAAATTTGAACTCGATATGCAATTGCTCTTCAACCTTTTCATTTCTCAGTACGAGCTATCCGGGGATCAGATAATGTGATGGCAGATATTTTGTCTAGATGCCCACATGATTCCACCTAACTGTTGGGTCTTGGACTTCTTAACACATCCAACTCTACAACAGTTTTTCTTTTCTATATCAAGATAAATACACATTGTAATTTGTAATATAGTGATTGTATCACTACTATCACTACGTTCATTGATATATATATTCACCGATACTCGTTGATGATTTTTCTTTTTTGTCAATCATGTACTTATAATGCTTAAATATGAAATTGTTATATGCATTGTGTCATTGCCAGCATTGTGGTATACGTTGGTGGCACCTTACTGGAAACATTTATGCTTAAGAGAAATGCTTTCTCTGAGAGGTTGAGATGTATTCTCACCAGTCGATCTACATTTAGACTTTGCCTTAATTCGGCTTATAAATTCCAGATATTTCTCATCTGCGCAGTATTTGTGCGTTGTGAGCCTATTGTATGTTGCTCTCAGATGAAAAAAAAATGATTTTCATTTTTTTCCCGGGGGGTATGGTAGTCTGTTGCGCACATATTCTTTTGTGTGGTGCACAGATTACTGTTGGTACGCATACAAATGTAAAATGTAATTATTTGTCTGACAATGTATATATTTATTATAATATTTATTTTGTGTATCGAAATATTTTCATGGTCAAAGCGATATCACCCATGTTGAACTTATACTTTTATTATATGGGTTATCTTTCCTGAATATCGAACTCAGCGTAGGAATCTAGGTTTACAGCGATCTATTCTTTGTTTGGTTAGAAATAGATTGTTCTTGCTTCAGAATATCTATGACCCGAATCTATGTGTATTTCTTGTCTATGTAGGACGAGTATGTCTTATATCTTAATATTTTTGTATGTCTAAGTCGAACTATATCTTCGGTGTCGAACTCGGGGTTAAAGGTTGTTCGGCGGATGTGTCGCTAAGTGGAGGTGAGAAGGTTCCGCCCTGATGGGTGCTGAGTTGTTGTAGCGGCCTGTCGCCGAAAAGTGATCTCTATATTAATGGGGAAAGAGGTAGTCTCTTTAGACATATCATGTATTATTCACCCCAGTGTTTATTCTTACTGCCAAGGAATGGCAGAATCATATTCTAGTGTATTTCTGATACTAAGGTAAAGACGCATTTTTTATGAACTTTTCCTGAGGCATTGTATTCGATGGGCAGTCGTACGGTTGTACGTTCAGATGAATATTAACCAGATGAAGATGACATTCATACATAGCAGCACCATATTATGTGATGAAGTCAATAGTATCAATGGTATAATCTACAAAGCAATGAGGACATTTAATGAATGATCAGCTTTGATTGCGCTTCATAGTTTGTATCCTGGGTGAGTGACAGCTCACTGGGAGGAGAAGCCATTTTGAATTCTATATTTTTCAATCATCGAGGAGAGAAGAGGGATGCCCCTTACTATCACCTGATGAGTCCAGAGATCACTGCTACAGAAGAGAACCCACTACTACCAACAAAGACAAGTAAACAACTTTTGTAAACTGGCCTAGACATTACTTTATAAATAGCAGATCATGAGCTATGCATTTACTCCGTTCATGGGAGCAAAAATACGATTACAAATAAACGTCTTGTTCAGTCACTTGTACATATAACTCTGTCAGTGCACATTATGCATATTCTTAGCACATCATCAGTGTAAGTCAACTGCTGGAGTCTGTGCTGGCAAGGTTCATGTTAGTCAATCTGTGGATTGTACTGAAATAGATATTCGGCCTGAAAAAAAAGAACAGTGTATTGAGTACATAACACTAATAACACTGATGTTTTTATTATAACTGGATATCTTTTTTCACTCCTCAAGAAGCATGTAATAACCACTGCAGCCGTCACCTTTACAAGGCTCATGCAATAAACTACTTCATGGGTTCTTGCAGAGGTGATTTCTATAGCAACTACTTTTGACATGATGAGGTTGCCAGCCTTATGAACTCCCTGAGAGTATGCTGCAAATAGAAGGCTGAACATCAGAAACATTACTGTGTGTCATTAAGTTTTACTTCTGAGAGTATATGTAGTGGGTCTAGTTACTCAGACCTGAAGTGGCTCTAAGAAAAAGAGTATCAAGAAAGGAAGGCAAATTTGTAGCTGGGTGAATCCCCTAGATAGGCTAGAGTGATTCTGTATTCCATGCCATCTAATCTTGACCTCTCGCTATCTGATTCTGGCTCCCACTTTCTCCAGACTAAGAAGTAATTTATACGTGTAAATTCTGTTCCCCTTTAACATTCGTACTCTCTCTAATGAGGTACTAATGTGGTGGTAAAACAGACAATAAGGGTTTATTATACACTAGAATATAACATACAAGTGAATGATGACTGAATAAATGAATTAATGGAGGAACAAATAATCAATCAATATATATTTGTACGGTATATGTATGTGCACATAGATATGAGCTAACCATGTGGTTATAATCCCAGAAACAGTTATGATAAGAAATTACAATATTCACTAATTGTAAAATAGATCTCTCATAAATTAACTATGTTCAGTACCCAATTCTGTGAAGGTTAAGGCGGCCGGTGTGATGCAGACCACATCACTCTTAGTGTGCCGATGGTCAAGAAAATATGGGCCTAACACCACATTCCCAATATGCCTCAATGGGCATGTAATGGGATCCTTTACCTTCCTCCCTCCCTCTGTACCCTTTGTGAACAGCTGATTTCTGAAAACGTCCTCCAGTAGATACCGGTTGCAGTGTATTTTTCTCAGCACTGATGTTTATGTATAGGTTCTCTATCACAGGCCACACAGGCCATTACTATACGTTACAAGTTATTAAGTGGCGTAGGAAGACAATGTTAATATCTTTCGCTGATGAAGGCAATCAGCTTATGGTCGGGCTTACGTATGGCCGACAGGTGTATAATGTGGTATATATGCATACGCGAATGATAAGTGTTCGGGTATACCTGCACCAACTGGAAACACATACCACAGCAAACATAAGAGTCAGGAATCATTGAAACTAGCTGTAACGTTTCACAGTTTATTAACACCGCAACATTGACGTAGGGACAGCACACTTCACAGGTTACAGTTCACGACAAATCATGACACATCATGTAGGCAAAAATATCCATAGGTAATTGAATGCATAATCCAAAAATATATAATCATCGATGACAGTTCATTATAGATCTTCAGACATCAGTAAGAAAATCCATACGACTCAGTTACTGGTATAAAAATTCCAAGCACAAAGGCTGCGTAGCACAGCAGCTCATAATCATAAACATCATGGCAAAATATCCATACAAGAAAGGGACTGTATACCTCACAGTTTACAATAATATAATCTGGGTCAACATACTCCAAGGCCTGTATAACACATCTCCAAGGAGAAAGAACATTCCCTAAATAATCTATCGAACTTCAAAAATCCGTCTTCAGAAATATGCATGTATTTAATGGCCTATAATCCAAGGCCTGAAAATATCTTCAATCTCTATTAAATTCCCCTTTCACACAAGAAATATGCTGGGACACACTAGCAAAATGGATCCCGTCCATTTTCAAGCTCTGCCAGAAAACTACTGCACGAAAAATAACAGCTGCTCAAAACCGCTCAGTAAAATTCATTCAAGCGCAAACTCGCAGCTTGAGATGTGAGCTGAATTCATCTGCCTTTCCCCCCAAAACTAATTCATAATTCTTTATCCTATCTTTAAACAAAGTAACAACTAGACAGGTAACAGTTTAAACATTACTCCGCTTTCCACCCCTCAACTAAGAAATACTCTCATCACGCAAAGCGTTTTACAAGCGTGTACCAAAAAATCGACCCGTACATTCCAGTCTTTAACACTTAACTCCCCTTAATTTAAATATGACTTAAAAAACTACACCGACCCCCGGGGGAAAAATGATATGTGTAAAGGGCAATCTTTACTATCTTGCAATATAATACATTTATATACTTATTATGTTCGCAAATATTTTGTAAACAAAGTATTTCCTTTTTAAGTGCTTAAGGAGAAGTCATTTTTGAGTTACTTCCCTTGAAAGTAGTTCCGTCATCTTCGATCGGACTCCGCGGACGAGTCTAGGCCTACTGCGATTTATTCTTTGGCTGGGTAGGAATAGATTGTTCTTGCTTCAGTATATCTATGGCCTGAATTTATACGTAGTGTTTGTATGAGTAGGACGAGTCTGTCTTATATATGGATATCTTTACATTTCTAAGTCGAACTATGTTGGTTGTCGCTAGAAAAGGTCAAAGGCTATGCAGCGGAAGTATCGCTAGCAGGGGGTGTGATTCATGGCTGTCATCCTGTCGAATTTTGTTGTAGCCGGCTTATCGCCGAAAAGTGATCTATAAGTAGATGGGGAAAAGTGATAGTCATTTAGACATGTTGTATGTACTTTACCCCAGTGTTTATTCTCTTTTGCCAAGGAATGGCAAAGTTATATTTCGCATAGAAAGGTAAAACCACAATTTATTATGAACTTGGGCTTCGCCATCGTTGTCGATAAGCAGATGCACAGTGGTACTTTTGAAAAGAATATTTATTCAAAGGAAGATGACATTCCTATGTATCAGCACTAGATTATATGATATTATTCAATTACCTCTATGAGAGAAGCTATGAAGAAATGAGGACATTTAACGAATGACCAATTTTGGTCTGTATCCAATAGTGAGTGAAGCTCACGAGAGAAGCACAGCCATGTTGAAATTCATATACTTTGTATTTATCGAGTGAGAAAAAGGGATGCCTGTACTATCGCTCGATGAACCAAGAGATCACTGCTACATGTGAGAACCCATGTCTGGGATTCCTATATCTTTATGGAAAATATATATATTGAACTTTACGTGAAGGGATATTCGCTAGACGAGGTTAGGTCTAGGAGCCTTCCTATATATTGGTTATGGTCTGACGTGCCCAGTCAGTAAAGCCAGATGATTTACATGATGGAACTCTGAATGCTTATTTACGAATGCTCCATTATGATATTTGCCAAGCATGAATGCTAACTTAAGATGATATTCCTGTGATCAACATTATGCTGTCTATGTCGACATTTGTTCCTGTAACCATACACGTACTGTCCAAGTGTGCGTCTCATTAAATGTTATAAAAAGACCACCGTAGTTCCAGTACTTCTTGAATTCGAACAGTGTGAGTATGAGTGATGTACTACCAACCTGTCAACTCTATCGAATCATTCTACCATTCGCGTTCTGACATTCATATACACACTCATTGTCTACACTCACATTCTTGTCGGAGCCTCATCACGTTCCAGGACAAGATGACCTGTATGACCAAAACTGTGCTGGGTTTAATGAGTTGACAATCGTTACACTTTACTACACCAGTCCCAACATCTACATTTATCAACTGGTGGACATTCACGTCATTTAACAAATAAAGCGTGATTCAACAACTAGTAGCCAGTATGAGTTAACAACTACACAGAGTTTAACAACTGGTGTGCCAGCTTCCTGGGTCAACCTGCACAGTGACCATATTGAGAAGTAAACTACTGAGACCAGACGTTCCTTGGGGTCTGTTACGACACACAAATACATCAGCAGTACAACTCTACAGTGATGTCAGCGTGACCTGTCCTGTCGAGAGTATGCAGTAACTAGGTCAGCGTTTGTTGACATTTGGTTCGTTGGACATTTGCCATACAACTGACAGTGTTACACAGCAAGCTTGGTTGAAACATAGAACATTACACATCAGGACTGGAGAATATTTGACAGTGTTTGCGAAAGGAAATGTTATTGAACTGAGAAGTCCTACATCGATTGTTATCATTCACATCAACGATGGAGCTTCTATTTCTGTGTTGAATTTAAAATAATTAGACCAGAAGTATTTGTTTAATAAAGTACCACAGTACTGTACTATTAGGCAGTGTAACTGAGCCTTCTTTACAACACATTCTTTCTGCAACACTCTATTTACATCATATTGCCATACTATTTATGCATTTATGTATTTATGTTTAAATATTTATATGTGATATTTGTTTGTATCCAGCGGGTTGTTGTTTTGGTTGGGCGGTGTCACACAACAGAGTATCCCACGTAATAGAGGGTCTGATGTGTGCGTTTCTATAGGTGCAATTTTCTTGATTGAAAATTTGCTGCGACAGCTGTTGCTATTAGTGTTAGCTGTGAAGACTGTACTCATTGTTGTTTTTGTAATATTCCTCTGTTCTTTAGTTTGTTTTGATTTGTTTGTAATTTGTTGGTCTACCCTATTCTATCTTTCAGTTCTATTCTCAATTTATATTTATATACTGTGGCGTTATTTGTATTTGTTATCCTCTTGCGGTTTATCTTTTATTGTTTTTCCCATTTGATTTATTTCATTTCCGCAAATGTTTTCATGTTCTTCTGTATAACTGTTTTGTTTTGTGCCTGATCGACATACACTATTTTAAATATAGTTGATCATATAAATTGATGTACAAGAATCAACTGATAGTTAATTGCTTTTACTAAAGGTACACAGTTGATGATATAAAACACTATTTCTGGTGCACTGCACTTATATTATAGAGTGAACCAGCAACTTATAGCTGTTATTATATAAGGATTTATACAAGACCTTTGTAAGGCTTGTTTCCCACAGTGATTTGGGATAGTTAAGTACTATTTTCCACAGGTTAAAAAGTTATCATACAAGGTCTTTGATTAAGACTAATGCAAAAAAGGGAGGAGAATGTGAACAAGAAGATAATGAAGTCACATACTTTGAGAAAAAGAGAGCTATCCAGACTATCAGAAGAGAACAGAATCAACCCAAAGACGACTATCACACTCTCGACCGGCAGGGACAGATAACTATTTTTCGACTCAGGACAGGGCATAACAAACTGAATAAACACATGCACAAGCTACGATTGTCTGCTTCACCACTGTGCACATGTGGATTAAACGAACAAACTGCTGAGCATGTTCTACAGGACTGTCCTCTGTATGACCAGTTAAGAAAGATATACTGGCCCAATGACTCAACACTAACTCAAAGCTATATGGAGTTAAAGAGGAACTTCAAACAACAGTCGAATTCATCATGAGAACTCGTCTGACGGTGTAATCATCAAAGATGCGATCGCAAGAAGAAGAAGAAGAAGATTAAGACTAAGAAAGTGAATTTATTTACTTTTGCAAATTACTGATCTTATTAGACAAGATGTCTACATTAGATTATTTTATCACACAAGGCAGGGCCCTTGATAAGACTGGTCAGCAATTAGAAGAATGGGCAGTTGCTCAATATGACAAAGCATTAGCTGCAGAAGAGAGAAAACTTGCTGCTGCTGCTGAAGAAAGAAAAGCATTGATTGAGGAGAAAAAATTAGAAGCTGAGGAAAAAAAATTACAAAGAGAGGATGAACAAAAGAAATTGCAGATACAGACTGATGAAAAAAGATTCCAGATGGAAATGGAAAAAGAGAAAAGAAAGGATGAAGCTGCTGCAGAAGAGAGAAAATTACAAGCTGAAGCTCAAGAGAAAAAAGCAATAAGAGAACATGAACACCAAAAAGAACTTTTAGCATTTGAGTTAGAAAAGTTAAAGTTAACAAACATAAGTGATGGTAATCAAGCATCTGGTGGTAATGGTAAACCCTTTACTTACAAGGTCAAGGTACCAGCGTTCAACCCTTCCAGTGATGACATAACATTCTGGCTAAATAGATTTGAACGCTCGTGTCGAGCCCATAATGTGGACAAATCACAATATGCTAACCAGTTATCAGAAAATCTGAAAGGTGATTCTCTGACTAGTTTAAGTTTGGTTGAAGAGGCTGACAAAGATAACTATGATGTTATTAGGGCAGCCTTATTAAAGAAGTATCAGTTGTCTGAAGAGGGTTATCGGAAGTTGTTTAAGACAATGGTGCCTGAGGCAGGTGTAGAATTCTCAGAATTCATTGCAAGGACACGTCTTACATTTGATCGTTGGATTAAGCTATCCAAAACAGAAAAGACTTATGAAGCCCTTATGGACTTGATACTCAGAGACAAGATTATGTCATGTATAAATAAACCTTTCCTCGAATTCTTACATGAGCGTAAACCTAAGTCTCTAAAAGAAATGGAACAGTATTGTACCCAATACGTCACTGCACATCCGGACGTAGCTATTAGCAACAGTAAGGTTAAAGAAGGTATGCCAGTTGCTTCTGCAACACCATACAACCCTAATCACTCTCACAAATTCCAAGGACCTCAAAATAAGTTTAATAAAAAAGGTAACTATTACAGTTATCAGAACCAAGGTAACCAATCATTTCAGGGTTCTTCTTCGAATACCTGGAGAAGAGCTGACAGCCCTCGATTCAGGGGTGGTCATAATTACAGGAACTTTCGCAAAGGAAGTCATTCTAGAAACTATCCAAGTTTTCCTTCATGGAGACAACAAGATCATAATTACAGAGATACTCATTATAATGAATATGATGATAGTAACCAAAGGAGCTATGATTCAAACCCGAGTAGGGGTTATAATAGTGGAAACAATGATAAGTACAGAGGCAATAATAACAGAGGTAGAGCACAATTCAAAAAACATAAAGCTCATTACCAGGCGAACTCTGCACAGCAAGAGTCCCACGAAGCCTATAAACAAAATAAAGATAATGATGACTCTAATAATATGGCATGTGCCGCTTTTGATTTTGGGAGAGCATCTCAGTGCCCCAATGCAAAACATTATTTGAGCCAACCACAGTGTCTACTTTAAGCTGTGGCCATCCTCTTCCCGCTCTTCCTGCGTCAATCGCGCATGATGGGAGAGGTTCTCTTGTCTTACACAAAGGTTTAGTAAATGACAATCCAGTCTCAGTACTTTTTGATTCTGGATGCACAACTATTGGGGTTAGGCAGTCACTCATAGATCCTTCTCATTCTACAGGCAAAGTAGTCAAATGCGTAACATTTGGCGGCACCATAGAGAAATACTCTACCGCTATCATTAGGATTGCTACTCCTTTCTTCACAGGAGATGTACACGCATGTCTTTTGCCGAATCCGATCGCTGATCTTATCATCGGTCGCATTCACGGAGTCAAAGAATGCACCCCGGAGCAAATTTCCGTTTGGGAAAATCAAAATATGCAATCTGCTAATGCGGTAGTCACTAGAGCTCAAGCTCTCAATATGCCTGAAACTTCATCTGTTGAAGATAATGAAGTGCATAACCAAGATGATCCCTTGGTAATTTCTCGTGACTCGTTTATAAAACAACAAGAAGAAGATCCGACTCTTAAGAAATTCTTCACTCTTGTAACGAAAGGTGATCCGAATAAAGATTCAAATTGTAAATCTTGGATTACAATGAAGAATGGCGTACTTGTACGTATGGTGCAAGACTCCACTAAGTCAAGTCATTCTCAGATTCTTGTACCCAAGAATTTGAGAGTTAAGATCTTACAACATGCACACGACTCTCAGTGTGCTGGTGTTACGTGCAGTCTTTGCTATCTAGCAATATAGTTTGTCTGTAGGCTTGTTATGTATGAAAATATGTTATAACAATATTTCGGGTCTAAAGTATTTTTGTTAGAACCCTAATTTAAAGGGCGAATACCTAAAATTGACTTTTGGAAAAAGTAAATATTTAGTTACCTGCTCCTGAAGTCCTATATTGAATATACCAGCTGACGGATAGGAGAGGTTGATGCGAACTGCGCATGGGCAAACAAAAAAGTAGGGTGTAGCAGATTTCCGGCAAGGGAGGCCGTCATGTTTTGACCTGGGTTAGTCAGACGAAAAATGTCTGGACGTTTCTGCATTGTGTCGGGGATGGAATTTCTTCCACATATAGTATAGAATTCCCCAGTGTTATTTCTGGTCGTCAGGAGGACGATAGTTATTATATAGTGGTGTGCGGATTCTATGTCAAGGTAGAGTTGATATAATTACACTTCCTTGTTCTCGGTGCAAACTGAACATAATGTTGGGTCAACCGGTGAGGTGTGCTCACTGTGGTTGAAAGGACGAATTTTCTATGTATTAAGCTCGTTGGAGCCATTTAAGACTGTTAAGTCTATATGCACGCACAGAAACCCAGGAGAATAACATTATTCTAAAGACTCGCATGATTAGCGATATGTATAGTTTTTTGAAGTTAAACGTCCATGTCTGCACACGAGGGAACTCACAGTGTTTACTGTTCGTAGAGGCCTAATGTATGACCGTCTGGAGTGGAAGACCGGATGGTTTACAAGCTGTTATTACGATAACGTTGAAAAAGGAAACTCGCCTGATACATGAGGGAGTTTTATAAGCCTATCGTCGAAAGGACAGATCTTCACGCCACGTCCGATTAGAGTGATGGACTATGTTATTCTTCGTCACCCGCCATGTTTGGGGGTCGACTGAAGAAGAGTGATTTAAGGAGAGATATTTAAGAAGGTATCTGACGTTGCAAAGTCAGGATGAACAGGGAGTAGGTGTTGCTACTAGTTTGGAATGATGGATAATGTGGAGTCAGCAACTTGCTGACATATATATAAATATGGATATAATTTACAACTTATACATTTGAAATGAACTGTCTTCATGTCCGCCATGTTTCGATGTCAAGATTATATGGATGTGTCTACATTGTCTTGTGACTGTGACTTTAATAAATGGTAGAAAAAGTCCACAGCTGTTCACTCACATTATAGACTTCATACCTGTGATATGTTTAAGAACTACCTACATCAACTGTACATCCACTCCACCTCTACTCCTGTCAATATGATGAACGACACACACACATATTGGTACGTTACGTCTTATGGTACATGTCTCCACTTAAACCTGGATGTCCACCTTGGCGAACACTTATACCACCCATTCGCGATATAACATTACAGCACGATATAACCACCAACAACTCTCTACTTAGGGTTTGAAGTACACAACACAGAAGAGAGAGAGGACATACTCCATCATCTTCACAGCCATGACATTACAATACATTTAACAGCTGGTCACATGGGTTTTTCCCGTACAAAGTCAAGAGTTCTTGCGGCTTTCTTTTGGCCTTTTGTGAACAAGGACATACGGATCTATTGTCGATCCTGTAAAGTATGTCAAGAAGTCAAATCCAAAGGTCCTCGTCATGCTGCGCCTATTCAGGCTGCAGATATTCCTATTCGTCCATTCCAGAAAATGGCGATAGACATCATTGGTCCATTCAAGATCAAATCTGCTAGAGGACATCAGTTTATCTTAACGTGTGTAGACATGTGCACACGTTGGCCAGAGGCTATCCCTCTAAAGAGCATTACTACCGCTGACATTGCAGATGCTCTTTGGCTTATATTTTCTCGGCTGGGATTCCCCGGAGAAATATTATCAGATCATGGCACCCAACTGATATCGGATACCATGTCTCAAGTAATGTCTACTCTACAGATAGAGAGATCTTTGAGTAGCATCTATCATCCTATGTCCAATGGGATGGTCGAGCGACTAAATAGAACACTTAAGAACTTATTAGGGAAGATAACTGAGGATCATCCTCAAGATTGGGATAGGGTTTTACCCGCGGCCCTCTTCGCGTACAGAGAGGTCCCAATGAACATACAGGGTTTTCGCCCTTTGAACTTGTCTTTGGCGCGCGACCGCGCGGCCCAATGTCTTTGCTGCATGATCTTATAACAGCTGACAATATTGACGATGACACAAAATCTTCTTACGAGTATGTCATCGCGCTGAGACAGAAGATTATCGAAGCATGCAAATTGGCAACGTCCTCTTCTGAATTTGCTAAGCAGAAGGCAAGACAATTTGCTAATAAGAAGAGAACTTTACGACAACTTTGTCCTGGTGACAAAGCATTTGTTTTGCTACCTTGTCGTGAAAATAGACTCCTTATTAGTTGGAAAGGTCCGTACGATATAATATCGAAAATTTCAGATGTTGACTACATCGTCGATATTAACGGGAAGCATAAAACCTTCCACATCAATATGCTTACGGAGTTCCATGAACGTCCTGACTATCTACAGCCTATTTTCCAGGCAACGGACGATTCTCATGTCAAACATGGTCATTACTCATCACTGTCTGTAATACAGGATGAGGAAACAAGTTTTTCGGATGTTAATCTTCCGCTTCCAATGATCCCACTTCATTCTAGTGAATCATGGAAAGACGTTACTGTTTCTCCTGATTTGTCTCTAGGAGAACGGCGACAAGTTTCGTCTATGTTACAAACATTTCAGGATGTCCTCACTGACATCCCTGGACAAACTCATGTCATTGAGCATGACATTGTTCTAACTGAACATACTCCAATTAGGGTTAGACCTTATCCTATCCCTATACATTTCCAAACACAGGTTGAAAAGGAGTTGGATGAAATGATAGATTTACAAATAATCGAACCATCCACTTCTGCATATTCTTCGCCGATGGTTATTGTTCGAAAAAAAAGACAATAACATACGTCTTTGCGTTGACTATCGCAAATTGAATCAAGTTACGAAGTTCGATGCTGAACCTATGCCTTTACTAGAAGAGCTACTTACTCGTCTTTCTAAATCGCATTTTTTCACTAAACTTGATTTGTCTAAAGGATATTGGCAAGTTCCATTATCCGAACGCGCCAAACCTCTTACCGCTTGCTCTACTCCCAGAGGCCTTTTCCAATGGAATTTTATGCCTTTCGGCCTTATGAACGCACCAGCTACATTTGTACGCATGATGCGTCGAATCCTATCGTATCGGTCAGATGTCATTGCTTATCTAGACGACATCTGTCTTTTCAGCGATACTTGGGAAGATCACTATTCAGGGTTAGTTGAATTATTATCAACTCTGCGTGAGTATAACCTGACAGCAAAACCATCTAAAGCTTGTATTGGCTTTAGCGAAATTGCTTTCTTAGGCCATCGAGTAGGTCACGGTTTCTTGAAGACAGAAGACCATAATATCACTAAGATACTTAACATCTCTATCCCTAGGACTAAAAAGCAAGTGCGAAGTCTTTTAGGTCTCATACAATTTTATGGACGTTTCATTCCGAATCTGTCCTCTATCATGGCACCTCTCTCTACACTATTAAAGAAAGGGTCGCCTAACATGGTTCACTGGTCTCATGAATGCCAATCTTCACTAGAGAAGATCAAAACTATGTTTTCATCACCACCTATTTTAGTGTTACCTACAACAGATAAGACATTTGTTCTTCGTAGTGACGCTTCATCCACTGGGATTGGAGCGGCACTAATGCAAGAGTACTCTGGAACTCTGCATCCTGTAATGTATATATCCAGAAAACTTAATGCTGCAGAAAGGAATTACTCGGTTTTAGACCGTGAATTATTGGCAATGGTTTGGTCAATTCTCAAACTCCAAAGATTCCTTCTGGGCGCGCATTTCGTAGTGGAAACTGACCAAAAAGCTCTTACGGCTATCCAAAGTAAGAACTTGAAGAGCTCGAGATCAACTCGATACGCAATCGCTCTTCAACCTTTTCATTTCTCGGTACGAGCTATCCGTGGTTCAGAAAATGTGATGGCGGACATTCTGTCCAGATGCCCACATGATGCCACTTAACTGTTAAATATTGGATCTTTTTAATATGTATAACTTTACAACAGTTATTTTTTGTTTCTTTACTAAGATACACATTTGTAATTTAATAATAGAATGATGGTATCGCTACTTAGCGGTTTATTGATGTTTATTCACCGCTGTTCTTTGATGATTGTTTCTTCATAAATCATAAATTTAAGATTATAGTGTGAATTTTTGGTATGCATTGTATAATTACCAGAATTGTATTATACGTACATCACACCTTCCTGGAAACATTTATTCGTAGAGAAACAATTTCTCTCAGATTTTGAGATATATTCTCACCGGTCATATTAGGAATTATAGTTATTCCTGATATTTTCATCTGCGCAGTATTCTTGCGTTGTGAGCCTATTCTACGTTGCTCCTAGATGTATTTAAAAAAAAAATTTTTTTTTTTTTCCCCGGGAGGTGTGGTAAGACTGTAAAGGGCAATCTTTACTATCTTGCAATATAATACATTTATATACTTATTATGTTCGCAAATATTTTGTAAACAAAGTATTTCCTTTTTAAGTGCTTAAGGAGAAGTCATTTTTGAGTTACTTCCCTTGAAAGTAGTTCCGTCATCTTCGATCGGACTCCGCGGACGAGTCTAGGCCTACTGCGATTTATTCTTTGGCTGGGTAGGAATAGATTGTTCTTGCTTCAGTATATCTATGGCCTGAATTTATACGTAGTGTTTGTATGAGTAGGACGAGTCTGTCTTATATATGGATATCTTTACATTTCTAAGTCGAACTATGTTGGTTGTCGCTAGAAAAGGTCAAAGGCTATGCAGCGGAAGTATCGCTAGCAGGGGGTGTGATTCATGGCTGTCATCCTGTCGAATTTTGTTGTAGCCGGCTTATCGCCGAAAAGTGATCTATAAGTAGATGGGGAAAAGTGATAGTCATTTAGACATGTTGTATGTACTTTACCCCAGTGTTTATTCTCTTTTGCCAAGGAATGGCAAAGTTATATTTCGCATAGAAAGGTAAAACCACAATTTATTATGAACTTGGGCTTCGCCATCGTTGTCGATAAGCAGATGCACAGTGGTACTTTTGAAAAGAATATTTATTCAAAGGAAGATGACATTCCTATGTATCAGCACTAGATTATATGATATTATTCAATTACCTCTATGAGAGAAGCTATGAAGAAATGAGGACATTTAACGAATGACCAATTTTGGTCTGTATCCAATAGTGAGTGAAGCTCACGAGAGAAGCACAGCCATGTTGAAATTCATATACTTTGTATTTATCGAGTGAGAAAAAGGGATGCCTGTACTATCGCTCGATGAACCAAGAGATCACTGCTACATGTGAGAACCCATGTCTGGGATTCCTATATCTTTATGGAAAATATATATATTGAACTTTACGTGAAGGGATATTCGCTAGACGAGGTTAGGTCTAGGAGCCTTCCTATATATTGGTTATGGTCTGACGTGCCCAGTCAGTAAAGCCAGATGATTTACATGATGGAACTCTGAATGCTTATTTACGAATGCTCCATTATGATATTTGCCAAGCATGAATGCTAACTTAAGATGATATTCCTGTGATCAACATTATGCTGTCTATGTCGACATTTGTTCCTGTAACCATACACGTACTGTCCAAGTGTGCGTCTCATTAAATGTTATAAAAAGACCACCGTAGTTCCAGTACTTCTTGAATTCGAACAGTGTGAGTATGAGTGATGTACTACCAACCTGTCAACTCTATCGAATCATTCTACCATTCGCGTTCTGACATTCATATACACACTCATTGTCTACACTCACATTCTTGTCGGAGCCTCATCACGTTCCAGGACAAGATGACCTGTATGACCAAAACTGTGCTGGGTTTAATGAGTTGACAATCGTTACACTTTACTACACCAGTCCCAACATCCACATTTATCAACTGGTGGACATTCACGTCATTTAACAAATAAAGCGTGATTCAACAACTAGTAGCCAGTATGAGTTAACAACTACACAGAGTTTAACAATATGATAATTTTTTTTGGGGGGGGAGGGGGGGGGGGGGGGGGGGGGGGGGGGGGGGAAATTACATCGAACAAAAAATTAAAAACAATTGAGGTCGATGCGATCATAATATCTACACATAAGGATTACCCTATGTTAAGTCATGTTAACAAAAAAGAACAACAGAGGGATAGAAGTAAGTGTAAAGAAAAGAAAATGAATGAAGTATAGAAAGATAATAAGATAAGCATACGAAGATCTATCAGACTGTAATAATTGGCGTGGTATATCTCTATTATCAGTACCTGGAAAATTATTGTGTTGCATGATGTTAGAAAGACTTAAATTGCATGCTGACGAAAAGATCAGAGAAGAACAAGCGGGTTTCAGGCCGAAACGATCATGTATTGATCAAATATTCACACTAAGAACAATTATAGAAGAATCAGTGGAAATGCAATCACCACTTATTATCACCTTCGTTGATTTTCAAAAAGCCTTTGATAGTCTACACCGCCCATCACTGTGGAAGTTACTTGCAATCTATGGTTTTCCAACAAAATATGTGAATATAATCAAAGCGCTATATGACAATGCAAGATGTTGTGTTAGAACAAATAAAGGGAATACAGAATGGTTTACAGTAGAAACAGGGGTGAAACAAGGCTGTATTATGTCACCACTACTTTTTGGAATAGCTATTGATTGGGTTATGAGAAACTTTTCCCACAATGAACAATTAGGTATAAAATGGGCAAATGGAAAATTCCTGGGGGAACCTGGATTTTGCAGATGATTTAGCATTCTTAAGCTCAACATCCAGACAATCCCAAGAAGCAGTAAATAATCTGTGTCATCTCTCGGTTAAAATAGGTCTCCAAATAAATCCCTCTAACACTAAAGTTATGAACTTTTCCAACGAGACCTTTGATATCATCCTGAACGGGGAGAAACTACAGAAAGTTAAAAGCTTCAATTATTTAGGCAGTAAAATGACTCAGGATGGTGACACAACAAGAGAAATTCATACTAGAATTGCTTTGGCAGCCAGCGCCTTCAATAGATTATCTAACATTTGGAAACTACGATCACTGAATATACATACCAAGCCTCGTCTGTTTAATTCAAATGTTATCTCAGTGTTAACATACGGTTGTGAAGGTTGGAAAATAACAAAATCATTGGAGAACAAGCTGAGTACATTCGAGAACAAATGTCTTAGAAAACTCATGAACATCGGTTGGAAAGAATTCAAGACTAATCGACAAATAAGAGAAGACTCTAGGCAGAAATATGTCTCCGACTATATAAGGAAAAGACGATGGTCATATATCGGTCATGTCCTACGAATGCAAAACAACAGAATACCACTGCAGGCGCTCACTTGTGTTCCTGAGGGTAAGAGGAAAAAAGGAAGACCTAAAGAAACACTTAGAAGAACAATAATAAGAGAAGGAAGAACGTTGGGATTAAATAATGTGCAAGAGCTAAGAGGAGTGGCGTCACAACGAACAATCTGGAGAGCACTGATTTCTGCCTTATGCGCCGTGTTTGGTACTTTGTCACAGAGAGTTTTCTGATCAATAAATTTTCTATATACTCTTCTTTTTCTACCCGTGTCCTCTATTTTATTATCACTCTTTACCTTTTCCTGTATTTTTCGCATTCGTTCGTTTGCGATAAATATTTTCTTTCCCATTCTCACTTTTCCGCTTTCTTTCTCATACTGGGATACGCATTTCTATTATGTAAGACGTCAGCCACTTAGGTAGACGAGAAATTGTGAATATGCGTCTATCTCTGATATACGAGCAGACTTTTGTCTGCACATTCAGCTGACACGCGCGTTTTCTTCGGCTGAGCGCTCAGGTGAGGCGCGATAACCGACATCTCCATGGCGCAGTATGAGACATTTGTCTGGCAATTCCATCTGACACGGCACTCACTGTTGGCACTGGTCAGCGTGAGGTGTGAAGACGAGAAGTGTCAGTTATGGCATGCGTCTAGTTAGTGGGAGGTGTTAGAGAGAGAGAAGGGGTGAGATTGAAACTTTATTTCACTCATTCTCCAAGTACAGTAGACGTGGTCACTTCGTTCTAGCTACTTAAACTTATAAGTGAAATCTCTTAGTTTCGTTGTGATACCGTAGTTCTGTGTTGAGGTAAATATTACATTAAGTATCTAATATTTTGTGAGTGATTAAGTGTTTAACCGCCTATTTTATCCCACTAGTTTCTTTTGTGCAGATTGATTAATTTGTAAGTCTGTTATATTCTCTAGCTGATGAGTTACAGTGGAAAACAGAATAAATTATAATTTCTAGCTTAAAATCATGTAGCTATAATGAATTTAATTTAACTGCTAAATAATCAGACGAGAATAATCTTTCTAAACTAACTTATAAATGCTAGATGCCCCATGAGTGTTGACGGAATACGTATGTATTCCTAATTTATGATGATTGATTTTTATATATAACTTATTTCACGGGAAAGTTTAAACGTCAAGTCAAGCTCTACGCTTGCAGTTCTAACGTAAGTTATATCGAGTACATAATATGTAAAATATTTCATATGTGTTTTTTCTTTATTCAGTGAATACTGGGGTAACCCAACTTTGCCGGCGTTTAGTACAGAGACATACCTGTGAGAATCATAAACATTTTATATCTTTAACCACGTGGGGTTTCAAGTAACACCTGTCTGACAGGGCCTGTGCCTTCAAGAGATAGACAGAATACCAAATCCCACTAATGGGTTTTTTAAAGAATAAATGCTATACTGGGCCTTTGAGCCAGATCATATTTCTTCACAAACTCTAATGTACATGCTGCCTTGTGGCGAGAAATAATTACAGAAAAAACATTAACTTTTCCGACATTATTTGACCAAGTGTGTGGTGAACCAAGATTATCTGTTGAGAGAAGTTGTCCACCGGTCATCTTCCTAATTAAGGGAAACCTCATGTTCTGACACTGTGTGCCCGCTGAAACCCTAACTCTTACCTCGTGCATAAGTGACATTAACTTAAATCTGTAAAGAAAGAACGATCGCCTGAAGAGGACGCTCCCCAGACACGGTGAATGAAACCAATATCTGCAGAGCTGGGTATCCACTTCATCCACAGATAGACAGATTAAACGAAGTGTACACTAAGGCTTGCGCCAGACGGCGAACCACAGCACGATTGTAGGTAAGATTGTGTGAGTCAGGGCCCTGATGAAAGAACCGAGTGAAAGTAGACTGAAGGGTGTTCTTCGTTTGATTCACTCCCTTTGTAACTTTCCTTATGCAAGATTTGGTTGCTAAACTATATTTTTCCTTAGAATAGATACTGCTATAAAAGTCAGTTCATACCTTCAAAAGGGGAAAATATTAGACCCAAATCATATGTATCTGTGACTCTTTGGGCTATCATCGTTCTCCTAACGGGACTGTGGGCTAAACATCGAGGGAAGATCATAACTGTGGGTCTATCATTGTTGCGCACATATTTTTGACGCACAGATTACAAAAATACGATATGACTAATTGATATGGAAAAAGAGATTACTTTGGTTGTAGTCAAAGTTATATCATCCATGATTTGATTTATACTTTTGATTATGTGGATGATCTCCCCTTGAATATTGATTTCGCGGATGAATACCGAATTTATGTAATTTCTCATTTGTTAGGGCCAGAAAATAGATTGATCTTGTTCAATATGTTTATGGCCTGAATTTATATGTATTACTTGTCTAGTACAAGAAGATTCAGTCTTATATTGTATATCTTTGTATGTTTAGGTCGGACTATATTCTTTGTGCCGAACACTGGGGCAGGTATTCGTTTTTCGAGGCATGCGTGGTGAGTCTCGATAATGCCGCCTGCTATGGCTGAGTGTGTTTCTTTGGGCTAGTCCTTTTTAAGGGTTGAAAAGTGATTTGTGCATGTTTTTCCAGGAGAAGTTTGTGTCTCTGCAAGAGTCTATTTATCAGAGATTCTCCTCATGCACTTTGTTATTAATTCGGACTCCAGGTAATACCAGACCCTTTCTTTTGATGATCTCTACGTGGTTAGGCCTAGATGGAGTCGTATTTTCGAACATCGTTGGTCGTTGATATACCATTGAAGATGACAGGTTTCCCAACAGAGCTGATGTCTACATGTAACAACTTTAGTAATGTGGAACTGTAGGGAAACTCTAGGAAATTATTGATATTCAAATTGTGAATTAACTTTGGCTTATTATTATCCTTCTGCTGGGTGAGTGAGCAAAACTCAGGAAGGTAGCCATCTTGCTTTCTTGTCATCGTTATGGATCGCTGTCCTGAGAACAGTATACCAAACTTATTATCGGGCAGTGATATGGAGATCTCACTAATATGAAAACCCCTATCGTGGTTTAACTTTATTACATAAATATTTGCTATATGTCGCTGGAGAACTTAGCCAAGGAAAAGGTTCGGCCAGTGACCTCTTTATATGTTTACACACCCACACCCACTGATGCGTTCAGTCAGTTAGGGGATGTGGCAATAGTCTGCCAAAATATTGAATGATTCCTTATATCTTCCATCATATTTGAATGCTGCATGAAATATGATCTACTGTTCAAATGCCTAATGATATCTATGTCAACATGTCCCCATGACTATGTTCCGTGCTGTCCTGATGTGTGCGTCCCTATTAAACGGTGTGAAATGCCCACTGCAGTTCAAGTCGTCATTGCCTTGCATGAGAGTGTGTGAGAAATATTATCAAGTGATCTATTACAACGAACTATCACACCATTCGCGTTACTTGTCACTCCCACTCAATGTCAACATGACAGGTTGATTTAATCGTGCAGAAGTAATCTAAAGAAGACCTGCTTCGGTGATGACCAGTACACGACTCTAAAACATAACACCCGCATCCAGAGGTTATTATCAGCGGTGGCACATTCCAGACGATATCAGTGGTGGTATAAATTCTTCGTGTTATCTATAATTTCTTGTAGAAATTCATTGATTTTTATGACTATTTGTATATGCTTTGATGTAAATTTTGGATGTTGTGGTGGTGGAAGTTTATATTGATAATTAAACTGCCCTTAAACTTAATCAGCGTGTTGGTCAGCTCGTTCTAGAATATCTATATAATCATCTGTTATAGTTTTCCCACGTCTGTACGTCTAACTGTCATCTTGTATGTGCGTGCACGTGAGTGGATAGAACTATATATATATGCAATATATATATATGTGTTTAGACTGTCTGACTCCTCTAAATCTGTCGTAGAAGATAGGTGAAAGAGAGAAGATTTCTTGATTTCAGAGACAGCCTCTATCACAGTCTACCATCTCACTCGTGGAAATCTATTGCTATTACTATCTCCCACTGTGACTATCACTTATTCTATTCTATTCAGAAGGGACCAACAGTTGACAATAAAAAATCCGGCCATCGATAATCCGGTTCCTTCAGATTTCCGGCATGGATTTCGGAGCGCAATTTTTTAATTTACCGCGATGGCGCGCCTCTGTTTTCTGGAGCAGTTTATGTTTTGATGCAGCTGTTGGGTCTTGCTTGCACGTGTTAACAGGCATTCCTGCTCATTCCTTCTAATTTTATCATTAAAATTCGGTAGAACTGTTTTATTTAGTTGATGAACATTAAAATTTCATTTGCTTTTCATTTAGTTTTTAATTTTCTTTCTTTAAAGGACTGTACAGGTAGTCATTTTCTGTTTTTTTGTTTTGTTTTTTATTAATGTGTTTGCTACTTTTCTTTGTAGCACGCCCCTTTCAACCATCTACCATGTACATGGAGTTGTTGGTTATATCAGGACGTGTTTCCTTTATTGTAATATGTTTTTGTTTGTATTTATTTTATACTATATTATCTCTAGTCGGTATTTTTCCTTTTGTAGTTATAGTTCAACATGGTTTTTAAAAGAAATTCCAAAATATGCTATTTTCTAAGTTAGTATGTTTTTAATTTTCACTGGATGGTTTCTTTGGTTAATCTGTATGTATCTGGGGCGAGTCTTTCACGAGTTTGGACTACTGACTCAAATCCTTATTTGTTTTTTATATGTTAGCTTTAGTTTTTGTAATATAGTGTTTTATTAACTTTTGCATTTCTGAAGGGGTCTTTGTGCCTATGAGATTTTCTACCCTCATTTCTACATTGTGGTTACTACAGTATGTCTTAATGTTTTGCCTCTGTTGGTCATATTTCTTGCAGTCCACCAGAAAGTGTCTAATTGTGTTTGGTTCTTGACACTCTTCACATGTGGGTTCCTCAATCATGAAATATCCAGTTCCAAGCTTGAGCCTCAGCAATTTTTTATTAATTGGTATTTTTAGTTCATCTTTTATTTGACATTTTTTGCTTGGTTTTTTAAAGATTTTATATGAGTGTCTTGCTTTTTTACTTTGGTCCCATGCTGTTATCCACTCTTTAGTTATTGCTTGAGCAATTAAGCTCTTCATTTCAAACTTCCCTAAGCCTACTTCAATTTTGTTATGGCTAGCTCTCCCCCTTTTGGCTTCTTTGTCTGCAAGCTCATTTCCTGCTATCCCCATATGTGATGGTATCCATGTTAGTGTTGCACTGCATCCTATAGTTTGTAGATATGTATTTACCTGTAGTATTTCCTCTATAATATCTGGCCTGCTACATTCATTTCTGTTTCTGATAGCTAATACTGATGATAGGGAATCTGTGAGAATGGTTACTTTTTTTGGTGGATTTTCTGCATCTATTTCTAAAGCTTTTAGGATTGCCACTAATTCTGCTGTAAAGATGGATGTATTACCTGTTACTTTGTATCTTTTATAAATTTTTTAATTTTGGTATTGCTATTCCTGCTCCTAATTGTCCTTCTTCATCTTTTGACCCATCTGTATATATAGTTAGGCTATTATTTATATACCGTTCTATGTACTCTAGTTGTTTTACTTTTGGCTGAGATTATGTCGTTAGATTTATTTATGATCTTTGTTAAGTGGGAGTCAGTTTCTGGCACTTTTAATTCCCATGGTGGGATCTTTGCTTTATACAGAGCACTACTGTTTATCGCATTAAATAGGTCTGGGTATTGATCCACTTCATCCATTGTTTTCCACCCTGACGGGTATCTATTATGGTTTAATGGAATGTGGCCTATGTACTGGTTACCCCTATCAAAGGTTTTATGTGCTGGGTGAGTTGGATCTTTTGCCACTCTTGCCCAGTAGCTGAATCTCAGTTCTTTTCTCCTTAGCTCCAGGGGTATAATGCCTAGCGCTACTTCTAGTGCCTCTGCTGATGTTCTCTTTGAGGCACCTGCTATTATTGACAGTGCCTGGTTTTGGACTGTGTCTAGTTTTTTCTTATTGCTTGGGGCGGCTGATGCATAGACAACACTGGCATAGTCAAGTTTGCCCCTAATAAATGATTTATAGAAGGTTAACATGGTCTTATTGCAGGCGCCCCAACCACTTCCTTTCATATATCTTAGCATGTTAATAAGTCCCCTACTGCTTTGCACTAATAGGTCTATGTGTTTGTTCCAGTTTAGTTGCTGGTCTAATACCATACCAAGAAATCTAGTTGATTTTGCTGTGCATACTTTTTGCTCATTAATGCTTATGTCAATTATATTGTTTTTAATTACACGCCCTCTACTGAAGATCATTCCTATGGTTTTTTTAACGTTTAGATTAAATCCCCACTTGTTCATCCAGTCAGATACTTTATCCATTTGCCTTTGTACTGTTTTATAGAGGAATGGGAGATTTCTTCCCGTTCTCCATATCGCAGCGTCATCTGCAAACTGGGATAAGTTGTTTTTTAAGTCTTTAAACTCGTCGCCTAGGTCGTTGACCATAATCGTAAAGATAGATGGTGATATTACTGATCCCTGGGGAATTCCATTCTGTTGCTCATACACCTCAGATCTATCATTGTTTATTTGTACCGTGAAGTATCTATCCTGCAGGAAGTTTTCTAGATAATTGTAGGTTCTGCCTACTATACCTAATTTCCTGATTTTGTGTAGTGCACCCTCCCTCCAACACTCATCATATGCTCTTGCTACATCAAGGAATATTGCTACTGTCTTTTCATTCCTTTTGAAGCCTGTTTTAACATCATGTTCCAGCCTCAACAGTTGCTCTATTGTACTATGTTGGCTTCTAAAGCCTGCCTGGGTTGGACTGTACAAATTATGCTTTTCTAGATGAAATTTTAGTCTGCTGTTGACTATTGTTTCTAGAATTTTTCCTAGATGCGATGTTAACGATATTGGCCTGTATGAGCTGACATCATGTGTTTCCTTATCTGGCTTTAGTATGGGGATGATTACTGCTGTCTTCCATGAACACGGTATTTTTCCCGTGTGCCAGATTTTGTTGTAGAGGGATGCAATCACTCTTAGAGTTGTATTTGGTACCTTTTTGAGGATTTCATAGCTCAGAATGTCTTCCCCAGAGGTAGTATTGGTTTTTCCTGCTAAAGCTCTTTCTATTTCATCTACTGTAATATCTGCATTTAAATAATTAGCATCCTGTGTGGTGTCCATATTTTCTCCTTTTAATTTTTCTAGCAGTGTCTTCCGCCTATTTATTTCTTCCTTATCTAGACTGTCTATTGAACTAACCTGATAGAAGTATTTAGCTAGTATGTTGGCTTTTTCTCTATCTGTTTCAGCTCTCTCTGGTATTTTAATTGTTGGGATTTTAAATTTCTTGTGGTTTCCTCCTTTAATTGCTTTTAGTTTTCTCCAAACTGTAGTTACTTGTGACCTATGGTTTAGTGTTTGACAAAATGTTCTCCAACTCTTTTCTTTAGCTCTGAATATTATTTTATTTGTTTCATTTCTTACTTTTTTATAGTTTGTGTAATTCTCTTCAGTTTTGGCTTTTCTACACTTTGTAAGGGCCCTCTCCCTCAATTTCAGTTGTTCTGAACATCTGTCTGTCCACCATGGTACTGGATTTTTATCTTTGTTTCTTTTCCTATTTTTACCTTTTTGTGTTGGTTTTAAGTGCTCAGGCATATTCCTGTTTGGTATATATTTTATAGCTATTTTTAAAATCTCATTTGTTATTTTTTCTGCAAATATATCTATACTATTAGATTCAATTTGTTCTATGCTTAGTTTACTTAGCTCCAATTGGAAGGACTCCCAGTTTGCCTTTTTTAGGTTGAATGTAGGTTTCGAGCTTCTCGGACTAGTTCTATATTTGTCGTTTAGGTTTATTTCTATGGGTAAGTGGTCTGAGCTGGAGTCATTCAGTACTTCACATTTAGCAGAGGCTAGGTTTGGTGTTATAATACTTATGTCTATTGCTGTATCTCCTCCACTGTTGCATGGGTTAACCCTTGTCATTGAGCCATCATTTAGTATGATTAGCTCAGCACTTTCAATGTAGTCCAACAGTCTTTTTCCTGCTGGATCATTACTGTTGTTACCCCATGCCTCATGGTGTGCATTAAAGTCACCTACCAATAATGTTCTTTGGTCTATTTGTGTGTTAATAGTGGCGATGTCCCTATCGGTTATATTACCCTTGGGGCTATAGATGTTTATTATTTTTAAGTTATCTGGCTCACTGTCTAATGTTATACTTATTCCTTCAATATTTTCTGTGTTGAATTGTTCCCAATTTAATATTTTGTAGTCTTCATGTATTAGAAAGGCCACGCCCCCTCCTCTTCTCTCAGGTCTATCATTTCTAAGTGTTATATACCCTTGGTAGTTCAGTTTCTGTTTGGAGTTCAGGAGGGTTTCTTGTATTGCAAAGATGGGTTTTGCCTCCTTACACTGTCCCATAAGAGACATCAGGTTCTTCCTGGCACCCCTACAGTTCCACTGAACTACTTTGATAGCTCTAGAGTCTTTGGTCCCCATTTAGTATGGTTAGCTTAGTTATGTTATTGTTTTTATTAGGTTCTTTGATAGGGGATCTACTTCTTTTGGTTTTGTTCACTATCTCTCATGTTCTCCACAAACTCATCATTCCAAGTAACCATTTTCTGTTGTTGTTGTTGTTGTTTTGATGAGTTGATGGGTGGAGATCGGGCACTGAACATCTGATCATTGTTGCCTCTTCTCCTTCCATCTTGGTCTACCCTGTTCAACCTGAAAGTTGGTTATAATTGGGGTATTTAGTGTCATTTAATTTACTAATTTTGTATTCAATTTAAATAACTGTTGTCTTTTGCAGTTGCTGATTTTTATTTATATTAGTATTTGTCAATTTTATTTTCTCTTTTGTATTGTTTCTAGATAACTATTGTCCTTTACACTTGGTTTTAATTTGTATTAGTATTTGTTCTTTTTGAGTTGTTGTCCCTTTTTTTAATACCTTGTCTTTCCTTGTCCTATGAGTAGTTATTTTTTGTTAATGCTTTGTTAGTTCTTGCTGCTTAATTTCTATTTAGTTGGATGATTTTCCTGAAGTTCTAACCTTATATTTTTTCCTTTGTTTTATGTATATATCTTTTAAGTATTGATTGGGCATCTCTTGGGGCATCTATACTTAAAACCTTATCACCTGTTAGTCTATATTGTGATTTCTGTAGTAAGTTTTTAATTCAAGCCTTTGTTGTTCATACTTTTTACAGTGGATCAGGTAGTGGTCTATGTCATTCTCTTCCTGACATTCTTGGCAGTGTGGTTCTTCTACCATGAAGTATGCTGCACCGAGTCGGAGACGCCACAGTTTTTTGTTCGATAGTATCTTTAATTCTTCTCTGACCTGGCATGTCCTCGTTGGTTCTTTCAGCAGTTTGAACGCGTGTCTGCCTTTTCTACTTTCCTTCCATGTTGTCTTCCATTCCTCGTTTATAGTTTCCTTCACTTGGCTCTTGATCTCTGACCTCCCCAGTCCTGCTTTTATATTGTTTTTACTTGTTCTTCCCTTCTTGGTGTTCTGGTCTGCCAACTCGTTGCCAGCTATACCTATGTGTGCTGGAACCCACACTAGCCTCACACTACATCCTCTGTTCTCTAGTGATGTATTAATTGCTAGAATTTCTTCCTTTATGTCTGGCCGGCTACATTTACCTGGGTGTTCTAGTGCTTGTAGTGATGATAGTGAGTCTGTAAATATCGTAACAGCTTCTGGTGGGTTATCTTCGATTATTTCTAGACTTTTAAGAATTGCTACCATCTCTGCAGTAAAAATCGATGCCCCTTCCGTTACACTGTAGCTCTTTTTTATTCCCCATTGTGGTATTACAACTCCGGCACCTAGTTGCCCACTATCACCCTTGGATCCATCAGTGTAGACGGCCAGACTTTGTTTAGTTAGTTGCTCTATGAACTTTCTACTTATCATTTTGGCTTCCTTATCTTCTATGTTTTGTTTGATCTTTTCAGTAAGTGAGTAGTCTATGATTGGTGTTTTTAGTTCCCATGGTGGTATTTTGCTTCTGTATTTATTACTATTTTCAATTGTGTTTGATAGTTCTTTGAACTGCATTAGGTCTTCTATAGTTCTCCACCCTGTTGGATATCTATCTTTATTTAAGGGGACGTCCCATACACTTGGTTGGTTTTTGACAAATGCTTTATGTGCTTGGTGGGTCACTTCTTGTGCTACTTTACTCCAATAATTTAATCTAGTTCTTTCCGTCTTAGACCAAGGGGAGGTATGCCGAGAGCTACTTCTAGAGCTTCTACTGGTGTCGATATAAATGCACCTGTAATGGTTCTCATGGCTGCATTTTGAATCCTGTCCAGTTTTGCTTTGTTAGAAGCTGCAGCTGAGTCATAGACTATGCTGGCATAATCCAGTTTCCCCCTGATGAAGGATTTGTAGAACATAAGCATTATTTTATTGCTGGCCCCCCATCCATTACCTTTTACAATCCTTAGTATATTTAGGGGTCCCCTACAGCTTTCTACCAAATTGTCTATATGTTTATTATAATTTAGTTGTTTATCTAAAGTTATGCCCAGAAATCTTGTTGTTGAGGAGGTACATATTTTCTGTCCTTTAATGGTTATATTGATTTTGTTATTTTTTTTTAAATTTCCTTTGCTGAAAATCATACCTACTGTTTTGTTTACATTAATTTGGAAGCCCCAACTTTTCATCCACTCTGAAACTTTGTCTATTTGATTTTGAAGTTTTTTGTAAACATGGTCCAAGTTTTTTCCAGATCGCCAAATGGCACAGTCATCTGCAAATTGTGATACTGCATTCTTTATGTCATTAAATTCATCTGCTAAATCATTTACAGCTATAGTGAAAATTGAAGGAGAGATCACTGATCCTTGAGGAATCCCATTCTGTTGTTCATATATTTCTGACCTATCATTATTCACCTGTACAGCAAAATACCTGTCCTGTAAAAAGTTTTCTAGATACCTATAGGTTTTACCAGTAATGCCAATCTTTTTCATTTTGTAAAGAGCTCCATCTCGCCAGCATTCATCATATGCTCTAGCTACATCTAGAAAGACTGCCACTGTTTTCTCTTTCCTCTTGAACCCTAGCTTTACATCATGTTCTAATCTTACAAGCTGGTCTACTGTACTTCTGTCTGCTCTAAACCCTGACTGGTTTGGGCTATATAACTGGTTTTTTTCTAGGTAGAATTTAACTCTTTTATTCACAACAGTTTCCAGTATTTTACCTAGTTGTGATGTTAAGGAGATAGGCCTATATGAACTTACATCATGGGCTTCCTTATTGGGTTTTAGAATGGGTTTACCTCCGAAATCGGAGAGTATTTGCCTGAATGGCGAGGGACACCTGTCTCTGTACAAGTAAAAAGGGATACTCACGTAAAATCAATGTCAGGTTAGACATAGTAATAACCTGAGATTTCGCCTCGAGTATTAGCGGGCGTACGAAAAAAAAAAAAAAAAAAAAAAAAAGAATGGGTACTATCATAGCTACTTTCCATGCTTTTGGTATCTTTCCTAAGTTCCAGATTTTGTTATAAAGTGAAGTTATTATGTTTATAGTTGTTTTGGGTACTTTCTTAAGTATTTCATAACTAAGTATATCTTGCCCTGAGGCAGTATTAGATTTATCTTTTATTGCATTAGTTACTTCTTCCTCTGTTATATCAGCATCTAAATAGTTTGTTTCGTCTATCTGGTCTGGTAGTTCTTTTAAAAACTGTATCCTAAGTCTTTCTCTTCTCTCATTTTCTTCCTGTCCAAGGCTACTTTTTGCACTGACTTTATAGAAATACTCGGCAAGGGCATTAGCTTTTTCTTTATCTGTTTCTGCTCTCTTTGGTAGTTTGATTGTTGGCATTATTGTTTTCTTATTGTTTCCTTTGATTGCCTTAAGCTTTTTCCATACTTCTCTAATTTGAGTGCTAGGTTTAAGTGACTGACAAAACTCCTTCCAGTTAGTTTCTTTGGCTTTGAATATTATTCTGTTAGATTCATTCCTAATAAGTTTATACTTATCATAGTTTTCTTCTGTTCTGTTATGTCTATATTTTTGTAAGGCCCTTTTTCTTCTCTCATGAATTTCTGCACAGCTTTTATTCCACCAGGCAACTGGTTCTTTATTCCATTGAGTTTCTCTTTTCTTATTAATGTTATTTATTGGTTTAAGGTGTTGTGGCATATTTTATTTGGTATATACTTTATTGCTATTTTCAGAATTTCATTGGTCAGTGTTTCTGCCCACAAGTCAGTATCATCTGATTCCATGTCTTTATATTCCATCACCTCCAGCTCTGATTGGAAAGCTTCCCAGTTTGCTTTTTTTATAGTTGAAGGTAGGTTTCTCTGGTTCTGGGTTTGGAATGACATTTTCATGCATGGTTATTACAATGGGCAGATGATCTGAGTTTGTGTCTTGTAACACTTCCCAATTTACATTCGCTAGGTTGTTAGTTGCTATACTTATGTCTATTGCTGAGTCTGCCCTATTAGCTTGTGGATTAATTCTAGTTGCAGATCCATCATTTAGTATTAGTAGTTCCTTGTTTTCTATGAAGTCGAGTAGGCATTTTCCTGTATTATCTGTATGTTGTCCACCCCAAGCAGAATGGTGGGAATTAAAATCGCCTACTATGATTGTTTTGGGGCCTAGTCTGGTGCTTATGGCTAGTATTTCTTCCTCTTTAATTGTGCCATCTTTAGCATTTACATTTAGAATTGTTAGATTGTTTGGTTCAGCTGCTATAGTAACCTGGATACCTTCTATATTGGTTGTATTAAAAACTTCCCAGTCTATGATTTTAAATTTTTCGCTAACTAAGACTGCGACACCACCTCCTCTACCTTCTTTCCTATCGTGTCTAAGTATCTTAAAGCCCTTACAACTATATCTA
This sequence comes from Oreohelix idahoensis, assembly GCA_024509875.1. NCBI lineage: Eukaryota > Metazoa > Mollusca > Gastropoda > Stylommatophora > Oreohelicidae > Oreohelix > Oreohelix idahoensis. The sequence goes on along the minus strand of JAMPIV010000845.1, from coordinate 75,831 downwards.
CCATTTGGGTTTAAATGGGTCTCTTGAAGAGCATATATATCAGTAGTTAATCCTGTCTCTGATAGTAGGAGTGCAAAATTCTTTTTGATACCCCTACAATTCCACTGTATAATTCTAAATCTTTCTAAATTGAATTTTAGCATCATCTAGTATCCCTTTTATTTTGGTTAACTATCAATTTGCTCTTATTCTGTATTCCCTGCACTCGTGGACCCATCATCAATCAAGTTCTCTAGAAAAGCCTTATTAAAATTTATCATTGTATTCGTAACTTTTTCTGTTATGTATGGTAAAAGTGCATCAACGTGTTCTTTGATAGTTTCTTCTAGGTTGACCACTTTCCTATTTTCATCTAATGCTACATTCCCTTCTCTCCCTATGTTGATCTCCTGCCTTTCACTTTCCATTCTTTTTAGTATTATTTCACTTTCTTCTTTTAGTTCGGACAGTTTGACTAGCATTATTTCATTTTCTTCTCTCAGTACAGTCAGTTTAGCCACATCCTGGGTAATTTGGAACTGTATGGCTTTCACTTCTTGAAGCAATGCCTCTGCACTTTTCAGTGAATTCACATTTTCCAGAGTTGTGGCTGACCTGTCTGGCTGGCTGTTTTCTTTTGTTTTGTTAGTTATTTTCTGTTCTTTTGACTGCTGCGTTTTAATAGTTTTAATTTCTTCTTTAAGAGACTTGATTTCTTCTACAACTTTACTGTTTGTGTTTTTTGTGTTTTCTTTTATTTCTTTAATTACTGTTTTAAATGGTGTTCTTGTTAAAATGGATTCTTTTAGTGCTTGTTTGGTTTGCTGGTACACTGGACAGCCCTGATACCTGGCACTGTGGTTCCCTTTGCAATTGGAACACTTTCTGTTCCCATTCGCCTTTTTGTAGTCAGTATCTGCTTTTGCCTTTTCACACTGTGTAGAGGGGTGGTTACTGGAGCAGTACCGACAAACTGTTCTCCCCTTACAATTGTTCCTTCCATGGCCGAATTTCAGACAGTTGGAGCACTGTAGCACAGGGGGAATGTAAGCTTCGGTGTGCTTCTTGGTTTTCCCAAATAGTAGCGTTTTAGGGGTTTCCCTCCCTTCTGCCGTTATTATAACCACTGGGGTTACAATGCTCCCTTTCACCATTATTCTGTCCACATGTACCAACTTTATGTCTGGGTTATGTTTTGCGATGCTGTTCATAACTTCCTCGCTTGAAAGGTTAATGTTTATCCCTTTTAACACACACCTATTGGTCTCTTTTGCCAGCTCTATCTTTACTTTTATGTCGTGTGCAAGAGTCACTGTTTTTGCTTCTACTTTGAGTTCCTCTAACATCTCTTTTATTCTGTCACTCTGATTTGGGGTAATTATTATGCCAAAATGGGTTTTGGTAATTTTGGCTATCGCCTTTTTGCCTAACACAGGATCAAGGATGTTTATAATTTTGTCTTCATCTAATGCCTTGATCTTGACAGCCTCACCAGCTACTTGTGTTATCTTTAACCGACATATGTTTACTACATCTTTATTTTTGGGAGCTGCCTGGGATGCTTTATGTCTTGAGTCTTCTTTGATACTTTCATTGCTATTTTGGGTTGCTTTATGTCTTGAGTCTTCTTTGGTACTTTCATTGCTATTTTTTTGGTTAGAAATTTCTTCTATGGGGGCCTGACTATTCTCTTCTAGTTTATCATGCCTGGTGTCCTTATCTTTGGTTTTAACTGTTTCTGCCCACGTTTTGCCTTCACCTGACTGTGCTCTAGTTATAGGTGCCATGTTTTGGTTATGAGCTATGTCCTAATTTCTTATTTGAATTTATTTACTTATTGTTCTTTCCTATTTCTTTTAGCTCCCTTTCTTTTATTTTGTTATTATTAATTTAATTATTTTATTGTGCTATCTTGTTCTTATTCTTAGAAGTTTTGTCTATTTTGGTTCAACTCTTTTGATCTGTCAAATCTAAAATTCCCTTAACCACTAATATTTATTATTAATAATTGATTAACACTATTTGGATCTATGATTACAGTTTAGGAGGATTTAACTTTTTGCTATTTCCTGATGAGTTAAGTAAACTAAAAATGTCTGTCGTACCACGCAATGGCAAGCACGTGGTGCCTGGGCCTATTAAATTTATCTGTTTCTTTTTACTTTATGACTAATCCTATTTTATATTATCACTCCTAGCCAATATCAAGCAATCAACAAATACTAATTATACTAACTGCCTAAATTGTATACAGAATAGAATAGAAACAAAAATAAATTAAATTCAACTTATCTGGTTTGTATTTCTCACAAGGCACGCCGGTGATGGTGGTGTGTGAACATGGAGGTAATGACATGCATTTTCTGTTAAATATATACAGCGTATATAACCATAAAAAATCCGGCATTTTCAATAATCCGGCACTCCTCAGGTCCGGAGGTTGCCGGATTTTTGAATGTCAACTGTATCGCTATACATAGTTACCCCTAGCGCACAATCAAGCGCTGGGCAAAGAAAAAACACATCACAACCTCATAAAAAAACGCTTTCTCAATGTACTAATATCGCTATACATAGTTACCCCTAGCGCACAATCAAGCGCTGGGCAAAGAAAAAATGCATCACAATGTCAGAAAAAATACCTTTTTTCTTGTCTTCATTTTCTTTTTTTAAAAATGCAATACCAAAATGTATCGCAATGAAAAGTTAAGTGAAAATGATGTGGAAAACATGGAAAGAACTTGAGCGGATGGCACATGACAGGAAGACTTGGCATGTGTTTGTTGAAGGCCTATGCTCCTTGGGGAGCTAAAGGTTATTGAATTGACATCCAACTATGGTACTAAAAATAACATGATAATACCTTACCATTTTATTATCTTTGCTTTTTAAAGAGGGAAAAGATGCAAAAATGTTAATTTAACAATGAAAAATTTGCAATAAAATGTTGAAATAATAACTTTAAGCTTTCTTTCTTATTCTGACCGCAAAATGTCCGTCTTTGAGCAAACTTTTGATAAGTATTTTAGATGGTTCAAGCGACTTTTACTTATTCAGTCTGCATTGTAAATAGAAAGGACAATGCAAACACGTGGAAAAAAAGATGAAGAAATCAAAGAAAGATAAGATGAGCTACACAGAAAATAAATGAATAACACTAGAGAAAAGTACATTAAATAAACGTAGTTCCATAGCAGATACTGCCTTATGGGAGTGAAGTGTAAGAGACTTCATTATACTAAGTGCAGCTTCGAGAGGTGGGGACATTTATTTCCTTAAGTCAAAAGCAGACAATGAATAGACCCTAAGCAATATTAGATTCACAGTGAACGTTGAATTAATTAAGTCTTGTCATTTGTTTGTTCAGGGGATAGCGCGAACGCAGTCCCCCCTACGAAAAAATTACGCACTCGAGTCATCCACATTTGAGATGATCGCAAGGGTCAACCCAACCGGAGTGCAATGGAAGGGCCTCGCCTTGGGAGCACCACCTTATTGATCATGGTATCTCCCGTGCCAGGTAAGTATGCTTAACCTTGCTGTCAAATTCGAAGCCACACAACAGTGATAGAAAAAAGTATGTAGTGTTTATATTTAAGCTACCCTAGAATAGTAATGTAAAATCTAAGTATATCTTTAAAAAAATCAGCATCATCTTATGTTGCTTTATTTCTAAAACCAATTTCAATAGACTGTAAAATTAAATCCTTCGTACAAAAGAAAAAGCTTTAGTTTATAAATATTCTAGTTTTTTCAAAGTAGTTATCTCCCTTAGGCTGTGTTGTAAAAGCATGTTTCTGTTATTATATTTGTTGCTGTCCCCTTGTTTCATGAAGTTAAATTATTGTCTCCCCTAATAATGTGTTAACCGTATTTTTTACACTTGGGTGCAGGAGTGTTTCAAAAGTATTAGGCACGTGGTAAACGAAGCTGCCACTAATGCTATAGCAAATCATTTGTTAAGTGTACTATTACTAAGCTTAGTGACAATGAAGCTAGATGTACAATCTGGGAATGATATTGTCAAATTTTGGAAATTCTCTCTCAATGTCTATCTCCCTATATCATATCAATTATTAAGTTGGTTAGAAATGTTTCTACCTGTCATATTTTTATATATGTATACAATCGTATCGTGTGAAATGATGTACAGCATCTGGTTAAAATAAGGTCTCAAACTTCACAGGTGTGAGAGTGTGTGTTACTGTTTTTACATCTGCCTAACATGTTTTGTTTAACATTAATCTGTTAATGTTAAGACATCCTGGTCTGTTTTTACTTATACATTTGTTTTTATTTCATTGTTTGCAATAAAACTTACATAACTTCTAATTTATGATTAAATCCTGGTATGCTCTGAAATGTTAAACAATTCATTCATGTTATACGTGTCGTTTCATAATGTTTTGTTCTAGTAAGTTCTGATTGGTGGTTGTAATGTATTCTGGTAAATGTAATCTTGTCAATATTTCTCTATTAGAAGTGGCATGCTGGAAATAATGTCAATATTTATGTTACATGCGAATACTGTTCTATGTATGATTTATTTTAGTGTTTTTTTTTTTAAAATAAGCCACATATACAGACACGCCTTTAACATTGAACATGAAGAAGATTCACATAAATAGTGTTAACAAAATCTGGAACATCAGCCTGCAGAAATTGAATTCATTGTAAATAGAACAACACTGTAGACATGTCATATTGTAACCCTGATTTCACTTCTGATCAGTACTTTTTTTTCAGTTCAACTAATTTGTGTTGAACAATTTAGTTTCATTTTTCTGGGAAATAGCTGCTGGGGTTCAGAGTTTGGCTTAATTTATCCTGGCATCCACGTCCTTGCTAGTTCCACCTTTGTCAATGTTACTTCCCAGTAAGATTCTTAGCCTTGAACAGGAATACATGTACTTCTCCCAAAGACATTGTTAATTAGAAGTATCTGAAACTATAGACAACAGTTTAGATCCCAGGGACCATTATTGCAGGCAAAGAATAAGATCACTGTGCTGTCATTTAAATGAAACTAATAAAGTGGGACTACTTTCATTATGTAAAACAAATTGTTACAGAGACCATCTATGCTAGAGCATATGACATGCTTTTATGAAGGCTGCCTGCAAGGATGCCATCCACAAAGTGAGTCCCCTCCTCCTCAAGCATGATAAAGAATAGGGGAAAAACCCATTGTCAATACATAAAAGGTCAAGTCCCATTGCAGATACTGCTGAAGTGAAATGAAGTGTTCGAGACTTCACTATTCTAGGTCCAGCTTCGAGAGGTGTGGTAACCAGCTCCCTTGCATTCTGCCTCTTCCTTCAACTCACAAGTCCGGTACCCATTTACAGCTGGGTAGATTGGAGTGTGATGCCACCATGTTTCAAACCTGGTACCTTTACTACAAGAGACCAGTGCTCTAATCACACAGATAACCGGACGCTCAATAGAAAAGTGTTGACAAATACAATATGGCAAATAGCAACAACAGTTGATGTTCATTATACAGTTTTTATTTCATACAAACAGGCTTAAAATAAATTCTTTCAAACAAACAATTACAATAGTCTTCCGTGTAAGCTAAATCCCAAGTTGGTCATATAAACATGGACATTTTTTGTTAATGTTAAACAAAACATATGTTAGGCAGATGTAAAAATAGTAACACACATTCTCACACCTGTGAAGTTTGAGACCTTATTTTAACCAGATGCTGTACATCATTTCACACAATACAATTGTATACATATATAAAAATATGACAGGTAGAAACATTTCAAACCAACTTAATAATTTATATGTACTGGTATCTGCCTAAAATCTAAAACAGCAGTAAGCTGGTATCGTAAACAGTATAAGAATGTAGAAACAGTTGATACCAACAAAGACAAGTAAACAACTTTTGTAAACTGGCCTAGACATTACTTTATAAATAGCAGATCATGAGCTATGCATTTACTCCGTTCATGGGAGCAAAAATACGATTACAAATAAACGTCTTGTTCAGTCACTTGTACATATAACTCTGTCAGTGCACATTATGCATATTCTTAGCACATCATCAGTGTAAGTCAACTGTTGGAGTCTGTGCTGGCAAGGGTCATGTTAGTCAATATGTGGATTGTACTGAAATAGATATTCGGCCTGAAAACATAAAAAAGAACAGTGTATTGAGTACATAACACTAGTAACACTGATGTTTTTATTATAGCTGGATATCTTTTTTCACTCCTCAAGAAGCATGTAATCACCACTGCAGCCGTCACCTTTACAAGGCTCATGCAATAAACTACTTCATGGGCTCTTGCAGAGGTGATTTCTATAGCAACTACTTTTTACATGATGATGTTGCCAGCCTTATGAACTCCCTGAGAGTATGCTGCAAATAGAAAGCTGAACATCAGAAAAATTACTGTGTCATTAAGTTTTACTTCTGAGAGTATATGTAGTGGGTCTAGTTACTCACACCTGAAGTGGCTCTAAGAAAAAGAGTATCAAGAAAGGAAGGCAAATTTGTAGCTGGGTGAATCCCCTAGATAGGCTAGAGTGATTCTGTATTCCATGCCATCTAATCTTGACCTCTCGCTATCTGATTCTGGCTCCCACTTTCTCCAGACTAAGAAGTAATTTATACGTGTAAATTCTGTTCCCCTTTAACATTCGTACTCTCTCTAATGAGGTACTAATGGGGTGGTAAAACAGACAATAAGGGTTTATTATACACTAGAATATAACATACAAGTGAATGATGACTGAATAAATGAATTAATGGAGGAACAAATAATCTACTTACTTACTTACTTAGTCGTTCCCCTTCTACCGTGAGGTGTAGAGGTTTAAAAGAGAGAGGACCAGACCATTCTATCAGCTGTCTTCTTCCTGGCCTGGTTCCATTGTAGTCCTCGGTCCTTCAAAGATTGTCTAATGTTGTCCTCCCAGCGGACTCTGGGTCGTCCTGGAGGTCTGGATCCCTGGCTCTTTGTTTCCCATGCTTGTCGTGGTAGCCGATCTTCTCCCATTCTGCAGACATGGCCAAACCATCTTAGTTGGGACTGTTCTATTTGGGTCTGCAGCGGATGGGATTTCAGGCCTTGACGGATCGTCTGGTTGCGGACCATGTCTCTTCTTGTTACTTCAACCACTTTCCTCAGATACCTCATTTCTGAGGTTTGGATCTGGCTTTTGTGGGTTGTAGTCATTGCCCACGACTCGCATCCATATGTCAAAACTGGGACATAGGTGGAGCGGTATACAGCCATCTTCGTTTTCTTACCAACCTCTTTCTTGCTGAGGAATCCACGATTTATGGCCTGAAAAAGTCTCCCAGCCGCTGCTTTTCGAGTGGCCAACTCTTCTTTGATGCCTCCCTTTCGGTCTATACTAGCTCCGAGATATTTAAAGTGGTCGACCTGCTCCAGGACCTGTTCTCCCAACTTAATCTGATGTTTTCTTTCTTCTCGTGATATCACCATGGATTTTGTTTTAGAGCTGCTTATGACCATCCCTCTCTTCTCCAGCTCTTCCTTCCAGACTTGCAGGTTGGATTGGAGATGTGCCTCTGATTTAGCAATCAGGGCAACATCATCAGCAAATGCCAGCTCCGAAATATAGACCTGTCTCATCTTCCAGTACCCCACTGAATACTTTCTTGTTCTCTCCTTACATGCCTTGATGACATCGTCCATAAGGAGTATGAAGAGGTAAGGTGATAGGATATCACCTTGTCTTACACCAGTGGTGGTCCTGAACTCTTCTGACTTATGGTTTGCTGTCCTCACATAATTTCTGCAAGACTTGTAGAAGCTCTGTATAGCATGAATCAGAGGTGCTGGAATATTCTTCCTTGCCAAACAGTCCCAAAGTTTGCTCCAGGGGACCCTGTCAAACGCCTTTTCCAGATCTATGAAACAAAGATGGATCTCACTCTTATACTCAAGGGCCTTTTCACTCAGCTGTCTGAGTGTGAAGATTAGGTCTTGAGTACTTCGGTTTGCTCGGAATCCGCACTGGACCTCATCCAATTGTGGCTCAGCTAGGCGTCGGAGTCTCTGCTCTAGGATTCTAGAGTAGATTTTACCAGGGACACTGAGAAGGGATATGCCTCTATGGTTTCCACATTGTCGATTGTCACCCTTTTTGAAAATTGGTGTTATGATGGCAATCTCCCAATCCTTTGGTATGGTCTTGTTGCACCATGCTGCCTGTAGGACCTTTAAGAGTAATAGGTCGCCTGATGCTCCCATGTACTTAACCATTTCTGGTGTTATACCATCATGCCCTGCTGCTTTGCCCATCTTGATTTTCTCTAGTGCTGCCCTCAGTTCTTCCATCTTTATGTCATCTTCACCATCATTGGTTTTCTCTTCTGTGCTAGTGGTTATCATTTCTGATGCTTCACCATGCTCACCATCCAGGAGTTCTGAGAAATATTCTTTCCATCTTTCCATTACTTCCTTCGGGGCAGTAAGCAATTTGCCTTGCTTGTCCTTTATAAATTTGAGAGGGCATTGTTTTTCCTTCCTCATGTTCTTTAGGGTCTTATAGAACAATTTCTGGTTTTCTTGTGCATCTTTTTCTAGCTTTTCTCCAAATTCTTCCCAGGACTTCTGTTTTGCTGCTAGCACTTTGTTCTTTGCTTCTGTTCTGAGTGTCACATATTCTCTATATTTTTCCATTTGTCCTGTTGTGTTTTTAGCTCCTAAGTATTGTTTCCATGCCATTTTCTTCTCTCTTATTTTCTCTTTGACTTCCTCTGTCCACCAAGGTGTCCTCTTTTTCTGGTTCCCAAGTCGGACTTCACCGCATGCTTCTGCAGCAGCTGTCTTTATGATATCCTTGAATTTATTCCAGAGGGTTTCAAGTCATTAGGTCGTTCTTCTGTGTTGCTCACTGCTGTAGCAATAAGCCCCTGATATCTGGTCTTAATTTCTGGCTCTCTCAGCTTGTAGGTCCTAATGCTCATTTCTCCTGCTCGTTTACTTGGTTTCTTGCGTGATGTTGGGCAGTTCCTAGGCTGAGCAACTCTTTCAGTTGTTCGTTTGATTGTTAGCAGGTAGTGATCACTTCCAATCTCTGGCCCCCTCCAGACTCTTGCATCTCGGACATATCTGAATGAGCTTCTCCGAACAATGGCATAGTCGATCACTGACTTCTCATTCTTGGTTGGTTCACATCTAGTGTATGCATGTATGCGCTTATGGGGGAAATTTGTGTTTGTAATGATCAGATTCTGCTCACTGCAGAATCTAAGGAGTCGCTTTCCATTGTCATTGAGAGTATCTTCTCCATATCTTCCGATAACTCCACCCCATCTAGCATGGTCATTTCCAACTCTGGCATTAAAATCTCCGAGCATGATAACTTCATCTAGGCAGTCATCCACTGTCCTTTGAAGCAGCTCGAAGAATGCCTCCTTGACCTCTGCTCTCTCATCCTCATTTGGCCCATACACTATGACCAGGTTGACTATGGTTTCTCCTTCTTTTAGTTTTACAACCATAATGCGCTCCGAGACAAAGTTCCATCCCTTGATACTATCATTTTGATTTTGGGCCACAATGCAACCCACGCCCCCTTTAGCTCTTTCAGATATGGGTACACCACTGTAGAGCAACGTGTTGCCATCGAGATCCATGACTCCTTGTCCTTTTTTCTTTGTTTCCGTTATAGCCAGGATTTCTAGTTTTGCTTTCCTCATCTCTTCCACCAGCTCCTCTTCCTTCCCATTTATACTTCTTGTGTTCCAAGTTCCATAAGTCGTAGTCCGTTCCAGTTCGTCGCCTTTAGAATCAGTCCGGTTTTCTCTCTTGTATTGCTCGTAATCATAGTTTAAGACAAACAGGTGATTGCCCTGTTGTGCCTTTGCATGGTGGAGGGGCTGCCTCCTTACGGCCTCCATGCAGGCCGCCCTCCTCCTTTTTCATCCGGCTTGGGACCGGCATAGGCGGAGTTGGAACAAATAATCAATCAATATATATCTGTACGGTATATATATGTGCACATAGATATGAGCTAACCATGTGGTTATAATCCCAGAAACAGTTATGATAAGAAATGACAATATTCACTAATTGTAAAATAGATCTCTCATAAATTAACTATGTTCAGTACCCAACTCTGTGAAGGTTAAGGCGGCCGGTGTGATGCAGACCACATCACCCTTAGTGTGCCGATGGTCAAGAAAATATGGGCCTAAACCACATTCCCAATATGCCTCAATGGGCATGTAATGGGATCCTTTACCTTCCTCCCTCCCTCTGTACCCTTCGTGAACAGCTGATTTCTGAAAACGTCCTCCAATAGATACCTGTTGCAGTGTATTTTTCTTAGCACTGATGTTTATGTATAGGTTCTCTATCACAGACCACACAGGCCATCACTATACGTTACAAGTTATTAAGTGGCGTAGGAAGACAATGTTAATATCTTTCGCTAATGAAGGCGAGATAATGGTCGGGCTTACGTGTGGCCGACAGGTGTATAATGTGGTATATATGCATACGCGAATGATAAGGGTTCGGGTATACCTGCACCAACTGGAAACACATACCACAGCAAACATAAGAGTCAGGAATCATTGAAACTAGCTGTAACGTTTCACAGTTTATTAACACCGCAACATTGACGTAGGGACAGCACACTTCACAGGTTACAGTTCACGACAAATCATGACACATCATGTAGGCAAAAATATCCATAGATAATTGAATGCATAATCCAAAAATATATAATCATCGATGACAGTTCATTACAGATCTTCAGACATCAGTAAGAAAATCCATACGACTGGTATAAAAATTCCAAGCACAAAGGCTGCGTAGCACAGCAGCTCATGATCATAAACATCATGGCAAAATATCCATACAAGAAAGGGACTGTATACCTTATAGCTTACAATAATATAGTCTGGGTCAACATACTCCAAGGCCTGTATAACACATCTCCAGGGAGAAAGAACATTCCCTAAATAATCTATCGAACTTCAAAAATCCGTCTTCAGAAATATGCATGTATTTAATGGCCTATAATCCAAGGCCTGAAAATATCTTCAGTCTCTATTAAATTCCTCTTTCACACAAGAAATATGCTGGGACACACTAGCAAAATGGATCCTGTCCATTTTCAAGCTCTGCCAGAAAACTTCTGTCACGAAAAATAACCGCTGCTCAAAACCGCTCAGTAAAATTCATTCAAGCGCAAACTCGCAGCTTGAGATGTGAGCTGAATTCATCTGCCTTTCCCCCCAAAACTAATTCATAATTCTTTATTCTATCTTTAAACAAAGTAACAACTAGACAGGTAACAGTTTAAACATTACTCCGCTTTCCACCCCTCAACTAAGAAATACTCTCATCACGCAAAGCGTTTTACAAGCGTGTACCAAAAAATCGACCTGTACATTCCAGTCTTTAACACTTAACTCCCCTTAATTAAAATATGACTTAAAAGACTACACCGACCCCCGGGGAAAAAAATGCTTTGATCATTTTTTTTTTTTTTTGGTGGAAAAAATTACATCGAACAAAAAATTAAAAACAATTGAGGTCGATGCAATCATAATATCTACACATAAGGATTACCCTATGTTAAGTCATGTTAAAAAAGAACAACAGAGGGATAGAAGAAAGTGTAAAGAAAAGAAAATGAATGAAGTATAGAAAGATAATGAGATAAGCATACGAAGATCTATCAGACTGTAATAATTGGCGTGGTATATCTCTATTATCAGTACCTGGAAAATTATTGTGTTGCATGATGTTAGAAAGACTTAAATTGCATGCTGATGAAAAGATCAGAGAAGAACAAGCGGGTTTCAGGCCGAAACGATCATGTACTGATCAAATATTCACACTAAGAACAATTATAGAAGAATCAGTGGAAATGCAATCACCACTTATTATCACCTTCGTTGATTTTCAAAAAGCCTTTGATAGTCTACACCGCCCATCACTGTGGAAGTTACTTGCAATCTATGGTTTTCCAACAAAATATGTGAATATAATCAAAGCGCTATATGACAATGCAAGATGTTGTGTTAGAACAAATAAAGGGAATACAGAAGGGTTTACAGTAGAAACAGGGGTGAAACAAGGCTGTATTATGTCACCACTACTTTTTGGAATAGCTATTGATTGGGTTATGAGAAACTATACCCACAATGAACAATTAGGTATAAAATGGACAAATGGAAAATTCCTGGGGGACCTGGATTTTGCAGATGATTTAGCATTCTTAAGCTCAACATCCAGACAACCCCAAGAAGCAGTAAATAATCTGTGTCATCTCTCGGTTAAAATAGGTCTCCAAATAAATCCCTCTAAAACTAAAGTTATGAACTTTTCTAACGAGACCTTTAATATCATCCTGAATGGGGAAAAACTACAGAAAGTTGAAAGTTTCAATTATTTAGGCAGTAAAATGACTCAGGATGGTGACACAACAAGAGAAATTCATACTAGAATTGCTTTGGCAGCCAGCACCTTCAATAGATTATCTAACATTTGGAAATTAAGATCACTGAATATACATACCAAGCTTCGTCTGTTTAATTCAAATGTTATCTCAGTGTTAACATACGGTTGTGAAAGTTGGAAAATAACAAAATCATTGGAGAACAAGCTGAATACATTCGAGAACAAATGTCTTAGAAAACTCATGAACATCGGTTGGAAAGAATTCAAGACTAATCGACAAATAAGAGAAGACTCTAGGCAGAAATATGTCTCCGACTATATAAGGAAAAGACGATGGTCATATATCGGTCATGTCCTACGAATGCAAAACAACAGAATACCACTGCAGGCGCTCACTTGGGTTCCTGAGGGTAAGAGGAAAAAAGGAAGACCAAAAGAAACACTTAGAAAAACAATAATAAGAGAAGGAAGAACGTTGGGATTAAATAATGTGCAAGAGCTAAGAGGAGTGGCGTCACAACGAATAATCTAGAGAGCACTGATTTCTGCCTTATGCGCCGTGTTTGGTGCTTTGTCACAGAGAGTTTTATGATCAATAAATTTTCTATATACTCTTCTTTTTCTACCCGTGTCCTCTATTTTATTATCACTCTTTACCTTTTCCTGTATTTTTCGCATTCGTTCGTTTGCGAGAAATATTTTCTTTCCCATTCTCACTTTTCCGCTTTCTTTCTCATACTGGGATATGCATTTCTATTATGTAAGACGTCAGCCACTTAGGTAGACGAGAAATTGTAAATATGCACCTATCTCAGACATACGAGCAGACTTTTGTCTGCACATTCAGCTGACACGCGCGTTTTCTTCGGCTGAGCGCTCAGGTGAGGCGCGATAACTGACATCTCCACGGCGCAGTATGAGACATTTGTCTGGCAATTCCATCTGAGACGGCACTCACTTTTGGCCCTGGTCAGTGTGAGGTGTGAAGATGAGAAGTGTCAGTTATGGCATGCGTCTAGTTAATGGGAGGTGTTAGAGAGAGAGAAGGGGTGAGACCTGCGCTATTGCGTGGTTTTGGAAATAGTGGGATCTTTTGTTTGTTTCATAGATATTAACTTGAGTTTGAAACTTTATTTCACTCATTCTCCAAGTACAGTAGACGTGGTCACTTCGTTCTTGATACTTAAACGTATAAGTGAAATCTCTTAGTTTCGTTGTGATACCGTAGTTCTGTGTTGAGGTAAATATTACATTAAGTATCTAATATTTTGTGAGTGATTAAGTGTTTAACCGCCTATTTTATCCCACTAGTTTCTTTCGTGCAGATTGATTAATTTGTAAGTCTGTTATATTCTCTAGCTGATGAGTTATAGTGGAAAACAGAATAAATTATAATTTCTAGCTTAAAATCATGTAGCTATAATGAATTTAATTTAACTGCTAAATAATCAGACGAGAATAATCTTTCTAAACTAACTTATAAATGCTAGATGCCTCATGAGTGTTGACGGAATACGTATGTATTCCTAATTCATGATGATTGATTTTTATATATAACTTATTTCACGGGAAAGTTTAAACGTCAAGTCAAGCTCTACGCTTGCAGTTCTAACGCGTTATATCGAGTACATAATATGTAAAATATTTCATATGTGTTTTTTTTCTTTATTCAGTGAATACTGGGGTAACCCAAACTTTGCCGGCGTTTAGTACAGAGACATACCTGTGAGAATCATAAACATTTTATATCTTTAACCACGTGGGTTTTCAAGTAACTCCTGTCTGACAGGGCGTGTGCCTTCAAGAGATAGACAGAATACCAAATCCCACTAATGGGTTTTTTTTAAAGAATAAATGATATACTGGGCCTTTGAGCCAGATCATATTTCTTCACAAACTCTAATGTACATGCTGCCTTGTGGCGAGAAATAATTACAGAAAAAACATTAACTTTTCCGACATTATTTGACCAAGTGTGTGGTGAACCAAGATTATCTGTTGAGAGAAGTTGTCCACCGGTCATCTTCCTAATTAAGGGAAACCTCATGTTCTGACACTGTGTGCCCGCTGAAACCCTAACTCTTACCTCGTGCATAAGTGACATTAACTTAAATCTGTAAAGAAAGAACGATCGCCTGAAGAGGACGCTCCCCGGACACGGTGAATGAAACCAATATCTGCAGAGCTGGGTATCCACTTTATCCACAGATAGACAGATTAAACGAAGTGTACACTAAGGCTTGCGCCAGACGGCGAACCACAGCACGATTGTAGGTAAGGTTGTGTGAGTCAAGGCCCTGATGAAAGAACCGAGTGAAAGTAGACTGACGGGTGTTCTTCATTTGATTCACTCACTTTGTAACTTTCCTTATGCAAGATTTTGTTGCTAAACTATATTTTTCCTTAGAATAGATACTGCTATAAAAGTCAGTTCATACCTTCAAAAGGGGAAAATATTAGACCCAAATCATATGTATCTGTGACTCTTTGGGCTATCATCGTTCTCCTAACGGGACTGTGGGCTAAACATCGAGGGAAGATCATAACTCTGGGTCTATCATTTCTTGTAGAAATGCCTTGATTTTTATGACTATTTGTATATGCTTTGATGTAAATTTTGGATGTTGTGGTGGTGGAAGTTTATATTGATAATTAAACTGCCCTTAAACTTAATCAGCGTGTTGGTCAGCTCATTCTAGAATATCTATATAATCATCTGTTATAGTTTTCCCACGTCTGTACGTCTAACTGTCGTCTTGTATGTGCGTGCACGTGAGTGGATAGAACTATATATATATGCAATATATATATGTGTTTAGACTGTCTGACTCCTCTAAATCTGTCGTAGAAGTTAGGTGAAAGAGAGAAGATTTCTCGATTTCAGAGACAGCCTCTATCACAGTCTACCATCTCACTCGTGGAAATCTATTGCTATTACTATCTCCCACTGTGACTATCACTTATTCTAATCTATTCAGAAGGGACCAACCCAAGTCTTAATTCCCCTATCAAAAATCTACGACATGCTTAAAGAATTTATTATTATTATTATACGAAGATCAAGAAATTCAAAGAAATATGAAGTATATCAAGTATAGACTAGCTATGACATCATAAGTGAAAAGTAAAAAGACCAGATGAAGTACAAGAAGAATAAGCAGACAATGATATATCATGGTAAATAATAAGTTAAACAATGCATGTTTATACCAAAAGACAAATAACTAGGTACCGTTTAAAAAAATAACATAATGTGCATGATAACCAAGTTAATAAACTTTTAAAGTACCAATGATGAACTTATAATAAACACCAATATTAATAATATTGCTATGCATAGTTCCTCTAGCGCACAATCAAGCGCTGGGCAAAGAAAAAACACATCACAACCTCATAAAAAAACGATTTCTCAATGTACTAATATCGCTATACATAGTTACCCCTAGCGCACAATCAAGCGCTGGGCAAAGAAAAAATGCATCACAATGTCAGAAAAAATACCTTTTTTCTTGTCTTCATTTTCTTTTCCAAAAAAATGCAATACCAAAATGTATCGCAATGAAAAGTTAAGTGAAAATGATGTGGAAAACATGGAAAGAACTTGAGCGGATGGCACGTGACAGGAAGACTTGGCATGTGTTTGTTGAAGGCCTATGCTCCTTGGGGAGCTAAAGGTTATTGAATTGACATCCAACTATGGTACTAAAAATAACATGATAATACCTTACCCATACCTGTCAACCTCCTGAGACAAAAATCTGTACGCCAGACCCAAAAAATCCTTACAAACACCCAAAAATCCATACGCAAAAAATATATTAATAAATTATACGCAATACAGTTTGAAAATGAGAAATGACATATACAAATCTATTAGCATTTGAATTATTGTGATATAAAACATGCTAATAGTCTCATGCTGTTCTTTACATATAAAAAACTTAGTGATCACGAGGTACACTATTCTTTCGATGTACAGTGTTTTGTATTATAATCAACACATGCACTTTTAGCACTTTGCAGAATTGCATTTGTGGGCTTAAAGTCTGCACATCATGTATCAATGTTAATCTTACACTGTAAAATAGAAGTGAATGTGTCAGCATTCATGGACCTCCTGCAGTCTGTGTGGATTTTTTTCATCATTGAAAATGATCTTTTGCAGTCAGCATTGCTGTGAGGGAGTATCAGCAGTCGCTGAATGATGACTTTCAAATTAGGGAAGCAGATGGCACCAGTACTAGTTTTCTGGTCAACAACTTCCAGCCAATAGCAAGCTCTTGTTCTGACCACTATCTGTCAGTAGAGGCACACACACATCAGACAACATACAGTAGAGAATGATTAAAAAATACAACGAACAAAGCAAACGGCTAACAGCAAAAAAATAAATAAATAAATAAACAAAATTATGAACAGAATATCAAATCTAGGAAGAAAAAACGTACCACCAAAAATGTACAAAATTATTATTTAAGAGTTGGTAGCCTAGACCAGTGATAACAGATTGCCACTTTATTAAAAAAATAAAGCAGCAAATCTTGAGGCTGGAATAAAGTAGGCCTACTCAACGCAAACAAACTTTTTTTTTGTAGTTATGTAGGGCCTAAACAAAATATTATGACAATTTATCGGAAATATATTGAAGGGCAAGATATAATTGGAAAGATTAAGACAGCGATTAAATTGCAACAAAGCAAAACAACAGCAATATTTAAGCAAGTTATAAGTACTTAGCTTTTTTAAACAAAATGGCGTCGAAGTGTGGTGGCAAGCAAGCGTGGTCGTTGATAACAGGTAACTTTAAAAATACGTCATGTCACGCTGAAAACCGAAAGCGTTTGAGGCCTAATTCAAAGTTTTTGCCGAATTGTTGGGTATAAAAGGATTTGATTGGTTGCTGGGAGAGACCTCAGTTTAAAAATGGACGCCGAGATTCCCGGAACTAAAAATAAAAAAAATTGGTTTAAAAAACCTCGGCTAGAAAATATTTTCTGATTTAAAATTTAAAAAAAACTTGGGTTGGAAAATATTTTTGGAATTTAAAAAAAAAATTTTTTTTTTTTTTTTTTTTTGGGAGGGTGAGAAAAATCCGTACAACGAGTCTGTACGGCCGTACACTGCTAAAAGTATCAAAAATCCGTACAATGTACGAAAAATTCGTACTGGTTGACAGGTATGCCTTACCATTTTATTATCTTTGCTTTTTAAAGAGGGAAAAGATGCAAAAATGTTAATTTAACAATGAAAAATTTGCAATAAAATGTTGAATTTCTTTCTTATTCTGACCACAAAATGTCCGTCTTTGAGCAAACTTTTGATAAGTATTTTAGATGGTTCAAGCGACTTTTACTTATTCAGTCTGCACTGTAAATAGAAAGGACAATGCAAACACGTGGAAAAAAAAGATAAGATGAGCTACACAGAAAATAAATGAATAACACTAGAGAAAAGTACAATAAATAAACGTAGTTCCATAGCAGATACTGCCTTATGGGAGTGAAGTGTAAGAGACTTCTTTATACTAAGTGCAGCTTCGAGAGGTGGGGACATTTCTTTCCTTAAGTCAAAAGCAGACAATGAATAGATCCTAAGCAATATTAGATTCACACTGAACGTTAATTTAATTAAGTCTTGTCATTTGTTTGTTCAGGGGATAGCGCGAACGCAGTCCCCCCTACGAAAAAATTACGCACTCGAGTCATCCACATTTGAGATGATCGCAAGGGTCAACCCAACCGGAGTGCAATGGAAGGGCCTCGCCTTGGGAGCACCACCTTATTGATCATGGTATCTCCCGTGCCAGGTAAGTATGCTTTACCTTTCTGTCAAATTCGAAGCCACACAACAGTGATAGAAAAAAGTATGTAGTGTTTATATTTAAGCTACCCTAGAATAGTAATGTAAAATCTAAGTACATCTTTAAAAAATCAGCATCATCTTAGGTTGCTTTATTTTTACAACCAATTTCAATAGTGTAAAATTAAATCCTTCGTACAAAAGAAAAAGCTTTATTTTATAAATATTCTAGTTTTTCAAAGTAGTTATCTCCCTTAGGCTGTGTTGCAAAAGCATGTTTCTGTTATTCTATTTGTCGCTGTCCCCTTGTTCCATGAAGTTAAATAATTGTCTCCCCTAATAATGTGTTAACCGTATGTTTTACACTTGGGTGCAGGAGTGTTTCAAAAGTATTAGGCACGTGGTAAACGATGCTGCCACTAATGCTATAGCAAATCATTTGTTGAGTGTACTATTACTAAGCTTAGTGACAATGAAGCTGGATGTACAGTCTGGGAATGATATTGTCAAATTTTGGAAATTCTCTCTCAATGTCTATCTCCCTATATCATATCAATTATTAAGTTGGCTAGAAATGTTTCTACCTGTCATATTTTTATATATGTATACAATCGTATCGTGTGAAATGATGTACAGCATCTGGTTAAAATAAGGTCTCAAACTTCACAGGTGTGAGAGTGTGTGTTACTATTTTTACATCCGCCTAACATGTTTTGTTTAACATTAATCTGTTAATGTTAAGACATCCTGGTCTGTTTTTACTTATACATTTGTTTTTATTTCATTGTTTGCAATAAAACTTACATAACTTCTAATTTATGATTAAATCCTGGTATGCTCTGAAATGTTAAACAATTCATTCATGTTATACGTGTCGTTTCATAATGTTTTGTGCTAGTAAGTTCTGATTGGTGGTTGTAATGTACCGTATTCTGGTAAATGTAATCTTGTCAATATTTCTCTATTAGAAGTGTCATGCTGGGAATAATGTCAATATTTATGTTACATGCGAATACTGTTCTATGTATGATTTATTTTAGTGTTTATTTTTTAAATAAGCCACATATACAGACACGCCTTTAACGTTGAACATGAAGAAGATTCACATAAATAATGTTAACAAAATCTGGAACATCAGCCTGCAGAAATTGAATTCACTGTAGATAGAACAACACTGTAGACATGTCATATTGTAACCCTGATTTCACTTCTGATCAGTAAATTTTTTTTCAGTTCAACTAATTTGTGTTGAACAATTTAGTTTCATTTTTCTGGGAAATAGCTGCTGGGGTTCAGAGTTTGGCTTAATTTATCCTGGCATCCACGTCCTTGCTAGTTCCACCTTTGTCAATGTTACTTCCCAGTAAGATTCTTAGCCTTGAACAGGAATACATGTACTTCTCCCAAAGACATTGTTAATTAGAAGTATCTGAAACTATAGACAACAGTTTAGATCCCAGGGACCATTATTGCAGGCAAAGAATAAGATCACTGTGCCGTCATTTAAATGCAACTAATAAAGTGGGACTACTTTCATTATGTAAAACAAATTGTTACAGAGACCATATGACATGCTTTTATGAAGGCTGCCTGCAGGGATGCCATCCACAAAGTCAGTCCCCTCCTCCTCAAGCATGATAAAGAATAGGGGAAAAACCCATTGTCAATACATAAAAGGTCAAGTCCCATAGCAGATACTACTGAAGTGGAATGAAGTGTTCGAGACTTCACTATTCTAGGTCCAGCTTCGAGAGGTGTGGTAACCAGCTCCCTTGCATTCTGCCTCTTCCTTCAACTCACAAGTCAGGTACCCATTTACAGCTGGGTATATTGGAGTGTGATGCCACCATGTTTCAAACCTGGTGCCTTTACTACAAGAGACCAGTGCTCTAATCACACAGATAACCGGACGCTCAATAGAAAAGTGTTGACAAATACAATATGGCAAATAGCAACAACAGTTGATGTTCATTATACAGTTTTTATTTCATACAAACAGGCTTAAAATAAATTCTTTCAAACAAACAATTACAATAGTCTTCCGTGTAAGTTAAATCCCAAGTTGATCATATAAACATGGACATTTTTTGTTAATGTTAAACAAAACATATGTTAGGCAGATGTAAAAATAGTAACACACATTCTCACACCTGTGAAGTTTGAGACCTTATTTTAACCAGATGCTGTACATCATTTCACACAATACAATTGTATACATATATAAAAATATGACAGGTAGAAACATTTCAAACCAACTTAATAATTTATATGTACTGGTATCTGCCTAAAATCTAAAACAGCAGTAAGCTGGTATCGTAAACAGTATAAGAATGTAGAAACAGTTGATACCAACAAAGACAAGTAAACAACTTTTGTAAACTGGCCTAGACATTACTTTATAAATAGCAGATCATGAGCTATGCATTTACTCCGTTCATGGGAGCAAAAATACGATTACAAATAAACGTCTTGTTCAGTCACTTGTACATATAATTGTCAGTGCACATTATGCATATTCTTAGCACATCATCAGTGTAAGTCAACTGCTGGAGTCTGTGCTAGCAAGGGTCATGTTAGTCAATCTGTGGATTGTACTGAAATAGATATTCAGCCTGAAAAAAAAGAACAGTGTATTGAGTACATAACACTAGTAACACTGATGTTTTTATTATAGCTGGATATCTTTTTTCACTCCTCAAGAAGCATGTAATCACCACTGCAGCCGGCACCTTTACAAGGCTCATGCAATAAACTACTTCATGGGCTCTTGCAGAGGTGATTTCTATAGCAACTACTTTTGACATGATGAGGTTGCCAGCCTTATGAACTCCCTGAGAGTATGCTACAAATAGAAAGCTGAACATCAGAAACATTACTGTGTGTCATTAAGTTTTACTTCTGAGAGTATATGTAGTGGGTCTAGTTACTCACACCTGAAGTGGCTCTAAGAAAAAGAGTATCAAGAAAGGAAGGCAAATTTGTAGCTGGGTGAATCCCCTAGATAGGCTAGAGTGATTCTGTATTCCATGCCATCTAATCTTGACCTCTCGCTATCTGATTCTGGCTCCCACTTTCTCCAGACTAAGAAGTAATTTATACGTGTAAATTCTGTTCCCCTTTAACATTCGTACTCGCTCTAATGAGGTACTAATGTGGTGGTAAAACAGACAATAAGGGTTTATTATACACTAGAATATAACATACAAGTGAATGATGACTGAATAAATGAATTAATGGAAGAACAAATAATCAATCAATATATATCTGTATGGTATATGTATGTGCACATAGATATGAGCTAACCATGTGGTTATAATCCCAGAAACAGTTATGATAAGAAATGACAATATTCATTAATTGTAAAATAGATCTCTCATAAATTAACTATGTTCTGTACCCAACTCTGTGAAGGTTAAGGTGGCCGGTGTGGTGCTGATGGTCAAGAAAATATGGGCCTTACACCACATTCCCAATATGCCTCAATGGGCATGTAATGGGATCCTTTACCTTCCTCCGTCCCTCTGTATCCTTCGTGAACAGCTGATTTCTGAAAATGTCCTCCAGTAGATACCTAAATAACTTGATGATAAAACCTGTTTTGATTGATCTTGGTAACACTTTTCTACACACTGAGACATAAACTGGGTCAGTTGACTGGCCGATCGACTGTTGTATTTTTAGCAAAGTATTTGCCATAGTTGTTGCTCTTGGTTTTTGCATACTTGGAATTCAGTTGATTAATTGGTTCGTTTTCAGAATAGGTTTCATCGTAATTGCAAGGAATGGCTGATGTAAATTTCAATTAAGTGCTTACTTGAACTTCTCTACTTTTGGCTGCCTGACTTGTGGCAAGCCAACGCTTATAGAGACTTGGGATTGGCCAAGATGCAATTCTTGTCCATCTCCAACTTGCCAGTGGTCTCAGCTTAATGCAAGGTTGACAGTTATTTGGAACAAGCTGCTTTCCATTACAAATTCTTTCACACCAATGTGGAAATTTAATACTTTACTGGAACATAAAATCTTCACAGGAAAATACTGGGCATCTGTTGTTTCTTCAAATACTATTAATGGACAGTATTATAGGATTGGGAAACCATGACTTTTAAAGGTTGAAATTTTATGAGTGGTCAACATTTGGTTGTCCCTCCTATCTACGCTCCTGCAATAGACTTCTGGACACTGATAAAACGTACAGCTGCGTCAAATATTGACATATTTGACAGAGGTGAGTTTTCCTGCCTCATGCAGTTTGGTGATGTTCAATTAACTGCATTTCCAATGCACCTCTCTTGAAACAGCAGATGATCCTATTAGTTGTGCTGCTGTTTTGTTTACGCTTACTGCCTTATCACATGGACACCGAGTGATTAAATGTCTTGTCCAAGCTTTTATTTGTGTGATGAAGTACTGAGATTCTGTTTTTCAAAAGGCCCCATGTCTTTTTCTCCTTGCATTATTTGTACTATTTCTAGGAGGGATTACAGGTAATCCACCCCATGTTTCTTCTCCTTCTATTATTTACGTTTTTTCAGAGAGGGATTTCGATGGAGTTTTATCTTATCTGCATTATGTTTCTTCTCTATGAATAGTAGGTGGTGACTAGTGTTGTTGTGTGGAGAATTGTTGAAGTATTTTCTATAGGGAGGATGGTAGAGCCTAGTTCAGAATTTGCACCAGTTTTATTCTCCTTAAGATACTGTGTGCACGTAGACGTATTTTCGGGAATTAAATATTTCGGCCATTTTTGCTTCATTTAACAGTAGAGGGCTGAACTTAATTCCCGTTTCTTTGTTCAAGGGGGGTAGTGACTTTTAGCACGTGCGAGCAGTAACAGGATGAGTCACAGTTGTTTACAATTCTGATTGGCCGAGAGCTAACTGCATTTGAAATCATTGGCCTAGAACAAAGCCGCGCAAATGACGTCAGGCTAGGGCAGCGTGGGGGATCCTGCTATAAATACTCAAGGATTTTCATAGTCTGGTTCTCTCTAATGATAATTGCCAGCCGTGTATCATAGTCAAGTCGATTTGCCTTTCAGTGGGAAAATTCGAGTTTTGGTAAGCATGATTATTAGCGTGGTACTTTATTGATTTTAATCGAGTGCTAGCCCGATCAGTAGTTTCTTGGGGAAGTAAATTTTAAATTTAATTCTTAACGCCAGAGCCATCAATACTATCTTAGTGATAGACTTGAGAAACTTAAGAGGTCCATATAATTCCTTATTTAAGGAAGGGCAGTATCTAGGATGATTTAAGAGTTGAGAGGTTACGGGCGTGCTTTGTATTATTTCAAAGTAGGTCTGTGGAGAAATCTGCATCTCTGATTTATGTAAATTTACAGAATAGTCGGGAGCGCGTGTACCGTATTTTATTGTGAGTTTATTTTGATAAGTACATACTTATACATGGGAGTGCAGTTGTGGAATGGTGACCACGTGGGTGCCGATATTTAATGAATATTATTCAGGACGATATTCAGAGGTGTGAGAAGGCGGGAGCACGTGGTGTATAATTTGTTGCAGTATGTAGATGCTAGCGTAATAGGGTTATACTTTATTGTTTGTGCATTATTGTACTGTATAGTCAGGAGACGTGAGATGTAATATTAAGGGAATTGTTTTGTATTACATGTTGAATGTGATTTATTTTACGGGAAGGGAATTTTATGAATTTCTAGAGAGGTCTATTTTATTTGTGAGATCATTGCTGCATTAGTGTCAGTCTAGAAGCGGGCCAAGGTATTTTTGCACAGAGAGCCCTGTGAGAAACTGTTGTGTTTCAGGACTAGTCATGCAGAACAAAGACGATCTGGGTCAGCCGGGCTGCGAGCTGTTAACCAGATTGGGGAATGTTTATTTTGGAATCGGGTAGAGAGAAGAGAAGGGAGTCGAGTGGTGAGAAGCTGACTTTTGGCATGATTATTTTGAATGGTGGTGCAGAACGGGAATAGAGTAGGGGAGTTAAGTGTTAAAGACTTGGGTGTTAAATGTTAAAGTAAGGGAGTTATTTGGTATATAGGAATGTATTATTGATGTGTTGTTCAGCTGTGCATTGTTTCTATTGTCTACAGCGGGTAGCGGCTTTGTGGGAGAGAGAGCAAAATTGGCACCACCAATTTCCCCACGGCAAAGGTTGGCATCACAGGAACGCGGAGTTTTGCGTTAATTGCCAGAGGCGGAAGAAGAATAGAACATACATTTTCCCACGGCAGGGGAAGACAGTTCTCCAGTGGAATAGGATTTGGTGGATAAATCCTGAGCTCTGATGCTCGATCTTGTTACACACGCAAATTGGCATGCTGCCAGCGTTGTCGTAATTATTTCGCTTCGTTCCGGTCATAATAAAAACCGAAGGCCCTGAACCCAGAGGGGGGTAACTGGGCAGGTGATTCCAGATTTGGTAGCAGTGAAATAGCTACCTATTCCAGTTCCAGCATTTAAAACCTAGTCGTCACTTATAGAAGTTGTGGAGGGAAAAAGGGTTACAATACCCTCTACAGTTGCTATACCAGATAGACAGAACTGAGAGCACGTTTTGTTGAAGAGTATAGCTGAGGACAGCTGCTGAAGTGTTAGAGGTGCAGTTAGTGTGTAGCAGTGTTCAGGAGATTTCAGGATAGGATGTGTAGACACTTCGTAGTAATTCCAGCTGACTGTGTAGTTAGAAGTAACATTAGAATTTAGAATAGCTAGTTGGAGTGGAGGCTCGAAATCCGAGACCCCACCAAGTCAGTGTGGGTTGTGTGTAATCTTAACTTCTTTTCCCATACAGGTGGCAATTGTGGGTGAAGGGTTTGGTTGATGAAAAATCATTGTAACTGTACTTGATTTGTTTTCCAGGTGCCCACACACACGCTATTTTATTTCTTTGACATGTATTTGAGTTTTCTATATGTAAATAAAACTTGTACATTATAGTTTGGATCAGTCACTTTATTTACATACAGTAGCTATCTGTTGTCTGTATCGTGGTGTATGTGAATCTTATATAACCTTATCCCCTTAGGGTAGTTAGAGGTGGTTGAAGCTATAGCGATCTAAGACGTCCGGAGTGGCGAGGGAAGAGTCAACTTTGGTTCTTAACCTCGGAGCCAATAGTTTCAACTGTTCACATTTTCATCTAAATCTATCTTTCCACTAGGGTCTTGTCACTATATGTAGACAGCCTCTAGTCTTAAATCCACTTTGCGACAGTTTGTTTAACACTTCCAGGCTGACCAGTTTGTGGGTTCAGCTCTATATGATATCAATGGTGTTTCAGATACAGAGAATAAGAAGATTATATCTGCTTCACGACAATGTGTACAGACCAAGGCAAAAGCAAATAAGATCTGTTCTTAAAGAACTTGTAGAACCTACATGTTAAGCAATCACTTTTTCATGAAATCTCCAAACACCACAGCTGTCTCATGAGATTTACACTGGGCCATAGCCATATGAAGTTCACTGTAGAAAATATCAGTGTCTTCTGTTAGTAGTGTTAGTGCATATTTGGTATCTGCCATCACTGGTGCCTATAACCAATG
Source organism: Oreohelix idahoensis (assembly GCA_024509875.1). NCBI lineage: Eukaryota > Metazoa > Mollusca > Gastropoda > Stylommatophora > Oreohelicidae > Oreohelix > Oreohelix idahoensis. The sequence goes on along the minus strand of JAMPIV010000845.1, from coordinate 50,116 downwards.
CCATGTCACAGCCTGAATACCCTGACAACCACCCGGCAGTGGCCAATATGGCGTCAGGCTGCTAAAACGAAAATTCAATCTTGAGTCTAAGTTAATCGAACAGTGTACCACAGAGTGAATCCTAGTAATTTTCAGTGCTGCTACATCATCATCATCTCAACCCGTAACCCGTCATGGGTCGTAGGGGTGCCATGGTGGAAGCATCAGCAGACAGGGTCCTCCACTGCTCTCTATCATCAGCAACGCATACAAGTGTGGAAAAATCATGCCCTGCCCATTCTTTGATGTTGTCAGCCCAGGATTTTCTTTGCCTTCCTCTTCTCCGTTTACCTTCGACTGTTCCCTGGAGGATCGTTTTCGAAAGGGAGTCATGACGAGTTACATGCCCAAACCAGGCAAGCTTTCGACGTTTCACTACTGACAAAAGTGGTTATTGGTGGCCTGCATTCGTGTTTATTTTCTCTCTAACATAGACATTTGTTTTGTGCTCTTTATAGCAAATGCGCAAAATTCTTCTATAACATTTATACTCGAAAGCCTGAATCCTTCGCTCTGTATCTGCAGTGAGTGTCCAGATCACTTGTATAATTTGATCTTCACAGGAAAACTGATGTTACTTTTCCAGATCACATTCAGCCTTGTCATGGCAGCTGAGGCCATCTCAAGTCTTGTCTTGATTTCTTTACTTGATCTTCCATCACTACATATAGTGGACCCCAGATATTTAAAGGAACATGTTTCTTATGGCTATTCAGCAATATCTTGCTTTTTTTCTATATTAATTTCCATCCCATACGTTCATGTTACTTTCTCCAGTCTAGAGGTAAGGTCTTGAAGTTCTGATTCTGTTCCAGCTAAAAGATCGATATCATCAGCAAAATGTAGATTGCAAAGAGGTCGGCTTTAAATCGATATGGTTGTTTTATAATCATAGAGAGCCTCCTGCATAATATGATCTAGATATATATTAAAGAGCACTGGGGACAGGATACATCCCTGACGAACTCCTACAGTTGTTTTGAAAAATTCTCCAATGTCAATGCTTGCAAAAAACAGCACTGCTTGCGTCCATGTGTAGTGCTTCAATGATATCTATGATGTTGGTATCAAAATTGAATTTTCTCATTATTTGCCATAAGCCTTCATGCCAGACTCGATCGAAGACTTTTCTGAAATCGATGAAGTTATGGTATAAATTGCGTTGACGCTGGAGATGTTTTTCAATCAGTAATCCAATATTGAAGATTTGTTTTGAGGTACTTCTTTTTGATCTAAAGCCAGCTTGTTCCTCGGACATGACTTCTGTTTTATTCTGTTCAAAAGTATCCTTAACATCACTTTACTTGGATGACTAATAAGGCTAATGGTTCTGTAATTCTTGCACATTTTTAGATTTCATTTCTTTGGAAGCGGTATTACTAATGACTGCGTCCACTTTGTTGGCCATTTTTTTGTACTCCATATCTTCTGGTAAATTGTTGTCATGATTTTTACTATATCTGGTCCTCCATATTTCAAGAGCTCTGATGGGATATTACATACACCCGGTGACTTCTCTCCTTTCATCGAACATATAGCCTCTTCCACTTCTTCCCATAATATTGCTGCATTTCCGAGTTCCCTGTTTTCACACTTAATGTTGTTTAATATGCTATGGTCAGTGTCGAGTTAACAGTTATATAATTCTTTACAATTTTCTGTCCACCTTCTCATTACAGCTGTTTTTTCATTGAGCAGAGCCCCATTGCTATCTTCTTTGACAGTTACCCTCGGCTATTGGGGTTTTGATAGTCTTCTTAATGTGTCGAAAGCTGCCTTGCTGTTACCTTTTATTAGCCCCATATGAATGGACTCATATTGATCAGCCAACCCTTTTTCTTTGGCCCGTTTCATTTTCTTTCTAATATTTTTATTCACCATACTGTATTGCCATGCTGCTTCAGGAACCTCTTTCTTAACCTTTTTCATTTCCCGCCGTGTATCACATAACTTCAGAATGTCATCTGTAACATATGGTTTGTTTATTTTCTTTCTTTTATCAAGTATTTCTGTTGCTGATTCAATGAGCACGTCTTTCATGTTCTCTGTGATTGAGTTGATATCATCCTCCAGAAACTTGAGAGCTGCAAATTTTCCTCCAACAGTTGCCCCAAAGATTCCCGTGATTTCTGGATCTTTCAGTTTGTCTAAATTGAATCTTAACTGAGAACATCTGTTTTGATTATAATTCTATTTGAGTTTAAGCTTCAGCATCATGAATACCATGTCGTGATCACTACCAATGTCGGCGCCAGGAAAAGTCCTAGTCTTGGCTTTATTAATACCGGACTTTAATCTTTTGGATACAAGAATAAAATCAATTTGGCCATGTATCTCAGTTTTCAAAAAGGTGACAATCGACAATGTGGAAACCATAGAGGCATATCCCTTCTCAATGTCCCTGGTAAAATCTACTCTAGAATCCTAGAGCAGAGACTCCGACGTCTAGCTGAGCCACAATTGGATGAGGTCCAGTGCGGACTCCGAGCAAACCGAAGTACTCAAGACCTAATCTTCACACTCAGACAGCTGAGTGAAAAGGCCCTCGAGTATAAGAGTGAGATCCATCTTTGTTTCATAGATCTGGAAAAGGCATTTGACAGGGTCCCCTGGAGCAAACTTTGGGACTGTTTGGCAAGGAAGAACATTCCAGCACCTCTGATTCATGCTATACAGAGCTTCTACAAGTCTTGCAGAAATTATGTGAGGACAGCAAACCATAAGTCAGAAGAGTTCAGGACCACCACTGGTGTAAGACAAGGTGATATCCTGTCACCTTATCTTTTCATACTCCTCATGGATGATGTTATCAAATCATGTAAGGAGAGAACAAGAAAGTATTCAGTGGGGTACTGGAAGATGAGACAGGTATGTATTTCAGAGCTGGCATTTGCTGATGATGTTGCCCTGATTGCTAAATCAGAGGCACATCTCCAATCCAACCTGCAAGTCTGGAAGGAAGAGCAGGAGAAGAGAGGGATGGTCATAAGTAGCTCTAAAACAAAATCCATGGTGATATTACGAGAAGAAAGAAGACATCAGATTAAACTGGGAGAACAGGTCCCGGAGCAGGTCGACCACTTTAAATATCTCGGAGCTATTATAGACCAAAAGGGAGGCATCAAAGAAGAGTTGGCCACTCAAAAAGCAGCAGCTGGGAGACTTTTTCAGGCCATAAATAGAAGATTCCTCAGCAAGAGAGAGGTTGGTAAGAAAACGAAGATGGCTGTATACCGCTCCACCTATGTCCCAGTCTTGACATATGGATGCGAGTCATGGGCAGTGACTACAACCCATAAAAGCCAGATCCAAACCTCAGAAATAAAGTATCTGAAGAAGGTGGTTGAAGTAACAAGAAGAGACATGGTCCGCAACCAGACGATACGTCAAGGCCTAAAATCCCACCCCCTGCAGACCCAAGTAGAACAGTCCCAACTAAGATGGTTTGGCCATGTCTGCAGAATGGGAGAAGATCGGCTACCACGACAAGCATGGGAAACAAAGAGCCAGGGATCCAGACCCCCAGAGTCCGCTGGGAGGACAACATTAGACAATCTTTGAAGGACCGAGGACTAGAATGGAACCAGGCCAGGAGGAAGACAGCTGATAGGATAGTCTGGCGCTCTCTCTTCCAAACCTCTACACCTCACGGTAGAAGGGGAACAACTATGTAAGTAAGTAAGATGTGGGAATGAAAGGATTTAATATGCAAGATAAATGAGAGTGGAAGGGCAGAATGTTAGATGGGCCTGCGCGCCCAATTCTTAACCCTTCGAAAATAAAGTTTGTTCGTTCGTTCAATCCATCACCTTTCACATAATCATAATAAATTTACATTAGTCTTTCCAGTTCATTAGTGTTTTTAAAAAATACTTAACTCTTGTTTTTTATTTCATACCTAACTTTTCTGTGAACATAAGTGTCATTAACAGTAAGAAACCTATCTGATCTCATCAACTGTCATCTTTGCTTTGAAGGTTGACTGCAGGAGATCTCCAATGACTTCTGCCTCTTGCCTTAATGTGACACGACGATACACTCTTTTCTGTCTATCTCTTGACCGTATTTTCCTAATTATAAGCACTGTCTTCCTCTTGTACGTATGCCTTCCACTTATCCTTCCCTTATAGTTTTCAGCAAGGTGTTATGTCATTGGCTAAAATATGGTACCTGTCGAAGTTTGATCACATTCATTATCTCTCTTTTCAATCCTAGCTTGTTTAAGATTACTGTATTAGTTTTCTTGTTATGAGAGGCAGTCTACTTTTCTGCACACCCATATTTCAAGGGCCCCATGTATCTTCTGGGGCACTCTTTTGAGACAAAGAAAGAACAGGACAACTGCTAGCTCAGGCATGTCATACAAGGTGACTTATACGAGGTTGTGCACGGGGCAGGCAACTTTTGTCACGTAAAGCTGTTTGCTACAGAAACCCCCACTACAAAAGTAAGTGGATGCTTTGAACAGGCTTCCTGGAAGGGGGGCCAGCTACAGGGGTGCTCCTATGCTCTGTAGTGAGCTAAAAGGAAAATGATGATGATTGATGATGAGTGATAATGATGATTGTTGATTGATAATGATGATGATTGATAATGATGATGAGTGATGATAATGATTGCTGATGATGATTGATAATGATTAATGATATTTCAAAGGCCTCAACTCTTTCTTACATACATACATATAATAGACTAAATGACTAATTTTTAATTTGTGAGTTATCTGTACAAATGTTAGTATCTGTCTCACGTTGTTGGATATAGCTATTCTCCCCTGAAATTTTTTCTCATATCTGCCATCTTCTGCTATAATGTGTGAAATCTCAACAAAAGTTCAAAACACTAAATAATTTATGAATGACAGTAAGACATTTCAGTATTATTAATGTCAATTCATGACATTAGTAATATGATTCATTAAACAATGCAGTTTCTCCATAACCACATCCAAGATTACCAAGAAATCAATAGGATCATCAGGCCTGGCCTTGCAACATTCAATGAGGCCTTGAGTTAATGTAGGCATCACGTGTTTCATCAAGTAATTTCTCAGAGGGATAGACTGGACCTCTAGCAGCTCATACTCCTGCTTCTTCACTTCAGTGAGGCAATTGGACTAAACAATTAAAAACAGAAATGATTGACCAGGAAATTCAACAAGTGGCAAACCACAAGTTATAACATAAAGCAGCCTAGTTCATTGAAATATCTGATTTTACTATCTGGGCCTAGTGCCAAAAATAAATATGAAGTTCATTTTCTTATTTATTTTAATCATTTTGCTACATCTGATATAACATGGGAAATATAATATGTATAGAAACCCATACCTGTCAACCTCCTGAGACAAAAATCTGTACGCCGGACCAAAATAATCCTTACAATCACCCAAAAATCCTTACGCAAAAAATATATTAATAAATTATACGCAATACAGTTTTAAAATGAGAAATGACATATACAAATCTATTAGCATTTTAATTATTGTGATATAAAACATGCTAATAGTCTCATGCTGTTCTTTATATATAAAAAACGTAGTGATCATGGGGTACACTATTCTTTCGATGTAGTGTTTTGTATTATAATCAACACATGCACTTTTAGCACTTTGCAGAATTGCATTTGTGGGCTTAAAGTCTGCACAGCATGTATCAATGTTAATCTTACACTGTAAAATAGAAGAATGTGTGTCCGCATTCATGGACCTCCTGCAGTCTGTGTGGATTTTTTTCATCATTGAAAATGATCTTTCGCAGTCAGCATTGCTGTGAGGGAGTGTTGACAGTCGCTGAATGATGACTTGGTTGTTGATCCTAACTTGGATGCATCTACAATGCCAGGGAAGAGTTTAACCCATTCGACCTGAAACTTACCATGACCTGCAAGCTTTTGGTAGCCTAGACCAGTGATAACAGAATGCCACTTTATTAAAAAATAAAGCAGCGAATTTCGAGCGCTGGAATAAAGTAGGCCTACTCAACGCAAACAAACTTTTTTTTTCTAGTTATGTAGGGCCTACACTGAATGTTATGACAATTTATTGGAAATATATTAAAGGGCAAGATATAACTGGAAAGATTAAGACAGCAATTAAATTGCAACAAAGCAAAACAACAGCAATATTTAACCAAGTTATAAGTACTTAGCTTTTTTAAACAAAATGGCGTCGAAGTGTGGTGGCAAGCAAGCATGGTCATTGATAACAGGTAACTTTAAAAATACATCATGTCACGCTGAAAACCGAAAGTGTTTGAGGCCGAATTCAAAGTTTTTGCCAAATTGTTGGGTATAAAAGGATTTGATTAGTTGCTGGGAGAGACCTCAGTTTAAAAACGGACGCTGAGATTCCCGGAATTAAAAATATAAAAAAATGGTTAAAAAAAAAAAAACCTGGGCTAGAAAATATTTTCTGATTTAAAATTTAAAAAAAACTTAGGATTGAAAATATTTTTAGAATTTAAAAAAAAAAAAAAAATTTTTTTTTTGGGTAGGGGGAGAAAAATCCGTACGAGTCTGTACGGCCGTACACTGCTAAAAGTATAAAAAATTAGTAAATTGTACGAAAAATTCGTACAGGTTGACAGGTATGGAAACCAATAGAATTTTCCATATTTTATTTAGTAATATAATTTATTTTATGTCAAATAGATTATAATAATAAAAAAAAAGTTAAAAATAATGTAATTTATTTAATAAAGCACTGCTAGGAGTTGATTTTTGTGTTTTTGAAGGTTAATGTTATTGTTATAAAGAATTGACATCATTGCACTCCGGGCAGACCCATAGGTGCTCAGTCTCCATCAGTATATGTCAAAGAGTGTGAATGCTAATTGTTCCTGCAGCTCGCTGGTTGTAAACATGACGGATGCATCCTCTCATACGTCCATCTCTGGTACCCTTACGATTGATGCCAAATTCCAACAGTCTTAACATTGATGATTCATCTATTGCAGTGTCATTCTCTAGCAGGCGATCATTAACTGTTCTCAGTATATCTCCCTTATCCATATCTAGTGTCCCCACTATGGGTGCTTTTCATGCTAGTCTGTCAGCACTTTCATTACCACATACCCCAGCATGACCAGGACAGTATCCACACCAGCTCTTGTAGACTGGAAGCTTCTATGAAGGTTTTCCATTCATGCTGCAACCAACCACTTCGAACCTTCCAAAGCATAGACTGAGATGATAGCCTTTGTTAATGAAGTTTCAGTTATCCACCTTAAGGCTGCGGTAACAGCCTCGACCTCCATTCTCATGCTGGAAGTTGTTATCTTGTAAGCCCCACTATGTTCGGCAACAATTCTGCCCTGTACCCGAGCAGAGAAGCCCCAACCAGATTTCTCACCGTGGATCACAGACCCATCTGTATACACAATGGCATCATCATCCCCGGAATTTTGAAGGTATTTCTTATCAAGTTTGGTGTGGTGAGAGCAAATTTTCATTCCAAAAGTGCGGCCCAGAGAAAAAGTTTGGGAACCAGTGGACTAGTTCATTGAAATGTCTGATTAATTTCACAGAAATGTTTGATCATATCCTCAGTGTACAATGTCACAGAAATGTTTGATCATATCGTCTGCACATGGTATCATGGTTTGATTTAAACTTCTCATACCCTTTTTTTTTTCTCCCGTGTAAAGTTTCACAGATATGTGTTGAGTTTCACAGAAATGTACTGTTATACCTCTGGTGTTGAGTTTCACAGAAATGTACTGTTATACCTTTGGTGTTGAGTTTCACAGAAATGTACTGTTATACTTTTAGTGTTAAGTTTTACAGAAATGTACTGTTATACCTTTAGTGTTGAGTTTCACAGAAATGTACTGTTATACCTTTAGTGTTGAGTTTCACAGAAATGTACTGTTATACCTTTAGTGTTGAGTTTCACGGAAATGTGATTATAAACGTCTTACCCAGTCCTCCTGTCTCCTCTTTTTCTCTTGATATTCTTCAGCTTCTTGCCTTTCCATTTCTCTCTTTTCTTTAAGTTCTTTATTCAATCTGCCTTCTTCCTCTGCCCTTTTAAGCTCCCCCAGTTCTTCAGATGTAGATCCTGATAATATTATAGAAAGAATGTGAATAATCACACAATCAAACATATCTTGGGACCCAAAGATGCAGCAATAGAGAATGCAGTCAGCGACCCATAGCTTGACTGCTTGCGTCAGGGTCAGTGAACCAGAGCTGACCAAGACCCTACTCCACCTCCACGTGGTGGTCCTGGAAACAAGCTGCATCACTGCAGTCTGGCTGAGAGAGTAGGGATTGAAGAGGAAAGGCAAACCCGGTTGTAAAGTGCAATCTTTACTATCTTGCAATATAATACATTTATATACTTATTAGGTTCGCAAATATTTTGTAAACAAAGTATTTCCTTTTTAAGTGCTTAAGGAGAAGTCATTTTTGAGTTACTTCCCTTGAAAGTAGTTCCGTCATCTTCGATCGGACTCCGCGGACGATTCTAGGCCTACTGCGATTTATTCTTTGGCTGGGTAGGAATAGATTGTTCTTGCTTCAGTATATCTATGGCCTGAATTTATACGTAGTGTTTGTATGAGTAGGACGAGTCTGTCTTATATATGGATATCTTTACATTTCTAAGTCGAACTATGTTGGTTGTCGCTAGAAAAGGTCAAAGGCTATGCAGCGGAAGTATCGCTAGCAGGGGGTGTGATTCATGGCTGCCATCCTGTCGAGATGTCGAGTTTTGTTGTAGCAGGCTTTTTGCCGAAAAAAGTGATCTATAAGTAGATGGGGAAAAGTGATAGTCATTTAGACATGTTGTATGTACTTTACCCCAGTGTTTATTCTCTTTTGCCAAGGAATGGCAAAGTTATATTTCGCATAGAAAGGTAAAACCACAATTTATTATGAACTTGGGCTTCGCCATCGTTGTCGATAAGCAGATGCACAGTGGTACTTTTGAAAAGAATATTTATTCAAAGGAAGATGACATTCCTATGTATCAGCACTAGATTGTATGATATTATTCAATTACCTCTATGAGAGAAGCTATGAAGAAATGAGGACATTTAACGAATGACCAATTTTGGTCTGTATCCAATAGTGAGTGAAGCTCACGAGAGAAGCACAGCCATGTTGAAATTCATATACTTTGTATTTATCGAGTGAGAAAAAGGGATGCCTGTACTATCGCTCGATGAACCAAGAGATCACTGCTACATGTGAGAACCCATGTCTGGGATTCCTATATCTTTATGGAAAATATATATATTGAACTTTACGTGAAGGGATATTCGCTAGACGAGGTTAGGTCTAGGAGCCTTCCTATATATTGGTTATGGTCTGACGTGCCCAGTCAGTAAAGCCAGATGATTTACATGATGGAACTCTGAATGCTTATTTACGAATGCTCCATTATGATATTTGCCAAGCATGAATGCTAACTTAAGATGATATTCCTGTGATCAACATTATGCTGTCTATGTCGACATTTGTTCCTGTAACCATACACGTACTGTCCAAGTGTGCGTCCCATTAAATGTTATAAAAAGACCACCGTAGTTCCAGTACTTCTTGAATTCGAACAGTGTGAGTATGAGTGATGTACTACCAACCTGTCAACTCTATCGAATCATTCTACCATTCGCGTTCTGACATTCATATACACACTCATTGTCTACACTCACATTCTTGTCGGAGCCTCATCACGTTCCAGGACAAGATGACCTGTATGACCAAAACTGTGCTGGGTTTAATGAGTTGACAATCGTTACACTTTACTACACCAGTCCCAACATCTACATTTATCAACTGGTGGACATTCACGTCATTTAACAAATAAAGCGTGATTCAACAACTAGTAGCCAGTATGAGTTAACAACTACACAGAGTTTAACAACTGGTGTGCCAGCTTCCTGGGTCAACCTGCACAGTGACCATATTGAGAAGTAAACTACTGAGACCAGACGTTCCTTGGGGTCTGTTACGACACACAAATACATCAACAGTACAACTCTACAGTGATGTCAGCGTGACCTGTCCTGTCGAGAGTATGCAGTAACTAGGTCAGCGTTTGTTGACATTTGGTTCGTTGGACATTTGCCATACAACTGACAGTGTTACACAGCAAGCTTGGTTGAAACATAGAACATTACACATCAGGACTGGAGAATATTTGACAGTGTTTGCGAAAGGAAATGTTATTGAACTGAGAAGTCCTACATCGATTGTTATCATTCACATCAACGATGGAGCTTCTATTTCTGTGTTGAATTTAAAATAATTAGACCAGAAGTATTTGTTTAATAAAGTACCACAGTACTGTACTATTAGGCAGTGTAACTGAGCCTTCATTCCAACACTCTATTTACATCATATTGCCATACTATTTATGCATTTATGTATTTATGTTTAAATATTTATATGTGATATTTGTTTGTATCCAGCGGGTTGTTGTTTTGGTTGGGCGGTGTCACACAACAGAGTATCCCACGTAATAGAGGGTCTGATGTGTGCGTTTCTATAGGTGCAATTTTCTTGATTGAAAATTTGCTGCGACAGCTGTTGCTATTAGTGTTAGCTGTGAAGACTGTACTCATTGTTGTTTTTGTAATATTCCTCTGTTCTTTAGTTTGTTTTGATTTGTTTGTAATTTGTTGGTCTACCCTATTCTATCTTTCAGTTCTATTCTCAATTTATATTTATATACTGTGGCGTTATTTGTATTTGTTATCCTCTTGCGGTTTATCTTTTATTGTTTTTCCCATTTGATTTATTTCATTTCCGCAAATGTTTTCATGTTCTTCTGTATAACTGTTTTGTTTTGTGCCTGATCGACATACACTATTTAAAATATAGTTGATCATATAAATTGATGTACAAGAATCAACTGATAGTTAATTGCTATTACTAAAGGTACACAGTTGATGATATAAAACACTATTTCTGGTGCACTGCACTTATATTATAGAGTGAACCAGCAACTTATAGCTGTTATTATATAAGGATTTATACAAGACCTTTGTAAGGCTTGTTTCCCACAGTGATTGGGATAGTTAAGTACTATTTTCCACAGGTTACAAAGTTATCATACAAGGTCTTTGATTAAGACTAAGAAAGTGAATTTATTTACTTTTGCAAATTACTGATCTTATTAGACAAGATGTCTACATTAGATTATTTTATCACACAAGGCAGGGCTCTTGATAAGACTGGTCAGCAATTAGAAGAATGGGCAGTTGCTCAATATGACAAAGCATTAGCTGCAGAAGAGAGAAAACTTGCTGCTGCTGCTGAAGAAAGAAAAGCATTGATTGAGGAGAAAAAATTAGAAGCTGAGGAAAAAAAATTACAAAGAGAGGATGAACAAAAGAAATTGCAGATACAGACTGATGAAAAAAGATTCCAGATGGAAATGGAAAAAGAGAAAAGAAAAGATGAAGCTGCTGCAGAAGAGAGAAAATTACAAGCTGAAGCTCAAGAGAAAAAAGCAATAAGAGAACATGAACACCAAAAAGAACTTTTAGCATTTGAGTTAGAAAAGTTAAAGTTAACAAACATAAGTGATGGTAATCAAGCATCTGGTGGTAATGGTAAACCCTTTACTTACAAGGTCAAGGTACCAGCGTTCAACCCTTCCAGTGATGACATAACATTCTGGCTAAATAGATTTGAACGCTCGTGTCGAGCCCATAATGTGGACAAATCACAATATGCTAACCAGTTATCAGAAAATCTGAAAGGTGATTCTCTGACTAGTTTAAGTTTGGTTGAAGAGGCTGACAAAGATAACTATGATGTTATTAGGGCAGCCTTATTAAAGAAGTATCAGTTGTCTGAAGAGGGTTATCGGAAGTTGTTTAAGACAATGGTGCCTGAGGCAGGTGTAGAATTCTCAGAATTCATTGCAAGGACACGTCTTACATTTGATCGTTGGATTGAGCTATCCAAAACAGAAAAGACTTATGAAGCCCTTATGGACTTGATACTCAGAGACAAGATTATGTCAAGTATAAATAAACCTTTCCTCGAATTCTTACATGAGCGTAAACCTAAGTCTCTAAAAGAAATGGAACAGTATTGTACCCAATACGTCACTGCACATCCGGACGTAGCTATTAGCAACAGTAAGGTTAAAGAAGGTATGCCAGTTGCTTCTGCAACACCATACAACCCTAATCACTCTCACAAATTCCAAGGACCTCAAAATAGGTTTAATAAAAAAGGTAACTATTACAGTTATCAGAACCAAGGTAACCAATCATTTCAGGGTTCTTCTTCGAATACCTGGAGAAGAGCTGACAGCCCTCGATTCAGGGGTGGTCATAATTACAGGAACTTTCGCAAAGGAAGTCATTCTAGAAACTATCCAAGTTTTCCTTCATGGAGACAACAGGATCATAATTACCGAGATACTCATTATAATGAATATGATGATAGTAACCAAAGGAGCTATGATTCAAACCCGAGTAGGGGTTATAATAGTGGAAACAATGATAAGTACAGAGGCAATAATAACAGAGGTAGAGCACAATTCAAAAAACATAAAGCTCATTACCAGGCGAACTCTGCACAGCAAGAGTCCCACGAAGCCTATAAACAAAATAAAGATAATGATGACTCTAATAATATGGCATGTGCCGCTTTTGATTTTGGGAGAGCATCTCAGTGCCCCCAATGCAAAACATTATTTGAGCCAACCACAGTGTCTACTTTAAGCTGTGGGCATCCTCTTCCCGCTCTTCCTGCGTCAATCGCGCATGATGGGAGAGGTTCTCTTGTCTTACACAAAGGTTTAGTAAATGACAATCCAGTCTCAGTACTTTTTGATTCTGGATGCACAACTATTGGGGTTAGGCAGTCACTCATAGATCCTTCTCATTCTACAGGCAAAGTAGTCAAATGCGTAACATTTGGCGGCACCATAGAGAAATACTCTACCGCTATCATTAGGATTGCTACTCCTTTCTTCACAGGAGATGTACACGCATGTCTTTTGCCGAATCCGATCGCTGATCTTATCATCGGTCGCATTCACGGAGTCAAAGAATGCACTCCGGAGCAAATTTCCGTTTGGGAAAATCAAAATATGCAATCTGCTAATGCGGTAGTCACTAGAGCTCAAGCTCTCAATATGCCTGAAACTTCATCTGTTGAAGATAATGAAGTGCATAACCAAGATGATCCCTTGGTAATTTCTCGTGACTCGTTTATAAAACAACAAGAAGAAGATCCGACTCTTAAGAAATTCTTCACTCTTGTAACGAAAGGTGATCCGAATAAAGATTCAAATTGTAAATCTTGGATTACAATGAAGAATGGCGTACTTGTACGTATGGTGCAAGACTCCACTAAGTCAAGTCATTCTCAGATTCTTGTACCCAAGAATTTGAGAGTTAAGATCTTACAACATGCACACGACTCTCAGTGTGCTGGTCACATGGGTTTTTCCCGTACAAAGTCAAGAGTTCTTGCGGCTTTCTTTTGGCCTTTTGTGAACAAGGACATACGGATCTATTGTCGATCCTGTAAAGTATGTCAAGAAGTCAAATCCAAAGGTCCTCGTCATGCTGCGCCTATTCAGGCTGCAGATATTCCTATTCGTCCATTCCAGAAAATGGCGATAGACATCATTGGTCCATTCAAGATCAAATCTGCTAGAGGACATCAGTTTATCTTAACGTGTGTAGACATGTGCACACGTTGGCCAGAGGCTATCCCTCTAAAGAGCATTACTACCGCTGACATTGCAGATGCTCTTTGGCTTATATTTTCTCGGCTGGGATTCCCCGGAGAAATATTATCAGATCATGGCACCCAACTGATATCGGATACCATGTCTCAAGTAATGTCTACTCTACAGATAGAGAGATCTTTGAGTAGCATCTATCATCCTATGTCCAATGGGATGGTCGAGCGACTAAATAGAACACTTAAGAACTTATTAGGGAAGATAACTGAGGATCATCCTCAAGATTGGGATAGGGTTTTACCCGCGGCCCTCTTCGCGTACAGAGAGGTCCCCAATGAACATACAGGGTTTTCTCCCTTTGAACTTGTCTTTGGCGCGCGACCGCGCGGCCCAATGTCTTTGCTGCATGATCTTATAACAGCTGACAATATTGACGATGACACAAAATCTTCTTACGAGTATGTCATCGCGCTGAGACAAAAGATTATCGAAGCATGCAAATTGGCAACGTCCTCTTCTGAATTTGCTAAGCAGAAGGCAAGACAATTTGCTAATAAGAAGAGAACTTTACGACAACTTTGTCCTGGTGACAAAGCATTTGTTTTGCTACCTTGTCGTGAAAATAGACTCCTTATTAGTTGGAAAGGTCCGTACGATATAATATCGAAAATTTCAGATGTTGACTACATCGTCGATATTAACGGGAAGCATAAAACCTTCCACATCAATATGCTTACGGAGTTCCATGAACGTCCTGACTATCTACAGCCTATTTTCCAGGCAACGGACGATTCTCATGTCAAACATGGTCATTACTCATCACTGTCTGTAATACAGGATGAGGAAACAAGTTTTTCGGATGTTAATCTTCCGCTTCCAATGATCCCACTTCATTCTAGTGAATCATGGAAAGACGTTACTGTTTCTCCTGATTTGTCTCTAGGAGAACGGCGACAAGTTTCGTCTATGTTACAAACATTTCAGGATGTCCTCACTGACATCCCTGGACAAACTCATGTCATTGAGCATGACATTGTTCTAACTGAACATACTCCAATTAGGGTTAGACCTTATCCTATCCCTATACATTTCCAAACACAGGTTGAAAAGGAGTTGGATGAAATGATAGATTTACAAATAATCGAACCATCCACTTCTGCATATTCTTCGCCGATGGTTATTGTTCGAAAAAAAGACAATAACATACGTCTTTGCGTTGACTATCGCAAATTGAATCAAGTTACGAAGTTCGATGCTGAACCTATGCCTTTACTAGAAGAGCTACTTACTCGTCTTTCTAAATCGCATTTTTTCACTAAACTTGATTTGTCTAAAGGATATTGGCAAGTTCCATTATCCGAACGCGCCAAACCTCTTACCGCTTTCTCTACTCCCAGAGGCCTTTTCCAATGGAATTTTATGCCTTTCGGCCTTATGAACGCACCAGCTACATTTGTACGCATGATGCGTCGAATCCTATCGTATCGGTCAGATGTCATTGCTTATCTAGACGACATCTGTCTTTTCAGCGATACTTGGGAAGATCACTATTCAGGGTTAGTTGAATTATTATCAACTCTGCGTGAGTATAACCTGACAGCAAAACCATCCAAAGCTTGTATTGGCTTTAGCGAAATTGCTTTCTTAGGCCATCGAGTAGGTCACGGTTTCTTGAAGACAGAAGACCATAATATCACTAAGATACTTAACATCTCTATCCCTAGGACTAAAAAGCAAGTGCGAAGTCTTTTAGGTCTCATACAATTTTATGGACGTTTCATTCCGAATCTGTCCTCTATCATGGCACCTCTCTCTACACTATTAAAGAAAGGGTCGCCTAACATGGTTCACTGGTCTCATGAATGCCAATCTTCACTAGAGAAGATCAAAACTATGTTTTCATCACCACCTATTTTAGTGTTACCTACAACAGATAAGACATTTGTTCTTCGTAGTGACGCTTCATCCACTGGGATTGGAGCGGCACTAATGCAAGAGTACTCTGGAACTCTGCATCCTGTAATGTATATATCCAGAAAACTTAATGCTGCAGAAAGGAATTACTCGGTTTTAGACCGTGAATTATTGGCAATGGTTTGGTCAATTCTCAAACTCCAAAGATTCCTTCTGGGCGCGCATTTCGTAGTGGAAACTGACCAAAAAGCTCTTACGGCTATCCAAAGTAAGAACTTGAAGAGCTCGAGATCAACTCGATACGCAATCGCTCTTCAACCTTTTCATTTTTCGGTACGAGCTATCCGTGGTTCAGAAAATGTGATGGCGGACATTCTGTCCAGATGCCCACATGATGCCACTTAACTGTTAAATATTGGATCTTTTTAATATGTATAACTTTACAACAGTTATTTTTTGTTTCTTTACTAAGATACACATTTGTAATTTAATAATAGAATGATGGTATCGCTACTTAGCGGTTTATTGATGTTTATTCACCGCTGTTCTTTGATGATTGTTTCTTCATAAATCATAAATTTAAGATTATAGTGTGAATTTTTGGTATGCATTGTATAATTACCAGAATTGTATTATACGTACATCACACCTTCCTGGAAACATTTATTCGTAGAGAAACAATTTCTCTCAGATTTTGAGATATATTCTCACCGGTCATATTAGGAATTATAGTTATTCCTGATATTTTCATCTGCGCAGTATTCTTGCGTTGTGAGCCTATTCTACGTTGCTCCTAGATGTATTTAAAAAAAAAAATTTTTTTTTTTTTTTCCCGGGAGGTGTGGTAAGACTGTAAAGTGCAATTTTTACTATCTTGCAATATAATACATTTATATACTTATTATGTTCGCAAATATTTTGTAAACAAAGTATTTCCTTTTTAAGTGCTTAAGGAGAAGTCATTTTTGAGTTACTTCCCTTGAAAGTAGTTCCGTCATCTTCGATCGGACTCCGCGGACGATTCTAGGCCTACTGCGATTTATTCTTTGGCTGGGTAGGAATAGATTGTTCTTGCTTCAGTATATCTATGGCCTGAATTTATACGTAGTGTTTGTATGAGTAGGACGAGTCTGTCTTATATATGGATATCTTTACATTTCTAAGTCGAACTATGTTGGTTGTCGCTAGAAAAGGTCAAAGGCTATGCAGCGGAAGTATCGCTAGCAGGGGGTGTGATTCATGGCTGTCATCCTGTCGAGATGTCGAATTTTGTTGTAGCAGGCTTATCGCCGAAAAAGTGATCTATAAGTAGATGGGGAAAAGTGATAGTCATTTAGACATGTTGTATGTACTTTACCCCAGTGTTTATTCTCTTTTGCCAAGGAATGGCAAAGTTATATTTCGCATAGAAAGGTAAAACCACAATTTATTATGAACTTGGGCTTCGCCATCGTTGTCGATAAGCAGATGCACAGTGGTACTTTTGAAAAGAATATTTATTCAAAGGAAGATGACATTCCTATGTATCAGCACTAGATTGTATGATATTATTCAATTACCTCTATGAGAGAAGCTATGAAGAAATGAGGACATTTAACGAATGACCAATTTTGGTCTGTATCCAATAGTGAGTGAAGCTCACGAGAGAAGAACAGCCATGTTGAAATTCATATACTTTGTATTTATCGAGTGAGAAAAAGGGATGCCTGTACTATCGCTCGATGAACCAAGAGATCACTGCTACATGTGAGAACCCATGTCTGGGATTCCTATATCTTTATGGAAAATATATATATTGAACTTTACGTGAAGGGATATTCGCTAGACGAGGTTAGGTCTAGGAGCCTTCCTATATATTGGTTATGGTCTGACGTGCCCAGTCAGTAAAGCCAGATGATTTACATGATGGAACTCTGAATGCTTATTTACGAATGCTCCATTATGATATTTGCCAAGCATGAATGCTAACTTAAGATGATATTCCTGTGATCAACATTATGCTGTCTATGTCGACATTTGTTCCTGTAACCATACACGTACTGTCCAAGTGTGCGTCCCATTAAATGTTATAAAAAGACCACCGTAGTTCCAGTACTTCTTGAATTCGAACAGTGTGAGTATGAGTGATGTACTACCAACCTGTCAACTCTATCGAATCATTCTACCATTCGCGTTCTGACATTCATATACACACTCATTGTCTACACTCACATTCTTGTCGGAGCCTCATCACGTTCCAGGACAAGATGACCTGTATGACCAAAACTGTGCTGGGTTTAATGAGTTGACAATCGTTACACTTTACTACACCAGTCACAACATCTACATTTAACAAATAAAGCGTGATTCAACAACTAGTAGCCAGTATGAGTTAACAACTACAGAATTTAACACCGGTCCCAAAAAATGCTGTGCTGAAGTCGGATGTGTCGGCCGAAAGGCGCAGATATCGCAGCTATGGTGTAAACAGACACAATGCAACCAACGTCCTTTTCAGGACGAACGAAGAAGAGGAAGAAGAAGAAATAAATCTTAGTTAAGTCATTTTATCACACTTGTGCTGAATTTACAATAAAACCAAAATAAAATAAGATATTGGAAGGAAAAAAATCAGTCAAATATCCAGATAGGCCTATCACTTCTGTTGCTTTTCTTACGTCTAGTTTTCTACTTAACATTTCTTACAACTGCCTATATACATATACAGGGTGTTTTGAAGGTGTATAGTTTTGGTAATTGCAAACTTACAAATGTTTGGTTTGCACCAAACGATAGGTAAACTTTCCGAGTTTGGACAGTTACCCGATTAAAAAAAATGTTTTTCATTTCAGCCGCTAGACGGCGCAAGGAATGAAAATGGAAAGAATAACAAGGGATCAGTTGGAGCGAGTGTGGAGAGAATTGGACTACCGCTTAGATGTGTGCCGTGTAACACGAGGGGCACACATTGAGGGATTGTAATGCAAGAGATTAAACTTTGACAATTTTACTTTCTTTTGGTGCAAACTGTATATTTTTAAGTGTTCAATAACCAAAGTTATATGCATCTAAAATACCGATATTCTTTTTTGAAACACCCTGTATATTATTTATAAACACATAAGTCAGTGTAATATGTGCAGAACATGATAGTGGATAAAATACAAGGGGATTGACATAAGTCTTGGGCCTGACCATGAAGGACATGTCACAGAGAGCTGAAATTTTGTATAGTGTTTATTCCTTTTCAATATAGCCACCGTCTGAATTGACACACTTCTGCCATCTCTGTTTGACCTTGAAAAGACCTTGGGAGTAGAACACCCTATTTTTCAAACTAAACCAATCATCACATGCCAGTATAACCTCTTCATCGCTGTCAAAATGATTTCCTTTTAGCTGTTTTTTAAGATTTGGGAATAGAAAAAAGTCTGATGGAGCCAAATCTGGAGAATATGGTGGGTGTGGAAGAATTTCAATATTCAAATCGTTGGCTGCTAGCTGCACAAGCCATGCTTTGTGAGAGGGCGCGTTGTCTTGAAGCAAAGGAAGATTTTGAGTGCGCGTTATCCCTCGTTTCCTGGTCACAACCTTTCTTAGTTTTGTGAGAAGATCTGCATAGTACTGTCCATTAACTGTGTTGCCACGAGGCAGATAATCTTTCAAAAGGACACCTTTGCCGTCCCAAAAATCAGTCGGCATCACTTTTCCTGCAGATTTCTGCGCCTTCGGCTTGACAGGTGTTGGGGAGCCCGGGGTTTTCCATTGCATGCTGGCAATTTTGCATTTGGGATCATAATGGTATACCCAAGTCTCATCTACTGTCACCATGGTCTCCAAAAAATGTAGGTGTTTTTCCCTGAAACATCAGAAATTTTATCACAGCTCTGGCCTCCTTCTTTTCCATTGTTTTGTCAAATCTTTGGAGCAGCAGATCCGGTCAATAGGGTACATTGCGCCGTGCACCGTAGCGGAAAAACCCATTGAAGAAACAAACGCGTACTTTACACATTCAGAGCAAATATGATGAACTTTAAATGTGCCAAGTTTCATCTTCCTCCTGTGACTCCTTCATGGTCAGGCCTAAGACTTATGTCAATCCCCTTGTACACACAAAAGAAAGCCATAAGCCAGTGCCACAAGGCAATCTTTTAACTTACAGTACAGAAAATCACAGACCACAAAATAAATATAGCAGGGAGTTCAGAAAACACAGTCATTCTTCTTCATCGTATCTCCTTTTGACTTCTAAGGAGCAAGCCAGAGTCAAGGTATTCATGTGCTCTTATAGTGATAGTTTCTGCCACAGTTTGATTCTGTTCCTTATAGCTAATCATTAAAATAGTTAAATGAACTATTATCTTGCATATCAATTCAACACCCTTTAGCTCCCCAGGGAGCTTAGGCCTTCAACAAACACATGCCAAGTCTTCCTGTCCCGTGCCATCTGCTCAAGTTCTTTCCATGTTTTCCTCATCATTTTCACCTCTGCATCCAGTTCTCTTCTCCATGTGTTTTTTGGTCTACCTCTGCCTGTGTTTCCCTGTGGATTCCAGAACAAGGACTGACTTGTAATACTATCAACAGGTTTCCTCAATGTGTGTCCTATCCATCACCAGCGTCTTCTTCTCAACTCTTGTTCCACTGGCACTTTTCTGGTTCTTGTCATCAATTACACATTTGTGACTTTGTCATACCATTTTAGTCCTTCTGTTCTATGCAAGCACCCGTTTATAAAAAAGTCAGCAGTTTTTTGGTTGTTGTTTTTGTTGCTCTCCATGTCTCAGAGCAATACAATAGGACTGACTTCACATCTGAGTTGAAGATTCTTATTTTCATGTCATATCCTGCATATGTGTCAGTCTATCTTGTTTCATTAGTGCATACACACTTTTCAGTCTTATCCACACTATTTTAAACACAAGTCTGCGATGATTCTATTGTCTCAGTAATGTTTCTATTTTCATAACAACTGAAACACTTTAAGTCTGAAAATAATGTTGGAATTTTCCTATCATGTAGAATTGTCAGAAAACATCTTATTGTAATTCAAACATACAGATAAAGTTTATTTCAGTTTATTTATGATTTTATCGTTAATTGTCTCTGTATGTTGGACTTGAATTAAAAATTCTGATTTTGTGATGGCATTGATTTCTTTTATCTCCATATATTTCCCAAAGCAATTAAAGCTCCTCTACCCTTTTGTATTATTACTTTGATATGACTGTCTGTTCCCCCAACTGTGTCTATATTGCTGCCTAGATATATGCATTGAGTTCTCTAGAATGTACCAACTGTATTGATGCAATGTATATAGTCTGTTGTGCTCAAGCATTGAATAATGGATCAGAATGGGTGGAGTTATGACAGACTGGCCTGTCCTTCTTATGCTGCGAGTACTAAAGGGACAACTGTTATACATAAATGGCCACTTCTCCACCCATCTTCATTAGTCTAGAAACTGCCAGAAAATGACCTAATCAGAAAACAGGACCTCATCAAGCTGATTAAAACTATTGGTGCAGTATCAGCGCAGCCATAAAATTTGTGTTACTGTGAATTTTCAGTTTGTCAAACAGAGACTGTAGCAATAGTCCAGATATATTCTATTATATATGTGATAAATGTGTTCCAAAGCAAAAGTTGAATATAGACTTCATGGGAAAAAAACAAGTGTTAGAACATTCTCTAGACCAGGGTTTCTAAACCTTTTGTATGTCATGGACCCCTTTGATTGCCCGATGAAGATTATGAACCCCTTTGACTGCCCGATGAAGGCTATGGACCCCATCTTGGAAACAAATGTACATAAACGTCGTAAACATGCATGTTACTACAACTGCACTGCGAAGGATAAGGAGCTAGAAGTAGTAGAACAGGTCTTATTACTCCTACCCAGTAGCAATAATAAATTGCAAATCAGGTGGAGAGGTCCATATAAAATTGTTGAGAAGATGTCGCGCACCAATTACAAGATTGCCATAAAGGGGAAGCAGAAAATTTACCACATAAACCTGCTGAAGCAATATTATGAGAGACCGGGTGCAGAACCAGCACATTTTATGACACTAGCTATTGCAACGGAAGCTGAGGCAGAACCCTTGACCTCCTGTGAATACCCTCTTCATCAGGGTGAAACCCACCAAAATGTTAGGATCAGTTCAACTTTAACGGAGGATCAGCAGGCACAGGTGAAACAGTTGTTGAGAAAACACACTAGTACTCTCACTGATAAACCTGGCATGACCAACCTGATAGAATTTGATATGAAGCTAACAGACCTCGCCCTGTTCAAGTTAAGAACTATCCTGTTCCTTATGCTAAGGCAAAGGCATTGAGGGAGGAAATCAAGTACCTGCTTAAGGAAAATATTATCTCTAAATCAGAGTCTCCTTATAGTGCGAGTGTGGTGTTGCTTAGGAAATCCACGGGAATAATGTCGCCCAATATTTCTATGATAATTCAGAGCGTTTAACTGACAGTTCCATGATAATTCAGGGGTTTAACATGACGTTAAATGGGTAAAGAATTATAGTACTGCCACTTGGGCTGGGAATATAATAATATAAAGGCAGAAAGGGGGGAAACTTGATTTCAAGATTAGGCTCTAGACATATGATGTTAGAGACTAAAATCTGATATGACTGGCAGACGGACGGCTTAGGGAAAGACGGCTTCCTCAAGCTAGGAAATTAATGAAGCCGTATTTGTCTTCAGTCTATGGGGGAGCCTTGCACGACAGTCCAATCTCAGAGAAGAATACGGAGTCGAGCACAGTGAAAGCAGATCTGAACCATTCGAGACCTACCCGGTGCAACATCATAAGGAGACAGGACAACCAACCACGCTTCACTATCAGCCGGGGGCTGAAAAGCTAAGTTCCTGTTTAAAAGGGAACTCATCCTATCAATGTCTTAGCCCGAGCCAGTAGATGAGGAAAATACTTGAATTGTGAGACGTATATTACATACAGCATACATACAATTTTCATCGACAATACCATCATTCACCAACCATTCATTTTAATTTTAATAAACCAATTGGTGTATATAATGTACCCCATGCCTTGTTCATTCTATTAGATGTTACATATTGTCTGATGTTTATCTTCCTTTATAAGGAGGGGGGGGGGGCCTCGTAAAATATAACATATAATCCCAGTAATAATTAAGGATAATAATAGATAACTGAGAAGGGGACTACGGTAGCGAGAGACCAAATATCTCCTTACAAACTTTTCCAGACCTTGTCTAGTTAGGAGAATTTACCCTTTTTGTCTCCCTTCAGCCGGTGGAGAAGCCCAACAGGATTTCTTGAGCCAAATCTTCCTCGGGGTGTTCCTGGAAAAGCTTCACTTAATTATGTCTATTATTTCTAACTACTATAAGTTCTTATCCTTCCTACGCTACGCCACACCTCAGTAACACACAGGTGGTATAGTCCGTCCACCAATTGATGTTCAACTTTGAAATTTGTTTTAAAAAAAACTACCTGATGTAATGAATTTATATTTTGCATGTAGTCTTATATTATCCATGACGTTAAGAAAACATTTTTTGCCTCCCCTACTGGTATTAAAATGTAGCATATCAGCAGTACATTTGTGTTGCACGGTGTTACGCACAGAATTTTTCTAAGACTTTGTATAATTAACTTGCCTGAATTGTACACTGTAATTTTTTCTTGGTTGAAGGTAAATAACCCTTGTTTGACTGTGATTACATTTTCAATGGTGGTTACCTTCTCTTGTGTCCTGACTCGCCGGTCCATTTTTTCGATCGATGTCAGGCCATTCTCCTCTCAGGAGCTCTTTGTTTATCTTGATGACACCAGCTTTTTGTTTGGGAGAGAGGGTGAAGAGCGTAGTGCTGCACTTGTCTGTGTTGATGCTGACACACCATCTATTTGCCCATGAGGTTAAGGCATCTATAGCTCTTTGTAGCAGTTTGGTGGCCACTGTTGCATGCTCATCTGTGCACCATATTACCAGGTCATCAGCGTACATTGCCACTTTCATTCCATGTGGTAGTTCAGCAACCAGGTCATTGATGTAGACTAGGAAAAGTGTGGGGGACAGAACCCCTCCCTGAGGGACGCCATGACGCAGTAGAATTTTCTTACTCTTGATCCGAGTATACACGGATGGGTCAGCACAGAATGCAGTAAAGAATGGAGGAGCAGGAGTGTACATAGAATACCCAAACAACACTAGGGATACGGTCAGAGTACCAACGGGGAAATTCTGTAACAACTATGATGCAGAAGTCCAGGCAATCAAGGTGGCAACTGAGAAACTACTGAACACCAATCTCGGTCCACAGCCTGTAGTATTCCTGACAGATGCAAGATCAGCACTCCAAGCACTTCAGTCCAGAAAATTGCCAGTTATACAGGCCCTACTTTCTGAACTGTGCAACCAGCGCAGGGTCGCCATGCAGTGGATACCGTCTCATTGTGGAATACCAGGAAACGAGAGAGCAGACGGACTGGCTAAAGAAGGTGCTGCAGACGAACAACCGGATGTACCAGTAACGTACCATCAGAAGAAAAAGATGATCAAATCTATCAGAAAGCCACCAACATCAACGCAGGATGACTACCAAGCTATGAACAGATCAGAACAAATAGTCATTCTGCGCCTCAGAACAGGACACAACCGCCTCCGCAGCCACATGTATACAAAATTCAAGATTGGCAATTCAGCCATGTGTACATGTGGACAGGCACCCCAGACAGCGGAGCACGTACTGCAAGATTGCCCCGAATATGATATATTGAGGCAAACCCACTGGCCCAGAGAAACAACACTGGAAGCAAAACTATATGGACCCCTGTATGAACTACAAAAGACAGTGAAGTTTATACAAGAAACAACATTGCAGATATAGACAATATATTTCAAGCGAACGAAAGAAGAAGAAGAAGAAGGCCATTCTCCTTATATGGTAGCATCGATCAACTGTTTCTTGGAATGATTGAAACCAGAGCTGATGTTTTATTCCATGTCCATCTAAGGCGTGATTTCTGAACATAGCTTTGTTGGAATGTTTCCTTCATCGTCTCGTTTTGAGTGTTACTCAGGCGTATGCGTTCTGCGCATGTCTGAACTTTAAGAGAGTTAGAATAGTCTTCCGCCCAGGGAGTTCGATAAGATGTTTTGAGCAGAGAGGACGCATCCGGCGTCTGTGATTTTTGATAGGGAATTCTGTAGTCCTCCTGTGAGTTAGTTAACTAATGAGGCTTTCCCTATATGATTCGAAAACGCCTGGAGGCGTATGTTTTGTGGTGTTGATTCTGAAGCACGGTAATACCCTCCTTTATTGAACTCTGTGATCTACCTAGATGTTTGACATTTTGTCGTTCTCTGCTCGCTTGTGTGTTACAGAAAGGAGAGGTTCTTCTACTAGGAATTACACCCCAGGTATCTTCATACCTGAGATCTATATATATACGGGTCGCTCTAGGCCCAGAGAACAATTTCTATGTTCTAGGATCTTCGCTATGCCAGCGATTGCACCTATGTCGAGGGTTAGACTTAGGGATGCTATAAAGGTCAGCTTGATCTGTACTTCTGAAATGCCATTCTCGTGCGGACAGTAATAGACTTATTTTTGTACATCTGATCTGCCAGCATCAGAGAGGAGTACTGATATTTATGAATATTTATGATATGAAGCTGAGGCTATCGTCAGCTAGGATTATCTATATCAACTTAGAGAATGTATGCAGATCCATGAAGAAACTTTATTAATGCTGAATACTATGAACCGTCATGTCCATGACTTTTTGTGAAATGGATGTATCATTATCTGTCATTGTGGTGTCCGAAATAAATGATGGAAACGTCACCAGCAGTTATAACATTTCTATGACTTATACATGTCATAACTCCTATATTGTGGAACTGTGAATCTACGTCACACCTACACACACGGCAACCTACTTCAAACCAGACAAGATACCATCACCACAGCCTATATATATATATTCCTGGTGTCTATAGGGGTGGTACTTACTTGGCTACAAACTAACAACGACTTGGACTTATACCTGTAAATGTTCATAGTGGCCAGATTGTGGCTTATCATCTTTAGTGGTCAGTAGTCAGCCTAAAACCACCCTTATCACACGGGCAATAAATGGTTTTTTAATAGAAAAAATATATTTTAAGACAAAATTATGACATTTCGTGCACCGCAGTTGTCTGCTGTTGAAAGCTGAAATAGTGCGACATCATTAGTTGTAAAGTCAGTGGCGTATTGTGAAATTATTGTAAAGTTATAGCTGCATTGTATTATCTTGAAACAAATTTTTTGTTTCTGCATATATAGAATTATATTACATTCATTTTGAGTCTGAAGTGCAAATTTATAACTATGAAGAAGGTCACTACCCACAAAAGCCAGATCCAAACCTCAGAAATGAGGTATCTGAGGAAAGTGGTTGAAGTAACACGAAGAGACATGGTACGCAACCAGACGATACATCAAGGCCTTAAATCCTACCCCCTGCAGACGCAAGTAGAACAGTCGCAATTAAGATGGTTTGGCCATGTCTGCAGAATGGGAGAAGATCGGCTACCACGACAAGCATGGGAAACAAAGAGCCAAGGATCCAGACCCCCAGGACGACCCAGAGTCCGCTGGGAGGACAACATTAGACAATCTTTGAAGGACCGAGGTATAGAATGTAACCAGGCAAGGAGGAAGACAGCCGATAGGATAGCCTGGCGCTCTCTCTTCCAAACCTCTACACCTCACGGTAGAAGGGGAACGACTAAGTAAGTAAGAAGGTTACTGTAATTCTGTACAGACACTTCTGCAGGGAGGCTAAAAAGGGGAGTTTATATCACGACATCAATAGACCTGATAGAAGAACACAGGTTGCGCTTGGTATTAGCAGAGTTTCTTTTCGTCGATGGATACAACATGATGTTGAGTCTAAAAATGTCAGGCAAGGAATGAAAAAAAAAGCTGACAACTTCGATGAAGAAGTTATTCGACGTGAGATTTTCAAAATGTTTTCGTTAAATGAACTTGTCACTCTCCGCAAACTGAAAGTGAAGCTGCTAAAGGATTGTGATATTGATATCTCAAAAACAACTCTTTGCAAAGCTGTAAGGTCTGTCAGTTTTACGTTTCGCAAATCTATTGGAGGCAGGAATGTATTATGTGAAAAACCACACTTAATTGCTGCCCGAAGCAAATTCCTTAGATAGATACGAGCACGAAGGATGGACGGATATGATATAGTATATTTAGACGAAACACGGGTTAATTTGCACCATACAAATGAGAAAGAATGGCAATCTTCTGACAGTGTTCATAAAAGGACAATTCCCAGTAGCAAAGGACAACGAATTATAATTGCGCATGCTGGCAGCAGTGAAAATGGAATTGTCCATGACGCAGAACTAATGTTCCAGGCAATTTCAACAGATGGTAAGGACTACCACACTGAAATGAATGGACATATTTTTCGTTCTTGGATAGAAACAACTCTTCTCCCCATTCTTGACAGACCATCATGTATTGTAATGGACAATGCATCCTATCACAATGTTGTAGCTCAGGAAGACAAAGTACCAACTTCCTCAAGCACAAAAGATGAAATAAGAACTTGGCTACGAAATGAAAATGTCAATGTCGACAATACCTATTTGAAACCTGAATTGTTACAGCTTGTGAAACAGACTAAGAAGACTAAGGTGTATTGCATTGACAAAATAATTGAATCATATGGTCACACCTCTCCGACTACCACCTTATCATTCGCATCTTAACCCAATAGAGTTACTTTGGGCTAAAATCAAAGGACAGGTTGCAGCACAGAACACCACATTTAAAATGAACGACATGAAAGTTCTTACCCTAAAAAAGACAGATTTTCAATTCTGGAAGAAATGTGTAGATCATGTGCTCCGTGAAGAAGAAGAATACAGGAAACGTGATGGATTACAGTATATCCAGCCATTAACAGTTGTTAATCTAATGGAATCGTCAGATACGGACTGAGATAAATGTAACTTAATCGAGATATCAAAAACATAAAACAATGTAATTATGCTCCTTCAAAACAAGAAGAAATAGTGCAGGTATACATGTAAAGTTTACCGTGTCGTATACAATATAGTTTTAAATACATTTTTTTCCCCCACGTATCAGATTTAAATGTATCACTACTTATAGCTATTTCCTATGCGGTGAGCAGATGTGGATACGCCTCTGATCCTACTTTTGACATTTATGATGTAGTATACTGTAAAATTTAATTTTTAAGCCGTGCTTCTTGTAAGATTCGGAAAAGATCAAAGGAATTTACGGTTTTGAAGAATGAAGAAATGATATTGACTTAACAACAACATATTTGTAACGTCATGGATAATATAAGACTACATGCAAAATATAAATTCATTACATCAGGTAGTTTTTTTTAAAACAAATTTCAAAGTTGAACATCAATTGGTGAACGGACTATAATACAAATACCAGTGGAATAAGTGTTTGGGGGAAAACATTGGTGTTGTATAAAACTCACTGAGGAAATAAGCTCACAGCAATACAAGGTAGTCCTTGTTATGGAATTCTCAGGGTAAGAGAAATAGTAGGATAAAAAAACATGGAGAAGGGAAATGGGAGCAGACTTAAAAGGAACAAAGAATACATGGAAAGTAAAGCAAACATGCAAATGATTGCTAGACAGGAAAAACAATTGTTGCATGATTACTGGCTGATATTAATCAAGGTAGTTCAAACAGTCATTAGAATCAATTGCTTCTATCTTGTTTCATGCCAGTAAGAAATGTTTTTTTTTTACAGTTGGTGCAGATTTGCACTTGCAAGTGGAGGCTAACAATTTCATGTTCATGCTGAATCAGCAAGGTTGTTTGAAAATACTTTTTAAAACAAATAAACAGTAAATATAAGGGGCATCAGCGTGCAGCGGATTATGATACTTGCCTTTGAAGCAAACTATTTGGGTTCTATTTCCGGATGAAGCGCGATATCTTTTTTTTACATGTGTTTTGTTTTAACAGAAACGAATGAAAAATGGTACTGGAGTCCGTTGCACTACACATTATTAGCATTGTTTCAGATTTGTAAAGCTAAACTTTACACACACAAACGTCAGTCATATTCATTTTTTCCGTTATATTCTTACTCCTAAAGTACTGTAATTTTTTTACCACCATATTTTCACAATTTCAGTTGTTAATTCGTTTTGTTTTTTTAAATTCAGAAAATGTAGCAAGAAACCACTTCTTAAAGTCATTTCTGTCAAGCTCAAAAATAAAAGCAGTGATTCAGAACTCTGCAGAGTGAAGAAGCAGCTGAAAAGTGAGGACCAATAGCTGAAATGTGGAGACAAGCAGCTGAAATGTGGAAAGCAGCTGAAATGTGGAGACAAGCGGCTGAAATGTGGAGATACGCAGTTGAAATGTGGAGACAAGCTGCTGAAAATAAAGTAGACAGGTGATGGATTGACAGACAGGGTGAAACAGGCAACTTTAGCTTGATAAGAGAAAGAACTGCCAGAGCAGTGGTTAGTGAAATAAACTTGAATAAAATTTCATTTTCTGGCCGAGTCAGCAAGGACGTTCGAGAGTTGAGGAATACCATGGACCTATGGATTCAAATAAATCAAAGACATTGCCGTACAAAGAGGTGTTAACATAGGTTAATAGCTGTCATCTTACCATCCTCATTTCAAGGTTCTCGTCACTATATTGATATATATGAGGTGTTGCGTAACAATAATACAATAAAATAATCAAAATCAATAAAAGTAAGAGTGTTATAATGGTCATGGCTGCCTTTGAAGCAATTGATCCGAGATCACAGTATTTAGTTTTAACACAAACATAACAAGAAAAAGAACAACAAAAAACATGCAAAATGGCAATGAATCAGTTTCACAAAAATTATCAATAAAGACACTGCAAAAAACGCTAAAATTTGTGTGTGAAAAAAGCAGACTCATGGTTGGCTCTTACATAATAAAACTAAATTATTTGGCTAACTTCACAGTTGTAATTTAATTATGCATGACTTCATGAGAGTGTGTGTGTGTGTGTGTGTGTGTGTGTGTATCTGCATGTTATATTTGGCTTTGTTAATAATAGTTTCCAAGTGTCTGTGCATAATGCTGTAATTTCAAAATCTGATATACATGTGACAGTTGACAAAACTGTACTTTATTTAACTTTGCCCTTCCCTCAACCATTGTTGATGGGTTTACTTGCTTGTAATGGATCATTTATCCAAAAATTTGTATGTAATTTTTAAAAAAAATTTATTTAAGAAATCAGTACAAATAAACTTTAAATATCACTTATCAGTAATCAAATAATGTTTACAAAGTTCAAACTCGCAGGTCTGTCAAATGTAAACTTACCATAATTCCTAGGACTGCCAAACATTTTCTTGATTTTTTCCACAATGTCTTTCATCATGTAAGATTTGTCTTTTGTCACATCTGAATTTGGTAGTAAGTTATGATAATTAACTGCTCATTATTAGCAGTATCTTAACATTTCTAGTCTGCCGATTCATTTCACCTTTAATACATTTCACAAATTCAGCCTGTATTGGACACACATGCACATGTGCCTTGTTGTATATTTTTATTTACCAAAACTCACTCAACAGCTAATTACTATGCACACTGTTGAAGTATCAAGAAGCTGTATAGCCACTGTAGTTAAGATAGCAAACCCCCCCCCCCCTCCCCCCCCATATATATAGCCTGGAGATGGCAACATTTGCTGCATCATCTCTATATCATCAGTGCCATCAGCTCAAGGTATTTCCATTTCCCTGTCTTTTTCATCCACTTCATGTCTGTCTCCAGTTCTCTTCTCCATGTGTTCTTTGTTCTAGATCTACTTCTCTTACCTTGGGGTTTCCAGATCAAGGACTGTCTGTTATCTTAAGGATACCAATAAGAGGCGGGTGGAAAAAAGGAGGGGGGGGGGGGGGGGAAATACTGATCCGTTTCATTAATCTTTTATTTTTAACTCGGCTATAAGTAGAGGGACCAAGCCAGGAGGAAGATAGCCGATAGAATAGTCTGGCGCTCTCTCTACAAACCTCTACACCTCACGGTAGAAAAGGAACGACTAAGTAAGTAAGTAAGCATAAGTAGAGGGTATGTTTTTTAAGGTCCAAAATAGGAATAAATTTCTCGACTTAAACAGTTAATTATTCCTCAGGGTTTGAAACGCAGTGGCATCACACTCCTGTCTGCCCAAATGTAAACAGGACCTGACTCTGCTCCTGAGTTAGGGAAGGCAGAAGCAGCGAGAAAGAGAACTGGTCCTCCTACCTGTCAAAGGTGGACCTAGTATACTGAAGTCACTAATACTTCACTTCCCTACGGCAGTATCTGTATAATATTATCTTTACCTTTACCATACCCAAAAGAGTTAATCTTCAATACTAACTTAAACTAATTATAATCATAGCAACAAGAACTAATTATTTCATATACAATAAAAAAGCTAATTAAATTCCATACCAATTCTTTCAGAATGAAGCTCAAGTTCATCAAAGAAATTAAGCACAGTCTCATCGTAAGTATTCACTGCCCAGTATTCTCTGAGACGGCGCAACAATTCCTTTTCTGTGTTATGTGTATTTCTAACTATATTTTCAGGAAGGTTCATGACCTTTCGCTTCAGGAAGCTGTCTGTGGCCTCCAGGCTGATGACAAACTCTGGCAAGATGTTTTTGTTGTAGGCATCTAACAGGTCATCACCATCAGTGTCTTCCTCAGGTGTTAATCCTGTTGGAAGTGATAATTTTAAAATGATACACTTAAACTTACTTAAAACAAGACACACAAAGTCAGTGGGCAATCTTGTCTAATGTTTTCCTGCACTTCCTCAGTAATCTTTGCCATCTCTTTTTAATTTCCATTTTTAAAATCTTGTTTTCATTCTTCTGCTTTCTTCCTTTTGTTTACCCGCCTTCCTCATACACAGTTATGTCTCATAACACCAACACCTAAACCCCACAGGCCAGAGCACCATTTGCAGGCTGCGATCCACACATGCACCCTTCAACAAACATCTACGCAGAGTGACCGCAGATCAGACACCATAGTGCAAGCACTGCGGCAGACAAGAGGAATAAACAGTAAAATACCACCTTCTAGATTGCCTAGCACTAGCAGAGCTGCGGAAGCAACTGCTCCTGCCAAACCCCTCCAACATTAACACCTTATATGTAGCCTCCTCCAGTCATAACTGACTATGGGGATGATGCGTCCTAGAGGTAATAACGCTCAGCTGATTTTTTTTTTGTCTGGTGTTTCTTTCACGTTCTTTTTCTCTTCTGCTTGTACGAGCTTTCATCCAATCTGAGGTGGAACCGTAGGCAGCATCTCCACTTGGTGCAACTGGCAGCTTTGTCCTCCCAGGTTGTTGGATTTATGCTCAGTGTCTTCTCGTCTCTCTTGCACACATCTACAGTATGAACATCAGCTGCAGTTGCCTGGCTATTCTTTTGCCATCTGCCAGTTGTCCGTAGAAAATTTCTTTGAGGATGCGACCATCGTCCATGTGGTGGGCATGGTCAAGCCAGTGTAATCTGCACTGTTTAAGCAGTGTATACATACTATGAAGGCAAGCTAGTGACAGCACTAAATCACCATTAGACTGTGTTAAATGACATATGAAGGGACAAAGTCCACAACTAGACAATACAGCATGGCCTCAAAACCCAGCCCCTGCAGACCCAAGTAGAACAGTCCCAACTACGATGGTTTGGCCATGTCTGCTGAATGGGAGAAGATAGGCTACCACGACAAGTATGGGAAACTAATAGCCAGGGTCCCAGACCTCCAGGATGACCCAGATCCTGCTGGGAGGACAACATTAGACAATTTCAGGACCAAAGAGTAGACTGGAACCAGGCTAGGAGGAAGACAGCCGATATGATAGTATGGCACTTTCTCTGTCAAACCTTTACACCCCACGGTAGAAATCGAACGACTAAGCAAGTAAATAAGTAGATGCCATATAACACCCTATATGGAGTCACAAACAGACTAACACTAGATGTGCACATTCCCTTACCTGGCACAGGGGACAAAAATAGGGAAAATTCATAATGCTGGGGATTGGAAAAATCAATGTCATCTTCCTTCTACAATTTTTCTGTTTCTCCAATCGTTTCACCTTCAGTATTATGGACATAAATAACCTTGACTTAAATATCTGCCCTTTAAGAAAAGATAAACACTCACTTTTAAATAGTTCACGTGCTTGAGCAATGGTTTTTGGATATCCATCTAATATGAAACCTTGATTCTGGCATGGCATCGACATCAGTTGGTTACGAAGGAAAGTAATAACATACTTGTCATCAATGCGGCCATTATTACTCTCTATGCTCTCATTTATTTCCATAAGCAGCTCCTGTGCATCTTGGGCTTCTTGGGACCACTTTTTTTCACCAGCATCTTCCTCCTCCCCTTCTAAGAATTCGTCTGGTATGTGTAGTTTAGAATTCTGTGAATAAGAGTTTTTCTTCTGAGTCAATTTCTAAAGAAAATTGGTTAAATAAATACATAAACATGGAAAAAAAGGAAACAAATCTTGATGATTGACTTGGACTTAGCCTATATTTATCTCTTCCTGGCAGCAGTAAGCTTGAGGGTGTATTTGCAGTCACATTATGGATGCTGAGAAACAAAAAGTGTATTTTTTTTTTAATCAACTTTCCATTGCCACCAAATTTATTTATAACAGTGCAATGATAAACTTTTCATTTTTATTTAAAATCTGCTTCCATGTCATTCTAAATTCTTCATCATTTCATCGATTTTTTACTTTTATTTCTCCCTCACTTCATCAATTTCTCCTCATATCATCAGTTTCTTAGTCTTTAATTTCACCCTCACTTGATCAATTTCTCTATCTACAATTCTTCCTTGCTTCATTAGTTCCTGAGTCTATATTTATTTATAACTCTTCATCAATTTCTCAGTCTATGATAAGAACTGCATTGTCACACATACATTTTATAACCAGAGATTACCAACATTAGATTATTTTCATGCATGCGAGTCACCCATAATTGTCGAACAGGTGTTGCGAACAGACAGATACAGAGAACCACACAATTCTCTTAAGTAAAACAATGTGTGGTGTGTGGGGGCAAGGCAACTGCAGTGGTAGTCTCATTCTTCTTGCACAGCACAACATCACAACAGCACAACATCACTACAACACAACATCACTACAGCACAACATCACTACAGCACAACATCAATACAGCACAACATCACTACAACACAACATCACTACAACACAACATCACTACAACACAACATTACTACAACACAACATCACTACAGCACAACATCAATACAGCACAACATCACAACAAAGAGGATCATATTCATTAGATACAAGTATCTTCTTCTTCTTTCTCGTTCGTCCTAAAAAGGACGTTGGTTGCGTTGTGTCCATTTACAGCGGAGCTGCGATATTTGCATCTTTCGGCTGACACATCCAACTTCAGCATGGCATTTTTTGGGACCAGGTTTGCCTTCCCTCTTCGATCCCTACTCTCTCTCAGCCAGACTGAAGTGATGCAGCTTGTTTCCAGGACCACCACTTGGAGGTGGAGTAGGGTCTTGGTCAGCTCAGGTTTGCTGACCCTGACGCAAGCAGTCAAGCTATGGGTCGCTGACTGCATTTATCTCATTTGCAGCATCTTCGGTCGCGATAAAAGTATCTGCAAGTAAGTATAAGAAGCTGCACCTACAATTTTAATTAGTTATAAAATTGATCAAATAAAAAATTACACCATGACATTGAATTTGATTAATCAAAAACTGCACCATGTTTATGATAATTAAAGACAAAACACCACATACCAGGTTCTCCAACGCTTCGTCAATGACCTCCCCAATTAAAATATGGTGAAGCTTGTAAAAGTCGCACAACTGCACAGCAACTGTAGTCTTTCCTGATGCAGGAGGACCTAATATCACTGCTCGAAGTGGCTATAACAAAATGAAAAGAAGTGTAATAATTAAAGTATCTTCTCGTCATTCACGGATTTTCTATTTGCTAATTTGACTCTTGACCCCAGACTATTGATAAAGATTTATAAAAAACTTGGTTAGGTGTGAAAGAAAAAAGAAAGTGGAAACTCGTCATCATGACAGAGCCATTTATCTTCATATACTAGGGGTTGCCAACTTAGCAACATTTGGGAGTTGTAATATTGGAGGAAATTTTGAAAATAGCCATCAATAATCTTTAGCACATAAAAGATTTAAAAAAAAAAAAAAAAAGATTATGTGTTAAAATTTAAAATAAGAAATGTTCTCTAAAGATCAATGTCACAGGTTCCCGCCTTTCTGATAATGTTTATATAACATCTCTAAGGTAAACATTAAAAATAATATGTTTTCAACATTCTTCTTTGATCCTTAGCCACTGACCATCAAAGCAGTCAGTGGCCATCGCGCCTGGTGGCATCTTGTAGGGCAACAACAAATTGATTCCACTTTGCTCGGTCGGTGGCCATCCTTCGTACAGTGCCCCAACTCTGGTTCATTCTTTGCATCTCAGCCTCCACAGTCCTCTGCCAAGTTGTTTTTGGTCGGCCTCTCTCGTTTTCCTTCAGGGGTCCATAGCATAGCTGTTCTTGTGATGGCATTGGGGTCTCTTCTGAGGACATGGCCAACCCAACTCCAGCGTCTGCCAGCTATGATGGTGTGCATGTCCTCTTGCTTGCTACGAGTAAGCAGATCTTGGTTAGTGATGGTATTCGGCCAAAAGATTCGGAGAATTTTTCTTAGGCATGTTGTGTGAAAAGAGGACAATTTCAATATTTCCTTCTCTGTAACTCTCCAGCATTCCGCACCATAGAGAAGCACAGAAAGCACAAAGCTAGTTTTCAACATTGTTCAGTATTAATTCAGCAAAACATTTGTATAATTTAGGGTAGGTAATGTGCATGATGCACACAAGGCTTGCTATGACTACACTGGCTACACTCTCATGTGACATCTCATGCTTGTACACATAACAGCTTGTTTTATGACTAAAATGGTCCTTATATATGTTTTACTTCTTGCACATGATCAGTCTGTTACTTTTCCATGTACTTAAACTTTTTTCATACATGTTCTTGCATTATACTATTTCACTTTTCTAAAATATCTCCCAACTCTATGCTGTTGTGTAATTTATTTACTTATATTTTTTTTTAAAGTACACATACAAATATTTAAAACCATGTAGGGATTGGCTGAACAACTAAATATTTAGTTGCAGCCAGTATAGCCAGACATACTCTCCACTGGAACCCACAGAGAAAGAGGAGTAAGGTGATGTCAAACAGAACCTGAAGAAGAACAGCAGAAAAGAAAACCAAAGTAAAAAAGACTTCATGAGCAGAAGAAGATGGACAAACTAGAAGTCACTGACATGCAACAGTTACAGCCATGTTTTGTACAGAATTTAAGGTAATAGATCTCTACAACTTGGGGGCATTACTATTGCCAGTTCGCTTCCATTCACAAGCATCCAAGAAATCAAGCCCTTGCAAACAGCAGATGTCATAGAGCAGAGGTTTTCATTTGATCATACATCGCACTTCTGTAACTATTTTACACACAAGCGAAGAAACATACAACCCTTCCTTACCTTCACCTTCATTTCTACGTAGCTTTGTTTTATTTCTTACTTACTTACTTACTTAGTCATTTTTCTTCTACCGTAGGGTGTAGAGGTTTGCCAGAGAGAGCGCCTGACTATCCTATCGGCTTTCTTCCTCCTGGTTCCATTCTAGTCCTCAGTTCTTCAAAGATTGTCGAATGTTGTCCTC
The DNA here is from genome assembly GCA_024509875.1 of Oreohelix idahoensis. Classification (NCBI taxonomy): domain Eukaryota; kingdom Metazoa; phylum Mollusca; class Gastropoda; order Stylommatophora; family Oreohelicidae; genus Oreohelix; species Oreohelix idahoensis. Next base: position 13,672 of record JAMPIV010000845.1, on the reverse strand, counting down.
CCAGCGGACTTTGGGTCGTCCTGGAAGTCTGGATCCCTGGCTCTTAGTTTCCCATGCTTGCCGTGATAGCTGATCTTCTCCCACCTCAGATACCTCATTTCTGAGGTTTGGACCTGGCTTTTGTGGGTTGTAGTCATTGCTCATTGTATTATTTCTTCCATACATTATCTCAGAATTTTTTATCTCATGCAATATCTTTATGACTATCTTTTGTGGCATTCCAAATATATTATGATGCTCCCAGAGACCTTGTTTTTGGTCCAGCAGTATGATCAAGTGTACTATCTTCTATTTAACAGTTGTTGTCATCATCTTCTGTAAAACAAAATGTCAAGTATCCAGATCTGTAACATTTTATCACAAATCCTCAAGTACAGCTTTGTGTTGGAAACTGGATTAGTTTGGTTTTCCAATGTCACCCAAATCATTAAAAAGTTGCCCAAATTCGTCCAATTCACCCCATCTACATTTTTGTTAAACTTGCCAAAAATCGCCCACATTTGATTAAAAAGTAATCCAAAGTAGCCCAAATTGTGATCAAAAAGTAATCCAAAGTAGCCCAAAGAAACTTTCTATGTTCAGAATATTTTGTGGATTTGTAGGTGTTCAGATAAATGTTTATAGACCAGTACCACTGTTGCAGATTTAAAAAGAACATAGAAAGACCCTGAATGGATGGTTGAAGAGAATTTATTGAAAAATTAACAGAGGAAGCTAAGACTGTGACAAAAAAAGGAGACTTGAAAACATGATTGTTGCAAGTGGAACTTATGGAAGGGGAAGTAATCTTTAGAATGTTTTGAACAAATTAAATTTCGAGTTGCAACGCTTGGATTAAGCGGATACTTGTCTGACTTTAGGATAGAATTATCTTTTCCTATTTTTCGGGTGACAGAGTATAGATAAGCGTGTGAACGCTGTTTAATGTATTTATTCTGTACTGTTTTGAGTCATGTGAATAGCTCGCAGCTAGTCTGCATGTGTTATCGAGAGCGGTGTTCAAGACAGCCGAATCTCGTGACGGGATTTTTGGCGGGACTTGTGTGTGATTTGGGAGTTGTGTTTTTTGGGCGTGGACCGTGTAGGTCGAGTCCCAGTGTTTTTGGATAATGTATGCCTACGTAGGATTTGAGAAAATGTCGACTTATATATTTCGCTGTGTGTACAGCCTATGCGATAAACTGCAGTGAAGATTTGTTTAGGCCTTATGAAGATTATTATAGCTGCCGTGTGTTGCAGGCTTTAGGGAGTAATGAAGTACTGTTTAGGCCATATGAAGATTATTATAGCTGCCGTGTGTTGCAGGCTTTATTGAGTAATGCAGTACTGTTTAGGCCATATGAAGATTACTATAGCTGCCGTGTGTTGCAGGCTTTATGGAGTAATGGAGTACTGTTTAGGCCTTATGAAGATTATTATAGCTGCCGTGTGTTGCAGGCTTTAGGGAGTAATGAAGTACTGTTTAGGCCATATGAAGATTACTATAGCTGCCGTGTGTTGCAGGCTTTATGGAGTAATGAAGTACTGTTTAGGCCATATGAAGATTATTATAGCTGCCGTGTGTTGCAGGCTTTAGGGAGTAATGAAGTACTGTTTAGGCCATATGAAGATTATTATAGCTGCCGTGTGTTGCAGGCTTTATTGAGTAATGCAGTACTGTTTAGGCCATATGAAGATTACTATAGCTGCCGTGTGTTGCAGGCTTTATGGAGTAATGGAGTACTGTTTAGGCCTTATGAAGATTATTATAGCTGCCGTGTGTTGCAGGCTTTAGGGAGTAATGAAGTACTGTTTAGGCCATATGAAGATTACTATAGCTGCCGTGTGTTGCAGGCTTTATGGAGTAATGAAGTACTGTTTAGGCCATATGAAGATTATTATAGCTGCCGTGTGTTGCAGGCTTTATTGAGTAATGCAATACTGTTTAGGCCATATGAAGATTATTATAGGCCAGGATGTGGACAGGCCGTATTATATATATTCAATGCAGTATTATATTATATGATTCGTGTTTTGCTGTCGAATGTGTGTCATTTATGTCATCGTGTCTGTGTTGCAACGTAATAAACAGTAGCGAACTGTTCCAGTCATTTGCAACCCTTTTTGACTCCTGTATGTACTCTTACGTACGCACTGTGGTGTGCGAACATATCAACACACACCCAGGTCAACATTCCAGACACAGTGACAGGACAGCAGCACATATATATTAAATTAGCCTGTGTGGCGATGATATAGACCAAACAACTACACTCGCAACAGTGGGTGTAAACAGACTATAACATTTAGACTTAGCGCCGTTATCAGCGGTGGTTTCAAAGACATAATAACATTAACGTTTAATCACATTTATTGGAAATCAGTCTAGGGGGATGTATCAGTTGGTGGTTTTCAGTTAACAGGATCTGACATCTACGACTATTCGCGTCGATAGCCTAAGTGGCATAGTTTTCGTATCATTGGATATGATTTAAGATGTGCCTGGGTGGCGTGTACGATTAAGAAATGGTTACCTCTACAGTGATAGGTACTTGAAGCAAGAAGATAAAATGAAGCAAATTTTGTCCACCAGAACATAACATATCTAGAGGATCAGTCACTACAAGTTGGAAATAATACATATGACTTTCACGTGACAAGAGTGTAGAACACTTGACTGTGTTATAATTAGCCTTATGTAGGCGTGGCTTGAATCTCCTGTACTTCAGAACTGTGACCTAGTTATTATCTGCGTGGGTGGCGCATTTGAGAAACAACACACGTTTTATTTGGTAGAAGGCAACTTTACACCAGTAGCAATTGACAACCTATTTCGTGCCTATAGACTACAACAGCGTCTGCAGTGGTCAAGAGCGTTCAATTGGACTTGGACAGTATTTGTACCAGCATTTGTACGGGTTGTGACAGATTTCTGCAATATTCGGGTTACCTGTGCCAGTTGTCACCATCACAAGTTCAAGATGTTATGATACACGGAGTTGCCGTGTGCATTTCAGACTACAGAAGAGTCAAGAGTTGCAGTGTGTGCTGTATTATGGTTCCTGTCAACTTGTGCATTGTTAAGCACATATCAGATTGACGAAATTACCTGAAGAGAAACGAATCAAGTTACAGTGCTTTCCCGCAGTGGAGGTTTTAGCAGTCTATGTGATATCTAGTGTCGTGGCGGAAAGAAACGGGATCATTGACAGATAAGTGATTTTTTTTTCTTGTGTAAATTGTGTCACTTCATATATGTCACTGGGCCTCCCTAATTGCTCATTCTGTTGTTATTGTTGTTTATGTCTAATTTGACATATGATTAAGATTTTATGCATAGGTGTTAATGGCTGTTGACATATGTCGATTTTCCGGATAATGATGTAACTTGAAAAAGGTGCTATAAAAAGGAATTGGTGATACAGAATTGAGGAATAAGCTCATTTCTTGACAAATAGTTAACTTGGTGATCTGGAAAGGTGATTGTCCCAACTTTTGTAGACAGTATTTTGTCATAACTATAAGTGATTACTAGATATATTGGATTAAGTAAGTGAATCACTATGGATGATGATGATATAGATCCTGAGGATATGAGGCCTGTATTGGCTTATTTGTGGGAAGAAGGTAGAGATTATCAAGAATTAAAAGGACCACAGCTTGAGGAACATGTGATAGACAGATTTTTGGACAATGCGTCAAGAGCCCTTAAATATTTTGCTGAAGAGAATTTTCAGTCTCATCCTCATTTAATGATGGCTAAAGAGTTAGCGGATTTGCTACTTTGGGAATTTCGTGGATTTCTGTACAACTATATTAATGTTAAACACGATCACATAAGGAGGGGAATACACAAGATGATTCAATACGGCATTTCTGATGGTCAAAAGAAGGAGTTAGAAGATGAGGAGCAAATAAGAAGGAACAAACGGAGTGCCCTACAGGAAAGGGACAGTTGTGTAAAGAGTACTGCTGAAGTAAGTAAGCTACATGAAACAGTGTCCAGACTAACAAGTGATTTAGATAAATCAAATTCAGAACTTGCTGGTGTGCAGGCAAGTTTGGATTTAGCATTGTTGAAGATAAAGCAATTGGAAGTCCAGATGAAAGATAAGCAAATTGAGGTAGAAAATATTACACAGCAGGTCCAACAAAATAAACAGATTTATGAGAATTTGAAAGTTGAGACCGATAAACGTGATAGAGATTATACAGAGTCACTTCTTGATTTAATGGATGATATTGCGAATCTTGGTCTCCATCAGGAAGAAAAGAATGAGATGATTCCAGAAAAGATTGATGAGCTTAATAATAGGAATGATTATATTAAGATTCAGTCACTACAACTAGAGTTGACTCAGTTGAGAGCAAATAAAGAACAGTTAGAGAAAGAGACTTTAGTGGAGTTGACGGCTGAGAAAGAGAAGGTCGCAAAAATTGAAAATTTGCTAGCAGAAGAAAGCGACAAAGTTTTGGCTGTTAAGGAGTTAAATAAAAGGTTAAGTGAAGAGATTTCACTTAAAAATAATGAAATTGCAGAAGCAAGGGACAGAATATTGTTGCGTGCATATTTTGACGCACATTTTACAAAAATCGATATGGCTATTTAATATGGGAAAAATATAGACATTCATTTATTTGTGTATGAAAATGCTGTTTATGGTAAAAGCGAGATAATCCATGTTTGATTCACACTTTTGATTATAGGAGTAATCGTTCTGGATATTGATCCAGCGCAAGGATATTGCGCTTGCGTTTGTACTTATTTTTTAGGGCCAGAAAATATATTAATTTGCTTATTGTGTTTATGGCCTGAATTCATATGTATTACATATTATTAGTACAAGTAGAATCAGTCCTATATTGTATATTTTGGATGGGTAGGAGGGACTAGATTCTTGTATTCCGGTCTAGCGGAAGTATGAGTTGTCTTGACAAGTCGTGATGAGTTCCGATGTACTGCTTACAAATGGCGGGGTACGTTTTTCTAGAGCTGGTCCTTTCGTCAGAAAAAAAAATGTCTTACGAAGTGGTTTCTTCTGAAGGAGATGGTGTCTCTACGATAGTTTGTGTTAGAGACTCTCCTCATGTCAGTATATAGATGATTCGGACTCCAGGTAAACCCAGCTCCTATTTTGATGATCTCTCGTCGGTTAGGCCTAGCTTGACTTTTGTGCTTCGCTATGCTAGTGTCGTGTTTTGTATCGACGAAGATGACAGATTTTCCTGCAGCGGTTATGGCTACGTGAATTAACTTGATCACCGTAGAGCTGTATGGAAACATTTATGAAATCCTTTATATATACCCATTATAAATTAACTCTGGCTTATATTCTCCTTCCTATGAATGAGTGAACGACAACTCAGGGAGGCAGCCATGTTGGATTTCGGTCAGCATATGTTTTGATCACTGCCAAGAGAACAGATTATTTATCCTATTATCGGACAGTGACAGGGAGATCTCAATCTTGCTAGAAACCCCCTTCGTGGTTTCATAATATATACTACAAACTATGGACGTCAAGTAACTTTGGTTATTTATCGATCCGCCCTTCACTGACGCGTTTAGTCAGATAGGGGGATGTGGCCATAATGTATCATGACATTGAACTTTTGATGTACTGCCCATTATTTCTGAATGTGTCATGACTTCAGATCTGCTATGTATACCTACAAATTGATATGTCAACATACCATGATGTACTCGTATGTCCCAGTGTGTACGTCTGAATAAATTGAGTAAACAAAGATTCCAGCAGTCTGCATTGGTGCCTTGTAGACACAAGTGTATGAGTGGTTATATTGGTCAGCACACGAACAGCACACCATTCGCGTCAATCACACTCTACATTTCTACTTCATACATACACCATCCTGCGTCGGCTGAAGTGACCAAGTTTAGGGCCTGCTTCCCCTGGAGCCTTTGCCTTCCCTAACTCAGGACTAGGGTGAGTTACCCATTTACAGCTGGGTAGACTGGAGCATGCCTGATCTCAACAACACACCACTCTTCCTTACAGAGCAGACAGACTGATACTTTACAGTGTGTGTGTGTGAAAGCAACTTTACAGAGTGGAAAGAACAAGACTTTACAGTGGCGAGCCAGATTCCTGGGTCCAGCTTACGCAGTTTTGTGTTGAGAATCACAGTTTACAGCTGAAAGAACATTTGTTTGAACACATCAACACCAGTAGGACAGCTATACAGTCGATGTCAGCTTGACCTGTATTACCGATAGGATGCTGTATCTAGGTCAGCACTTGTTGACAGTTTTTCGCTGTACAGACAGTATTACACAGGACAGTGGTATCAAGTGTAGAAAATATCTGGAGCAGTATTGTTGACATTTCTCAACGTACAGAAGAATCACAGTGTTGTTGAAAATAAAGTGCATAGTTCATCGTTGGATCTTCATATGCTCAAAAGAGAAAAAATTGACAGTGTAATAGTTTAGAATTAAATCTATTACTCAATAAAGTGGCAAGTTATTAGAATTAAAATAAACTGTGCCTGCTTTACAACACCATACCTGCAACACATTCCATTCATGACATAAATTATATTGTATGCTATATGCTATTTATGCTTACATGTTATTTGTTATGTATTAAATTAATTTATGTTCTGTGTGACTAATACAAGGTATGCCGAGTTACATTGGTCTGGTACTAGTATTCGATAGGTACACATTTTCTTAATTGGAAATTTGTTAGCAACAATTTGCTGCTATTTCTGTTAGTTGTGATGAGGTGTTCTTTTCTTCGTTGTTTTTTGTTAATAATTTTGTGTTCCTTAGTTTTGTTTGATTTGTTTGTATAATTGTAGGTCTCATCTTTCCTTTCATTTCAGTTTTTTACACCCTTATGTTTATACACTGTGGCGTTATTTGTCTTGTTATCTTATGGCAGTTATCATCACGGTTTCTGTGATCATTTTTTTCATTTCTCCTATTTAATTTAATTTGATCTCTGCAAATGTGTTCATATTGTCTTTTCTTGTTTGTCCTTTGTAATGTCTTTAGTTGACATATGACGTATAGTGGTATACACTGATAGTATAGTACAGATCAGTACTTTATGATTGTTACTGTTATAAAACAAAATGTACAAGACCTTTGTAAGGCTTGTCTCCCAAAGTGATTGGTAAAGGGAAATATTTTTTCCACAGGTACTCAAGTGATCTTTGATTACATTGAAGTATACAAGACCTTTGTAAGGCTTGTCCCCCACAGTATTTGAGATACAGTTATTGTTGTCCACAGGTACTCAAGTTATCATTGGTTATTATAAACCATACAAGTTTGGACTAAGACTAAGTCTATGGTATAGACTTGTCTCCCATTAACTTGAAAGAGGGTAATTTATTTACTTTTTCAGGTTTCTGATTTAAGAAGACAATATGTCTACATTAGATTATTTCATTACACAAGGAAAATCTCTTGATAAGACTGGAAAAGACTTAGAACAATGGGCTGTTGCTCAATATGACAAAGCATTAGCTGTAGAAGAAAAAAAAGCTGCTGCTGAGGAAAAAAAAGCTGCGGCTGCGGCTGAGGAGAGAAAACTTCAAATAGAAGAAAAAAAAGCTGCTGCAGAAGAAAGGAAAGCCTTAGCTGAAGAAAAAAGATTAGAAAAAGAAGCTGATACTGCTGCTGAACTTAAGAAATTGCAGATGCAAGTGGAGGAAAGGAGATTTGAGGCAGAACAGAAGAAATTAGAAGCTGATGCAGAGCAGAAAAAATTAGAAGTTGCTGCAGAACAGAAGAAATTAGAAGCTGCTGCAGAACAGAAAAAACTAGAAGTTGCTGCTGCTGCAGAACAGAAAAAAATTAGAAGTTGCTGCTGCTGCAGAACAGAAAAAAAATTAGAAGCTGCTGCTGCTGCAGAACAAAAAAAATTAGATAGAGAAGCTGAAGAGAGAAAAGCAATAAGAGAACATGAGTTTGAATTAGAGAAATTAAAATTGACATGTATGAGTAATGTTAATCAGGCATCTGGTGGTAATGGTAAACCCTTTGTATACAAGGTCAAGGTACCAGCGTTTAACCCTACCAGTGATGACATAACATTTTGGCTTTCTAGATTTGAACGGGCTTGTCGATCTCATAATGTTGACAAATCACAGTATGTGAATCAGTTGTCTGAAAATCTAAAAGGGGAGTCTCTGAGTAAGTTATATTTTGTTGAAGAGGCCGACAAAGATAATTATGATGCTGTTAGGGCAGCTTTGATAAAGAGATATCAGCTGTCTGAGGAAGGTTACCGTCTTTTGTTTAAAACAATGAGACCTGAGGTAGGTGTAGAATTCTCAGATTTCATCTCAAAAGCACGAATTACACTTTCACGATGGATTGAATTATCCAAAACAGAGAAAACATTTGATGGTCTTACGGATTTATTGCTAAGAGACAAGGTCATGTCTTCTGTAAATAAATCATTCCTAGAGTTCTTACATGAGCGTAAACCTGGTACAATAAAGCAAATGGAAGAATATTGTGACCAGTATGCCACGGCACACCCTGACATGATTCTTGGTAACTCTAACATTAAAGAGAGTATGCCAGTTGCTTCGGCAACAGAATATAATCAGAATTACTCACACAAATTCCAAGGAGCTAAAAATAAATTTGATAAAAAGGTTAATTGGGATAAGTATCAAAACCAAGATAACCGCTCAAATCAGAGTTCTTCTTCGAAGAACTGGAATCGGTCTGATAGTCCTCGACACGCGAGGGGGTTCCCATAATGTTAGAAATTCTCGGAAAGGGAGTAGCTATAGGAACTACCCAAGTGCTTCATGGAGACAAAAGAAAAAATATTACAGGGATACTCAATATAATGAGCATGATGATTATGATCATGAATATTATGATTCAAACCCAAATAGGGGTTATAACAGAGGCAATAATAATTATAGAGACAATTATAACCGAGGTAGATCACAACACAAAAGACATGGTAAATCTTATTACCAGGCTAACTCTGCACAACAGGAGTTTCACGACACCGATAATCAGAATAATGATAAAAAAGACTCCAATAGTGTAGCAAATTCCGCTTTCGATTTTGCTAGAGCATCTGAGTGTTCGCAATGCAAAACATTATTCGATCCAACCACAGTGTCTACTTTAAGCTGCGGTCACCCACTTCCCGCTCTTCATGCGTCAATTGCGCATAATGGAAGGGGTGCTCTTGTCTTTAATAGGGGCCTAATAGATGGTACTCCGGTATCAATTCTTTTCGACTCGGGGTGCACTACCATTGGAGTGAGGCAATCACTCGTAAATCCTTCTCGAGCTACAGGCAATATAGTCAAATGTGTAACATTTGGTGGCACATTGGAGAAGTACTCCACTGCCATTATCAATATTGCTACGCCTTTCTTTACAGGAGAGGTGCAAGCATGTCTCTTGCCGAATCCGATCGCTGATCTTATCATCGGTCGCATTCATGGAGTGAAAGAATGCACTCCACAGCAAATTTCTAATTGGGAAAATGTTAATATGCAATCTGCTAATGCAGTAATCACTAGGGCTCAAGCTCTTAATATGCCACAATCTTCACATTCTGAAGATAATGATGCGCAGATCCAAGATGATCCCTTGGAGATTTCCCACGATTCCTTTATCAAACAGCAGGAAGATGATCCTACTCTAAAGAAATTCTTTACTCTGGCAACAAAAGGTGATCCGAATAAGGATACAAATCGTAAATCTTGGATTACGATGAAGAATGGCGTACTTGTACGTATGGTACAAGACTCCGCTAAGTCCATTCATTCTCAAATCCTTGTGCCTAAAAAATATGAGAGTTAAAATCTTACAGCACGCTCATGATTCGCAGTGTGCTGGACATATGGGTTTTTCCCGTACTAAAGCTAGAGTTCTTCAATCTTTCTTTTGGCCTGCTGTGAATAAGGACATACGAATCTATTGTCGATCTTGTAAAGTATGTCAAGAGATTAAATCCAGAGGTCCACGCCATGATGCACCTATTCAGGCTGCAGACATTCCCATTCGGCCATTTCAAAAAATGGCGATAGACATCATTGGTCCATTTAAGATAAAGTCTGCTAGAGGACACCAATTTATTTTGACGTGTGTTGATATGTGCACACGTTGGCCGGAGGCTGTTCCTCTAAAGAGCATAACTACTGCTGATGTCGCAGATGCTCTTTGGTTAATATTTTCTCGTCTGGGGTTTCCAGCAGAAAATATTATCCGACCATGGTACCCAACTCATATCGGATACCATGTCTCAAGTAATGTCGACTCTGAAGATAGAGAGATCGCTGAGTAGTATTTATCATCCTATGTCCAATGGGATGGTGGAACGTTTGAATAGAACTCTGAAAAACCTACTAGGTAAGATAACAGAAGATCATCCTCAGGATTGGGATAGGGTTTTACCCGCGGCTCTCTTTGCATATAGAGAGGTCGCCAACGAACATACAGGATTTTCTCCCTTTGAACTTGTCTTTGGCGCGAAACCGCGAGGTCCTATGTCCTTACTTCATGATCTTTAACTGCTGATAATATTGTCGATGACACAAAATCCTCTTATGAATATGTCATCGCACTTAGACACAAGATTATTGAAGCATGCAAATTGGCAACTGCTTCTTCTGAATTTGCGAAACAGAAGGCAAGGGAATTTGCCAATAAAAAGAGATGTTTGCGACAACTTTGTCCAGGTGACAAAGCATTTGTCTTGCTACCTTGTAGGGAAAATAGACTTCTCATTTCTTGGAAAGGTCCGTACGATATAATATCAAAAGTTTCCGATGTTGACTATATCGTCGATATTGACGGGAAGCGTAAAACCTTCCACATCAACATGCTCACGGAATTCCATGAACGTCCTGATTATTTACAACCTGTTTTCCAGGCAACGGACGATTTTCCAGTCCAACATGGACAGTACTCATCTCTGTCAGTAATACAGGATGAGGAAACGAGTTTCTCGGATGTAAATTTACCTTTTCCAATGATTCCTCTTCACTCTAATGAATCATGGAAAGATGTTGCAATTTCTCCAGAATTATCTCCAGGAGAGCAGAAACAAGTTTCTACTATGTTAGAACAATTTCAGGATGTCCTTACTGACATTCCTGGTCAAACTGATGTCATTCAACATGACATTATTCTTACTGACCATAGTCCCATAAGAGTCAGACCGTATCCTATCCCGATACATTTTCAAGCACAGGTAGAGAAAGAGTTAGATGAGATGATAGAGTTAAAAATTATTGAACCATCCACATCAGCATATTCTTCGCCGATGGTTATAGTACGAAAAAAAAAGACAATAACATACGTCTTTGCGTGGATTATCGCAAATTGAATCAAGTGACTAAATTCGATGCTGAACCTATGCCTTTACTAGAAGAGCTACTTACGAGACTATCGAATTCTCACTTCTTTACTAAACTCGATTTGTCTAAGGGATATTGGCAAGTTCCACTATCCGAACACGCCAAACCGTTTACTGCTTTTTCGACGCCTAGGGGTCTATTCCAATGGAATTTCATGCCTTTCGGTCTTATGAACGCCCCTGCTACATTTGTACGCATGATGCGTCGAATCCTATCTCATCGCTCAGATGTCATTGCGTATCTTGATGACATCTGTCTTTTCAGTGATACTTGGAACGATCACTATAATGGTATAAATGAACTATTGTCTATCTTACGCGAGCATAACCTGACAGCGAAACCATCGAAAGCATGTATTGGTTTTAGCAAAATATCTTTCTTAGGACACCGTGTTGGTCATGGGTTCCTAAAAACAGAAGACCATAATACAAGCAAGATACTTAAACATTTCTATTCCTAAGACTAAAAAGCAAGTACGAAGTCTCTTAGGTCTAATACAATTTTATGGACGATTCATCCCGAATCTGTCCTCCATTATGTCACCTCTTTCTTCCTTGCTAAAGAAAGGGTCTCCTAATGTAGTCCATTGGACTCAAGAATGTCAATCCTCTTTGGATAAGGTTAAAACTATGTTTTCTCTACTTCACCTATCCTAGTATTGCCTTCTAAGGATAAGACATTTATTCTTCGTAGTGACGCTTCATCCACCGGGATTGGAGCTGCACTAATGCAAGAGTACTCTGGAACTCTGCATCCTGTGATGTATATTTCTCGGAAATTAAATGCCGCAGAGAAGAATTACTCGGTCCTAGACCGTGAATTATTGGCTATGGTTTGGTCAATCCTTAAACTGCAAAGATTTCTTCTGGGCGCGCATTTCATTGTGGAAACTGACCAGAAAGCTCTTACGGCTATTCAGAGTAAAAATCTGAAGAGCGCGAGATCAACGCGATACGCGATTGCTCTACAGCCATTTCATTTTTCGGTGCGAGCTATCCGTGGGTCAGAAAAATGTGATGGCAGATATTTTGTCTAGATGCCCACATGATTCATAACTGTTATACAACTTTGATACAGTTGTTTCTATGTTGAAATGTGTACACATATGTAATATATCATATATTGATTGTAACACTACTTAGCGGTTCATTGATATTTATTCACCGCTGATCTTTCAATGTTTTTCGTCTTTGATGATCATGATGTTAAGATATCTTAGATGAAATTTATGTATAAACTAATGTGGAAATTGTGTCATTGCTAATATTGTAGTATGCGTTGGTGACACCTCTCTGGAAATATTTATACTTAGAGAGAAGTACTTTTCTCTAAGGTCATAAAACTTATGCTTATCATCTGCGCATTGTTATTGGTGCGTTGTGAGCCTATTGTATGTTGCTCCTAGATGTATTTCAAAAAAAAAAAAATGTACCATTTTTTTTTTTCCCGAGGGGTGTGGTAATCTGTTGCGTGCATATTTTGACGCACATTTTACAAAAATCGATATGGCTATTTAATATGGGAAAAAATATAGACATTCATTCATTTGTGTATGAAAATGCTGTCTATGGTAAAAGCGAGATAATCCATGTTTGATTCACACTTTTGATTATAGGAGTAATCGTTCTGGATATTGATCCAGCGCAAGGATATTGCGCTTGCGTTTGTACTTATTTTTTTAGGGCCAGAAAATATATTAATTTGCTTATTGTGTTTATGGCCTGAATTCATATGTATTACATATTATTAGTACAAGTAGAATCAGTCCTATATTGTATTTTTTGGATGGGTAGGAGGGACTAGATTCTTGTATTCCGGTCTAGCGGAAGTATGAGTTGTCTTGACAAGTCGTGATGAGTTCCGATGTACTGCTTACAAATGGCGGGGTACGTTTTTTCAAGAGCTGGTCCTTTCGTCAGAAAAAAATGTCTTACGACGTGGTTTTTCTTCTGAAGGAGATGGTGTCTCTACGATAGTTTGTGTTAGAGACTCTCCTTATGTCAGTATATAGATGATTCGGACTCCAGGTAAACCCAGCTCCTATTTTGATGATCTCTCGTCGGTTAGGCCTAGCTTGACTTTTGTGCTTCGCTATGCTAGTGTCGTGTTTTGTATCGACGAAGATGACAGATTTTCCTGCAGCGGTTATGGCTACGTGAATTAACCTGATCACCGTAGAGCTGTATGGAAACATTTATGAATGAGTGAACGACAACTCAGGGAGGCAGCCATGTTGGATTTCGGTCATCATATGTTTTGATCACTGCCAAGAGAACAGATTATTTATCTTATTATCGGACAGTGACAGAGAGATCTCAAT